>JANBXA010000729.1:5085000-6285000 GCA_030556225.1 Cricetiscus sungorus | reverse complement strand
TCTAGTATGTCTAGTGACTCAAACTAACTAGCACATTTGTCCCTGTTGTGTTTCATACTCAGCAAGTTTCATATTGAGCCTATTTTCTTCTTTTTTAACAGACTCATCTTCCATTTTTTTTCCTTTAACTTGAAAAATCTCATCAGTGTTCACAAACTGAGGGAAGATACTCCTGTAAAGAGCTGGTTTAAAATTACGTGTTTGTGTATGGTCACAAGCAAGAAACAATTCCTTTAAGTAATACACTGCATTCCTAGTTAAAGCAGAGGTAGGTGGGAAGATTATGGCAAAACCGAAGGTTCAGACTATTCAAAGGTAATACTGAGTGCTTAACTCTAATTAGAGCCCTTTTGACTTTTCAAAGTCTACCCAAATGGGGTCTTTTGTCAAGACATAAAAATAGGACTTTAAAGTGATATATTTGTGTATTTAGTGTTGATAGTCAAATATACAATAAAATACCATAGACCAAATGTATATGATTGATGGGCTTTTGTTAGTTTTCAATCTCTGTTTTAGGTAGATGTTATTTTATTTGAAAATATAATTTTAAAATGTATTGAATTTTTCTGGTCAGAGGTCAAGTTTATCTAGTAACTACTATTTGTTTAAAAACATCAAAATGTATATTGCTTCATCTTTATTACACACACACACACACACACACACACACACACACATACACCTGCTCACACAAATGTATTATACTGCATAAAACCTTCAAGAGAGTAAAATGTTTTCTTGACTATTGCTTCCTGACTAATAAGTCAGACAAAATATTTTATCAAAACTAGTATTTTAAGAGTAATTGTTTCCTGACTAATTAGTCAGACAAATATTTTATCAGAAAAAATGAACCAGATTACAAATTGCTCATAGTGTGCGTTACTTCCTGTGGTCGTCAGCAGTATTGAACCTTGTTGTGAAGGTAAACTGCAAGTTTGGAGGTTCTGTTGACATTTGAGTACTCCCAAATTATATTCTGGTCTGTGGATAATCATGTCAATATGTTCCAGATTGATTTTATCATACATAATAGAGGAAATACCTATTTTTATGTAATTTT
The DNA here is from genome assembly GCA_030556225.1 of Cricetiscus sungorus. Taxonomy (NCBI): domain Eukaryota; kingdom Metazoa; phylum Chordata; class Mammalia; order Rodentia; family Cricetidae; genus Cricetiscus; species Cricetiscus sungorus. Next base: position 6,283,934 of record JANBXA010000729.1, on the reverse strand, counting down.
ATTATATTTTCAAGTTTGTAAGGATTTACTTTTAAAACAAACAAAATTGTTCATAACTTAATAAAATAGTTGTCACAATATCAAATTTATAGGCACAACTTGTTTGTTTGAACAAATTTGAGAAAATTTACACACAAAATCTCTTCTCATTTTCTTTCAGTTATGGAGTTTTCATATTCTGAATAATAAGGAAGTCAACTTTCTCCATGTGACTGAATATACAATTCTATCATGTGCTTTGAGTACAAAGTAGAGATGTTGAAAGAACTGGAGAACAGATTCTTGGGAGAAAAATGTTGAAATTACCCATTCAGAGGTGTGAATACATTGATTGGGTGCATGGTTCCTTGCAAGCATGAGGATTTAAGGTGGGCTTTTGCCATTCACTTAGGTACAAAGGCAGAGTGTTCCTCTAGTTGCAAATAATGTTTGTTTTTAATCATGTCTTTCGCTGACAGTTCAGATTTTCTTCTATTAAGAAGAGATGTAAGAGTAGATTTATTGTACGTATGTAAACAGAGCAAGGACTGGTGTTCTCCAGCATGTTAAACTATAGTATAACTTTCCTGATTATACATTTTAATTACACTGTAGAGTGAGAAAAGAAAAGAAAAAATAGTTACCCCAGGTAGGAGCACACCAATTTGTTGTTCGATAGAAAATTATCAGCCTTGAAAACATACATTTAAGTAACATTATACAGACTGAGAAGGTTGTACTCAGAAATATATATCTTTTTAAATTGAGCTATACAGTTTTCCCTACTCCCCTTCTCTCCTCCCCTTGCACCCTCACCCCTGCTCTCATGCTCCCAATTTACTCAGGAGATCTTGTCTTTTTCCCTTTCCTAGGTGGATCCATATATGTCTCTCTTAGGGTCCTCTTTGTTACCACAGTTTCCTGGGGTTGTGGCATATATATTATGCATATATTCATATATTATATATTATGCATGTATACACATATATGCATTTAATAAGAACACAAAAATTCCATAAATTTGAAAGAACAAGATGCATACATGGGAGGGTTTGGGAGGAGGAAAAGAAAGGGGAAATCATGTAATTATATTATCTCAAAAAAAGTGAATTATGAATAAGATTCTTTTTGAACTCTCAAACCACACACACGTAAGACCTTCCTTTTCATGCCACACTGTCAGCCTGCCCAGATGAGTGAGGAGCTGCAGTGGCCAGAGTCACGGGTGACAATATACTCACCAATAAGGTACATGCCGATCCAGTCTCCAGCATCCACTTCTTCCTTGATGTCCCAGTGGATCACCAGGTCTTGGGAGTGCCCTATAGAGTAGTAGGAGCTGCTGACCATGAGTGTAGAGCGGCTGTCTGAAGTGACCAGGTCAGTGTCACTGGTCGAGCGAGGGATGGTGATGCCATCATGGGCGCCATTTCTGATGTCTATGTTGTGGAACTGGTCTGGGTTATAGCTGTAGCGGAGGGGCTCTTTGCACCTGCGTCGGCTCTGGGAATTTCTAGATGGAGACGCCATGGCAGCCAGGCCTAAAAACCTGTTCTGGTACAGATTCTGTTGAAGAAAGAAGGTATTGGACAGGGTCACAAAACAAAACAAAACAAAACAAAACAAAACAAAACAAAACAAAACAAAACAAAAAACCAGCAAGTCTTGTCACCTCCTGATAGATATCAAAAGGTATGTTGAGGGAAATAAATCGGGAGGGAGCTGCCCTTTGGAGAGATGTGAAACATGACATATAGCATCTTTTTCAGGACAAAGGCCTCTTCTCTGCATTCACACAGGAACAAGAACAAAGACACAAGGCAACTTTCTGTTCATGTCCTCCTGGAACTTCTGATTTTTTCCTGCTCCCTTCAGTCTAATTTATTCTAGAAGGTATGTCCTGCAGGTAGAAGCCTTGCTCCCAAAGAGGCACCATTTCTTGAGTTCTGTAACATCAGTTCAATTGATTCAAATTTTATTTCATTTTTGGATAAAGGTTGTTTTCTTCACTGACTATTTCAGTCATTCTTGATCCATTCAATCCCTTCACATAGTCCAGAATGGTTCCAGCTGGATGAGGTAGTCATTCTCCAGTTTTTAACCCCTTTATTCTAATGCCTATTAAAGATTTCTTATTCTAGTAATTTTTGAACATCAGAAGTGTTGATCACATCCTGTCTCATAGGACTATCTTCATTTAACTGTTCCTATAGAAAACACCACAGTTGCTTTTTCTCTGTTAGTGTGCAAAATTAACTAACCTGGTAGGTTGCCATGACATAGAACTTAAATGGGGACTCACTCTCGAAACAAGCAAGGGTGACTCTGACTTCATCGATGAATACTAAGATTGGATTAACATGCACATTTGGGGCATTTCATCTTTAAAGGGTCCATGTTCTGTGACCAATAGCATTTTTGTTTGCACAAAAGAAAAGGCCCAGAAAAAGCATTGACTCATGCTATTCAGACTCCAGGGACTATACCTTATTATTTATACCAGTTAAGTGACCGCTAATGACATTTTTGTCTTCCAACCATAAAGACCAGACCCCAGTGCTTGTCTACCATTCAAATTATAGGGATATTCAGTTTACAAACACTACTTAAGTGTGCCAATAATATTGTGAAAATTGAAAACAATGCAGATTTAAATGAACAGCCAAATATGTAGCAGTGAGTTAGACCAAACAATGATCACAGTATAGCTACTACTAGTTTTCTAGCTGTGTTCTCTCTTGATCACTGGCCTGATAACCCTTTACATGACCCCATAATACTGACAATTAACTTCATTATGTATAGACCCTAAAGTCATCCTGTTTGTAACCTTCTGGATTTCCACACATAATTAAAATTGCAGGTGTGATTTTGTGTAAATGCTTTGCACATCAATTTTTAGTATTGAGTCTTCTTTTATAAGGGTTTATATCAGGAAGGATATGTTTTGTTGATCAAGCTGAGGGTTTTATGTCTTTTGCTTGTTTTGTAACCATTTTCTTCTTTTCATGTGTGTGTGTGTATGTGTGTGTATATTGTATGTACACACGTATATGCATGTTTGCATATATCTGGGTGCATGTGTGAACAGGTATGTGCATATGTGTGGATGCCTGGATGCAGAGGCCTAGTGTTTATGTTGGTAATCTTGGATCATTCTTCCAGCTTATTCATGTCAGCGTCTATCAATCAAACCCAGAGCTTGTCAATATGAACAGTTTGCTCCAAGGTTTGCCTAGCTTTGCCTTCAGAGGTTGAAATTACAAGCAAGCCATGTTAGGTGGGTTCTGAAGATCTGAACTCTGGTCCTCTTTCTTGTGTGGCAAGCACGTTAGCTACTGAGCAATCTCTTCAGACCAGAGAAAGTTGTGAGTGTTTACTTTGATTAACTCATTCATTAATTAATTTTTATTTGAAAGACTACAAGTCAGTCACATCTCTGACAGGCAGACAGATAAAGAAGGGGATGCAGATAATTTAAATGACAAACCTCTGGGCTTCTTTCTTTTCCCTGATTTGCCCTCTTCTGGCTGACCTGCCCAGCCTGGTCATATATGTTTAAGGTCAGTCCTGAAACTGTGTGCCTATCCACTCCCATTTCTTTACATGGATCATCAAAAATTTTGGGGGTGGGCATCCCAAACCACAGAAATCATCAAAAGTCTGCAGCTCTCCTGGGGAAAAATGGATTTCAGTTCCAAGCAGCCTCCCTGCTCTCCCAGGAGTCTTCCTCTACATGACTTGTGTGTGTGTGTGTGTGTGTGTGTGTGTGTGTGTGTGTGTGTGTGTATTTGTAATAAGGTTTGTTGATGTTGCTGTCTGTTATGTGAGATTTCCCTGCCTTTTCTTTCTTTATCTGGCAGAAAAAATAAACCAGATCAAGAAATCTAGATGGTAACATCTTCATTTGAATGTCGAGCGGGTCCTCAAAAGATTTTAACATGTTTCTCTTTTGCTGCAGATGTAAATTCTGCTATAATTTTATAGAATTCCTTGAAGAATAAGCATTTCTCTTGCAATTGTCAAATTCCACAAGTAATAATGGTTAATATGGTGAGAACAAAGACATGGATGGAAATACTGATGAAATAAGATATTTTCTGGCTAATACTGAGTTGCAATATGGCATTTGCCTGGAATAAGAGAGACAACCTATAGATGATTCTAGAAGACTATATTCTCCCACCCACCCATGTAGTGGCATCTTGTTTCACCAATAGACATGAGGTAATGGCCCTAGGGTGTGGCTTTGGTATGTGGCCTTAGGGTGTGGCTTTGGTGTGCGGCCATGGCCTCTTACAAAGAAGAGGAGGGGCATTCAAGCTCTCTTGGGTTGTGGTTTCAGCATCCTGCAGGGCAGATGCTGCACCTTCAGGGGACATCAGCAGTGACTTTCCAAGTAAGTGCTCCCCAAATAAATAACTGCTAATTCTTTATTTGGGCATTCATGGACTTCCTTTAACCTGCCTTTATACCTAGGCTTCAGGCTTCTCCATCATCCAATGATCTTTTAATGCAATATATGGTAATCCCATAGTGTTAAAAATATGGAAGGCTCTCAAAGTGGCTTCTGGCACTCACTTATTCACACAGCAGGCAGTATGTACACCACCTTAGGGGTATACTCTAGCTCAAAAATCTGCTATATTATCCCTTTGTATCTTCTTTCATTTTTAAGAGAGTGAGTGGGCTTTTTAGTCAGCAATTCCAACCTTCAGCAAATATTCCTATCATTTCAGTGTTAGTTGGCTTGTCATACTACCTGTCACTTGAAGTTTTAGTCTCTTTATAGCTTTTATGCCTGGCATAATAACTAGTTTAGAGTTATTTTAGCCTTTATTTTTATTTATTATTTTTAAGTTTAGTTTTTAAAATTTCATTTTGCATTCCAACCACAGATCTCCCCACCCCCTCCTGCCTGCCCGTACTTTCTTTCCCCCAGGCCACCCCCATCCACTCCTACAGGGTAAGGGCTTCCATGAGGGTTCTACAAAGCCTGGCCCATTAAACTGAGTCAGGACCAAGCCTCTCCGGTGACTGAAATGGTTTATTATGCCTTATAAAAATAAAATCCAGAAAGAGAAGAAAGTGACAACAAGTTGTATATGAAGGAGTCTAAACATAAAACTGTATTTCATCATGTCCTAAATAGGCCTTTTATTATTAAAGCTTCATAATAATTGATTTATTTTTATTGTAATTTCCTTTTTTTGCTGATGTTTAGTTGGCAGAATCCTGTGAGTTGACTGTATGTAAGGCTATTATTTGACACATATTACTTTTGTGACATATTTTTGCTTCACCTAGATACTCTTTTAAATACTGCTCACTTCATCAGGTTAGCCTTTTAAACCTTGTTTTGTGATAAAGGTGTTGCATGAGTTATTCCTTGAATGCACCGAAGGCCTAACATGAGATTCTTTTGTGATCAGGCTTTTTTCTAGGCATTCACAACTGTTCCCAGGGTACTACAGACTGACAGGGCTGGAGAAAGCAACTCAATCATCATTCATTTCTAAAGTGTGGGGAACAGATGGAGATCTACCCTGTTTTGAGATTGCCATGGATAAAGACCACATACTGTCTGAAGCATTATGCCACTGTTTTACAACCCTGGACTTCTGCCTAATCTCCATGGAAACATATCCTCTGACATGTGACTGTTTGCTTTACTTTCTGAGGAAGGAAATCCCAATCTCTGAATGAGCAAGAATCAAGCATAACTAAATTGCTCCCAGACTTTTCTCCATTGTACCAAATAACTCATTTATGTTGTTAAGCAAATCAAATACTGATAAAAAGATTATAACAATATCTTAGCTCTCCAACCATTAGTTGGATAGTTGCCAGTTTGATACTAGGTTAAACACAGATTTTCAGCTGACTCTTGACAAAACTGATCTGATGAAAACAATCTAGACATATTTTGAGATTCTTTAGATTTTTTGTTTACTGTTATTGATGTAATATTAGATGTAATACATTGAATCAGTCAAAACAAGACTTTCTGAAAGGAGATGGGATATTAAAGAAGAAATACAAATGACTCCTCTCTTGTTGATTTCTGAGAATCATTAGTAGAGTCTTGGTTTTTGGAATATTAAGCTGTGAGTTAATGCCATCTCAAGTGGAAAAAGTAGAACAAAATACAGAAAAAAGTAATCACTTGTCAAATGCCTCTAAAAACTAAAAATCATAAGAGGAAAAGAAAAAATGAAGGAAGCATCATTAAAGTATAAAAGATAGAATTAGTCAGTTGTGATAAAGAGAAAGACAGAGTTTTTTTTTTTTTTTTATTCCTAAATTAGAAGCTATTTTACTCAAGAAGACTCCTGGAACATTTTCATACTATGCCCAGTTTTGGTCATGCCTCTGGGGGTGGGGGTGGTAATGAAAACTTAAAACAAAACCAAAACTAAAAAACAACCCTGTTTATATTTTACCAAGAAATTCAGAAAATACAAACAAGAGAAATGTACAGAATGCTTGGGTGAAGAATCAGAAAAAAAAAAAAAGAAAGAAAAAAAAGAAAGAAAGAAAGAAAGGAAGGAAGGAAGAAAAAGCTTCTATTCCAAAAGGAGAGAAAGTAGAAGCCCCTTAAAACTAACAAAGGTTGTAACAGGCCACTTGAAGCTTGAAGGTACAAAAAAGATTAGCATACCAAGCTTTAGCCATGTAGCTCCCTGTTGGGGGAGAGAAAGCAAATGACTCCTATAAAAAAGAAACCCAGATGGCTGAAAAGAGACTGGCAGCCCTACTCTCAGCACACACCCAAATGTCACAAGGCTCAAAAGCAGTGGTAGCTTTTGATAAGACAGTGTTACATTTTGTCTCTTCAAGTGCAAGGGACAAATGCCCTCTTAAAGAAAAACATATTTTTGAAACAGAGCTATACAGGGGACTAAGAACAACTACAAGACAGGGAGCCTGAATTTATTTTTTCAATTCCCAAGGCAAGAGGCAGCCCAGGAGGGAGTTTGCACAGTGCACAAGGGAGGGTTAAAGACAAGCAAAACACAAGCAGCAGGTGGGTTAAGTCATGCTCAGAGTGTTGGCTTGGAAGGGAAAAGGCAGCCTACCCTCACTGGCCAGGGGTGGGACTCAAGTGAGTCTGCTAACAGCACTAGTATTTGCTAACACTGAGCCTGAAGTCAATGGGTTCATAACCTCAGGAGTGACCTACCCACTGCTCATTGCTGAGGTTTCAGCAGGCCACTATACATAGCTGCAGTCCATTTTCCTGCAGGCTGCATCCATCCTTCAGCAGGATGATTTATATCCTTAAGGCATTGAGAGTATAAGTGTGATGGGAGATGTCATTCTGCAAATATCTTTCCCTTATTGGTTAATGAATAAAGCCCTGTTGGCCAATAGGAAAACAAGATAGGCGGAACTAGGAGACAAGGAAAATTTGGGGATAAGTAATAGGAGATTCAACATGTAGAGACTTGAGGGAGAACAACTCTGGACCCTCTCTCTGGTAAGATAAGACCACATGGAAATACTTAGATTAATAGAATTGGGTTAATATTTAAGACAGAGCTAGCCAGTAAGAAACACTAGTACCAGGCCAACAGCTTTATATCTAATACAGTGTCTCTGTGTTATTTGGGGCTGGCGAGGCTGAGGGACCAGGCCTGGCAGTATAACATGCTCATAAGAGTATAAGACAGGCCCTTTATCCACACAGTTATCTATGCTGTGCTTGCTTCCTGATGTTTTTAAAGTTTTATTTTTACTGTGTGTGTGTGTGTGTGTGTGTGTGTGTGTGTGTGTGTGTGTGTGTGTGTGTGTGTGTTTTCAAATGCCTGAGAAGGTCAGAAGACAGTAGTGACCTCCTAGAAGTCAAGTTACAGATAGCTGTGAGCTGAACTCAGGTCCTCTGTAAAAACTCATTGTGTGCTTTTATCTACTGAGATATCTCTACAACCCATGTTTCCTACACTCTCAATGTACTTGGAAGATGCCCCAGTTAGAGCAGCAACCTTTCTAAAAGGTAAAAGCTGGGACTCTTAGGAGGATGGATGAAGAACCTGACTAGCTCACAAGATTCAAAGCTAACTGTGGCCAGCAGAGATCCCTGCTTTACACACAACTACAGGTAATAAAAAGAAGGAGCTTTTCCAATACAGGTTGACGAGTAGCATTGCAGCAATGCCTCTGACACATCAGACATGTAGCCCACATTTTCAATGATCCAGAAAGAAATCATCATAACTTTTTGTCTTTTTTCACTGGATAGATTCCCCTTTGTCTTATTTTTATTATAGTTTTACCAGTATTTTTGCTTTATAGTATTTATAGTATTTATTTTCATTGTTCTCCTTTATTGGTCTAATTTTGTTTACTCATTCTTTACATTATTGAGTAAATGTTTCCCCTGCCTCTTTTCTCTCTTTCTTGTTTATAGTTCTTTGTTATTTTCTCTTTCCTTCCATAAAATTCTTGTTTACTCTTCTTTCCCCACTTATTCTTTTAACCCTTGTTTTCAATTTCTGTGCCCCCATTCATTTATTCTTTTCACACCCATTGTAAGTTTTAAAGATTTATTATTATTTATTTAGGTGTGTATCTGTGTGAATGTATACTACTGATATGTGGTTGCCCACAAAGGATAGAAAAGAGTATTGGATCTTTTGGAGCTAGAGTTATGGGTGGTTATGAGCTGGCCTGCATGAGGGTAGTAACCAAAACTTGTATCTTGAGGAAGGATAGTGAGTGCTCTTACCACTGAACCTTCTCTCCAACTACTACTCTAAGTAATTTTTAACATTGTAGCACATTTTTTTTTATAGTTTTTCCATTTTCTGGCTTATCATCACTGGAGATGAAATGATTAAATGTATTTTTATGTCTTGTATGATTTTGTGTTATTGATGTCATAATTGTTTTTGTCTACACTGAATGGCACTGAATATTGATTTCTTAAGAAGTAGCTGCTGCCTAACAAGACCCCTAAATCAAGCTAGAAGAGGCATCCAAACCAATAGGTACAGAAATTATATCGCAAAACTAGAAGAACTGTAAAAAACTAGACAATGTGGCTATTTCAAAAGGTTGTAGCTCTTCAGAAATTTAAAGGCATTGAAATCCATAAAATGTCAGCTGAAGATTTTAAAAGTTTGCTAATAAAAATGATTCCAAAGAGGATACAAAGAAACAAAGGAATTCAATCCAGGTCCAGAAGAAGAAAGTGAGCAAGTGGCATAGAGGGGAAAAAGAAGTCAACACAATATGTAAGAAAATCAGAAATGATTATGAAAATAAAAATACAGATGAAAAATTCAGCAAAGAAATTGATAATTAAACTAAGAGCAAATATACTTTGCAGGTGATGAGCTAAATAAATCAAACAAAAACAAAGTGGAATGTATTGCCAATATATTTGACCAAGCACAAGATGGATTATGAGAGATGGGGACAAAGTTTTAAAAAGCCTATATTTAAATAACAATAAGGGAAAAATAATAAATTCATATGATCATAACATCCATGAATCCTGGGATATAGCCAAGATTCCAAATTTAGGAAATTTTGGGCAAGAAGAAGGAGCTGAGATAACTAATGGCACAAAAGATATCTATTTAATGAGACATATAACCCCAAATTCCTCAAATCTGGAGAGAAATAAAAATACAAATTCAGGGGACATTTAGACACCAGCATGACAAGCAAAACCTCTCCCTGGCATATTATAGTCAAAATATCAAAAATTGAACCAAATAAAAGCATTAAACATTATAACAGAGTTAAAGGGAAGTGTATCAGAATAACATCTGCAATCCTGAAAGCCAGGGCTTGAAACTGAATATTTTTCACCCAAGATTGATATGTCAGGCAAATCTACCCTGTAAAATGAGGCAAGGGCACCAAATCTCATGTTTCTTAATAGATACTAGTTGAAAACTAACTACTGACATATATCACAAAGATTGTCCACCATGACCAGATTAGCTTTGTCCTGGAGATGCTGGAATAGTTCAAAAAACACAAGTCAATAAATGTAATGAAATACATAAATTTACTTAAAGATAAAAATCACACACTCACTAACTAGATGAAGAAAATTCCTTTGACAAAATAGAACATACATTTATAGCAAAAGTCCTAGAGACAGTAGGGACATAAGGAACATATCTCAACATAATAAAAGCTATACATCAGAAGTCCACAACCAATGTCATCCTAATAGAGAAACACTTAAAGCATTCCTACTAAAATCAGAAATGAAAAAGGTTTGTCCACTACCCCACTCTTTTTCAATACTGTACTTAAATCACTAGCTGGAGGAATTAGGCAAGGGAAGGAAATTAAAGGGTTACATATAGGAAAATAATAAATAACACACTTCCTAGTTGCAGATGACATGATATTATACACAAGAGACCCCTGAAATTTCTAGAAACAAGTTTTGTAGAAACAATCAACATTTTCTACAATATGGCAGGATACAGAATCACCTTGCAAAAAATCAAAAGTCTATTATACACCACCAGCAAATATATGGATATACAACATACTCAGTTTCATAAAATGAATACTGATAAACTCTAAGACACAGTTAAGTGCAACTCAGAAATAGGTGATTTCAATACCTTACTTTCCTTACTGGACAGATCATCTGTACAAAAAGTAGAGAAACACCAAAATAAAATGACATTGTACACCAAAAGGCCCTAACAGAAATCTCCAAAATACTCTGCCCAAATATCAAGGAATTCTATCCAGCAGTCTATTTAAGTTATCCTAAAGTAGACCATATTTTGGGATGTGAAAACAATCTCAACAAATACAGAAAGAATTAAATAATCTTGTATATCTTATCTGACCACAGTGCTCTGTGTGGTGGTTTGAAAGAGAATTGCTCTCATATGCTCATAGGTATAAATGCTTAGTCACCAGGGAGTGATTCTATTTGAAAGGATTAAGAGGCATGTCATTGGGGGCAGGATTTGAGTTTTCAAAAGCTCAAGCCAGGCCTAGTGGCTCTCTCTTCCTGCTGTCTGCAGATTTGGATGGAAGAACTCTTACCCATCTTTCCAACACATGCTGTCATGCTCACTGCCATGGTGTTAATGGACTAAACCTCTGACACTGTAAGCAAGCCTCAATTAAATGCTTCCTTTTTTTTTTTTTTTAAATAAAAGTTCCCGTGGCCATGGTGTCTTTTCACAGCAACAGTATATTGACTAAGCCAGAGGTTAGTACCAGGGAACCTGGTACTGCTGTGATAGACCTGACCATGGTTATGGTGGGCAAAGTGTGGACTTCGAGACTTTGGATTAGGAAATCAGTTGAATGCCTTGTTTGGAACTTAATGGGCCTTATTAGTAGGATCCTGGAAAACAATGCTGAGGGTAATTTGAATTGCAGTGCTTTAGCTCAAGAACAGTCAGAGGAGAAGAATATTGGTAAGTAGCCTAGAGACCATTCTTGTGCTATTTTGGCAAAGAAAGTGGCTACTTTCTGCCCTTGTCCAAAATAATCTGCCTGGGGCTAAATTGAAGAGGTTTTAGACTAAAGGCATTGGGAAAGGAGATTTCAAGACAGCCTAGTATTGACTCTATTGCGTGGTTATTATCATCCACTCTTATGTATATCTATAATGAAAAGGAGCATGCGAAGTAAGGAAAACCACAAAATGTACAGTTTGAGGAGAAAAGGAGCAGCAGGAAGTATAGTAGAGCCAAGTCCAGTGCTCACAGAGATAAATAGTTTAAAGAAAAACCTCATGCTAAATGGAATAAAGGGAATGATGACCTCAAGGCAAGACTCCACCAGCCTAAACCTCCAACTTGCAAAAAAGGAATTAAAGAAAATCTTATGTATTAAAGGAAACCATGATAACAGAAAGCTGATGCAGATGTTAATGAACAACAGGACCAAGTTCAAGCCCCAGGAGGCAAAAGAACTTGTACATTTGGCTACATGGTTCTGGCTTTAGAGCCAAAGACACAAGAAAGGAATTGTGGACTCACCCTTCACAGCTAAGAAAGCTGCTGAGGCCAGGTATGTATCAGAATGTCTCCTGTATGGAGACCCAGAGAGGCCATTTTGTGAATCTGTGAAAGTGAAGCCTGGGTTTTGTTGGGAGTCCCCAAGACATTGGAGATGACAGAGTCATGAGATACCTGATTAGAAAAGTCACTAATAGGGTATGGAAATAGCCCAAGAGAGAGAAGTGTGTTGCAGTCAACAAAGCTGAAAGGAGTTGGTGAGCTGACTTCAGACATGGAGATGCAGAGTTTGGAGTTTGCCTAGATAGTTTTATATCTTATTTTAGTTAGTTTCCTCACTATGCTCCCCTTCTTCTCTTTTAAAATGATAATGTATATTCTGTGCCATTGCATAGGAAGTATGTGATCTGTTGTTTTATTTTGATTTTATGGGGGTTACAGTTAAAAGATTCATACTTTTAAACAGTATTGAGACTGTTACAGGCTATGGAGTCTTTTGAAGTTACACTGAATGGAATTTTGAATTATAATATGGTTTCAAGCCTATGAGGCATGGGATTGGAATATGGTGGTTTGAATGGGAATGCCCCCCCATAGGTTCAAGATTAGAATGCTTGGTCATCAGGGAGTGGTAACACTATTTAAAGGAATTGCAATGGTATTACATGCCTTAAATCCCAGCACTCAGGAGGCAGAGACAGACAGATATTTCATTTTACTCTTGGTCTCTGGGTTATTTAGTCTCTAGTTCCTGCTCAACCAAGCAGTGTCATGTATGGGTTCCATTTCATGGAGTGGTCCTTAAGTCAAGTCCGTTACTGCTTGGTTACCCTAACAAGCTTTGTACCACCATTGCTTAAGTATATCTTGCAGGCAGGACAGGATTGTAGATCAAAGAGTTTGTGGCTGGTTCAATGTTCATGCTTCTTTTTTGGTAGTGTGCAGATTACATTTGCAAACCAAACACTCTGGAACTTATGGGTAAAGATTCTAGTAGGCACCAGCTTGACTTCTCAATTAGTTGTGTAGGTGTTGTCTTCAGCAATGGGAACGAGCTGTCAGTTTTTGGAGATTAACCTATAGTCTTGTCAATAGATAGGTTGTTTGGAGATTCTCATAGGACCCCTTTGACCAACAACTCAATTAGATGTGACATAATCTGCAGAACCACAGAGGTTAGGTATAGAGTAAGGGACTAGAGAGTGTAGATAGATCTTATTAACAAAGGGACATAGAATGGATAGTTAAAGATGATTTGATTGGGGGATAGAATGAGAGGACCAAAAGGGGACAGACAGGAGAAAAGGGGGTGAGTAAGGAAACATGGGGAGAGACAGCTAGAATTAAGGGCCATTTGAGGGGTAGTATGGAAACCTAATAGAGTAGAAGCTTTCTAAAACACATACATACAAAGGCAATCTAAATGAAATCACCCAATAATGGGGTAGAGTCCCAAATGTCCATCTCTAAATGAAGCTGTTATATTTTCAAATAGCTATGAAATTGAAAAAGCTGTCCAGAACCAATGAATGGATAATGGTGGTACAGATACACAATGAAATGTTATTCATCTGTAAAAAAATTGAAATTATAGCATTTACAGACAAATAGACTGGAAATGATAATTCTGAGTGGTGTAAACCAACCCAGAAAGACAAATGTCATGTGTTCTCTCTTATGGATCTTAGCTTTGGATCTTTAGACATGTGTGTTTAAATTGTAGTGCATGTAGAAGTCAGAAAACTAGAAGAGGGCTATGTGGAGATTTCAAAGCAGGGAGGATACTATAATACAGTTGGTATGAAAGGGAAAGAATAATAATAAAGAAATTATATTTAAATGGGGATGAGAATGAAATGGTAGGAAGGGGAATTTAAAGAAATAACTAAAGTCCCTTGAAAATGCCACATGGAAATCTATTACTGGAGGGAGGGAGGAAAGGAGATAGATATTAAATGGACTTACCATATATGGAGGCATAATATCTCACCTAGATACCCAGGGTGGGGTTACTTCTTTTGTGTATTGGTGTTGGTATTGTTCCTTATTACTCTCTAGAACTTGATGCTAACACTCTATTGCTGCAGTTACCATATACTTGAATCACAGAGCATGGAGAAATCAAGCTGGTGCTGGCCTAGGAGCTTCTTCCCTATTGGCTATCTTCCACTATGCTCAAAGTTGTTATATTTGATTCTGGGAGTGAAAAATAATCTACATTGTTACCCAGCTGTAAACCCTGCAAAATTGAAGTGATATGCCCATCGGTACAATCTTGGCATGAATATTTTGAAAGTGAACAAGCAACTTATTATTAGATTTAAGTGTCAATCCACAAGACAAAACTCAAGTACAGTGTTAGTAACTGGGCCGACAGGTTATGGTTGAATAGCTCAGGACTCTAGGGGAAAATTTACTATTATTTAAATAAATGTACATAGAATTAAACTGTACCCTAAATATGTATCTTGATACCCATGGACGAGTATAGCTTTCAACCTTCATCAGAGAACTACCTTTTACGCAGACAGTAATTAACACAGACACAGTTGATATGGGCTGTCCTTTTGTATGCTGTGAATATATGTTTCTCTTATTGGTTGATGAATAAAGCTATTTAGGCTAACAGACAGGCAGGATTTAGCCAGCCAGGAAATCCAAACAGCGATAAAGAAAGGTAGTAGGCAGATTTAAGGTGGTGCCATGTAGATACCAGAAAGGTAGGATATCTCTGTGTGTTTATTTCAGACTAAACAGCTGCAGGACTGGGCGGGACAGAAACTTCTGCCTACTACACAATTTGTCAAGGGCAAGAGAATAAGAGTTTGCAGAGTGGCCAGCAGTAAATGGGACATCTATATCACATCTCCTCCCTCAAAAGCTTAGGAATCATCACAGGATATGGAGTGAAAAGAGGTAAGAGAATACTGTTGTAAAAATTGTATTCTGGTTATGGAAGGAATATTGCACAAATGAACCCACAGAGATTGTGATTGCATGCACAAGAATTTTAGGGCTTCAAGCCAGTTAAAATTTTGACATTAGTATGAAAGGGTCTCACAAAGTTGAATTTTTAACTGAGGTGCTATTAAAAATTGATGTGTGGCTGCTAGGGAAAGGGAATCAGGTCTCTAGATGAAGCCCTGAGAGGCTGCTGTGGTGCTGTGGATGACCTTATACCATACACATGGTAGTGGCACTAATTAGATTCAGTGGGTTAAGTAAAGAGTATATGAAGTTAGGAAGGAAATGTAGCAAGAAGAGGTGTGGGTGTAGGAGGGAGTTGGGGTTAGAGTTCATCAAAACACATTGTATTCATGAAATGTTCAAAAATAATTTTAAATTAATTATTTTTCATTTAATAGCAAACATTCGAACAACAAAACAACTTAGAGGAGAAAGGTTTTCTTTTTGTTTTGTTATTTTGTTTTTTGTTTTGTTTTGTCTTGTTTTTTTCTTACAGTTGCAGAGAGATTATTGGCAGAGAAGACATGGCAGCAGGAAGTACCTGCCCACATTGCAGCTCTACTCAGGAAGCAGAGAGCAATGAATGCATGAATCAGCTTCGCTCCTTTACTTACACAGTGTAGGATCCCGCCCAGGGAACAGACTCCTACAGTAGGAGGTGGGTCTCCCTACCTTTGTTAAAGTAATCGAGACGACTCCCTATAGGGGATCCATCTCAGTTATTTTAAAATCTGTCAAATTGACAACTCTGATCATTGCTGCTAACCAGAGATATTTCAGCTGCTTGTTAAATGCCCAGAAAGCACAAGTCAGAGCTAGGTAAGTGCAAGACAGAGGAAAAGCATGTTCTCAGCAAGAAATAGTTTCCGAATCTCTGATGTGCATCTTATAGAAGCATTTTGAAAGATCTGTGGAATGGTTCCTTTCTAAATGGAATCACTGCCCCCCCCCACAAGCAGGTCGCATGTGGACTCAGTTCTCAATTTAGAGTGGTGCAAACTTGAACTGAAACAAACAGAAGTGTTGCATAAACTGTCTCTCTGAGAATTTGGTAACTGAGCCTGTTGAGACAAAATGACAATAGACAGATTAACAGGGAAAAAGGAGTCAGATAAACTTTATGTGTTCAAAAGTCATGAAAGATCAAAGAAGCACCAAATGGTTCAGACTCAAATACACCCTACTCATAAAGGAGAGTTTCTTAGTTGATGACTAGACTTCTCCAAATATTACTGATTCAATAAACAAAGACTGGACCTCTGCTAAGAATATAGATGCAGGGATGAGAGGACTGAGAAATTAAGGTACCAGCGAGGAATATGGTCTGCTCTTTCTTGGCATTACATAATGTTTCTTCAAATCTGGAAAGAGGTAATTTTAAAGCCATTTGCCCCGAGGACTTTGTAAGGCTCTCAAAGGCTGAGTAAATTCATTTTTCTTTGCCAAAAGAAGTGCTATTTAAGAAGCACCCTCGCTTCCACTATCCTTCCTCCCTAGGCCTTATGGGGACAAAAGGTTGCCGGACTATTGTCATTGCCTTGAAAGTTTTTTCTGTTGTGGTCAGTTGTGTTGATGCATATGTGGCCCTTAGAGAGAGCTAATGGATACACTGAAGGTAACAGAACATCTGAGTTCCTGGGGGATGCAGCACCACACTGCCTTGAGGAAGGAATCTGCACACAGTGAAATGAATGGCACTAGCAGGCTTCCATTTAATGCACGGTAGATAATACCCCATTGGCTTAAAGGTTATATAATGCAGTAAAGTAAAGCTGCTTCTAATTTAAGAAAGCGAAATTGCACCATACTCAGGGATTCTCTTGGTGTCTGCAAAGTACTTTCTGGTACCTGATGCCAAAGACCGAGTACTAAAACTAAGTGCAGAAAGGAGCAACGGGGCACCATTTGATTCAGACACGACGGTTTTGTCTTCCCTTATATAGGAACTAAGCTAAACACAAAGCTGTTATAATCCCTCAGGAAAACTATGCTTCGCACACATAACACCAGAAAAGTCTGCAGAATGTTCTGTGGTAAGTTAGATAGGAGAATGTCACAGAGCTACCTACCTTTCTCTGTCTCCATTCCTTTCTTGTATTCATACCTTCTCACTTGGTGATATCTGTCCCCTAGGTTTCCTTTCAGGGTCACACCTTTGCTTATTTCTCAGTCAGGAAACTTCAGGTGTTACAGCACAAGATACAATTGGCTTCTATTCGACCCCAATGCGGTAAGCCTGGCTATTAATGAACTTCAGCTCTTCTATCTTCACTTTGGCCTCTTACTGTGTGGCTGGCTCCCAGAGGCCTCCACAGAAAAGAGAGCACTTCCTGTGGGTCCAGTGGCTATGCGTCAGTGCTGGCTGTATGACATCCACTGCAAGCTGAGGCTCTTGGATCCTGGATATTGTGATAGGTCTCAAGATGTACCAGTCAAAGATATGACTATAGGAAACCAGACTACTACAATAAAAATATATCTTTGTGGAGAGTATGGTGAGACTTTTAAATGAGAATGAGTTAAAATACTTAGCTGCAGATTCAGGGGAAATACTGAAAGATTACCCATTGGTGAGATAAATTTACATCTACACGAGAAACTTCCACTTGTAAGCATGCCTCTCTCTCTGTACAAGACAGCTAAATAACTAAGGGCTCAATTAATAGACATGGTGTGAGCAAAGTTATAAATGAGACCTATGCAATTCCCTAGTTTGAGGTGCTTTTTCTGGCTACCTTGTCTTTTCCAGGGCTTTCTTTGTTTTGTATACAACCATTTTAGAACTCCCAGAGCATTTTGTCTCTTTAATACAACAATTTATTCCAGTGCCCACAACCATGCTTGGTATCTGGCAGTGCAGTGTATTTTCTAATGCTAGTCATTGTAGCGACATATGTCTTTTAGAGATAGGTTCTAAACTCCTTATGACATGACAGTACTGGTTTGCTTTCTGTTGCTATGCTAAACACCATGACCAGAAACAATCTGAGGAAGAAAAGGATCATTTCATCTTACACTTCTAGGAAACTGTCACCCAGGGAAACTGGAGTACCAACTCCAGACAGGGATCTTGGAACTGAAGCAGAGACCACAGAGGAATCCTGCTTAATGGTCTGTTCTTTAGCTTCAGCTGGGCTAGCTTTCTTCTGTATTCAGAACTCCCAGCCTAGGGATGGTACTGGACCACAGTGTGCTGTGCCCTTCCACATCAATTAGCTATCAAGAAGATGTCCACAGAAATGCCCACAGGTTAATCTGATTGAAGCAACCCTCTAACTGATACTCCCTCAGGTAACTCGGGGTTGTGTCAAATAAACAGCTAAAGCTAATGAGGAGAGTGATACTCTCGCTTCAGAATGAAAACTCCAGAGCAACAAGAATCTGGGGAGTTATTAAACTCAGATTGAATGATTTGGTGTATGCTGCCCCTAGGAGGCTGGCAAGAAGAATCACCTAATACCCAAGTTATAGTATCCAACCATGATCCAAAGAGCCAGAGTCTTGTCTGTGAAGCCAAACAACGCATCAGCAGTGTAGCTGCAGAGGGGCCTGGGGGTACTATGTGGGAGTTCGGGCTTGCCATTCTCATGGCAGATGTGCTTTATTTCAGGCACTGTGACAAGGAACTGAGAGAAACAATTTTCAAGGTACACAGTGTTTTGACTCATAGCCTCAGAGGTTTCAGGGCACTTAGGTGAGTGAGCACTTCATGTTGACAAAGATGCACATCTCGGAAAGAGTTGGGAGTCTCCATGTTCCTTTCAATGGTCTGCCCCAGTGGCATAAGCTAAATCTACTAAGTCCCAAATGTTAAAGGTTCCAGCACCAGTTAGCAGTGCTATGGTCTGGAGGTCAAACTTCTAATACATGGGTCATCAAGCAGCATTTCAAATCCAGACGATAGCAGTGGCAATAGGACAGGTGGTGATGGGGTGGATTCCAGGAACTACTCATGGTCTAAGCAGAAGGGCGAGACAAAGTGCTTTCCCCGGAATCTGCTCTTTCTCAAGAGAAGACCCTTAGGGCAAATACTCAAAGGTCAACACGAGCCGTGGCCAAGAGCTTATTTGGTTCAGGCATTTCTCAATTCTTTTCTTCTCATTTAACATTTCTTTTTGAAATTATGACATGATATCATTCCCCCTTTCATTTGATCCCTCAAAAATCATGTACCATTCCTGGCTCTCTTTCAAATTCATGGCCTCTTTTTATTATTTGTTGCCACACACACACACACACACACACACACACATATGTATATCATATATGTATTAGTAAATACGTAAATATGACATCCTCATCCTCAATACTACTGTTCCTTGTATGTATGCTTTCAGGGCTGGCAATGTAGTATTGAATGATCAGTTGTACTCTTCCCTGGGGAAGAGTATTTCTCCTGCTCTCAGCATTCCTTAGTTACCTGTATCAAACCCGATCAAAATCCAGTTGTGGAGACCAGTCCCAACTTACATATCTAAGAAACAACTCCTGCGTCTAAGGCCCATAGCTCATTGCAGAGAATGCCTTCGCTGGTAGTCTAGTGGTTAGGATTTGGCACTCTCATTGCAGAGGAGAAGATGGAAAGATTGTAAGAGCCAGAGGAGCAGAAAGTTTGCTGTGAGATTGTGTCTCCTAGGAATGTCAGAAGCTACACCCATAAAGTCTCACCAGCAGGCCTGCCTAAACAAACATAAGCTGAACAAGGGCAACATCAACAGTAGATTTTAATATGGACAGGGGAAATCCCAGGAGTTCTCACCTTCTTAATAGTCCAGAAGGTAAGAAAGGAAAAAAAAGTACTGAAGCCAGGGGACTACATGCCATTACTACCGAGAGAGCCTCTTAGAAAGCAGGAAAATGTCATCCAACAGCTTTGTCTTTGTTATTCTGCAGTTCTCTTTATTCACACTCATTAAAAGTCCAGTTTCATCTGGCTGTGTTAGTTCTTTTGATGAGTACAGAATCACTTAACACATTAGGGGTAATTATTCCCAAAGGCAAATTTCTTGCCTGACACTTGATATTCTCTAAATACAGTTCAAGTCCACCTTTATCACTTTATCATTCTTTGAATCCAAGTTACAAAGACCCAGATGTTCTTTGTTCAGCAGGATAAGATTCACACATTTTCAGGTAACTGGTTGGCAATAGAATTCTTTTGATCTCCTATGTATATATAGAGAGATCTCTTGACAAGTTTCCTTTAAACCAGATAGACTTTCTTTTTCTTTTTTCTATTTAAATGAGAAACAATCTCATTTTATATATCAATCCCAGTTCCCTCTCCCTCCCATTCTCCCATGTCCACTACCAACTCTCATCCCATCTAGGCTGAGAGAATATCTCTCTATAGGGAATGGGCTCCCAATGTCCATTCGTACAGTAGGGATAAATGCTATTCCACTACCAGAGACCCTATAGACTGCCCAGGCCTCCTAATTGACACCCACATTCAGGGTGCTTAGTTCCGTCCTATGCTGGTTTTTGAGCTGTCAGTCTGGGGTCCATGAGCTCCCCCTTGATCAGCTCAACTGTTTTTGTGGGTTTCCCTAACCTGATCTTCACCCCTTTGCTCATCACTCCTCCCTCTCTACAACTGGATTCCAGGAATTCGACTCAGTGCTTCTGTTTCTATCAGCTATTTAAATGTAGGCTCTATGATGGCATATAAGGTAGTCAACAATCTCATTATTGGGGGAGGACATTTAAGATAGCCTCCACTATTGCTTAGATTGTTGGTTGGGGTCATCCTTGTAGCTCTCTGAACATTTCCCTAGTGCCAGATTTCTCTTTAAACCTATAATGGCTTTCTCTATGAAGGTATCTCTTTTCTTGCTCTTCTCTATTTTTCCCCCAACTCAATCTTTCTGCTCCCTCATGTCTTCCTCCCCCTCCTCACTCTATCTTTCTCCTAACTCCCTTTACCCTCCCCCAATTCTCCCAATTTGCTCAGGAGATTTTGTCCCTTCTTTGGAGGACCATGCATTTCTCTCTTAGGGTCCTCCTTGTTTCCTAACTTCTCTGGTAGTGTGGATTGTAGGCTGGTAATCCTTTGCTCTATGTCTAATATTTATATAAGAGTGAGTACATACCATGTTTGTCTTTCTGTGACTGGGTTGCCTCACTTAGGATGGTTTCTTCTAGTTCCATCCATTTGTCTGTGAATTTCAAGATTCCATCGTGTTTTTCCGCTTAGTAATAAATACTTTATTGTATAAATGTACCACATTTTCTTTATCCATTCTTCAGTTGAGGGGTACCTAGGTTACTTTCAGGTTCTGACTATTACAAATAACGCTGCTATGAACATAGTTGAATGATATACTTGTGGTATGAATATATCCATTGGATACATGCCTAAGAGTGGAATTGCTGGATCTTGTGGTAGTCTGATTCCCATTTTCCTGAGGAACCACCATACTGATTTCCAAGTGGCTGTACAAGTTTTCACTCCTACCAGCAGTGGAGAAGAGTTCCCCTTTCTCCACATCCTCTCCAGCATAAACTGTTTTTTATTTTTAGCCATTATGACAGGTGCAAGATGGTATATCAGAGTTCTTTTGATTTGCATTTCCCTCATGGCTAAGAATGTTGAATAATTTCTTAAGTGCCTTTCAGCCATTTGAGATTCACATTGGTGGTTTGGTGGTAGAATTTTTGCCTGTCATGACACATGAGTGATTTCTATAGGTTTTGGTTAAACTCTTTGCCAAAACTTACTAAAGGAGAGTGTTATCATACAGCTTCAGGTATTTCTGGAATGGCTAGGAAAATAGAATCATGCTATCAGGCAATAATTCCATGAATAAGCATTGAACAATTGTAACAGAATTATGAAAAGAATAAAACTATACTTGGATTATTGCTACTTGTAGTCATCATAAAAGAACTGATTTATCTGACAATTTATGTGTATGAGCTTCTAAACAGGCTCAGATACAACCCACTGCATAGATTAACAGAAAAAGTTACTGTGAATAGGGCAGCAATGAACATGGTTGGTCAAGTCTGTTTATAGTAGAATGAAGTGTCTTTTGGGTATATGCCTAAGAGTAATAATAGCTAGACCTTGAGGTAGATTGATTACTTATTGATTACTTGAGATAGATTGATTACTTCCTGAAGAACTGCCACACTGATTTCATTTTACTATGCTAATCCTATTAATCTGTAAGCATGGGAGCTCTTTCCATTTTCTAACAGCTTCTTCACTTTCGGTTTTTTTTTTAAATCTTTTTATTTTTGGGTTTTTTTGGGGGTTTCTTTATGGCTATAAAGAACTGGAACTAGCTCTTGTAGACCAGGCTGGTGTCGAACTCACAGAGATCCTCCTGCCTCTGCCTCCCAAGTGCTGGGATTAAGGGCATGCACCACCACTGCTCAGCTCTTCACTTTCTTTCTTCAATGACTTGAAGTTATGATCATAAAAGTCTTTGCTTGGTTAGAGTTACCCAAGATACTTTATATTGTTTGAGACTATTGTGAACCCTGTTGTTTGCCTGATTTCTTTTTCATTCTTTTGTCAATTGAATATAGAAAGGCTACTGATTTTCATGAGTTAATCTTGTATCCAGTGACTTTGATAAAAGTATTTATCAGCTGTAGGAGTTCCCTAATAGAATTTTAGGGTCATTTACATATAATATATCATATACATTCTTTTCCTATTTATATCCTTTTGATCTCCTTCAGTTGTCTTACTGTTCTAGCTGACTTTAAGAACTATATTGAATAGGTATGGATAGAGTGGACAACCTTGTTTTGTTTCTGATTTTAATAAAATTATTTTGAGTTTCTTATACATACTTGGCTGCGGGCTTGTTGTAAACTGCCTTTATTACTTTTAGTATGTACTTTGCATCCTTAATCACTCATGAAGGGTATTGGAATTTTTTGAAGAACTCTTCTACATCTAATGAAATGATCCTGAGGTTTTCGTCTTTCAGTTTGTTTAGAGACACTTGCTCAACCACATTCATTGCTGCTCCATTCATAATAGACAGAAACTGTAAATGGCCTAAGAGTGGATAAATGTGGTACATTTACAAAAGATGTATTACGCAGTTGTCAAACAAAATGACATCATGAAAGTTGCAGGCAAATGAATGGAATTAGAAAAAAAAATCATCCTGTGTGAGGTATCCCAAACCCAGAAAGATAAATATGGTTTATATTTGCTTAAATATGGATATTAGCTATGAAATCAATGATAACCAAGCTATATTCTGTATAAGTACAGAAGGTAGATATAGGTTAAGGGACTAGAGGTAACAGATCTTGATAGGAAAGGTGAATAGAATAGATAACTATGGCCTGAAATGAGAATATCAGTAGCAGAGGTGGAGAGAAACGATTGTCTTAGGAGGGTATACAGTAAGAGACAGCTAAAATTAAGGGGCATTTGGGAGTAGTATAGGAATCTACTACAGTAGGATATATGTATATATATATATATATGCATATATGTATATATTAAATCACCAAACAATGGGGGAAGACAGTCCTAACTAGCCATCTAGTATTACCAAATTAGGTTTCTATTATTTAAGTTGTTTGCCAACGGGGTCCCATTGGAACAATTACTGGATTCTTGGCCTTTCCATCAGTAAACAGCCATTATTGAGGGGACTATAGCCTATAAGACATCACTGTAAATCATGTATGTATATATGTTCATTCTATCAGCAGTCCTGTTCCTTTAGAGATTCCTAATACTAATGCAGTTATATTTGAGCTTATGCAATTGATGGGTAACTTAAATCTGCTGCATCATCATCACTATCACCACTGATATTTGAGCAATGATTGTGTCAAATATGGCTTGTTGGGATCCTGTCTCCCACATTATTTGGCAATTTGATTTATATTTCCTTTATATATGTATATGCAGTAAAATATTTCCATTAATACTTTTGTTTAATGAAGAACTCAAAGAAGTTGCTCTTTTACCATTATGGTTTAAATGAAACACCTTCCATAGTTCATGTTCTTGAACACTGGATCCTCATCTAATGGTGCTACATTTGAACATCTGTGGAACCTTTGATTTTCAGGGACTATCTGGAAGATGTAGCTCTTTGGGATGGGGAAACTTTAAAACTATCTAGCCACTCTTCATTTCATCTTTAGTTCTCTGTTTCCTGATTCACCAACACTTGAGGAGCCTCTTCCATAGCTCCACCGATCATCAATCTCTGCCATGGCTTCCTTGTCATGACTGACTGAAACTATGAGCCAAAATGACTCCTGCCACCTTAAATCACTTCTGACAGCAACAAGGAAAGTAATAGATACAATTACCACCTTTACTGAAGAAAAGGAGACACATGGGGCCCCGAGGATTATTTTTTGAATGCAGATGTCTTAACACAAAGCTACCGATGCATCATCTCTATAAGTAAATCATGGTAACTAAAAATGTACTTGCAAACTTTTGTTGTGTAGTCAGGATTATGAATGACAGGGCTGAGACTTTCAGAGAAAACATGGGTAGAAGCAGACTCTACATCAGGTGGGTTATTGGTCAGTTCTTAACAATTTCTATACTGTTTTACTAGAAATTCAAAGTCTATACAATTAAATAGCAATCACTTTTATTGATTTTGTTTTTTTACACATTCTATTGTTAAACTGTAGTGTGGGATTACTTTCCCACATATGCCTATTTATTTAAGAGCTTATGATTATTGAATATTTCCACTGATATTACAGTGCTAATGGCATAGTGAAATTTAGCCAAACAATATTACTACCAAAGATAAAAGTTTGTAACATATATGTGTATATGTCTGACTTTGGAAGCTCATAACTAATGGTCAGAGAACACTCATAGACTGGTGATAGAAGTTTTACAGGAAAAGCTGTCTGAACACAGGGAAAGCCAGTAAATATACTGACACTGGTTATAAATAAGTACTTTCCCAATTCAAATGTCCACATTAGTTTCCTAGAGTTTTATTAAATTGTAAATAATAATTTAGGATTGTGGTGATATATTGTTTATGATTTAATAAAGCTTGCCTGAGGGTTCAGAATGTAAAACTAGCCACAAGCCATAGAGGCCAGGTTGTGATACTACACACCTTTAATCCCAGCAGCCATACTAGCTATCCATAGAGCTAGGTGGTGATGGCACACACCTTTGATACCAAAACTCAGAAGACAGGCAGATGGGTCTCTGTTAGTTCAAGGCCACACTGAGCTATGCAAAATTGATGCAGTCCTAAAGAGAAACAGTTCACACAAAGGTGATTTCAGCACTTGGGATCACACACCTTTAATCCCAGAACTAGGGAGGTATAAAAGGAGGAAGCAGCAGATCTCAGATGGAGATTTTTTTCCAGCCAGGGAGAGCTATTGTCTCTAAGGATTTGTGGTGCCAGATTCACTCTTTAAGTCTGAGGTAGGGGTATGAGCTAATGGCTGGCTGCTTTGCTTATCAGACCATCAGCTTTGACCCCAATATCTACCTCTGGATTTTTAATTTTCGTGTTACATAGGATTGCTGGTTTGGACTCACCAGTCTGTTTCTAACCCTTTCCTGGCTCTCACATGATGCAAAAGATGTTGGGTCTTGAATGTAGTAATAAATAGTACAAGAAAAGCTGTAAAGGAACTCATCCTTAGAGAAATTAAGCATAGCATTGGTAGTGAGGGGCAAATATTTTCTCAATGATAGGTCCAGTGATTGGGGCAAAAAAGTTGCAGAAGATACACAGGTGTACATCTGAAATAAAGAAAGACATGTAATAGGAAGAAATCAGATCTATTATTTACTACAGAACAGGGAAAGCTCATTAAGTGAAACTAAAATTAAGCATTGCTTAGAATAGGCTTATCAAAATTCATCCATGACAGCAATGAGTCACTGGAAATATTCAGTATGTTAGATCAAGTGAGCTAACATTAGGCCAACATTGTTTGAACTATCTGAGACAGGAGGGTGACATGATAGATGCTATTACACTTGCTATGTGAGCTCAGAGTCCCAAATAATGTATCCTAGGGAGCATAGATTCTAGTGCCCTGGTGATTGCTGTGATCATTACATCCTTATCTGCCAAGTAATCACACTGGACACTAAAAAGACATGTAGAAATGAGGCAAGTGGTAATTGCAATATCATAATGTTATTTAGCTAATTACATTTGAGAAAAGGAGACTAAGAATAATTTTATGGATAAAATTGTACCAGAAAAGATGAAATAACCAGAGAATAGGCTGACATTTTAATGAGGTGGGAGTGTAATGAACCTGTATCTCCAGGAGCATATTTTATATTTAGATCTGCAATGGTGGTTAAGTAGGAATAAATACAATTTTATAAATCCACAGAGTCTCCTGTCCCATTAAGTGCTATAAAAACAACAATGATTACAAAAACAGGGCTTATTTTTTTCCACCCATAAAACTTCACCTCGTCATGATAATTTGGTACCTTATAGCTCCTTGCAACCCTCAAGGAGAGTCAAGCCTCTAAAACATGATTGGAAGATAAATCAAGAAGAGATCTTTTATTAGGGAAGGTACCTATACTGACTCACCATCCAGATGGAGGAAATCAATTATTGTAAATATGGCATCAAAATAGACAAGGGTCACCTTCTGAGGCCAGCAGGAGGCAAGGCCATTATAACAAGACTATTGAAGCTCAAATAATCTTCTGTATCAACTACTTTTCTATTATTCTGATAAAAAATACCATCACCAAGATTTACAGAAAAAGAGTTCATTTGGTTTATGGTTCTGAATAGCTAAGACTCCATTATGGTGATGAGGCATAACAGAGGAAGAAACTAAGAGATCACATCTTCAACCACAAACATGAGACAGAAAGAGAACCAGAAGTGGGGTGAGAGCATGAACTTAAAGCTGGCCCTCAGTGACATATTTCCTCCAACAAGGCTGCACCACTTTCCCAAATAGCACTACTGACCGAAGACCAAGTGTTCAAACATCTGAGTCTACTGGTACCTTTCTCATTCAAACCCCCATACCTCTGACTCCATCAAGGTCCTCCTGGCTCAGCTTCAGCCAATCATGGGCAACAATAGTTGCAAGGGTTTTCTCAAAGAAACCAAGATTTTGAATTTTATTAAAAATTTCCCTTTCAAAAACCAAACCAAAACAACAACAACAAACAAACAAACAAATGGAATCTTTAAAAACATCACTAGCCCAAGTAAAATTACCCCACTGAGATGAACACAGACTTCATGAACACTAGGCTATATTTGTATGAAGTATGAAAAGGAACCATGTGTCTGCCTCGCCTTTTCTCCTTAGGACTTTCAGTCCTTACAAAATGTTCTATGCTGTTTACCCTAAAATACTCTAACACCTTTCCCTCAGTACAATGAAATGCTTACTAAGGCAGGGGTCTGTTTGCTTAGAGTTGTATCCTCAATACCTTGGATATGTGTGGTACAAAGAAAACACTGAATAAGTAGTTTCTGGGTGAATAATGAGTGATTGGTTCATGCCTCAATCCATGTAATCTAAACTTGACTGTGCTGTAACACAAGATCCTGATTCCAGGGTATGATATCTAATTCTTAATAGTTAATGAGGCTTCTTTGGGCCAAGTCAATCTCTGTCTGGAAATTAAATAATGAAATACTCCTCAATCTTTCACCTTGCACAACCGGATTTTTTTTAAAAAAAAAATCATCAAGAGAAATGAGAAAATAAATACACATTGATCCAATGTATATACTCTGTTATGATCATGACAACAGTTTCTTGTTGTCTGAAAGTAGTATAATCCAGAACCTGCATTGAGGAAGCATAGCTGCATATGCTAACTCAGCAGAGGCATACAGTGTGATGCATGAAAAGCTGCAGAATATCAGCAATGCTCTATTCTCTAAGAATTCTGCACAATACATGTGGGACTAGAGGCAAACAAACAAACAAACAAACGAAAACCTTTCAAAAGCACATTTAGTTCTTACTGACAAAGAAAAAATGAGACTAAACTCAACAGTAAAAGAAAAGAGGCATCTATGACTGCCTATAGAGATGTAATAATTTGCCTAACAATATAATTCATTCTACAGTGCTTACACAAAATAGTTAGATGACACACATGTTTTATACTACATGCTGCTTTGAGAAGATAGTTATGCTATATTCACAGCTTAGTTAAAATCAAGCCTTGAGTTCCACACACAAGTCTCTTTTTCTACCTTCTCTAGTTTTAGACAAAAGTACAATTTCTTTTAAGTAAGGTAAGATATGCATAATATTTATAGTGCAGTCCAGGCTTTCCATAAAAACACCTAGAAAGAAAATAATAGATTTTTGTGTCTCAACAAGGTATCTTTGTAGAAGGTAAGAAACTGTTCAAGAGCTATGGCCTTAGTTTGTGTTAGTAGCTCTGGTTCTGGTCTTCTAGGGGTGCTTCATCAGAACGACACTCTTGAACAGTTACTAGAACAGGTGTAGGCAAGTCAGCAAAAGAATGTTGCTTCCTGTTAGGAAAATACTAGTGGTAAAGTTACTAGAAAAGAGGCAGTAGCCAAGGCTCCCTAGGTGATGATACAAGGCATGGGGAAACTCAAAAGGGTCATGTTTTTCTCCTGAGGTAGGACTATGGTGTAGTCAGACTTTCCTTTGGACTGCTAGCTCACAAATAACAACACGGAGACTTATTAATTATGAAAGCTTGGCCATTAGCTTAGGCTTTTCCCACTAGCTCTTCTAATTTAAATTAACCCATATTTTTATTGATCTATGTTCTACCACGTGGCTTTTACCTCTCCCATTTTGTATGTGCCACTCATCCACTCATTCCATGTCTCCATGGTGTACCATGGCATTTCCTGTGTGCCTTGATTATCCCCTCTTCCTCTCTCTGCTTAAAGTCCTACCTTTTTCTCCTGCTAGTTAGTGGCTTTTTATTATGCCAATCACAGCACCACATCTCCACAGCATACAAATATCCGCAACACTATAGGTCTACTTGTGATGTCTAGCCAGCCAAGGGCATAACTCAGCTGGCTCCCTGATAGAAATGTTGGGCAACACTATTCATTTTCTCTGGTTGAATTCACGCAGAAAGAGTGAACCCCAGCACTGAAGAGACAGAGAAAGGGCAGTGGTGGGGGTACTTCAGAAAGCTCTAGTGTAACTTTTATAGGAATGGGAAATAAGAAGCTGGTCCTATTTCAGTTGCTTCTAGGGAGAAATTATACTAACTAGTCTCTTTCAAGTGTTAATTCTGGAAGCTGCAAATGAAAAGTCCTTGCTGCTGGCTTATAAACAAGATAGTAAGCAAAATTGATTTTTTAAAGGTTTAAAATAAAACCATGATCTTAATTTGTTTTATTGTGTCATAAATACATAGTTCAGATATGTTCAAAGTCATGACAAATCGACTATTTTTTACCTTATAAACTTACATACTTTTAATGTCTTAAAATATATTAAATTGTATAGCTGAGTTAATTATGTCATAAAATACTAAAATGCATTGGATATTGTATACCATTAAAAGATACATGATCTTTGAAGCAAATAATTTATAGTGATAGTAAGCATCTAAAAATATTTTACTAAAAGTACAGTTTATGGGGGTTGGGAGGCTTGGGAGGGAGGGAAGGGGGAGAGGGAACTGGGATCGATGTGTAAAATAGGAAAAAATAATGGAAAAAGAAAGAAAAAAAGTACAGTTTATTTACTATATAAAACATTGTCTATTGAGATGTAAGGCAAAGTATTATCAAATTTCAAAACTCTATATTGGTTGCATAGATTTTAATAAGGTTTTTTTTTTAAAAAAAACAAAATAGTTCTTGAAAAAAATTATAGTCATTTGTTTTTCCCAAAAAGTCATAGGTAAAGGAAACAGGACTTGTAAATCCTAATGGGTGCCTCTGAACCCCAGCATCCACCAGGATCAGTTGGTGAGCCAGATGGGAGTCACCTTTCTAATCTCTTAAACCTTCTGCTTCTTCCTGGCTGTGCCCAACAGGAGCTGCATCAAAGTGTTGAGTATATAAGAGACATTATGGTACACACTATTTGAAGACTCCCATGGTGCAAACTTAGGTTGGAAACAGACAAGACAGACAGACACACATGCTCATGCATCATGGCATACTCCAAAATCGTGCACCACCCACATTCCACAGCAGCTTCCCTGGAAGGACTGAAACTTTAAAACTTTAAGTTAGCCAACTATGCTTTGCTCCTCCATCTTCCTAGGAGCTGTGCCTTTCTCAGCAGCCACTTTATTCCTTTCTTCTTTCCTCCTTCTACCTTCCCTGTGTGGAAAGACGGTATTAGTCCTAGTGGTATGGATTTTTTTTCTCTCCTAAACATAAAGGAAAAACAAGCAAGAAAACCACCTCCTCATTTGTACTTTTAATGTGTATGGTGATCCAGACAAAGACTAGAATACTCATGAAGGCATATCACTTCTTGAGCAAACCAAAGCATTTGGCCTTTTCAGCGTCTTATAGGAAAGAGACTGTTTTACCAAGGTCAAATAAATATTCCCAGAAATGCCTACAGTAGGTATTTGTATCCCAGTTTTGCAGAACTTGGTCTCTGGAGAGACAATGATAGTCATCAATTCAAACCCTGGCTATAAATCCCCAGGATTCTAACCCTCTTGTGTGTTACACTCAGTTCGGCAGGGATACCTGAGAATTGGAGATGCTCTACACATCAGGGAGTCTTGAGGACTTTCCACTTTCTGAGAGGGATGCTTCCTGCACTCCAGAGTCCCACCCCTCCCTCCAGTTTCTTGTCTCTACTGCTTGCATTTAATGCTACAGTATAGAACTGGAGTTTTATTCTGAAGGGGAAAAAGCTAATATTGTATTTTTAAATCATGGGCCCCAGTATAGATCAGTTAATGAGAGATTTGGCCAAAGGGTGGAAAGACCTATACTTGATCCTACTTTTTGCACACACTAAGAGAAACAGGATCTAGGTGGAAACTTTCGGATATACAAATGAATTAGTTGCTTAAAATCCCATTAACCGTTAACCATTTACCCAGGATGTTGACTGTCCTAGAGAAGGAACACATTTTTTATGATTATAATATCTCAACAGGGAACCATAGATGTGACATGGTGGTAAAATGTCTCTTAACATGAATAAAATATGGTATTGTTGACAATACAATAAGAACAAAAAGGCTTTCAAGGAAGGGAAGAAAATTCTGCCCTATTTCTTACTGGGCTAGATGAGTCCTTCAGAAAAATAGAGGTTACCTCAGCAGGCCACCTTCTACTGTTTATCACTTAAAAAGAGGGAAAAGGTATTACCTTAAGTCTGCATAACAAACCTCATATTTCAGTGTTTTTGCTTATACTGAGCATCTAATTAAATCTACTTAGTTTAGGCTCTGTGACTTTAGATATAGTTTTCTATTTAGTTCTAGGAATTGTCATATTTTTAGAAATGCAGGTTTTGAATTAAGAGCAGCTTAATGTTGTAGAGGAAATAATTACAGCAAGAGTCTAACTAAAAAACTGGAAACCTGTGGCCCCAGGCTTTATCACGACCACAGACCACTAGACATTCAGCCTTCTTAGCTTCTGGGGTCAAAGAAGACAGAGCATATCTCCAGGCAACACTGGCTGCTCAGGACTTAGGCTTCAGCAGGATGATAAACATTAATAAAAGCTATAAAAATTTTTGATTGTCACATCCAATTTTATATATATCTACATGTATACATATATTGTCTACATGTGAAAATGCTTTTGTATCACTTATATGGTACCAATTACTTTATAAATGAGTGGTCACATAAGTTAAAATTGTTAAATTAACTCAAGTTCCTTTTAGCTCATAATGGGAGTTTTAGAGTAGTCTCCACAGATTAAGCTTAGCAAAGAGTCCCAATATGTCAATCAAGGAGAGTACCTTATATTTCTAGATTATCTGAAACATGTAGCTATCCAGCTACTTCTTTTGATGTTTGATGACACTTTGATGGTCAGAGGCCTGTTCTATGCTAGCTGAAATAACTAAAATATTATTTGAAACATGATTTTTCCCTTCTGAGTCATCTCTGCCTTAAAAAGACATTAAATGCAGGATGCTTATACCTGAGAACTGTTAAAGACTTAAAAATTCACCTTAAGAGGTGCTTGGGAGGTAAAGAGCATTCATTACTCAGCAGAGGACCAGTTTTGGTTCTCAGCACCCACATGACAGCTCACAACCATCTGTAACTCCAGGCCCAGGGACTCTATGCCCTCCTCAGGCCTCCCCAGGCTCCTGATTATATGTGATATCTGTAAAATTCACATAGAGTCTCACATATACAGATAAATAAAAATATTTTGAAAGATCATTAAAAACTCTCTTCAAATAATAGTCTTAAATACATGGATGCATCATATTTGTAGATATATCAGTTGTCATAGCATTGCTTTATGCTTTCATTTTTTCACTATTTCAGCACAGTTGGTATGATTTAACTTGGTGACTATAATCTCATACTATTTGTTTTTAATTTATTCTACCAAAGATTCACAACAAGAATTCTTGGAATTCTTTGTGCTATGTACTTAATATATAACCACAAGTATTTATTTTTTCAAGGCTATTCACTCCTGAGAACAAGGTAGGATGATTGTGCTGGTATCATATAGTGTCATGGCTTTGCTGGATCTTGGGCTTTGGTGGAACAACTGAATGGTACAATGATGTTACTCTTGTTTAGAATTTTTTAACCTCATTGAAAAATTGAAGTCTTTTGAGATACAGCAGTTATAGGGTAAATTCTTTGTGATACAGGGATTCCAGTTCCTATATAGCAGATCCAAATAGTTCATCTAACCACTAGATAGACTAGAGAGAGAGCTTTATGGTCATTTTAAGGCAAGGTCAACACATCTGAACAGCAAGAAGTAGACAGAAGTAGATATTATTCTTCAGTTCTCCAGGAGATTTCTGAATCCACAGCTCTCAGAAATGAATTGAGGCAGGACAATAAAAAGGGTAGCACAAATGGCCTTACAAAAAATAGCAATAAAATTAATATGTGGAAGAAAATATTTTGCAGAGAGGGAGATTGTACATATGCCCCACCTTCATAAATATCGGAAGCATACCAAGAAAGCACTGTGCAAACAGCCCACAACAGTTCCAGTCTTTTGTAGAGGCCACTGAGCCTCTAACTTTACCCTCAGCTCTGAACCACTTTCCAATCCTTGGAAGTATGCTATTTATTAATGATCCATTTCTTCTATAACTGTGTGTCTCTGCTAAATTCTGTATTCTAGATGAAAGAACCTAGCACCCTGGCAGCTGCTCTCCCTAGCCCACCCACACCCACTTAAACCAAAGCAAAGATGGTGGGTTAGTGACTTGAATGTCCTACAATAGGGGAGACACTTGGAAGGTGCTATTTCATGCTTTATAAAGGCTTCTCTTTGTAGCTTTTCAGCCGAAAAGCAAGTGAAAAGCTTGGGCGTGGGGGGGGGCGTGGGGGAGGTACTGAAAAGACTGATGTGTGGTGGGGAAACAGCCAAAGTTAATCTCTTTTTCATTAGGGAGACTGGGAAGAATGCTGAGTAAAAGAAGCAGGATAGGCCTCTGATGAACTCTGATAGGGTAATGTCACAGGGGAGGCAGGAGAACACATATTCTCAATAAGAAAGAGGGGTACTTTGAGTTACTATGTAAAGCCTGTCCCTGGATGTTCAGTAGTACAGGCTTATGTACAAATTAAGAGTTTCCTAAATCTAGCACATATATGCTCATTCTCTAGGTGTGTTAGTCATACATTTCTTGCTTTCTTTCTTTTTTTCTCATGCAATAGCCAACTTTATTCAGAACATGAGACAATTTACACTTTTTGGTTTAAGAAGAATCATATGAGTAAAGTGTACAATCACAAGGAAAACTACACATGGCAAAACAGTATTTTCCCCCACAGAGGCATGTAAACAGTAACAATAACCAGTTATAATGAATAATCTGAAGTAAAGTCACTCCTATCTGATTTACCTGGGAGGTGTATGAAAACATAATCCAAGAAGTAAGTGAGATTACAAGACTTGTTTTCTTGGTGTGTTCTCATAAGCATTCAGAATTCTCCTCACAGAGCTCCATTATTGGATGGTGTTCCAACAAATAGGGGGTGATTTTTTTAGGACTTGTCTTTAGTTTGATAAATTTTTTTTAAAAACTAATTTATTTTTAGCATCTCATTTTAACTCATGTACTTTTAGCAGAGTTCTTATTGCAAATTATCATTTCAATAATATTTTGAAACAGATCACTTTTCATTTTAATTAAGAGGTTGCCCATTTGTGATCTTTAAAAATTTAACTGTCTAGGACTCTATTAAACAGGAAAGATAAACCAGTTTGGAGGTATTAAATGCCCCCTACTGAGGAAACCCTAAAGCCAGGCTACAAATCCACAGCCCCAGAGAGGCTAGAAGAAGGGCCCAAAGAGAGATGCATGGATTTCCCTGGGAAGGGGAAATAGAAGAGATCTGTGGGGAAATGGGATAGGGGATAGGATCATGAGAGATCAGGTTGGGCAGGTTAGGGGCAGAGTAGAAGAGGAGAGTAATGAAAGAGATGTCATGATGGGAGGCATGTCAGGGCTAGGGAGAAACCTGGTGCCAGGGAAACCCTCAGGAATCCACAAGGGTGATCCCAGATAAGACTCCTAGCAATAGTAAAGAGGGTTCTTTAACTGGCCATTTCCTGTAATCAGATTGATGACTACCCTAATTATCATCAGAGAGTCTTCATCCAGTAACTGATGGAAGCAGATGCAGAGATCCACAGCCAAGCACTGGATGAACTCTAGGAGTCATGTTGAAGAGAGGGAGGAGGGATTGTACAAGCCAGGAGTGTCAAGGTCATGATGGGAGAACCCACAAAGACAGCAGACCTGAGCTCATGGGAGCTCCCAGACTCTGGACCAAGAACTAGGGTGCCTGCATGAAACCTACCTAGGCATTCTGCATGTGTTTGACAGTTGTGTATCTTGGTCTGCTAGTGGGGCTCCTAACAGTAGGGTCAGGACCTATTTCTGAAACTTGAGCTGGCTTTTGGGAACCTGTTCCCCATGCTGGGTTGTCTTGTGCAGCCTTAATGCAGGGGGGAGGAGTTTGGTTCTACCTCAACTTGAGTACCATGCTTTGTTCAACCATGGGAGGCTTGCCTTTTTTGGAATGGGGTTGGGGAAGGAGTGGAGGGGGAAGGGAGTAGATAGGAGGTGGGGGAGGGGACTAGAGGAGAGGACGGAGGGGAAACTGTGGTTGGCATATAAAATAAATGAAAAAAGTTAATAATTAAAAATAATTCTAATCGAAAATATACCTTTCCTGGTTAACATAGATGGGAATTTTCTCAGCAGAAAGGAGAGAGAACAAGGGTTCCAAAAAGGAAGATTATTTGGAGATAAACAACATCTAAAACTTAAGGTGTGACACTTTATCTTGTATTTAGAAGAACAAGAGATCTAACTTGGCTTTAAGGTTCCCTCAGTAGTCATAGCTTTCTAATGAATAATGTTGCTCTGTGTATGATACAGCAGCAATGCTCTGTGGCAGAAGAAAACTACCTGTGTGTGAGTATAGCCTCATATTCCTGCTAGCATCACAAACCAACACATATTGAACAGCAAGGGACTTTATTCTTTTTCCTACATGGCTAATTCAAGAACTAGGTAAACACAAATGATTGTACTTAGTAAACTCCCAAAGTAATATGCAATGTAAGCATTTATTTTTTCTTAAACAAAGCTTCTCTTAATGCCCAACTATGGAACTATTACCAGAGCAATTCAGAGATCTAGGAGTTAGGGATTCCAGCTCAGACATGTGGACCAAAGTTAAAGCACTGCTTCTCATTCACCAACTGAGACTTTGAAGCATCCATTCCAGCCTGAGTAGCCCTGTTCCTCATAAGAAACAGGAACAATAATCTCATCTACCTCTTAGGATGTGAACTCATAGGGAAAACATGCAGTGCATATTATGACACATGGTGACTAGAACATATGAGCAGCAGTTCCTGAAAACCAAGGCAACAACAAGTAAATAACTGTCTTGAGTGACTGTCCTCCAAGCCAAGCATCCAGTCTCTTGGGGAATTCAGCTGTACCTCTGCCTTGCAAGAGATCATCCAAGCCATTCTTGTTGACAGTTTAAGTGCCAGCAGAGAGGGGTCAAAGTGGGCCATGAGAGTCTCACCTGAGTATCTAGCTGTTTCCTACTTGGAAACTCAAGCAGCCTGGGAGAGGGGCCAGAGTCTACAGAGGCAAGAACTGACTAGAGGAGTTTGGCTCCATCTGTGCTGATGAAGCAGGGTGGGGGTGGGATGGGGTGGAGGTGAGGGATGGGGGAGATGGACTCATCCCTGATGGATAAGGCTTTTCAGGTACAACCTGTTGCGAGGAAGAGTGCCCCCATTCCTGTAAGTAACTCTTCCTCAGCTAGGCTTTGTAAGAAAGCCCAATAAATTCATTAGTTCCCCAGAATGAACTTTTTCAGAATCATGCCTGTGTCTGTAACTGGGACCTTAGAAGAAGGGATAGACATTGGTTAGTCTCCTTGGGAAGGAATTTTAGGAACAATGATGCCTGAAAAGGAAAGATAGGGGATTTGGCATGAATTCTGAGAGAAGTTGGTTGAAAGCATCTTCCATGAAAAGTCTTTTGAAACAAGAGCAAGAGGCCCATTTTGAGTTCCTAACTCTGAATGAAGAAAATGTGTTGTTATTATCCCAAGGCATATAGCCAGTACCCATATTAACTTACATAATTACCTATGGCTCAGTAAAGCTCTTAAATATAATTTTTAAAGGATTATTGCAGTGCATTTGATAACATAAAAAATTTACTTGTGACAATGGTACATACACATCACACAAGAAGGACTTGACATGCAAATAACATCATCTCAAAATGGAGCACAGTTGGATTCTTGGGGGATGCAGATTATGGAAGGGATGGGTGATAGATCTCAAATGTTGAGACTGCACTTGAGAAAATTCTGGGCTGGGCAGCTTCAGTAGTTTTTGGGCTCAGGCACATTCCATTATGAGTGGAAGGGATTATAATGGAATGACATGGATGGTTTCTTATAATCAGAAAAGCACACTGACCTTCACACTACACAGGTGCAGCAGCATAATGAACCACCACGTGTATGCGCATCAATTCCTGGGAAAGAGTCCAACGAGGTTAACTTAGCTTGTATTCCAAGCAAAGAAAAACAGTGACATTACCCACACACAGGAACATGCCCCACTCCCACCAACATCCTTTGCTTAGAAAAGAAAAACATGTGAAAAGGGAGAAGTCACATAACAATTGTAATTATTTTGACTAAATAGGTAAAATATTACAAATAATGTTATGCCACAAATAATTTGATTTTTAATTTTAACACATAACTTTAAGAACTAAAAAAAATAAGAAATTATATTTTCTCTTTCCAATAAACAAAGAGTTGGTCTCTTGGGGGTCTACAAGAGAGAAGTTTTGTCTACCTATTTCTTTAATAAAATTACATAAAGAATCCTTAGATATGTGCTCTGCATAAGTATTACTCATCACAAAGGAATGTGTGCATGATTAAACTGCTAAATATACCATGGATTTCATCTCATCAACTTTACTTATTTAGGCATCCTACTCTAGGATATAAAAGATTAAATAGGAAGTATTGTTCCCTAATAGGGATTTCCAGTATAGTCCTATCATCACAAAAGACCAGAGTTCAGTGTCCTAGTTAGTTCAATTGGCAATTTAACAGCCTAGAATCATCTGAGAAAGGATTCTCAGTCAAGGAGTTGATCAGATTAGACTGTAGAGCACGTCTGTAGGGGATTGAATTGATTGTTAGAAGGGTCAGGCCTATTGTGGGTGCTACCATTCCCGGGCATGGGTCCTGGACTGTGTAAGAAAACTAGCTATACAGGAGCCTGTGAGCAAGTCTGCAAGTGGTATTCCTTCACTGTTTTTATACCAAGCTCCTCTTTGAGTTCTTGTTGTGGCTTCTCTTAAAGATGGACTACAACCTGTAACTGAAGTAAACCAATTCCTTCCCTAAGTTTCTGTGGGCCATAGCATTTTATCAGAGCAATAGAAGCAAAGTGAAAACAAACAACTATTAAGCAATGTAGGGGACCCAGAGCACTGTGGGTTACACCATACTCTAGACAGGTGATCCTAAGCTATGTAAGAAAGCTAGTTAAACTTGAGCTTATGAATGAGGCAGCAAACAATATCCTCTGTGTTTTCTGCTTCAGGTTCCTGCTTGAGTTCCTGCAGTAACTTCCTTAAATGATAGAATGAGCATACCCCCCCCATAGGTTCATATATTTGAATGATTAGTAACCAGAGAGTGAAACTGTTTGGGAAGGATTTGTAGGTGTGGCCTTGTTGGAAGAGGTGTGTTACTGGGGATGGGCTTTGAGGTTTCAAAAGCCAATGCCAGGACCAGTGTCACTCTCTCTGACTGTTGCCTGTAGATCACAATATAAAGCTCTCATCTTTTGCTCTAATGCCATGTTTGTGTGCTTCCATTTATGATGGCCATAGAATAACTCTCTGAAACTGTAAGCAAGTCCCCAGTTAAATGATAAGTGTTGCCTTGGTTATGGTGTCTCGTGACAAAAATGTAACAATAACTAAGATTATAACTTGTTAGCTGAAATGAACCCATTTCCCCACTTAATTGCTTTGATTAGATTGTTTTATTACAGCAACAGAAGGTAAAATATAAATTGGTACTAAGAGTGGGGTGTTGCTGTGATGGACCTGACCATTTGTACTACTTTGTTGGAAGATGGTAGAAATATTTGAAGCTTTGACCTGGAAAAGCCATTAATTGAAGTGTGTGTGTGTGTGTGTGTGTGTGTGTGTGTGTGTGTGTGTGTGTGTTTAATGAGCTGTTGTAATGGGAGTTTGGAATATAAGAAGTCTAAGAGAAAAACAACCAATGGAGGCTTGACATGTGAGATTTCAGAGGAAAGTAAAGACCCTTGTAAATGGACTTGGGGGGTGTTTGTGTGATTTATTGGTGCAGAATCTGTGATCAGCTGGGACTGGAGAATCAGCTGCAATTAAGAGATCAACATCATTGAGGTGAAATCTGTGCTTCATTGGAAAAATAGGAAAATTATTTCTCAGGCTGAGCACACAGACATTATGGTCTTAGAAAGCCAAGGCTAATTTCAAGATGGCAGCATAACTTAACAAACAGTACGAAAGAGTTGCACAGGTCATACTGATTTTTAAAGGTATGAGGGCATCATGGAGATCAGCTGAGACCTGGCAAGGTGTGACAAGGTTGAAGAACTTGTGAGGGCAGGGAAAGTCATTAGTGAAGATGCAGCATTAGCTGCAATGGAAACCTAAGATATTGGAGATCTATAACAATGAGATATATGGCAAGGGCAGTTGTAAGGTCTCAAGTAGAGCTGGCTTAAACCTATGAGAAGAGCTATGTGTGATGCAGATGGCAGATCTGGAGAAGTAGGGCTGCCCAAACCCTTTAGGAGCCAGAAAACTATATAATGAATCCTAGATGTCAGACATCTTGCCATAGGATTTTGATCTACACTCCTGAATTTTTGGTTTGCTTTAGTTTGATTGCTTTAATGCCTCATTTGGAATAATGAGTATGCAGCTTTTAAAAAATCAATTTGATTTATAAGAATCCAGTTAGGAGATTTTTTAGAGACCTTGTATTTTTTTCTTTTTCTTCCCTCTTTTAAATTCATCTGAGTCCTTGGATTTTTAAAGTGGTAGAATTCTTATAAACTTAGTATGATATTAACATGAGATCTTGAATGAATGGTTGTGGATTAAATTGATGTGTTTGTGTGTCAGGTTAGCTTTAATTGTCTTAGTTAGTTTTAGTTGTCAATTCAACATACCTTAGAATCATCAGAGATAATTGGGAGATCACCTATAACTGAAATGAGCATGCCCCTTCCCATTACTTTTCGTAACAGAGAAATGCCAGCCATAAAAAAATCCTTATGAAATCTATAAGGACTTATTAATCTAGGTATCATTTTGGTTCCTGAGTCTCCATTTTAATTGAATGACCTCTTCTTCCACTGAAGTCAAAGTTAAATTGAAATTAATCAAAATAGCTTATTCCAGGAAAGAAAAAAAAAAGCATCGTATGATGTCAACATCCCAAAACTCTGGTGAAATTTGAAGCTTTTCTGACAAATGAGTTTGTGTACAAATGATCAGGGCAAATGGGAAAAGAGGGCAGCTCTTTAGGGAGGGGATGGGGAGATAAATGTAGAAAAAGGAGGGTAAAATAACAATTAGGATGTCTGAAAAGGCTATACGGAATCATGCTATTAACTATA
The DNA here is from genome assembly GCA_030556225.1 of Cricetiscus sungorus. Taxonomy (NCBI): domain Eukaryota; kingdom Metazoa; phylum Chordata; class Mammalia; order Rodentia; family Cricetidae; genus Cricetiscus; species Cricetiscus sungorus. The sequence goes on along the minus strand of JANBXA010000729.1, from coordinate 6,243,703 downwards.
TAAAAACATATAATACACATAATTCCATATATTAATGTACATATGTACTTTTAATGGATTTTTCTCATCTGGGTTGACACTACCATACCTAAATCTCAGGGAATACTGTGGAAGAGGGAACAGAAATATCTTAAGCCAGGAGATCAGGGAGTTTGAGCTGAGATGTTGTTTCCTAGTAATGTCAGAAGATACATCCATAAAGTCTCATCAATATGACTGGACAAAATGAGCTGAGTATGAACCATAATAGATACAATAGATACACTGAAGTGTGTGTGTGTGTGGGGGGACCCATAAGGCCTCTACCCTACATAAAGAACTACAGGCAACTAAGACATGCAGAAAATGGGAGAAAAAGTACAGCAATTGTTATCCAACACCAAATGGTCAGTCTTAAAAACATACACACAAGTTACAGAATACAGACTGAGCAGGGGTTATAGTTAGGAACACATATGTATGTATGTATAATGTATACATATATCCATGCAATAACAATTAGTAGAAAAGAGGCCATGAATCTGAAAGAAAGCAAGGAGAGGTATATGGGAGGGTTTGGAGGGAGGAAAGGGAAGGGAGAAATATTAAGAAGAAGAAGAGGAGGAGGAGGAGAAGAAAGAGGAGGGCAAGGCTGCCACAGCAAAGAAGTCACAGCAATCATGCATTCTGGGTACATTTGTTATGTTCCTAACCGTGGTCTGAGCAAATCCAACATTTATGCTCTAAGCCCTTCTCTGGGCCTGACATCACAACAGGTGAAATGGGGTTCTCAGTAATGATGAACACCACGTGATATCTCTTCCTCCAGCCCTTGACACTATTGTGGCCATTAGCTTCCTGCTTGATCTCTTAGAAGTCTCCTCTTCACACACCAGATCATCTTTCCTAGTGTGGAGACTCTCAGTCCTTAAAAATGTACACCAGGTCTTCTTAGGATTCTCCCATGACAGCGCCCCCTAACAGCTGGAAGCAGCTTGGAAAGAACAATGCCCAAATTTCCAAATATTGTTTATAAATGTTTGTTTTCATTTAAAAAAGAAAGGCATGTATAATTATGTCCAGCATAAAATAAATAAATGTTTTTAAAAAAATGTACACTAGGGCTGCATTGTTGTATATATAGCCCTTGTATTAATTTGCTTTCTTTTGCTATAAGAAAACACCATGGCCAAAAGCAACCGAGGAAGGAAAGGGTTTATTTGGTTTACATATCTTGGGCCACAGTCCATTGAGAGAAGCCAGGACAGGAAAAACAAGCAGGAAGAACTGAAGCAGAGGCCGTGAAAAAACACTGCTTACTCGTTTGCTCCATGTGGCTTGCCCAGTCTGTGTTCTTATAGCATCCAGGACCACTAACTCAGGGCAGCACCTCCCACGTGGCACTCCCTGTAGTGGTCTGATCCCTCCCACACCAGTCATTAACCAAGAAAATGTCCTATAAACTTGCTCATAGGCCAGTCTGGAAGGGGTATTTTCTCAGTAGAGGTTTCCTCTTCTCAAACGACTCTACTTGTGTCTAGTTGACAAACAAAACAAACAAGACTTCAATAGTCTAATGCTACAACTTCCAAACATCTGTGTCAGCCCAAAGCACTCATTTGGAGTTCAAGCCTAGTACCCACATGCTGGACATCTCACTGGTATCCTGGCCAAGCCCAGAGTCTTTGTTCTCATGTTCATTCATTTTTCTGAAGTCTAGACTTAATAACATTTCCTCCATTCACCCAAATCTCCTTGTCAGGAACATGGAAATTCACATCAATTCCTCTATGCCCCCTACACCATAATCTTTGTCCGAGTGCTAAGATCATCTGCCTCTATATTTTAATTTTCTAGAGTTGTTCTGTTTTGCACCACTTTTGCTGCCTTCATTACAGCCCCTTTCTTACTTAATTCCAGTCAGCTCTAATGGCCTGCATTCCCACCGTTGCCCTAGATGTATTCTCTACAATGGATGCAATGATTAACATTTTATAAAAACATGGGAAGGAAGACTCATTGTGTTACCTCCTTGTTCTAGTGTCTTCCCACTATTTTAGGTTCACATTCCAAATACTGGCTAGAAACATCCTTTATACAAACATGAAAAATGGATCTGGCCCTGCTCCTACCACAAAATTCATTGCTATCTGCTTCCTCCCACTTATAAAAGTCCTTTCCCGCAGGAAGTATCGGAGTGCTAAAAGGTACTTGGTTCTACCTCTGCCTGGCATCTGTTTCCATTGGTCCTTTCTTTGCAATAATCTTTAGTTCTTAGCCTTCTTGAAGTTCTCCCACCTTTAACAGAAATCACAGAATAGTATCCTATTGCTTTGAAAGTTTGAAAATTAATTCTAATTAACTGTTGATGAACAGTTCTAAACTTAGAATCTTGTGGTTTGGGGACATGAATAGTTAACATGGAGCCTGTTGTAGCAGGGGGCCCCGAGAAGCTAACAGGAAACACTTAAAAAGGCCAGTCAGTCCCCCTATGGTATCTCTCTATCTTTTCTCCATGACCAAATTCCTCCTCTCTCCAATTTGTATTATAAATAGCTTGTGGCAAAGTCTTCTGCTTAGGGAAACATTTATGCTTATGGGGCAATTCAGCAAACTCTATTAACCAAGCATAATACATCCAATCAAAATATATGTCACTTTGGGTTGCTGTGGAGTGGGAGCAATCAAGGGTACAGAAGAGGTAGAAAATGCTCGGTTTAACAAACTTGGGATTCAGTCTTTAGACAGCCATCTGCTGAGTCTGTGTGTTTTGACACTATACAATAAACTGGCCTGCTGGCTCATGTCAGCTTTCATAGCTTATTTCCTGATCCAATTTTTCCAAAAACACTATTACAAGGTGTTCTTAAAATAGTGACAAGAATATGGTGAAACAGTAGATATCCAGGGCTCTTTAAGTCTCCAAGAAACTCTTAGGCTAGATTTTTAAAGTATTTTATTTTTAAGATATATTTGGGTGTGTGCACCTGCATATGGGTGTGTTCACGTTGAGTCCAGACACCCATAGAGACCAGAAGACACTGATTCTCTGGATTTGGAATTGCAGATGTTGGTTAGGCATCTGATAAGGATTCTGGGAACTGAACTCAGGTCTTTTGGCAAATGTTCTTAGACCCTGAGTTCTCTCTCCAGCCCCCCATAAATGAGACTTTTATATGATATAAAAGACTTGTTTCACTTTGAGCCAGGCAAACATAGGGAATGGCTTAGCAATTTATAACTCCCCTTGGCTCGGGCTTTGCACACACCCTTATGATAACAATGCACCTAGCAACCTAGTACCCCACCTAGGACCAATCTGAGCAATGGAAAATTTCCTCTTCCCCTTGACAATTATCAAGCATGGAGAGTTTCTATTCAAGCTTTATTCCTAGTTATAGCTGTTAGGAAAGCAGGTAGTTAATCAAGTCTGAGCTGGTCTCGTATGCAAATGCAATTAAAACAGTGTCTCTTCCTGAGCTTTTAAGAAAAAATACCACCTTATGCTAGTGCATAATTAGGTGTGTATATAATTAAAATCAGAGGTCTCATGGAAAGAGACGTGGATGGTAGAAAAAACATCCCATGTAACTTAAATAACAATCAAAATAGAGAACCTAACTTCCTACAACTTCCTTGATGTTTTGAATCTCATACTCTTATTTCGATTCTTATAAAAAAGAAGCCAAGGAGCTGGAAACACCTAGCATAGACCCCAACTATTGTAACAATTTTCCCTAAAACAATTGTTAATTCAGTTACTCAAACACATAAAGGAGAGTAAAAATGGAAACGGGGAAAGGACCATTCATAGTAAATGTTGTCTAGCACTAAAGATTTTGTTATATTTCACATTGAGTTTTTACTCTAATCTGCTTTTTATACTTTACTATATTTGTTTAACAGGAAAATTTGATTCTAGAAGAGGAATGGAAGCATAAGCAGAGGCTGCATAAGGAAAGTGAATTGGGAGTTGACACAAACTACTTACACATCTAGAAGTCTCATAGCTCCTGAAGAGCAGCACCAGGATCGACCTATCAACAATGAATTCCAGCCTATGGAAATCAAATAATCACAGGGTACCCAAGCAAGCTGCCTATGAGAAAGGAACCAGATATACATTTCTACTCCTTGCCTTCAGCCCATCTTTGCCTCTACAGGTCTGTACGCCTATTTATTTTTGCTACAAAGGATCTAGCCTGAGCACTGTGAATGAATGTAAAGATTGGAAACTCCAATATGTCACATGACAATGTTGTATGGCTTTTTTTATTTGTGTAAGAAAAAGTTTAAAAGTTTACTTATGCCAAATAGAAAAGGAGCTAATCCTCTACCCCACATGACATAGACAACATTATAGAAGAGAGTGCTGAAAAAAATATAAAACCAGAGCATGAGATTGGCATGGAATGTAGCTATTTTCTCCTGCTGTGACACAACCATGGGCATCTTTAAGCAGAGCAGCTGCAGTGAACCTTGGGAGAAGTTTATTCACAGCTATGACAATAAAATGCCAGGACAATATATTTGATATCTATGTCAGTGGTAATGAAGCATTGATAGTCCATCCTGGAAAGAGAAGGGAGGATAACAAAACTCTCATCTGAGATTCTGGTCATCACTGTCTCCTGCCCCAGCTGCATATGGCTTTGAATATGGGAATTCGAAGGTTGACTTGGGATAGAACTCCAAGGCTGTAGAGTTGGAGTAATGTACAAGTTGTACATTACTTGTCCAAGGTCCTTTAAGTAATTCTAATAAACCCATTTATTTATAATACTGGACTTGACAGATTTTTTCTTTGGTTATCTGTAAATATCCTGAAGTTAAGGCAATTATTTCTTTAAAAACACAAATATATCAAGTCCTTTGTCTGAACTTGGATATTTACACCCTTGGTAAAACCATGTTGGAGCTCATTTCATGAGACAGAAGAAAAGTCTGGATGGACCAACCAGATGCATGGGAGAAGGAATGACCTACCCATGAAGTCTCCCATGTGGGAGACCCAAAATGGATGGCACCAGACTCATGATTAAGAACAAGTAAAGTTCAGGTGCATGATTCTGGGTAAACTTTGGAACTTTTTTTTTTCCTTAGAGATGAGAAAACTACAATGACTATCATAATAAAACTATTCATGTCTCAAGATTCTAAGATGTTGGCTGCATGTTTTTCTCTGGGTCTCTTGTATTATTGTTACTTCGTATGAAAGCTTGTGTGTGACAGGAAATCCTCCAACTTTACTTGGGGTAAACAGATCTTGTTTGCCCTAACTTATTTCCTGTCATTATCTCAGTTTAATATTATAATATTTTCAGTAAAATTTACTATCATATAACTTTATGATTATCTTTGGGTTCTTCCCCGAGGAGGTTTCTTCATGGTCTAGTTCCTAGTAATGTATTTTCCTACCAGTCATCCTATACTTCCATTCAAGACCTTTCACTGTTGCTAACTGCCTCAATTAAATTTAAATTAAAAAAATGGGCTTTGACAAACAGGCCTGGCTTTATTTGAAGAGACTAGGCCTAGAAGCATATCTAGTAGGCTATTCCTTTTAAATTATTTATTTATTTATTTATATTTGTTTGTTTGTTTGTTTGTTTGTTTGTTTGTTTTTGTTCATGTATTCAGATATTTCTCTAGCTATTTAGCATGTCTATAACTGGAAAATGATGTACAATGGAAATAGGAATGTTGACTTTAAACTTCCAAGTTCCTTTTCCATTTGACAGTCTCTTTCCAATTTTAAAGACCTTCCCTACTTCTGAAAACAATTGGTCCTGAAGGTGATTAATTTATTCTTACAGGAACAGTTCTAACTCCGTGGTCAGGAAACATAAATAGGACCATGTGGGAATGTAGTTCCCTTCTTCATAATAGTTCATTCTGCAGACTTCAATTCTGTGCATCAGAGACACTAAATCAATATAGAGGGTAAAACTGAGCTGATCTTGTGAAAAAAAGGTTGAGTAGCTTCCAGGCAGTCATGATCCTGGGTCCCCAGTCATGATCATGAGCTAGGTTATCACTTCCACTTTTATTACACTCTCAGTGGCTTTATTAGACCATAAACAATATATCACTACACATTCTCTCAGAGCTGATGCTTTAGTGTCAATTATGCTTGCTTTTTCACCTGACCCTTCATGTTCCATCCAAAGGACATCTGATGGGAAAACATCATAACATGACTCTGTACTTGATTAACCAATGACAAAGATGTCTTCTAAGAAGAATAGCCCGCTCCCTGAGTGTTTTTATTAAAAGCAGATTTCAGTGACAAACTATCAAAACCTTTTCTTTGTACAATGAGCAATATAATTAGTCAGAATTATGGGAAACCGATCACTGCCTGTGTAATTAAGGCTTTTTTAAAAATTGATTTTAACACCCCATTCAACTTTCCCATCATCAATACAGTAATTTAGTACTATCTAGTGACAACAGGCAATGAAAGAGCAGAATCAGTCACAAGATTTTAAAAGTGAACCCCCTAAAGTGCACTCTACTGCTAAGATGAATTATTCAGTAAATTTGAAGTAGTAAACACATCTTCTCTTTGCCATATTTTAAGTTAGCATGGATTTACCAGGATGTAATCCAATGGAAAATGAAAAGTAACTAGTATATTTAAAACTTGAGTCTGGGCTATAGGCCTGGCAGATATTGATCCACTTTTTAGAATATTAGGCAATTCATGTCAATAAGATCAGGTGGAAGGGCCTGCTGAGAAGCCCAGACTACCTTAAAGTGTCTACCTAACTTGTATTTTTGGTTTGTTTTCACTTCTTAGGAATCTATTCCTTCCATGGACCCTTGGGGAGAGGGATATGCACAATGAACATTATGGATTTTAAACCCTAGAGGCAAAGCTTGTGTTTGAGAGGAGAGAGCAACATTATAAACAAAATAAGTGAAAATTCACACGTTATAAAACAAGGGTTTTTCTTGTCATTGAACAGGACTTCTCTGTGTGGCTCAGAATGGTCTTGAACTTTCTAGCCTCTGTCCTCAGCCTCTTGTAAACCACTCAGGCAATGACTTACAGTTTCTATTATGCTGAGCTCTAAGAGTAGAACAGTTTTGATAGGAAATGGCAAGTTAAAAACGAACATCTTAAGCTGTGAATAGAGGGGAAATTTCGGTGTGATTCCCGGAAGAATGTCCAAGATAGGGAGACTTCAAGTAAAGAAACAAGTAAGGGAGTGGGATGCATGTCCAAAGAGGAACCCCAGGCACTGAGAGAAAAGAGCAGGCACAAACATCCAGAGGCAGGAAAGCACCTGAGCTTCCTAAGAAAAGGAAAGAGGAACTCCAGGCTTGGAGGAAAAAAATATAAGCAAGAACAAGCATCCTGCACCAGGAAAGACAAGGCAGGGAGGCAGCCAACACAGCCAGACCAAAAGGAACGCAGGGGAGAGCAGTGGTAAATAAAGTTAGAATTAAAACAGTGGTCATACACTAGCTATGGAGTTATTGAAGACACCTGAATGAAAAGCAGCATGGTCTGGTTGGTGTCAAACACCCAGAATTTGGCTGCTGCCTTAAGAACACATAGGAAGGAAGGCAAAGGAGGGAGCTTGGAGTCCTTGCAAGAAACTAAACTAGACAAGACCATGGTGTGGTTAGAGTGTGCACATGTGAAGAGAGGATTTGGATGGAAATGTGGACAGGGGAGAGTGCTTGATGTACATACACATATACATATGTGTATGTATATCCTCTTTGGATGTTAGGGCTGCCTTGCATGTGATTTGAAAAGCTTCTTGCTAACCTTGGCTTGTTCAGACATTCTTATATCTGTGCAGCTCTTGTCAATCAAGGATGCTGGTTGCTACTTTCCTACTTACCTTCCGACCTGCCTTGAAACCTATTCCTTGAGACATCAAGCGGAGTGGTTCTGGTGCCAGAAACTAGAATCTATGACCACATCTCTTTCTAAATTTGCTCTTTCCGTTATGAATTTCACAGTTTCTGTTTAGCATTATACACATTTCAAGCTTTATGACATTATAAAAGTTGAACTTCTATGACCCAAAGAATGGTAAAATGGAAGCTAAGAGGCTGTCTGAAGACCCAGAGCTATCAAGACCAAATGAAATGGGCAGTTTCTGAACAGAGGTACCTTGCTTAAAGATGATTGATTCCCATTCAGAAGACAGACACTCTGTCAAGATATAAACTTATGGACATGGTCAGCCCAGGGGTTTTTCTTTTCTTTCCTCTCACAACAGAGGATTATTCTGAATCCCAGATAGGAGAAAGCCAGCAGCTATTACACGGGAGTGATAACCTCAGCGTTTCTTCTTAGCGGCATAAATGTGCACATAGAAGAAATAATCTCGCTCTCTTGCTTCACCCAGGTGTATGGGGAAGTGATGATAAAATTGTTACTGCAATGTCTGTTCACTGATCCAGGAACCTCATGTGCTTTATTGGAATAAATATAAGTGTATGAATTTGAGAGGGGGAGGAACATTAAAGGAATTAAAAGGGGCAAAGCAATGAAAATGATGTAAATATAGAACTCATGTATGTATGTATAAAATTCTCAAAAAAGTTTTAAAAACATAAATTTTAAAAAGGCTAGTAGGCTGTGAAATATAGTGCTTTGGGGCACCCCGTCTAGCATTCTATTTTCTCCTTAGTACCCTGCCCATTGCCACATGTCTTGTTTATGATGCTTATAGAGAGACAATATGTTCCCACCATCTCAGCCATGATATATGTATTAGAATTTGGAAAATTAAATGTGATATCCACCTTCAAGCAAGAAGTTACATGGTATCATGAACCGACACTGTTTTTCTTGCTATTGTCCCTTCCTGTGAAAACATACAGTGTAGGTGGGCATGTATGCACATCTGCACATTTGGAGGCTAACCCACAAAGTCAAAACAATTGCAGCCAACCTACAGTTGAAATGTAATGTGAGTGAAAATAATCTTTTAGTGTGGTAATCAAGGAAACTGCATGGATGTTGGTTTCAATGGATCAACAGCATATCTAACAATTCTGTATGCACCTTCACAGAACAGGACAAGGTGCTATTGTAGTTATACCAACGTGTACATAGTGGACCCCTAAACAGACTAACTTTGAAGGAGAAACTTCATGAGTGAGGGGCAATTTGGGCACAATTACAGACTTAAAAATAGCACTGACAGACCTCCTTTTTTTCTCCCTCCACCTGACGCATTAAAGCAAATCCATTAACAGAACCCTTTCCTTTTTCTTTTAGTATTTACTAGTCTCTCTCACTGAAATTTCCAGGTCTGTCTTTATAAATAGTTTTGCCTGGTCACTGTCAGGTCTCAGATTGAATTTCAGGAGGTGTCACATTAGCATGCATTTTGTTTGCCTCCCCCATCTCCTTTTCCCGACAAGGACACATTACCTGCTGACTCAGAGGAAGCTGGACTCTACACCTCTATTGATACTGTCAGGGGCTCACAGTTAAATTCCTGCATCTTCCATTGGCTGTTATCTCAAAGCCGACCTTAAAGGATCTCATATTTACAGACCTAACAGAATAGGTTACTGCTAAAGTTTCTTTAACTAGAATCTAATAGTTTGAGGACTTGGGGAACAAAACAGTATGACTTTAGTAATGGCAGAGTGAACCAAAGGAGATAATATACCTGGTGTACTTTACCCAGAGGCCCTATGTCACATGCAAGGACCACAGGGATGCTTGCAAGAGAAGGGCCACAGGGATACTTGCACATGGCAGAAAAGGGAAAGACCAAAGGGATGTTTGCCATGATGTAAAAGAGAAGAATCACAGGAATGCTTACACATGATAGAAAAGAGAAGTCATATTCAAAGGATGTGATGGGGGCAGGGCTAAGTGATTCTCAGTTGTACCCCAGGCAGATTACTGCAGAGAGATAGTTCAAGTCTCATCCTACCACTTCCTGCCTCTGGGACACTAAGTAATTTGTGGATTCTTACTTTAAATGAGAATTACAAATGCTTGTTTCATAATGTTTTTGGCAACTGCAAGTGAGAAACATGAAAAAATCGTAAGAGTGTCAGGAGACAAAAGCTAACCAGTCCTTTTCTGTGTTGTTAAAAAATGACAACAATAACAACAACAAAACACTTCTGGGACTTATGAGATGGCTCAGTGAATAAAAGGGACTACTGTTAAGGGTACTGATTTTAATCCCTAGAAACCACATGGTAGAAAGAAAAACAGAGAGAGAGGGGGGGAGGGAGGGAGGGAAGGAGGGAGGGAGGGAGGGAGAGAGGGAGAGAAGGAGGGAGGGAGGGAGAGAGAGAGAGAGAGAGGGAGGGAGAGAGGGAGGGAGGAGGGAGAGAGAGAGAGAGGGAGGGAGGGAGGGAGAGAGAGAGAGAGGGAGGGAGAGAGGGAGGGAGGGAGAGAGGGAGGGAGAGAGAGAGAGAGAGAGAGAGGGAGGGAGAGAGGGAGGGAGGAGAGAGAGAGAGAGAGAGAGAGAGAGAGAGAGAGAGAAGAGAGAGAGAGAGAGAGAGAGAGAGAGAGAGAGAGAGAGAGAGAGAGAAAGAGAGCGGTTCTCGCAGTTCTTTGTGTATGTTTCACCCTCTCTGTACTGCTGGGAGTCATGGAGTCTTTTGCTATCACATGACTGCTCCACACACTCTGAACTGGACAAAGCAACAGTCACTGGGCTGTAACAGTTACACCTATCAGCTGGAAGCTCCGAGGTCTACAGGACCACTTCCACCTGCCTGTTCCTCCTCACCTGCCTGTTCCTCTTTACCAGCCTATTCCTCCTCACCTTCTCAATTCCCACTAGGGTCCTCAGTCTGAATGCTTCTTCTTAATTCCCAGGGCAACAGGAACTACAGTTACCAAAGGGATTTTCATTGGATAACCTATGGCCCTGAAGCGGCTTTATCCATCACTCAGAGAAGCTGTGTCAAACTTTTTATTTTAATTCTTGGTTTTTGATTAGCTTACTAGGTATCAGGTTTCCTTGGGACTTTTGATACATAGTTGGATAATCTTCTTCCTCTTCTCTGTCTCCATGCTAATATTAGTAACACTAATAGATGATTAATCCAAAGAAAACAAATATTCCACCTTTGATAAAAAGTCATTCATTATAAAAATCATTTGTGATGATTTATAAATCAACGCATCAATTAATGAGGTCTTATTTTAAGCAGATACCTGTCTAGGGACAAAGGTTTGTGCCTGGTTCTGGACTTACTCGCTTTTCACAGGAAAGACTCATCACACTTTTGCAGGGGTTCTGTAATTAAATAATTAAACCTGTGCACTGACAAACTCTTGAAAAAGTGGAAATGCTGATATATTTCTACCTTAACATTTCACATAAAGTATTTTAGTGACCTAATTTAATGTTAACTAACCTCAAGTATATTTTTAATGAAATCTTGGAGCTATAGTGTTCATCATTCTGTTTCTAGAAAATACATACCAAGAACACTAGACTCAACTTATAGAAGCAATTAGTATCGCCAGCATTTACCTGTTTCCAGGTATAGAACAATTATAAATAAACATTTACAGGGTTATCGGTAAAAGAAGAAAATGGTGGCATTCTAATTAAATGATAGGAGTTGCTTAAATAAGTCCAAAATTGTCTGATACCTAGAAAATTGTAAAGGCTGGAATTTTTGTCTTGATTTTCAGCCAATCACTCAACACACACACACACACACACACACACACACACACACACACACACACCATCTTCCACTTAACCTTTCCAAACTAACTTTCTCTTAGTATGCACAAAACATCTCTCAATAACCTGAATTGTCTAATATTCTTCCAGACTTATGCCAGGGTCTAATTTTCTGAAAATTATCATATTCTTATTACATCTTAACCTGCCTTTTCGCTTACCCATTCTTTTGGTTGAGAAGAGACATATCACCTTCTATAAACCTTCTTAGATGAAACATTCACTGACTACCAAAGTCTGGTGCAGTCAGAACGGTAGGCTGCAATGACCCTTGGTGGAGGAAGATAGCCCACACAGGCCTACAGTGTCTGACTCCACAGGAAGCTGCCAGAGCCACAAAGTGAAAAGCCAAGAAGAGAGTAGCTTCAAATCATGTTCAACTCTATCCCTCCTTTTGAGCCAAATAGAATGTTTTAGAGTCATAGTTCTATGCATTAAAATTCTCTCCTGATGGAGCCAGTGCATCACTCTAAAGAGTGACATAGCAGAGCTGTGTATGGCAGATAAACTATGTCAGACACAGGTTCCTAGTCCTCTCTACAACTTTATTCATTATCTCTTCACTCTGTGATGACTCCCAACCTCTTGTTTTATTTCCGTTCCTTCCTGCTAGCATTCAAACATGTCCTCTCCATTCTCAAGTAACTTACTGATCTCCTTTCACAGCTGACAGTGGAAAGATCTCCCTTCTAGATCTTATTTAAGTCCTACCCACTTGCATTTGGTTAAAAAAAATCATCATCCAACCCCAACGTTTTTATTAACAGATTAAAATAAGCAAAGGTGGGAGTGGAGAGATGATTCATCAGTTAAGACCACTTGCTGCTTTTGCTAAAGACAGAAGTTCGAATCCTGGCTCCCACATTGGGAGCCTCATAAAATCCTGTAACTGCAGTTCTAGGGGTCCTGGTACCCTATTCTTGTCTCAGCAGGCACTATGCATGCACACAGCACACAGACATACATGGAGGCACTCATGTATAAAACGAAATAAATACGCAAGAAAAAGAACACAAACCTGTACACCCAGCACTCAGAAGCAGAGGTAAGAGGGCCACTGCAAGTTTGAAGTTGGCCCTGACAACATTGTGGCATATGCTTCAAAAAACAAAACAAAATAAATCCAAAGGAAAGCGGGACCATTTGTGTCTCACAAAGGCAGAGGCAGTGTGGCAGTGCCTACCTGGGTGAAGGTAGGACAAGGGTGCTGCTGCTACAGGCTGTCAGCATGAGGGATCAGGCTTTGTGTTTCCTTAAGGACTTACTGGCAGGTGGCATTGCTGAGGCTCTTGCCCCAGGGGGTCAAACTGCTGTTGCAGGTCCAGAATGTGAGCAAACAGACCAGTTCAGAGAAACACTACAAAGGCATCCTTTGCAGTGTGCAAATCTCCAAGCAGCAGCCTTTCTTTCTCCCCTTCTGGAGGGGTAACTTGAGCAATGAGATTGGGTGTTTTCTCACCCAGGCTCTCAACTTCGCCTTCAAGTACAAGTACAAGCAGATCTTCCTGTGGGGCCTGGATCAGCATAACTTGGCTTCAGGTTGGGTGGCTGAGGCCACCTCCCTCTGAGCCGCCTGTCCACTGGACTTTTCTAGGACCACATTGGCTGCTGATGTGGGCAAGGGATCTTCTCTGAATGAATTCAATGGGCTGGGTGACTATCTAACCAAGATCTTCAAGTCTGATGGCATGAAGGGTTTCTACCAGGGTTTTAGTGTCCCTATCCCAGGGGTCTTCATTACACAGCTGCCTACTTTGGAGGGTATGACATTACTGCCAAGGGGAGGCTGCCAATCCCCAAGAACATACACATTACTGTGAGCTCGGTGATTGTCTAGGACTTGATGGCAGTTGCAGGGCTGGTGTCCTGTCAATGTGATATTGTTCTTCCCAGGGTGGTGATTCATAGGGCTGGAAAGGGGCTGATATTATATATACTGGGACATTTGACTGGAGAAAGAATGCAAAAGAGGAAAGAGCCAAAGCTTTCTTCAAAAGTGCCTTGTCCAATGTATTGAGAGGCATGGGTGGTGCTTTTGTATTTGGTACTATATGATGAGATAAAAAAATATGTCTAATGTAATCAAAACTCACTGGTTCACACCTTCACAGATCCATGGTATGACTTAAAAAAAAACTATTCTCAGGGGAATAAAAAAAGAAAAGAAAACAAAACAGATCTTGGATAAAACCAGACCTCAGAAAAATGCTTCATTGAGTGTTCATTAAACCACAAATGTATTTTTTATTTTTTTTTCATTTAGATTCCCACAGCAAATAGATGATAGCTTATCATACTTGTTAAATTAATTATCTGAAGAACTGATAATGAAAAAAGTAACTGGATATGAATCATTAATAAATTCTGCTCAATACAGAAAAACAAAACAGAAAGCCATTTTCTTGCTAATTCTAATCTGCTAATGGAGGGAGGGAAGGGGGAGAGATGGAAGGGCGGGGGGATACACTCACAGATATTACAATGTTTTACTAAGGAGATAATAAAATTCATCAGACAATCCTGAGAAAGAAATGGTCCCGATGCCTGAAAGAACTAGACTCAGAACATGCCACCCAGGAAGCAGGATGGTGAGTCTCATCACAGGAGAAATTGCAGTCCATCCCTGACTAAGGACACTTGGCTGTGAAGAGCAGTAGCTTACAGCTGTGGCAGGGTAGTTTCGGCCTGTAAACCAGATGCTACCTCTGAGTCTGTCACAGTGTATTGCAGGCAGAATGAGTCAGGAGGATGGGTGGGTACTGCTCTGCTGCCTTCCTGAGACTATCCAGAGCCTCATACAGATAGGCAATCTAAGCTGATACGGAAATTTCCTGCTCTCTTCCCACTGCTAACTCAGCCACATGGGGTCCAAGACATACAAATGCTAAATAAGGAATACTACCTTGTACAGATAATCAACTTCAATACCTGCAGACATTCCACGAACGTACAACAGCTAAAAGCTGAAGCAACTTGGATAAAGGTGAAGCCAAGGGCAAGTCCAAGCATGTCAGAGCTGAACATAGCTTCACATCCAGGGCTCGGGCTTTTCTTGAAGGGAGGTGAGTCCAGATCCCAGCTTCCCCACTGCAAGTTAGAAGCATGGGAGGGTGGACTTGTCAATTTAGAGAGGATCCAATGCTGCCAAAGGAGGCACCAGCTCTACAAAGGCCAAGAATCCTGGGAATTGCCTCAGAGAATGTGTCCCAGAGCCAAGATACCAAGAAAGAGTCATAATTCATACCATGCCGAAAAGGAACAGAGCCAGCTGAAAAATCAATATATTTGACACAGAGTAGTGAACCCCATGAGGCTCAGAAGAGTCAAACGAAATAGTCCCTCTGGACAGAACAATGGTTCTGTATTAAGAACAGTTTGTTCCCTGCTCTAAGTTATTTCATATTTTTGTAAAACAGTGTCTTCAGAAAGCGTTTTGACCAGGGCAACCATGCCACAGCAGCATTTGGCTCCATTTTGAGGGCAATGGCAGAAAAAAAGGGTTCTGTACTTTGTCATGCATGTAAACACCTGTCTGACACTATCCACAAGACACTGATATATAATTTACTCCTAAAGGTAAAATGCTACCCTCTATAAATTTATCAAAGTAGATTGGAACCACAGGAATATATGGGTATATCAAGACCGTATCAGGAAAAGCAGGCTCCAAAACTTAATTAACATAGTAGGTCAACAAGAGGTACCACACTCTCACATAGACACCTTTGAAGAAGAGGACCCTTAACAACATGATGGCAATAGCTCTGACTGATCTGTCATTTAAGTACGCAATGTGTTAAGAGACCAACAGGCAAAGAACTTTCCCACCTGTCCCCTGGCTGCAGCTTCAGACTGGTACATTGCTAATTCAGCTTACTGGGATAGCCATCCACTTGTCCATCTCTTCATCTGACAAGAACTGGTCCTGCATGCACCTATTTGGTGTGATTCACCTCTGCTTTGAAAGGCTCAGCTCTGCTTCTGCTGCCCTGAAGCCTGGCTCTGATTCTGGCTGAGCTGTGAACATCAGTCTTACCTAACCACCACAGTCTTACCTAACCAAACTACCATAATCTTACCTAACCACCACAGTCTTACCTAACCAAACTACCATAACCTTATCTAACCGCCACAGTCTTACCTAACCACCAGTCTTACCTAACCAAATCAACACAGTCTTACCTAACCACTATAGTCTTACCTAACCAAATCACCACAGTCTTACCTAACTACTACAGTCTTACCTAACCACCACAGTCTTATCTAACCAAATCAGCACAGTCTTACCTAACCACTACAGTCTTACCTAACCAAATCACCACAGTCTTACCTAACCACTACAGTCTTACCTAACCACCACAGTCTTATCTAACCAAATCACCACAGTCTTACCTAACCACTACAGTCTTACCTAACCAAACCACCACAGTCTTACCTAACCACCACAGTCTCATCTAACCACCACCACAGTCTTACCTAACCACCACAGTCTTAGCTAACCAAACCACCACAGTCTTACCTAACCACCACAGTCTTAGCTAACCAAACCACCACAGTCTTACCTAACCACCACAGTCTTAGCTAACCAAACCACCACAGTCTTACCTAACCACCACAGTCTTACCTAACCAAATCACCACAGTCTTACCTAACCACCACAGTCTTACCTAACCAAACCACCACAGTCTTACCTAACCAAACCACCAGTCTTGCCTAACCACCAGTCTTACCTAACCAAACAACCACAGTCTTGCCTAACTACTACAGTGGCTCTTTTGCTCCTGTGTTGCCCTCTGCCTTTGCTTCCAGCAAACTCTGTAAACTCTGCTTTGGCCTCTTTGTCTCTTCTGTTGCCATTCTGCACATATGCATAGAAATGTATCCTTCACCTTAAGGATTATCTATATTCCTGACATAGCACACTCACTACACCTGACCATGGACTTTGCTGTGAGACAAAGCCACCATGAGGGAGGCAGCAGCAACAACAACAACAACAAAAGGGAGACTTTGAACCTTGTGACATAAAAGTAATAAAAACAACCTAGGAAAACACTTTTAGTAAGAATGGCTCCTTAAAGTTTTCAGAGTTAGAGGAGGAAGTGGCAGTCAGAAGCCAGAAGTGGGACTCTGGAGCCAAAAAGGGTGATTTAATAAAGAAAAGAATATGATCCACAAAAGGTCTGGTCAGTGAATGAGCTGGCAGTCCAGAGGCCAAAGACTTGTCTATTGAGAAGGAGCAGAACAAAAACAGAGTGTAGTTCTTAAGCATAAACATCTGAAAAACAAAAAAGTTAAAAAAATAACATGGGAAAAGAATGAAAATGTAGAAGAACACCAACGGGGTTTCCAGAAACTGGGTAAGTGGGGGTATTTAAGAGTTGATACTCTAGGTATTTCCAGATGTAAGAACAATATCATCCATAAAACTGAGGCAGTACAGTCAGTCCAAACTAGAATAAATAAAGTAACCCTGTGTAGAAACACAGCATAATGAACCTGTACAACATAACAACAACCTCTGTAACATCACCGAAGGAAAAGATTGCCTAATGTGATAGCAATAAGAAGCCCATTTTTACACAGCAACAAAACACTTCAAAAAATAATGCAATAATGTATTCAAAGGGAAAATACCACAGCTAGTCTAGAATTATGTATTTAGCAAGCCTGTAATTCAAGAGTAAGGGCTGACTCAGGTATAACAAAAACAGAGATTTCCTACTCTGAATTAAGTTAAAAATTATTTTTAGCCAGAGAATATTGAATCTACAAGTAAGTTGGATTTAAGAAGCCATGCGAAGCAAAGGAACTAGCCAGTGCTTTTATTCTTTTTAATATGAACTGACAAAAATAATGATAAATAATGAGATTAGGAAGTGTACTGAAGAGAAGTAGTAAAGGGAGTCCAAATGTGGGAGGTGGAGAGGGGAGACAGCATTGCAAAGCCTTGTGTTGTTAGAGGACAATACAGAGATTAATGAGCTTCAGTGTTTGCAAAACTGATTGTGCCTCTAAATCAGCTGAATGAAAACACATTATGTTCAAGTCGAGGAGAGAAAGGAAATGTGGCTGACCCAATGGAAGAAGGAGGAGTAAAAATTCCAAATATGTGGTGGAGGTTGTTGTTTTCCCAACACTTCCTTCTGCACTGTTTTCCCTCTCTTCTCTACCAACCCTTGAATTACAAACATCTTCATACCTTCTCTTGGCTCCACTGAAGATCAACTATCTGCTCCAGATTCCACTGAAGTAAAATATCAGACCCTTTAAAACGCCCTCCTGAAATGCCCACAGCAGAATCTTATTAGGAGTTTTACACCATATGTTTCCCAGGGGAAGGGAAATAGCTTGCTGTCTAGTTCCAAATGATATATTTTGTTCTTGTAGTCTGCTGCAAGAAGAAACAAAGAATGACTGGAAGAATCCATGACCTTAAATGCTAGGCAATGTCAAATTTAGAGTGTTGTGGTCTCTAGAAAAAGATAGGGCAGGGTAAACCAAGCATGATTATTGAAACCAGTAAGAAAGCACTCTCCTTAGGGGACAGTTGAGCTGTGCTTGGAATACAGATCTGTGTTATGGATCACAAGCTGTCCAACAGTTTTAGGCATTTAAAATACCTCTATCACAGGTCACAGTAAAGGCATGTACATGTCATGTATCTTGGGTGGGGATAATGCAGAATGGATTTGTCCCACTGACCAAAATGTAGCTGAGAAGAAGCAACTGGAGTTGTGTCAGCCAGCTGAAGCAAATCTGATCACAACACTATTGCCTGGAGTCATGCAGATTGCCCACCACACAACTCAGTGTTGGCCATTATGCAGAATATGACATAAACAGCACCAAGACAGTGTGGCACCCATTCGTCACAGTGATACAATGGGCTTTGTTTGTGTACAATGTCTGTGTAGTCACTGAAACCCTCCTGCTAGACCAATCTCTGTCGGACTTCTTTGAGTGTCTCTTCTTCACCAACTTGCAAGCTTGGTGCAGAGCTATATGTGTAGCACAATTTATCCCCATTCTGTTACACTAAGACTTCAACAAGCACCAGCATTGACTCCAGCCCCCTTAGAAGCCTGTCTGAGAACATGCAAGGCTGCCGAAAGAATTAGTTGCTTGTTCCAGATGACACCAGATTACAGGCTCCTGGGCACAGCTTTCTTCAAACATTCATTTTGGAAACTTGGGAATTGCAAATCCTTCCCCTGACTCCTCCAGATGTAAATCTACTCCCAGAAGTGTCATCTAGAAAGATCAGGAATCTGAAATGCACAGAGATAGTTCTCTTGTCACCAAGTTCCCATGGGTAAGTGAGTTAGGAACCTGACTTGGAAGTCTACAGTTCCAGTTTGTAAACTATCATAAAGAAGTTTGTTTCTCTTACAGAGGGGGACTAGAACTGGCTGCTTTGATACTCACTGTTGAAGAAAGAAAACACATTTATTTATTTGGGTGTAAGGCATTCTAGTTTGTGTCACTGTTGTGACAAAACACTAACAAAAGCAACTTGGGGGAGGGAATGGTTGACTTCACCTTCTACTTTGCAGTCCATCATTGGAGGAGGCAGCCTGGAGGCAGGAGCTGAAGCAGGGACCACAGAACAGTGCTGCTTCATGGTTTGTTTCCTGACTCATATCCAGTTACCTTTCATACACAGCCCAGGCCCACTTGTCTAGTTGTATTTACTGCAGTGGGCTGGGCCTTCCTACATCAGTCAGAAAATAAAAAGGCCTACAGACATGTTCACAGACAGATCTAATGGAAGTGATTCCTCAATTGAGTGCTCATCACCCCAGGTGTGTCACGCTAACAACCAAGATTATGTATCACACAGAGGTAAAGGATCTAATAATAATCTTCTAAGAAGAGGGGAATTGTCACTCCCTGACATATATAGCCACAACCAGCATTCTGGTTTCAAAGTTTTAGGACTCTCCTTGTTTCTACAACCCAAAAGCTGGACTGTAGGAATGTATAGCTATGTCCCTTAGCTGGCAATTTTGTTAAACAGAATTTCATTTGTCATTACAATTTTAAAATAAAATTTTGTAGATAAGACAAAGAATTAACTTGTAATACAATGCTTTTTTCATCAATATATATCTAAATATAATGATTCGGCAAAACCTCATAATGGCTAGACCTACCCCATGTAACATCACATATCTTGTAATAGCCAAAGGGTTTTAACATTAAAATACAACAATACTTATGACAATTTTTGATACAGAGAAGTATGACATAGAGAATAATAAGATGTCTAAGCACATACATATATCTATTATATTAGTGTAAGTTAAGTGGGCTTGACAAAGTGGGAATAAGTCCTAAAGGAAAAGAACAGTAGAAATCTCCAATTGTCAAAGAAAAGCTTTACATGTATTTTATAGACTGATGGTGGTGGCTAACAATTAAATGATTTAATTCTATTGGGTTTATTTTTAACTTAAAAATTTATTGTAGCTAGCCATGGTAGCACATATCTATAATCCTAGCACTAGAGATGTTGAAGCAGGAGGATCACAAGGCTATACCTGGGCTATATGGGGAGACTATTTCTCAAAGCAAAACAAAACAAAAACAATTTTATTACAAAACATTAGTATTTAAGTCAACAAATGTAATGGTTTTTGCAGTTAGACATATAAAGAGCTATAATGTGAATTTTAAAAGTACAACTGTTTTTGAAATTTAAAAAAATGTGAGAAATTGTGTGTGTGTGTGTGTGTGTGTGTGTGTGTGTGTGATATGCATGTTTGAGTACACAGGGGTGGCACTGGCATGCACACAGGATTGAGGTCTGAGGAAGACACCAAGTGTTCTCCTATATCTTTCTCACCCTTCTTCCCTTGTCACAGAAAACTCTCAGTTGACTTGGAACTCAGTCTGTGTGTGTGGTGGCTAGGCCATCTGACTTGTAAACCCCAGAGACCCTCCTGTCTTCACCTTCCCCAGCTCTGGGCTTGCAGACCAGTTGTGGTTTATTTACTTCTATCTGAAATACAAACAGGTACATTCATCAAGGATCAGTTGGATGTTCCTCAAAAAACTAAAAATAAGTCTACCATATAATGCAGCTATACAATTCTTACAAACAAAAGATATATATCCTATTACAAAAATACACAATCATCCATGTTTAGTCCTGTTCTCTTCACAATAGCAAGGATATAGAAACAATATAGATGATTGTCAAATGATGAAGGCATAATAAAGATGCATACCTGTTTCTACAATGTAATATTATTTACCTATTAAGAAAAAGAAAACAATACAATTTGAATGCAAATGAATGGAGCTGGAATCAATCATTTTGAGTGGGTAACCCAGACCCAGAAAGACAAAGGCTGCAAGTTTTCTTTCAATTGTGAATGCTGGCTTTAAATATTTAGATATATATGTTTCTTTTGGAATACCCACAGAGGCCAAGAAAGTATTAAGGGGCCATGGTGGGGCTTTATAAGAGAAGGGAGATTTAAGTTAGTGCTATAAAAGCTTAAAGAATATTAATGGAGCAGAAATGGTTAAATAGGAGTGAGAGATGAGATGAAATGGTAGTGGGATACAGGTACACATAATCCTCAAGATATTTAAAAAAATTATATGGAAATATACCTACTACTGTAGAAGCTTCCTTATGAGAAAGGAGGGCACTTAAAATGTAGCTATTTTATAACAGGACAATAATTTCTTCACTATACACTACAGGCTAACAAATAAAATGCCCAGTTCTAGAAATGAGTTTTTTGTTTTGGAGTTGTTTGTCAGTGAGTTGCCATAGACACCAAGAATTACGAGCAATTGTAATGCTGTTACCCTCCAGTACTCGATGCTAAGACCCTAATGCTAAGGTATCATGTACTTGAGTCACAGAACATGCTGATATCAAATTAGTAGTGACCTGAAAGCTTCATCCATACTAGATAGCAATGTAGTCTAACAGAGTAGGAAAGTAATCATTAATGTTACAATTGGAAACCCTAAAAGATATAGTAATGACTAGGATGACAAGCCGTACCCTGCTGATGTAAAAGTGACATGAATAACATACCATTTTCCATTCCACAAGATAATCTCCATTCCACAAGATAAAACCCACACATGGAACCATTGTTAGGTGAGGATTGTGTGGCTAGACAGGTCATGGGCCATAGAGGAGAACCTACTACTATTATTCTGATAAATGAGCATGTTATTAAACCAATTCCTTATAGATTAGTGGTATATGTACAGATTAATTTCTTTCTCAAGCTTCATTAGAAAAGCTTCTATTTGAGTAGACAATCATTAACACAGAGTTCCACAAATAACCAAGATACTGAGAATGAGATTACTGAAGAATGCTCATTACTAAATGGAGCGTTTATACTTAACTTCCTCCTACCATAGCTCACAGGTCAATGTAGAAGAGAAGGAGAAAATACTGTAGGAGCCTGAGATGATGAATGAATACAAGTAAATATTGTGCTCCAGACTGTCTGAAAACCATACATATGAACTCAAGGCAACTGTGACAGCATGTACAAGCCATATGTAAGCTCATGCCAGACCAAATCCCATCTTAGAAAGGGGAAGTGGGCATGAAGTCCACACAGCTGTGAATATATAGGCAGCAAAAAATAACTGGACTTTATGAGTGAAAAACAAAAAGAGACCAAGTGTGATGGAGTTGAGGGAAGAAGTAAATGTGGTCAGACTCATTTTATAGAAGCTCCAAGAACTAATTTTAAAACGGGTAAGTGAGCACTTGAACAAATGGCTACTTTTTGACTCTTCATTCTCTTTGACCAGCAGATCAGCACCTGTTCTCACAGGGCACTGAGCATAGCAGACACCCAACATTAGCCAAAGAACTAAATGTAAGTAAAGATATGGTGAGAGCTTCTGTGTTATAATTGTTTTCTACCTGTGCTGCGAGACTGCTTGAGTAGGTGCCCTTGGAAGGTTTGTGAACTAGGACAATCTCTCTGACTTATACATTAAGCTGCAGTGTGCACAATGAAAATATGCAAAAAAATGATATAAGTATATATAGGTAGATCTGAACATGCAGAACCATCAAGTTTTTCACAGTCTCTCACCATTCAAAGCTGGAGTAATGCAGTATCAATCCTGTTTCAGAAGCCACTATGCAGTGAGAGTTACCACGATCAAGCCTTGATATTCTGTAGGCTCACACAGCAGCACAAACCAAACTATGCTACATACAGCAACACTCTCAAACTTTGGACCACCGTATGTAAAATCTAAGTGGAACCTGACTACAGGAGGGGAAGAGAAATGAGTAGTAGCTCCTACAGCTGTGGAAATCCTTTTTCCTTTAGACACCTCAAGAGAGTCAGTTCTAAAGCTGCTGTGAGCTCAAATAAAAATCCAAATGCAAAGTTTTTGCTTTCATTTTAAGAAATGAAATTGTGGTGGCTCAGATGAGAAATGATAAGCATTACTAACAGAAATCATGCTATACATTCAATATTAAGCAGTTGTAATGCCCATTACTTTTAAATTTAGCTTCAGGCATGTTAGTAGGGAAAGGACATAAGGAAGCTGGATTCTTTGTCAAAATATGGCGAGAATGGTATGGCCTCTAGTCAACAAGCTCATGTTTTTTTCTCTTTGATATCTCTTGAGCTAGGCCTGCATTGTGTACATCACTCTCTCGGCACTGCTGTCTTCAATGCTCCTATTGAAATTTCCCTATAAGTTCTGCTTACATCATCCAACTGCTTTTCTAGGTGAAAATTCAGAAATATTCCACATTCCCACACAAAACAACATGATCAGAGTCTTTGTAACAATTGCCCACTCTCTGGTACCAATTTCTTTTTAGTTGCTGTGATAGAATACCATGACCAGGGCAACTAACAGAGGAGTTTATTTTAGCTTATGGTTCCAGAAGTTCAGAGTGCACAGTAGCAAGGGAGCATAGCAGCAGGAAGCAGGCAGCGTGAGCAGGTTGCTGAGAAATCACATCATTAACTGCAGGCATGAACTAGAGAAAGGGTGGGACCATATGTTCTCAAAGCCTACCCCCAGTGATAAACTTCCTTCAGCAAAGCCATAACTCTTAAAATTCCCTAAAGAGTGCCCTCAAGTGGGGATCACCTGTTCTAACGTCCAAGGCTATCAGGGACACTAAACCACCACATTCATTTCTTAAAATGAAAGCAGAACATTTGCATTTGGAGTTATTTGATGTCTCAGGGCAGAAAATCCTGCATATATAAAAATCTCTCAATCAGCCTCTGGCCTTCCTTTTTATGGGCAAGCATAACCACAGTAAAGGCCTAAGAACAATAAAATGCATATTGTTCATT
The DNA here is from genome assembly GCA_030556225.1 of Cricetiscus sungorus. Lineage (NCBI taxonomy): Eukaryota > Metazoa > Chordata > Mammalia > Rodentia > Cricetidae > Cricetiscus > Cricetiscus sungorus. The sequence goes on along the minus strand of JANBXA010000729.1, from coordinate 6,219,693 downwards.
TTAATGCCACACCTTGCTTTTTAAACACAATGTAGTGCTATTAAAGCACCATTAACTCAACTCCTAGTTCTTCAGATTGAAGAGTAAGAGCACTCCGTCATCATTTCAGAGTGGTTCCTTCAGCCTCACCTTTGATTCTGCACTAAAAGCATAGCTCTAATCCAACTCCACCCAGCACCCTACCATGGTCAAAACTCTCCCAACCAAAAAAAAAAAAAAAAAAAAAAAAAAAAAAGATTGTTTCAGCACAGAATTCTACCAGAAATTCAAAGAAGAGCTAATACTAATAGTCCTCAAAGTGTTCCAAAATATAGAAGCAGAATGGTTATTGCCAAACTCTTTTTATGAGGTAGCAATTACCTTGGTACCCAGGCCTCACAAAGACACAACTAAGAAGAGAACTACAGACCAATATCCCTCATAAACATTAATGCAAAAAATACCCAGTAAAACACTGGCAAATTAAATCCAAGAACACATTAGAAAAATCATCCACCATGAACAAGTAAGCTTCATCACAGGAATGCAGGAATGATTCAACATATGAAAACTATCAATGTAATCTACCATATAAACAAAGTGAAAAAGAAAAACCACATGGCCATCTCATGAGATGCTGAAAAGGCCTGTGACAAAATCCAACACCCCTTCATGATGTTGGGGTCTTGGAGAGATCAGGGATAACAGGAACTTACCTAAACATAATAAAAGCAACATACAGTAAACCAACAGCCAACATAAAAAAGGAAAGAAACTCAATGAGATTCCTCTAAAGCTAGGAGCAAGACACTCTCTCCATATGTCTTCAATATTTTATTTGAAGTTCTAGCTAGAGCAATAAGACAACAAAAGGAGATCAAGATGATACAAAAATTGGAAAGGAAGAAGTCAGTCTTTCACCATTTGCAGATGATATGATAGTTTACATAAGTGACACAAAAAACTCTACCAGGGAACTCCTATAGCTGAGAAACACCTTCAGCAAGGTGGCAGGATACAAGATTAACTAAAAAAAAATCAGTAGCCCTACTATATACAGACAATAAAGGGGCTGAGAAAGAAATCAGAGAAACATCACCCTTTACAATAATAAATAACATAAAAGTAAATCGGGATAACACGAACCAAACAAGTGGAAAACATGTATAGCAAGAACTTTGTGTCTTTAAAGAAATAAATTAAAAAAGATACCAGAAATGAAAAGATCTCCCACACTCTTGGATAGGTGGGATTAACATAGTAAACATGGCAATTTTGCCAAAAGCAATCTACATATTCAATGCAGTCCCTATCAAAATCCCAGCACAATTCTTCACAGACCTTGAAAGAATAATACTCAACTTTATATGGAAAAACAAAAGACCCAAGAGAGCCAAAACAATCTTGTACAATAAAGGCACTTTAGGAGGCACCATCTTCCCTGACTTCAAGCTCTATTATATAGCTATAGTCCTGAAAACAGCTTGGTACTGGCACAAAAATAGACAGGAAGACCAATGGGATAGAAATTAAAACCCTGATATTAACCCACACATCTATAAACACCTGATTTTTGACAAGGAAACTAAAATGATACAACAGAAAAAAAAGAAAGCATCACAACAAATGGTGCTGGCATAACTTGATGCTGGTGTGTAGAAGACTACAGATAGACCCACATCTATCACCATGCACAAAACTTAAGTTCAAGTGGATCAAAGACCTCAACATAAATCCTCTTAGAAGAGAAAGTGGGAGGTACCCTTGAACAAATTGGTACAGGAGAACGCTTCCTGAACATAACTCCAGTAGCACAGACACTGAGCTAGACAATAAATGGGACCTCCTGAAACTGAGAAGTTTCTGTAAGGCATAGGACATAGTTGGCAAGACCAAATGGCAGCCCACAGAATGGAAAAGATATTCACTACACCACATCAGACAGAAGGATGATCTCCAAAATATACAAAGAACTCAAGAAACTAGTCACCAAAACACCAAATAACCCTATTATAAAGTGAGGTACAGATCTAAATAGAGAATCTCAATAGAGGAATTTAAAATGGTTGAAAGACACTTAAGTGCTCAACATCCTTAGCCACCAGGGAAATGCAAATCAAAACAACTCTGAGATACCGCCTTACTCCTGTCAGAATGGCTAATGTCAAAAAAACCAATGACAGCTTATGCTGGAGAGGATGTGGAGAAAGGAGAACACTTCTCCTTTGCTGGTGGGAATGTAAACTTGTACAACCATTTTGGAAATCAATATGTGAGTTCCTCAGAAAAATGGGAATCAGGCTACCACAAGATCCAGCAATTCCACTCTTAGGTATATACCCAAAAAGATGCAAATTGATGCAACAAAGACATCTGTTCAACTATGTCCATAGCAGCATTACTTGTAATAGTCAGAGCCTGGAAGCAACCTCGATGCTCTTCAACTGAAGAATGGATAAAGAAAATGTGGTACATTTACACAATGGAGTACTGTGCAGCAGAAACAAATAAACAAACAAATAAACAAAAAATGGAATCCTGAAATTTGCAGGTAAATCGATGGAACTAGAAGAAATCATCCTGAGTTAGGAAACCCAGTCACAAAAAGACAAACATGGTATGTACTCACTCATACCTGGATTTTAGACACAGAGCAAAGGATTATCAACCTACAATCCACACCACCAGAGAAGTTAGGAAAAAAGGAGGACCCTAAGAGAGACATACATGTTTCCCTAGAGAAGGGGAAAGGGACAAGATCTTCTGAGCAAATTCAGAAAATGGAGGAGGGGAAAGGGAGTCAGAAGAAAGAGAAGGGGAGAAGAGGAGGGGAGAAGAGGACATGAGGGAACAAGAATATTGAGTCGAGGGAAGAAAAGAGGAGAGCAAGAAAAGAGATATGGTAATAGAGGGAGCCACTATAGGTTTAATGAGAAATCTAGCACTAGGGGAATGTACAGAGATTTACAAAGGTGACCCCAACTAACAATCTAAGCAGTAGTGGAGAGGCTACCTTAAATGCTCTTCCCTGATAATGAAATTGAAAATTTCCTTATATGCCATCCTAGACCCTTCATCTTGTAGCTAATGGAAGCAGAAGAGACACCCACAGCCAAAAACACTGAGCTGAACTACTGGAATCCAGTCGTGGAGAGGGAGGTGTGATGAGAAAAGGGGTCAAGACCAGGCTGGAGAAGCCACAGAAACAGCTGATCTGAACAAGGGGGAGCTCATGGACCCCAGACTGGTAGCTGGGAACCAGAAATAGAACCGACCCAGACCCCTTGAGCGTGGGTCTCAGTTAGAAGGCCTGGGCAATACTGGGCCTCTGGTAGAGGATCAGTATTTATCTCTGGTGTAGGAATGAACTTTGGGAGTCCAGTCCACATAGAGGAATACACTATCAGCCTAGATACACGGCCTAGGGCCTGCTCCAAAAGATATGACAGACTTTGAAGATTCCCCCATGGAAGGCCTCATCCTCCCTGTTGAGCTAAAGTGAATGGGATAAGAGGTTGGTAGGGGGCTGGGGAGGTGGAGAGGGAACTGGAATTGACATATTAAAAAAAAAAAAAAAGCTTGTTTCTAATTTAAGTAAAAAAAAAAAAGAGGAGAAAACAAGTGAAACAAAGGACAAAAAAAAATAAGTAAATAAAGAAGAAGAAAGAAAGACAGAAAAGAAAAAAGAGAATCTGAATCCAGGGTTTAGAGTGAGAACTAAATGAAACAAATGAAACCGCATATCACATAGTGAAATTCACTGAGCATCAGTTAACTCAGTAAATGGCAGCTGTCACACATACAGTAAGCTGTGTGGAGAACTGTCATTTGTTTAATCTTACACTGTACCTTCAGTCTACTGAATTCCCAAGTCTCTCTCTCTCTCTCTCTCTCTCTCTCTCTCTCTCTCTCTCTCTCTCTCTCTCTCTCTCTCTCTCTCTCTCTCTCTCTCTCTCTCTCTCTCTCTCTCTCTCTCTTCCTCTCTCTCTTCCTCTCTCTCTCTCTTTCTCTCTCTTTCTGTCTCTCTCCCTCTCTTTCTCTCTCTCCCTCTCTCTCTCTTCCTCTCTCTCTCTCTCTCTCTCTCTCTCTCTCTCTCTCTCTCTGTCTCTCTCTCTCTCTATCTCACTCACACACACACACACAGTCACACACAAAATCCTCCTCTATTATGAGGGGCATTAAAAGTAACTTTTTCTGTAAATATGGAATAATTTGATAACTCTAACCATAGAAGCAAAGATTAAACAGGGTCCTCTAGAAACTTTCAGCATAAAACATAGCTAAGCCTTACTGACAGATAAAGATATACTGTGACCAGTACTCAGAAGAGAGTGCACCACACAGGGAAATAGCAAAAACAAGACAAGAAGTTTTGCAACCTAAGAGAAAGGGGAAACCCTGCTGCAGGGGGCACACAATGACATCAACATTCTAAGAGTTCTTTGCAATGTGAAAAAAAAAACTTGTGCTGTGTTTCAAGTTCATCATGACTCATTTAATGCTCACAAACCTCTCTGAAGTTAGGTGCTGGACTTTTACCGATGAAATTCAAGCTCAGGATGATTCTATCACTTGTCTAAAGACAAAAAGCAAACAAGGAGCAAAGTCAGCATTAGAGTACTGGCTTGCCTAAGTCTGCACTCCCTTTTTAAAAATCAAAAATCAAAAACCAAAAAAAAAAAAAAAAAAAAAAAAAACCCTCTGTATAAATGCTAAGGGGCTCACCCTGGCTGGAAAATGGAGTACAAGTAATGTGATTGTGGGTAATATGTTGAAAGTGTGATGAAGGACCAACTCATCCTGGTTGTTTGTGATATCACGACTCCAAGATTTGGATCATTAGATAGAGAGGAACACGTCCACGTTTTCAGTGAGGTACACATTTTGGTGTATTCCTAAAATAACTTCTGAAAACATCACCACAAATGGACCCAAAAGTAAGCCCTTCCAAAGACTGCCTAGTCATTCTCTCATAAGCTGAGTCACTCAGTCCCAGGTGTGTGAGGAAGCGGTATCAAACCTTTCAAGAGTCAAGGCTTCTACTTATTTTCTGGGGTAATAAATAGTTGAGAATATTTGTACTGCCATGGGGAAAATGTTAATCTATGAATCATAAAATCATTTGCCTATTCAGGAAAATTTCAGACCTGCAACTGTAGTGTTCTGGTTCTTGCACATTAATGCTTATAAAAGAGTATCCAGAGAGGGTGTTAAAGTGAAAATTCTTCTCTTGGGGGCAGGCACTGGGTGAACTTCTCTTCCCCAGGCAATCAGGTCCACCTGCCCCCTGAGGAATCCTTTTCTCTGTACCATCAAACCTCCACTGGTCTTGCCGGCTCTCCTAGAAGTGCCTTTCCCTAAGCCTCCAGGTAGGTCTGCTCCTTCCAATCCCAAAGATTCTTGGCTCCTTTAGGCCTCCCCTTTCCTGAGCCACCACACCTGCTATACTCCCATTGGGTTCCCTTTTGCCAGGCCATCAGGCACTCCTGGCTTCTCTGGGACTTTTCTCTCCCATGCTACTTGCTAGGTCCACACCACCCAGCTCCAAAGGCCTGTGGTGTCCCAGCAGTAAACCCTTTTGCCTTGCTACTAGACACACCTATTTCCTCTTGGGCATCACTTCTCTGACATGCCAGACCTCATGGCTACAAAGCCAGCTTCCCAAGGGCTCTTAACCATGACCTCATGATGACTAGAGCGTATTCATGGAGAGTCAAACCAAAAGGCAGCAGAAAAGAGAACCAGAAAGGAGTGTAGTGACTCTTGGACAGTGTATGCTCACAAAAGCAACAGTGTACTCTCAAAAGACTAGGAATAAAACCCGAAGCTCTCATTAAAACTTTCATTAAATGGGGACAAGACCAGGCTACAGAAACCCACAGAGACAGCTGACCTGAACAAGAGGGAACTAATGAACCCCCAGACTGATACCTGGAAAACCAGCACTGGACTGGCTCAGACACCCTGAACATGGGTTTCAGTTAGAAGGCCTGGGCAGTCTAAGGGACCTCTGACAGTGGAACCAGGATGTATCCCGGGTGCACAAAAGGACTTTGGGAGCACATTCCCCATGGAGGAATACTCCCTTAACCTAGAGACAGGAGTATGACTTGACAGATTTTGTTAATCCCTCCTGGAAGGCATCACCCTCACTGTGGAGTGTGTGTGTGTGTGTGTGGGGGGGGGAGGATGGTATGAGAGGGTGGTCGGGCAGCATGGGAGGGAAGGAGGGAGAGGGAACTGGGATCGATATGTAAAATAAATTTATAAACAATAATAATAAAAAACCTTTCATTAAAGAAAAAAATATCAGTCCTCCTACAACTTAATCTTGTCCTGAACATTATATATGCCTGCACTGAAAGAAGAAAGGTAATTTGAGCAAAGAGAAAGAAATACACAACTAGCACACTATTTCAGATGTCCAAGTCCCAGCATAGAAACAGAAGAAATGTGAACAACTATATTTGGGGTTGAAACCTAAATATCCCTCAGAATGAAGCCTTGGTCCCTCACAGATAACCCCCCCTTTTTTTCTTCATAATTTTTTCCAGACAACACTTTTAAGATACAAAAAATGTTAGTAGATTGGGTCCCTCTGAAAGCAGTTAGATTTCTGGGGATATGCTCATGAAGGAGGTTATGATGGCTAATCTTGGTTGCCAACTTAACTGCACCTGGAATCAACTAAAACCCAAACCACTGAGCATGCCTATGAGGGATTTACTTGACTAGTTTATTTGAAATGGGAAAATACACCCTAAATCTGGGTCCCAATTTCTGGTGGCAACCCACATAAAAGGACAAGGAAGAAGAAACCTTTCACCTCATTCTTGCTGGAAAATTCATCCATAGTGCTCCCGAGGCATTCATTTAAGGCCATTAGAACCTACTTACTTGGAATTACAAAGACCAAATACCAGTAGCTGTCTAGAAATCTTCTGGGACTCCAGCACCAGATTGAGACTGTTGAGTCATCCAGTCTCATAGATGGAGCAACTGCTGGATTCTGGGTCTTCCCATCATGAGACAGCCATTATTGGACTACTCAGACTACAGCCTGTAAGCCATTGTAATCAATCATATCTATCTATCTATCTATCTATCTATCTATCTATCTATCTATCTATCTATCTTATCATTTATCCTGTTCCTTTAGATAACTCTCACTAATACAGATTGTATTACTGGGAGTAGTTCTAGAGAGACAACTATAAGGATGATACTTTTAAGTACCTGGAATAAGCTTCCCAATTCACCAACACCTACGGCTATGGAAGAAGGCTCTTCCAGAATCATGGAGAGTATTAAAAGTCCATGTGTGAATTATTTAATGGATTTATTTAGAAAAATGTATCTGATGATCCCGAATCACTTATATTAAAGAGCAAGAAATTTAATACAGAAAACTATTGATAATTTGTAAAAAAAAAAAAAAAAAAAAAAAAAAGAGGAAAATAAGGATACTAGCTAGTTGCTTCTTAGTATCTCAGGATAAACTGAAAAGGGAAAGAATGGGCTCAAGAATAAAACTGAGCAAGCCCTAGCATCTCTGCATGCAGTGACAAAGGAAAAGATGACCTCAGTCATACAACTGACTGGCTCTGGGTGTGCATAAATAATCTAAAGCAGTGGCTCTCAACCTGCAGATCGCAAATCAGACACCCTGCATATTTTCATTAGAATTCATAACAGTAGAAAATTACTGTTATAGGGTAGCTATGAAATAATTTTATGGTCAGGAGTCAATACAATATGAGGAACTGTGCTAAAGGGTCATCGCATCAAGAAGGTTGAGAATCATTGCTCTAAAGATGTGAGAATCTTCTCTCCAGCAGCCATAGAGCTCAATTTTCAAAAATAGAACCTAAAGCCCCTATCATAAGATTGGCTAAATTACAATGAAAATCTAAATTCCAGCCTCGGAGTGACAGTGGTTAAAGCACAGAATGGTAAGGAATGGGATCTTATAACTTGGCATGGAGCTATGTAGAAGAACCCTACTGAGGCAGAGTACTTTTAACCCTCAGATTCGAAAGGGTTTATCTTACCTTAGGAAATACATCCTCCACCCTTAGTGAGGGATGCAGCCCCTGCCCCTGCCCCTGTCCCTGCCCCTGCAGTATTGCTCTCTCTAGCTAGTTAACTTACCAGAGGCAGTACTCTTAAGAAAAACTGACTTTCCATCTTGCAGCAGCTCAGTTATCAACAGAGTCTTGGCTAGCAGTAGGACTTCATGTCTATTTCCTTCTCTGACCTGGGATTTGATCTTGATGGGACTTGCACAGGGCTTGTGCATACTGCCACAACCACTGTGAGTTCATATATGCATATATGTCTGGATGACACTTCCCTGTAGTCATTCATCACTTCAGGCTCTTTCCACCCGATCTCCTACAGTGATCCCTAAACCTTAGGAGAAAGAGTGTACCATTTACATCTGAGCTATTTAAGTTTTTAATCAAAAATGAGATGCTTGCCAGGTGATTAAGTATATTGCATGTGAGTTGCCTTTAGAAGCAACTCAACTTCTTTAGGAGCTTGGCAAAAGGACAGCTATCTTAAATAATTTAACTTTGATTATTATCCATTCACAGCAAGAGAAAAATTATCGTTCTCTAGTATACCAGTAAGTTGGTTGGAGGAAAATGTTTATGTATTTTGAAAAATGAAACAAAATTCCCTATTGGTACGTTTGTTATTGCTAGTAGACAGCCTTTTCTTCTTTATGAGCAAGACACTATCAGAGGAGAGAGCTAGTGACTGGGGAGGGTGTGATGTGGCAAGGGCATAGAATGTGCTTCTCTCAGCTCATTTCAGCTCCTAAGAGAAAGGACCTTGGTCCCTGGATGTGCTAGAGTTACTTCCTTGGTTCCAGCTAACCACAAGAAGCAAGGAAGGAACTGTGATTACTTCTAAGACATTAGAAGATATATTTTGATCAAGTTGTAGTATAGTTACGGAAGTCAAGGAAGAAACATTTGAACAGTTGACTGAGATGAGGGAAATGCCCTAAAACCTGCTAAGCTTACCCTAGGAAACCCAGGGTAATCCAGGTTTACACTCCTTCAATTGGACCCTGAAGCAAGGCTGATGTTTCAGAAACTGAGGCTTTGTCAGGCACTGAGGACCCACCCTAAGTAGTAATAAATTTAGTATATATTAATAGTTTATATTTACAATATACTTTAAATATAATTTTTATATATTAAAATATATTATTTTAATATAAACCAGTCAAATTTTCCAGAATTTATTTAAAATAATGGACATCTAGGTTGTAGTGGTTAGTCATTGGCCCCCTGAGCAAATGAAATTATCAAGTTTTCTAACACATGATAAGCAATGGACATTAACTGGTAGCCACATATGGTCGCTGTGTGCCTAAGGGGGGTGCAAACAGCCCAGTGTAATGTACTCGGCCCCAAACAACCCATCTTCAAAACTTCCATGTGACCATCCTTAAGTAAATTAGCTTTTCCTTTCCAGGACACAAATAGAAACTTCTCTTTTCTGATGAGCCATAAAAAGTATCATTTTAATTTTCTTCACTTCCTCCCCCTTTGTCTTAGGGTTTCTACTGCTGTGATGAAACACATTGACCAAAAGTAACTTGGGGAGGAAAGGGTTTATTCCATCTTGTAGTTAACACACCTTGCAGGGAAGTAGAGACAGGGACTGAAGCAGAGGAAGTGAAGGAGCAGAGCTTGCTCCTGTGGCTTGCTCAGCCTGCTTTACTGTAGAGCCCAGTGCCACCAGCCCAGGGGTGGCACTGCTTACAATGATCTGGCCCCTCCTACAGCAATCACCACTTAAAGAATGCACTACAGTGTTGGCCACAGACAAATCTGCAGGGGTCATTCTCTCAAGTGAGGTTCCCTTTTCTAAAAGGACTTTAGCTATGTCAACTTGACATAAAGCCATTCAACACACTCTTTTAGTGTTTTCTGAATGAAACATAAGAAAAGATGACACTTCTGGATTCCTATGGCATAAGGCTCCTCTGCTCTGTCCACCCCAACCATCCTCTAAGGGTGATTCTCTTTTGATCTCTCTCTCTCTGAGTCCCAATATTTACTCCATTCTTCATTAGACACAGTGCCTTTATGAGATGCCTCACTTGTAAACACTGGAGATTAATTCCCAGTTGGCTCAGCTGTTACCATGGTAGTCACATCTAATAGCTGGGGTTAGTTCTCTCTCTTTATTTCTCCCTAGAGAGCCCAGACTGCATATAACAAAGAACACATGCCTTTCTGGTTTCAAGAGGTAGGGTGTCTGAGCTCTGCTACTTTTGTGGATGAGACCGCTGTTTGGAGATAATTGGAGTGGGAAATAATGATTAAAAGCACAATAAAGTATACAATCAAGGCAAACTCAATACCCAGTGAGGTACGAGACAGCCTGCTTGTCTGTGTTTTTCCAGTTATGTCTTGTTCATCATGAATGAAAGATGCAGCCCTTTCCTGACATACAAGAATCTCTTTGTTGCCTTATCCAAGGATTATGTATACTGCTAACCAAAAAAGAGTATTTCCAAAACTAAGTATTCCTGAGAGTCTCTGATAATTAGGGCAGAGTTGTAATTGTCACATGTTTTCTCTGTAGGGATCTATGCCAATTAAGAGGATCTGAGAGCTGGGAAAGGGAGATAGGACAGAAAGGGCTCTGAGCTCATATCTCCCCAAACTGTTTATTTTCTCCTATCTTAAATATATGCAGTACTGGCTACTTTTATGTTAACCTGACAACAAGCTAGAGTCATCTGGGAACAGGGAAAGTCCACTGAGAATGCTCCTTCCAGATTGGCCTGTGGAGCATTCTCTTAATCAGTGATTGATGTGGGGGGGCCCAGTCCATTATGGGTGGTACCACTCCTGAGCTGGTGGTCCTGTGTGCCATAAGAAAGCAGGCTAGACAATTCATGAACAGTAAGACAGAATCCCTCTATGGTCTCTGCACCAGCTCCTGCTCCAGGTTTCTGTCCTGTTTGAATTCCTGTCCTAAATTTGTCACTGATGGAGTATGACCTGAGAACTATAAGAGAAAATAAGTCATTTCCTCCTTAAGTTTCTTTTATTCATGGTGTTTTATCATAGCAACAGAAATCTCAAGACACATGTCATGTTAGAATGCAGGTACAAATAGTTGAATTGGTAAACATGAACTTAACTTGACCCTATGTGTATATGCTCAATGAACAAACTCAGGTTAATAAGAAAAAGCCCAATGATGAAAATGCAAATGGCTGATCTACCCTATTAACCATGTCTTATGGGTTAGCTTAGGTTCCTTTATTTCTATTTTTCTGATCATAGACACATTCTATTAAATGTTTGAATACCACTGACACCTAAAATAAAATAGACACTTCCTAGACTCATCCATGCTCTGTTCCTGGGGTACTTGGCTTTTCTGAGAAACATCATTGTAAAACCTGATCCTCCATGTATCTGTCTGGCAGAAATGAGGATATTCTAAATAGATACTTGTGTCTTTTAACCTAACACTCAGATTGTTGACAGAACGGTCACTATATAAATGAGAATTTTCCAGGAATCTCATCCTCAGGGAAGGAAAGAGTGCCAGTCAGAGTGGGAACTTGTTTTTCAGAGAGATTTTTGAACAATTCTATGACTTGTTAGACCAGGATGAGACTGACGCTCAGACAATGCCAGGTCAATGGTGGCCAGTACTGCACCTTGACTGGGAACGCACAGATGTATACATCCTTGGCTCTCCATTTAAACTATAATCTTACCTCAGAGCCCTGGAGATGGACTTGGGGGTTTTTAGGATCAATTTGTTTCTCTTCCCAACATGGCTATATTAAATAATTAGACTAATGACTTTGAAAGATAGCATTTGCTATCTTTCAGAGCAGTTGTGGAATTCCTTGGCTGTGAAGGTATGATCTTTATTCCACATAAGAAAGTCAGTCATGTTAATTTTTTCTTAATGAGCTCATACTTGGCTTTTCATTCTGTACTTAAGATTTGAGCACAGAAAAAACTCACACACAAAATACAAAGGTGCTTCATACTTGTGCACTTTTCCCCAGCCATCCATAATATGGCCCCATTGATCTTTTGTAAGGAACTGAAAATCTGCACCAGACTCCAAGTGATCACTTTGTCTCAATTCAAGGGCCGTGGCTCATAGCCCTTTCCCCCATCTGACTAACCTATTGTACATTCCTTTCTTACTATATACAAAAAGACATTTGTACACATTATGTGCAACACCCTACCTGTCTCAACAGACTCATTCTTAGTGTCTATGAGCTCCAGTGTCACATAATCAGCTGGCTCCTTGCACCTCTTACCGACTAGTGGTGTGTACTTAATGATAGTCCTTTATTAAATCCATCCCACTTTTCTGATCTCATCCTCCAGGTCTGTATAATTCATGTGTTGAGTGCTTCCTCTTTGGACAAATTAGATATGCAACCTTTAGATATGTGTGGCATATACACATGAGTGAGGGGTAGTTGCATCTTTGTATGTATACAAGGAGGCTAGAATAAGACCTCATATAAATTCCTCTATCACCCTTTTCTTGAATTGAGCCAGAAGCTTAGTTTTCACTAGGTTGACTGGCCTGCAAGCTATTGGGATCTTGGGATCTGCCTGCCTTTGTGGTCCAATATTGGGATTACTGGAACACACAGCTATACCTGGCCTTTATGTGGGTGTTGGTGCTGATGATAGGAACTCCAGTCTTCAAACTTGTCAAACAAGTGTGTTTATCTACTAATTACCACAGACCCCTATTTCTGATAATTTTAATTCACATAGGATGATTATATGTATTTATGAGATACCATCTGCTATTTTAGTACTTTATAGATTGTGTTATGGTGTTCTCTTGCATTCTGAGTTACTTTGGGTGATTATGAAAGGATTTTGAATGTTTACACTGCAAAGACATGATGAGAGTTTAATGTGGCCCTTTGACATGCATCCCTGTTAACTCTAAGTATTTTGCTCTCTAACTACTTTGGTGAGTGGTAGGTATAGTCTTCATGAAGGATACACTCACAGGTGAAGCATAGGGTGATGACCCCCTCTTTGGCTTTAGTTGGTATGTGTGAGTTTCTGTTATAAACTCTTATATGGTCAGAAGGCAAATGTCTATTAGAATGGTCTTGTGTCCTGCCATGCTGATAATAAAGTCAGCAGATTAAAATGGTCTCCTCCTCTACTCCATGGTTCTAAGACACCCTCCAGAATCAAAATTGATGTAGCCTTGTAAGATGGGGAGTTCAATCCAGCTGTGGGTGAGAAAGTAAAAAGCAATAAAATCTTATTTCCTTCAAGAATGTAAAGCAGTGGTAATTTAGAAAAAGAGAAAATTACTTGTGTGTTAATTGACTCCATTCTTTTTCCTTTCCCTGGGGTAGACTGTTGGAGTTACTATGCTTCAGTTTTTCCTAGACTAGTGGTTCTCTCTCTCTCTCTCTCTCTCTCTCTCTCTCTCTCTCTCTCTCTCTCTCTCTCTCTCTCTCTGTTGTTGTTGTTGTTGTTGTTGTTGTTTGGTTGTTGTTGTTCCAGGGGAGTCTGACAATGTCTGGAAACATTCTTGGTTCTCACTGCCTGGGAAGGGGATGACACTAGATCCTTTAGGCTGGGTAAAAGAGTACAGCTCAGCTCACATGACAAAGAAGTGTTCTACCTCCCCTCCCCCTGAACAGCACATCAGAAAAATACTGCTCTGTCACCATATTTTACCTAAACACTGGTGTTATGTTTATTTTTTTAATCTCATCTCATTAATCATCAAAATTCTGTGGAAATTGGACAGAGCTGGTAATTGAAGTCCTCTTTCACAGCCACATGTGTAACAATAAACAGCATATGATTCCTTGTAATTACCTAATGCTATGCCCAGGGAGAGTATAGGATTTCTTTCCTCATTAATATTAAACACAAGTAATGCATGAGCACATTCTTCTAGAAAAACAATTTCAGCATCACAGAAAAAAAATTATAGTCTTCCTAGCAACCGCTCCTTCATCTCTCACAAGTAATTATTTTGGTTTTATTGTCAGCTTGGTATATTTTCTGTAACAAAGACAAACAGGAAAATTCTATGCCCTGCTTAAATGTTTTATTTTACCATTCTGGTATGTTAGAATCCAATCTTCAAGTGACCAATATAAATCACTTTGTAAAAGCAAACTAGTTAAAATTCACCAAAGCCAAAAGAGAAGTACAGATTACATATTGTGGGGATTAAATGAATAAGGGATTGGAAAGAAAGCCTGGTTTGATACACAGAAACTCAAAACCGACAGACAACTCATATGATATGAAAAATAGAAAAGAATTATTATTTTGGTTTGTTTGTCTGGATATTGAGCTCATTTAGCAATATTGAGAAGGATTACATGACTACTGATATGATGGACTAGTGAGGGAATGATTATCAAAAATTAAATGAATAGAATAGGTTCATGATGCAAGTCTCTAGATAAAAAGCCTCAGAAAAATGAAAAGATCTTAAAAAGTTCTCTGTGGAAGATAGCTATGTCCTTTTCAAATGCAGAGAGATGCATTTGAATGCATCTCTAATGTTCCCAAAGCAATCTCAAATTGAGATATTTTATAACATTACAATTTGAGTTGTCCTTAATAACCTTGGCAGTCATATCTCCCCCCCCTCTGTCTCTCACACACACAGACATACACACACACACACACACACACACACACACACACACACACACACACACATACCCTAAGGTATGTATACTTTAACATAATTCATGTATGAAATGCTAAAATCACAAATTTCATATTTATGAGGCACCAATGTATTTTGAGACTTTACAGCAGTGAATATACAAGTTACACATGAAAAGGAAAAAGGTCGTATGTACAATAGCACTATAAAACTTCAAAAATGCATTGTTGAAGTTTATGTTAATAGAAAGTTAAAATACATATTACTTATTTCCTTTCTCCTATTATTAAGTGACTGAGAAGTCCTTGAAATCAAACTGTAAGTTGGAGTAACTTATGGAATTTCTCCAAAAATTCAAAGGTTCTAAAGCCATTGAGTAGTTATAAAAAAGACAAGGACAAATTCCCTTAGTAGAGGCAAAGACCACATGCTTTGTCTTTCAACCACAGCCCTTCACTCTTTGTGCACTTCCTGACAGGTAAGTTCAGGCTGTAAGGACCTGCAGAGAACAGGACAATGCTCAGAGTAATATACTACTTCTGTGCAGCTCTGCACTCCACACTACCTTTCTGCTTGTGGAAAGAACAGCCTTCACTCAAGTCTAGTCTAGTTTGACTCCACCTGTGCACTCACAGTATATCAAGGGCTGTGTGTAGGCTATTGGCCCCTCACAGGGAAGGAGGCAGCAGCATGTCTATCCTTGCCAGAGGGTACACAGTACAGGCACCTAGCTGTCCACACCACTTGTAGCCTCAGTCCAGAGGATACCTGGCATCCTCCTAATTCCAAGAGCCTCTGGGTCTCCCCAATGGGCACCTCTTGACATCTTCATCTCAACTCATACAAAAAGGGAATATGTAACACTGTCTCAAAACGTTACTTTTCACATACACTTTATTACTTAGTCCAATGTCTTAACTTTTACAAAGTTAAACATAAATAAATTATGATAATAAATAATAAACAATGAGTGGCCGCTGATGAGCTCTGAGGCCAAATGCTTCAAGTGCTAAAATCCACAGGGCAAATATCCTGTCCCTCTGATGAAATGAACCCTAACTTTATAGGCCTTTCTGAAAGAAATAGACCCAATAACAATTTTATTTAGAAACAGTCTTTGCTATTTCTTAAGAATTTATAGGGAAAAGAAAAGAAGATTCATTAAAAGTATTTAAATGATGACAGTGAACACTGTGGTTCTAGCATCAGGTGTGAAAGACCAACAGACAGCCATGAACATTCTTGAAATAAAGCCACGTAAAACTTTGAAACTGATGAAAGTGGAATTCCCAAGCCAATGTAGAAGTGATGAACTATTCAACAAACAGTTCTAGGAAATCCATGGAAGGGAAAAATTACTATAGCTGTCCCTCAGCACATGAGGGGGCACTGATTCCTGGATCTACTGGATCACCAAAATCCTTAAATATTCAACTCACTTCTGTAAAATGATACAGTGTTTGCATATATCCTATGCATAACCTTCCTAGGCATATCATCCCTAAATGATTTAATGCCCAATACAATGTAAATGCTGTGTGAATAGTTACTATACTATTTTGTATAGAAAATTATCATAATAAAACTATCAGTATTCAGCAGAGATGTTATTTTCTTTCCTGAATAGTTTAAATTCATGGTTGGTTGATTCAACAACAATAGAATTTGTAGATAAAACAGGTAACTGAAATTCTTTTATGGTTTGAATGTTAAATGTTCCCTATAGTCTCATATGTTTGAACACTTGGATGTTTGAACACTTGGGCTTCAGATTGCGTGCTGTGTTCGGAGGTTGTATCCTACCTAAAGTATCTGGGTCAACCTAATGGGCAGGATTTTTAGGCAATGACTCAACCAGTTCCAGCTCAAGGTGTCTGCCAACTATCTCATGCTCCACAATCACAGATATAAACTACTTTACTTCTATGTCCTGCCCACCACAACAGACTATATCCTCTCAAATGGTGAGCCAAATAAATCATGCCTCTTGTAAGTTGCCCCTTGGGAGAATGGCTATATCTTAGTGGGGGTAAGGGAAGCTTTCATTTTGTTAACCATAAAATTAAAACCTGACACCAGAGAAAGGATTCAGAACTCTGACTGCAGAATGAGAAAAAAAAATCTTCCTGTGAAAAACAAACAAAATCCAAAGGTAAAGACATTGTAGAGAAACATACTAATGCATGTATAAATGGCAAACATTGGTATACTTTATGAATAGAGTATCTTTAAATTTAGTATATTTATTTTTATATATATCATCTGTTTATCAAGTGTGTGTGTGTGATGTATGTATATATTTCTTAGGCATTTGTATTTCTTCTTCAGAGAAATGTGTTCAGTTCTATAGCATACTTTTTAATTGTTTTTCCTCCTTTGCGTTTTGGTTTTTCAATCCTTGGTATATTCTAAACACTAATCCTCTTTTAGATGTATAGATGGCACAGATTTTTTCCTCCATTCTGTAGGCTTCTTCATCAGAACTAAATTCACATAAATTTTCTGATGGGTAATTAGGCAATAAAGATCAAAACCTTTAAAAAGTCACATACCCATGTTCTACTTTTAAGAAATATTTTTAAATGAAGCTAACATGTCTATGTGTAAAACTTTAGCTACAGGGATAATGACAGAATTTTTAGCATAAGGGAGAAATGGTTACTTACATGGACATCAGACTCACAGAATGAATGGACGTTCAGGGTGATGACTCTCAAAGTCTGGATTTTATAAGTACTTCTTCAGCACCATCTGGAAACGTGTTAAAGAGCAAATCCTCTGGTCCTTCCATGATAGGCAATCAGAAACTCTGGAGGGCAATTCTCAGAAGTCTGTGTTTTCACAACCCTCATAGGAAATTTTAGTGCTCACTATATTTTTTTTTAGATTAATGTGAAAGCCAGAGTTTTGGGAATGGCTAGATGAAACACTTATATTGAGTATTTTGAAGAAATTTTAAAGGAACTATTTGCCAGAGCAATCAAACTACAATGATGGTGCAGTATTTGGACACTAGTAACAGTTGGGATTGTGTTAGCTTTCCTTGAGAACTCGCAGCGCCATAGAACCCAAAGAGAGGCTCAACAGGGCACTGCAAACCTCAGAGATATGTCATAGAATAAATTGCCTTTGGTCATCACTTTTCACTGGATGAAGGCTCTAGGATGGCATATGAGGTAGTCATCAATCTCATTATAGGGGAAGGGAGTTTAAAGTAGCCTCTCCACTATTGCTTAGATTGTTAGTTGGGGTCATCCTTGTAGATCTCTGGATATTTTTTAAAATTTATTTATTTTTTTTCTTATTTTACATATCAATCCCAGTTCCCTTTCCCTCCTTCCCTTCCTCCCTCCCTCCCATATCCCCAACAACCCTCCCACCCCATTCCCACCCCCCCACACACAACTGTATATTTTTCTAGTGTCAGATTTTTCTTTAAACCTATAATGGCTTTCTCTATTATGGTACCTCTTTTCTTGCTCTCTTCTATTCTTCCCCAGACTCAATCTTCCTGCTCCTTTATGTCCTCCTCTCCCTTCCTCTTCTCCCTGTCTCTTTCTCCTAACTCCTCTCCCCTCCCTCCCCCCATGCCCCCAATTTGTTCAGGAGTTTTTGTTTCTTTCCCCTCCTCTGGGAGGAGAAAAGGGGTCAAGACCAGGTTGGAGAAACCCACAGAAATAGCTGACTTGAACAAGGGGGAGCACATGGATCCCAGGCTGATAGCTAGGAAACCAGTATAGGCCTAACCCAGACTCCCTGAATGTGAGTGCCAGTTAGGAGTTCTGGGCAATCTATGGGGCCTCTGGTAGTGGATCAGTATTTATCCCTAGTATACAAATGGACTTTGGGAGCCCATTCCACATAGAGGGATACTCCATCAGCCCAGACACATGGGGTAGGGCCTAGGCCCTGCTCCAAATGACATGACAGACTTTGAAGATTTCCCATGGAAGGTTTCACCCTCCTGGGGAGCAGAAAGGGGATGGGATAGGGCATTGGTGTGTAGCAAGGGAAGTGGAGAGGGAGTGGAAACTGGGATTGACATGTAAAACAAGCTTGATTCTAATTTAAAAAGGAAAAAAATAGACTGCCTTGGGTTTTTTTTTTTGTTGTTGTTGTTTTGTTTTGTTTTGTTTTGTTTTTCTTTCAGAGTTGTTGGTCCTCCCCATGGACGAAACAGAACAGCAAAGAAGTTAACCCCAGCAGCCCAGACAGACATTTTGGATAGCTTTGGAGAGATAAATGGAAGACATACAGTTAACATAGCTATTGAAACAAATTACATAGAAAGATATTCATTTGGATAAGGTTTCTAAAATACAACATTTTATGCTTCAGAGGAGAAACGTGGGCCGAAGTCTTACCCAGATGTGAATCTTGCAAGCTATAACTGGCCTGACAAGATAGGCTTATGGGTGGTATTGTGGTGTGTTATGGGAGTAATCAACCACTTTCTGATCAGATCAGAGGCCCATTCTATGAGATGGAACCCATACCTGTTGCTATTAAAGGGTCTCAGAACCTTATGGCTAGGTCATAGGCCCTACGAGAACCTGATACTATTATTCTGCTAAATTGATTTAGTATTAAAATGGCTCCTACTGACTAATTGTCCTACCCATGAATCAGCATTTCTCAAGTCTTAGCAGTTAAAGTTTCTTCTTTCACAAAAGAGAATTTACATAGACATCTAACAGGTCAGTATGCAGAGAGCAAAAGACTATGGAGTACTCAGCTCCAAACTGGATATTCCTATCACACTCCTTCCCTCAAGGCCCAGGGATCTTTACAGAAGAGGGGTTGGGAAGGCTGTAAGAGACAGAAATGGGAGATAGACACAAAGAAAATTTCCAGGCATAACAGGGAAGATGGGCATATGACCACACAATGATTGTGACAGCACACACAAAACTTGAAAGCACCAGCCTTGTTATCCCACTGCTAGCTGTAGAGAAATTAGCATTTGATAGCTGCTGGGGAAGGAGAGTCAGTTTTCTTTAATAATATGTTCCCCAGTAGGCAGCTAGCTCACACATTAGAGCAAGTCCCACTCCTGAGACTATCTGGGCAATACAAAGTGGACTCAATGAAGGACAAATACGTTCTCTTGAAGTTGGGTGTGTAGGGATGGATGGAAGGATGAAGAGAGGGATTAATTGTCAAAGAATTAATAAAAATATTTTTAAAGATGCATCTTACATATGATATGCATCACATACACACATGAAAAAATGCTTGCAGGGCATCAAATATTAAGGGCAATTATATCTAGATATTGATACAATGAGATTTGTTATTCAGTTTTTTTGTCTGATACACACATGCACACACATACACAAATACCCATCGTTGATCTATCTAAATCTAGAATAAGCACAAGCATTCAGAAAAAAATTAATGTATTTTCTTCAAGAAAATTATGAATATAAGAATCTCAAAGAACATTAGGAAATCGGTATATTTCCTTGCTTTGTGTTGTTCATGAATATTAATCATCTATATTATTCGACACTTACTGCTGGAGTGGATTTGCTATGCTAATCCTCCACAGTGGGAGGGCTCAGAAGACATACCCTGTACTGAAAGGATTGCACAAGGATCCGTGAGACAGGCAATAGTATATTTGAAGAGCTCTTCCCTTGCTCTTCTTTGTATGCCAGACCTTTAAGTGGGAGATGCAGCTGCTCAAGTAGGTGAATTAAATGCATTAGGTCTAATTGGATCTTAGAGTAGTAAGGGCCAAGTAGCAGCCCTACTGAATCATCAAAGGCAATATGAGCATACTTATCATAGTGGACAGAACAAGCTCATCAATGTTCATAATGATCTCATGTCTACAGACCTCAGTGTCCGGCTAATTAATCATGGTGTTTGCAGAAGTAAAATAAATAGGAAGATCATTAAGTCCTAGCTTGATCTGTACATGCATAAAAAATTCTAGAGCAAATAAACAAAAGTTTCTCTTGTTTAGAGAATCAGATCCACTCCACCAATTTCCAGACTTGATTCAGCTTACAGACCCAGAACCCCTTAGATGAAGGGGATGCCAGGTCCATATAAGGAAGGACCTTGCTACAATACTGAAAGTTTCACTATTAATCTTTCGCTCATCCTTTCCCAAAGGAGCCTGTAGCCTTATACTAGGGTAACTGTACATTAAGGAAAAGATAAAAATCAAATCTTTCATGGCTTAAAAGACACTGATTCTAAATTGGCATTTGATTCCAGGAGACCTCAAATGCATTGTAGCTCTCCAGTTAAAGTTGGGTCTTGTGGAGGCCAGGTGTTCTATGGAATGTTAGACAAGTCTAGCCCACAGTGGATCCATGGGTCCCATGACTCATGTGATTATTTCTGTAGTCCCAGAATATATAATTTCCCCAGCTTCAGCATACATTCATTGTCTTTGCTCTGGATTATGGATGTAAACAGCAACTTAAAGGCCCTGCTGTTTTAATTTCCCCATCATGGTGGACTGCACCATTGAACTATGAGCCAAAATAAACCCATTCTCCCTTGAGTTACTTTTGTCAGGGTATTTTATTAAGCCATCAGAAAAAGAAACTAAGACACAAAAATGTTAATATTGTAGAAGAAATATTTTTCTTTATATTATAGCCTTTCATACATTAGATTCTTATATGTTTCTTGTGTGTAGTTTATTTAAAAAGCTTGGTTTCCGGGCAGTGGTGGTACATGTCTTTAATTCCAGCACTTGGGGGGCAGAGGCAGGTGGATCTTTGTGAGTTTGAGGCCAGAGTGGTCTACAAAGCCAGGGCTGTTGTGCAGAGAAACCGTCTTTAAAAAATGTTATGGTTCAAAAGCTTTTTACAAGTATTGGTTCTTTTCATATAGTGTTTAGATGGGTGTAATTTGTTTCCCTCTAATTGAATGTTCTTAAGTAATTAACCACAGCTGTTGATTTTCTTCCTCAATTGATATCACAAGATGACTTTGAATTTATTGATTTAAACACTTGAACAACAACAGCAAAATCAAAAAGACACTTGTGGATTGTAGTATTTTTGCCATGGCTTTATCCCTGAGAATGTTTTTTAGTCTATATGTTTTACGTGCATTCATAAATTTATTAATTGCTACACCTGTGCGACTATGATAGGCATGGCACTTTCAGGCTCTGAATGCAGCCAGCCACTGAGCATCAGGAATTCTGCCATGTCAATTTTATGAAATAGGTGTCCACTGTGCCCCAGGCTAAATGTGAGTCAACTTTTATTATCTTGAATATAATTATAAAGACAAAAACAATAATTTAATACTAAATATAGAAATAACTATTTGGTAAATGTACCATATTGCATCTTAAGTAAATCTTCATATTTAGTATCATATTATTATTTAGTGGATATTTGTAATGTTTTACTAAAGCTATATGTAAACCTCCATAAACACCACATTACCATTTTAATAAGCTCAAATTTCTTATATCCTGTTTTCCACAATCCACTGTTTCCTCTTTTCATTTTGTAATTCACCCCCACCAAAAAATAAAGTCCTTGAAGAATTCTCAATTTTTTGTTCCCAAAGTCCAGAGTCTCTTTTTAACTATCGCTTCTAGTTACTTTGGATCCTAGCTCTTTAGATATGTCCTCTTTGTTGTCTACTTTGGATAATTTTCTTCCTCTAGGACAATTTAAATTTGATGGCAATTTATTATATTATATACTCTTGAAGACATTTACATTTAATGCAATTTCATAATCTCTAAGAATTTTATCACATATTTCATTAAATGGAGCAAAACCTGTCTACTCTTTTGAGCATCAGTTTGCTAGTGATACTTAGTACATGAATTTACCACAGTGTTGGAAAACAAAGGCTGACTCACTAAATCCTTAAAGCCTTGCCCTTTTCTTGTCCTCAGTGCCCCTTTTAGGGGGTCCTAAAAAATATAACTGAAAAATATGGAGAAGTAAACAAGCAATTCAGCAGTAAACTATATTCTAGTTCTGATGCCCCTTTTTATATTCAGATGCTTCTCAACTTATACTATTTATGCTATGATGAGATCAGAACATAACTCTAAAGTAAAAAGTATATTTAATGCACCAACCAACTACTATGTTTGCATAAATGTCTCCTAAAGGCCCATATACTACAAGATGTATTTGAATAAAGGTAAATCATCCATTATTTTCAAACACAATAATTTACTTAAAACACTCTGAGATATGATGTAGAATTTGAGTAACATCAGATTCAAAGGGAAATGAATCTTCTGGAGCTATTAAAAGGCGGTAGTTATGGAATTGAAATTAGACATCCTACTCACTTCAACAACAAAAAATATAAGCATTTCTATGGCTTGAATGTTTCTCCAAAATTCATGCTGAATTTAACTGTGAATATAGTACCATTAGGAGGTAAGACCTCTAAGAGTGATTGGGTCATGATATCTTGGGAGTGGATTAGGTATTGAGGACATGGCCTTGTTAGAAAAGTGAGTTCTTTCACACACATTCTGGATCACTCCTGCCCTTTACGCAGAGAGCTCTTTCTACACAATACCTACAATTACAATACTGTGTTATGGTGCAGCAAGAAAGTCGATATTAGATACTTCTCTTTGATCTTGGATTTTCCGAACTGTGAAAATATATATCTTATTTTGCTATAAACCATGTCTGTGGTATTTGTTACTTCAGCAGAACATGGGATTAAAATGGGCATTGTGTTTAGAAGTAACCCTGTACTGATGAAAGAGTAAATAAGAATTACATTTTTTATTCCAATTATGTACATTTCATATGAACTCTTTCAGATTTGAACAAGTCTACAAACAATCTAATACACTGTTGGTACTGAGGGAAATGAGATCAGGAAAACTGAATAAACTATGAGAGGTTATAAGTAAGCCTCTGCATCCTGGCTAGTTTTATGTCAACTTGACACAAAGCAAGAGTCATTTTGGAAGAAGTAACCTAAACTGAAAAAATGTCCTCACCAGACTGACTTGTAGTGTATTTTGTTGACTAACAATTAATGAGAGAAGGCCTAGCTCACTATGGGCGGTGCAACCCCTGGGCTGGTAATCCTGAGTGCTATAAGAAAGCCATCTGAAAAATCCATGAATAGCAAGCCAGAGAACAGCACTTCTTCAGAGAGTTTGCATCAGTTCTTGTGATGTGGATGCATGGATAAAGATTCACAAGACTAGGCTCAAATATAGATTAAATATAATTTATTTCAGGGAGAGATCATTTACACAAGAAGCAGATGGCTGCCACAGGTTCCTGCTCTAAGGATCCACACCTATACCAGATGCTCCCTGTGACCTGGCCACAGAGCACAGCCACATGTCCAGACCCCAAACCTAAAACCACACCATTGCCACACCATGACATCTGCACCTGTGATCACGGGAGGGGTGGATGTCTCACTACATTCTTGCCTCTCCTTTCCTGTCTTGCTTGAGTTCCTACTTATTGTATAGTATAATATAAAATAAACTCTTTCTTCCTCAAGTCCTTCTGGTCATTGTGGGTTACAGCAATAGAAACCATAGCTAACACATTTTTCTTATCTTCAAAACCTCTTCAGTTTTCCATTCCTGTTGCTTGATCACTATATCTGCATGACCCACACAAAGATATCTTCAAAATAGACACTGAAGAATGGGCTCTGAACAAAATTTAGCTATCTTTTCCCTAATGGGGAACTGAATATGAGGTAGGGGGTGTGTGTGTGTGTGTGTGTGTGTGTGTGTGTGTGTGTGTGTGTGTGTGTGTGTGAAGTCTACATTTTAAGTCTTCCAAAATAATGTACATTTTTGAAGAGATAAAAGTGAAAATCATACTAAATAAAATAAACAAGACTCAGAAAAGAAAATACTATAGTTTGCTCATAGGCAGAATTTAGATTTAAAAAAAAATAAGGGAGACTAGCAAGAAGGAGTCAAACAGAATATGGAGTAGGGGATATGATCAAAGCACATTTTATACATATCTGAAAATGTTATAATGATGCCCATCATTTTGTGTAGATAATATATACATTAAAAAGTCACAACAATGTACAGACTTTTAAATGAAACTTCAACCAAAATCCAAAAGAGACTTTATTATCAGTGGAGAGAGGTGGAAATTTTCCATGAAAAGCAGAAAAATGCACATGTATTGTTATCTCTGCCCCCTTTCATGCTGGAAGTAGAGAACTTACAAAATACAAACTGATACCAACAAGAAAACACAGATAATATAATGGATAAGAAGCAATCCATGCATTTAAAACTAAAGAACTTAGTTTTTAAAGAATATTTAAAACTCAAAAAGGAAAGTTGGCACAAAACAAGCCAATTTACAACATACAGTCACAGAAAGTTCCAGAATTGGAGAAGAGAAAAATAAATATGGGAAAAGTTGTACATATTGAACATTGGCTTTCAGACCCTTCCTCACCCCCAACACTAAACTGAAAGTCTATTCTAAGAGGCACCAGCCTAAGAGGAATCAGGTACAGAGGAAGGGTAAAGTGCATCACAAAAACATGCTATGCTAATTACTGCTCTTACAAGTCCCTATAATTCTGGTTGTAAAAACTCATGTCCATAGGACAAAGCCTAGAAAATGTGCAGTTCAAGAAGGAACGCCTAGGTATCCTGATTAAAGGCTCACTAACTGATAGGCTAAATCTCACTCTTAGATATGACCAGGCAGCCAACAACTACCAAATTTACAAAGAAGCATGTAACAGGAAATATAGAAACTAAGAAAAGCAGGCTACTATGAAGAACTTAGAAGAAACAGAAGTGCCAAGGTCAGAATAAAGCTAAGTACAGCAAAAGTAATATATACCCTCATAGGTGTGAGCTTATCCATGAAGCAAGAACAAAAGTTTAGTGGCTAGTATCAATTATCACTTTAACTGCATTGAGATTTGTATAAGAATACATTGAGAGTTGTCTGGGTGTATCCATAAACATGTCTCTAGAGATGAAACACATTTGTATCTACAAAATGGGTGAGAAAGTCATGTCCTGAATCTGGGTAGCACCATCCGATAGGTTAAGAGAACACATGGAATACAGAGCAGAAATGAGCTCACATGTGTTTTCATATTTGCCCTCAAGTGAGTGTAACCTTAGCTTCTACCATTGATCTGTAGCATTAAAATCCAGATTCTTATAGACTCTTCTAGGTGTTTATAAACTTTCAACTTTGACTAGAATCCCACCATTTGTTCCTCTTCTTCTGAGGCTTCCAGCCTCCTATTTTTGGCTCTCTAGTCACTATGATATAACTATTCAGCTTCTGATTGCTAGAATAGCATAATGAATTTTCTTTTACAATTATATGCATATATGCACATATATTACATTATATATACATTCTATTGGTTGCATACCTCTGGAGAATTCTAACACAATAATGCTATAAGAAAGAACTGTAAGTTATAGTATAAAATTCTAAAAAAATAATCATGTTCTCTTATATGTAGCTTTTAAACCAGTTGGAAATTTAGTTTCAGACTACTAGTATGATGTTAATTTATTCCTGTAATGTATGAAGTCTTAAAGTATACGTGTCTCTGACTCTTTGGTTTGTTCTTGGGTATCTTTTCCATTGGGTTGTCTTGTCCAGCATTGATATGGGGGATTTTGCCTTATCTTATGGTATCTTGTTTCGTTGTGTTTGGTTGTCTCTTGGAGGCTTGCTTCTTTCTGTATGGAAATGGAGTGAGAGTTGATCTGGAGGAGAAAGGAGAAGGGAGGGGAAGTGGGAGGAGTGGAGGAAGGGGAAATTGTGATTCAGATATAGCAATGAGAGAAGCATCTATTTTCATGAATAAAACAGTAATCTGTGTTATGTAGATGACTACTATTTCAGCACTATGTTTCATGTCTGTGCAGTCTTTTTTTCTTATTGATCCAACATGATCATTGGCTTGAATATGTGGTTATATTTTTTGAAGACCTTTTTCTAGAAATAATGAATTGATGGAATAGTTTCTAAGTTCCAGCATGTCTCGAACCATATCTTTTCTGTGGCTGCACAAATGCTATGTTATTTAAACAAAATAATGCAGGTTCACAACCTGGTGAATCCTTGCTTCTCATCAAGGATTCTTACTGATCTATCTAATGACACTATTGTTCTCTTCAATATATTATTTTAGTGTAGAGATCTAGAATATTTCCTTTTATCCACAAAATTAAGACACATTCTTGTAACATGAAGGTGTATGTGGTATGTATGTGTTTCAATATCTTATACTGGCTCAGGAAAATCTTTCCACTAGAAACCTTAAACCTTGCTCAGTTCAAATAAATGTTCTTTTATATGTCTTTAAAGTATCTCCATTTTCATCTGTTCCAGAGTCTTTGTTAAGGGTTCCATTGTTGTGACAAAACACCATGAATAAAAGCAACTTTGGATGAAAGTGTTCATTCCATTTTATAATTCAGGGCAAGAACTTGGAGGCGGAAACTGAAGCAGAAGCCGTGAAGGAGTGCTGCTTGCTCAGCCATCCCATGGGTGGCCCACAGTGAGCTGGATTTTCCATATCAATCATCAATCAAGAAAATGAACCACAGTCTTGAATAGGTTCCCTATTCAAAATAACTCTTGCTTGTGTCAAGTTAATATAAAACTAGCCAGCACATCTAGGTAGGATAGATAAGAATGGACATATATTAGATAGACTATCATCTCAGGCACATATATTTCTAAATTCCCAATTGTTAGCATTTTTGGTTTGCATTCTGTGCCTCTAGTCCCCAAATCCATAATTCAATGATAATATTATTCAATTCAAGTAGTAGGAGAGCTAATTTAACAATAAAATTCCAGATTTCCTTTTTTGTAGCAATTGTCTTTTTGGCAAAATATCTTTCAATTATTTTTGGGATTTCTAAATGGAGTATATTTCAATGTTTATTTTAAAAATAGTTCTATAATATAATTCTGTATCTTTTCCAAGTAATCCACATCTTTCTTCATATGTTTAACCTGTTGTTTTTCTTCAAATCTCTTCAGATAAGATTCTTCATTGTCTGTTCATATTTACAAAATATGAGGGCATGGATGAATTGTTTTATAACAACAAGTTTTCTTAAAAACTTTCTATAGTTGGGCACAATAATAAATAATACAAGCATTAAGTCATTTAAACCTCAAATGAGACCTCTATGAGATGAATGTTATTCTTCATGCATGTGGTCATCTGGAGATGATAACAAGCAGCTTCCAAGTCATTGGCATAACTGACTTCCAAGTCATTTTGCCCAGACCACTGAGTTTTTTCAGGCTTCCCAACCCATTAATCCTTCAGGTTGTCTTGAAGACTTATCTATGCCCAGTCAGAGGTGTATAATCAGCAGAAATCAGGAAATAAAATAGTACATTAACTGACTTTTGTTTTCCATTTTGCTCTTTCTGCTCCCCCAACCACTGTATTGTTGTGTTATCCCAGAGTTAGCTGGAGGGCTGATCAGGAAAAGGCCATCGGTGGGACACTCACTACTTTGCTTAGCAAGCACTCTACACCAAGTAAGGTGTAGAGTACTCTACACCAAGTAAGGTGTAGAGTGCTGAGTCAGCCACTGGTGTAGGGGTATTGGGACCAGAGCTGTAACCTGCTTCTTCTTACCTTCCATTACTCTCTGTAAGGAATTTTCTAGGGATCACCTGATACTCCCTTCTTCTCTGGATGCTTGGTTGCACTGAGCTGAAGGTTACATGCACTGACCATTTTTTTCTGTCATTATGATCTAACCCTTAAAATGTTGATTCTAAAATAATATCAGAGAGAGAACTGTTATTATTATTAAGCTGAATTATAGATCATATAATTAAAAGCTTAAGTAATGGTTCAAGTCTTAGCTCCACAAATTTCTATGTGAACCTAAACAAGCTATTTTACACCTCTAAATATTTTTCCATCGACAAAGTAGTGATAATAATAGGGTTATTGAGGAGAATTATGAGGTATCATATTTAAACAACACTGCTTGATTTGCAGTAAATGCCATAAACATTGGTTATCATTTTGTTAACTCTAAAACCTTTAGATTCAGCAATTCCATAATAATAACTGAGACCACTACATTTGTTCACAATTGTTTAGTGAGATTTAGATTTGGGGAAAATAAAAGGTTTTTAAGTGGTAAAATAATGGAATGTAGAATCATTATCTGCAAATCATATTACACATACAATTTAACAAACTCATTTGTATGAGCACATTTGTACTTAAAAAAACATTGGAACATGTGAAAAAAATTGAAGAACATATCTATGGACCTTTTCATGCTTTAAAAGACAATTTTTTAAAAAATAATTTAGACTTATAGAAAAGTTGGAAAATACAACAGAATGCTATGTATCTTCCACTAAATATACCTTTATGTTCAAGTCTGCTTACTAT
Organism: Cricetiscus sungorus; assembly: GCA_030556225.1. NCBI lineage: Eukaryota > Metazoa > Chordata > Mammalia > Rodentia > Cricetidae > Cricetiscus > Cricetiscus sungorus. The sequence continues at coordinate 6,190,644 of JANBXA010000729.1, read as the reverse complement.
GATACATTGGTCCAAACTGAGTGCTGGCACAATACTGTATTCTAAAGACTGTTGTCACATTTTGTTGGTGTATGTTTTTCTTCCAAGCTCTTTCATTAAGCCTCCTTGTTCTTCAATCTATGGCAATTCCTCAGTCCTTCTTTGTCTTTCATGACTGGAAATTTCGAGTGAAATTATTTTGGAAACTGCTTCTCAATTTGGGTTTGTCTAATAATAACACATCACAAACAGACTGAAACGTGTTTTGAATAGAATCTGCAGAAGTGCTTTGTTTTTCATAGTACATTAGCAGAAGTTGTACAGTGTCTTGTTACTGGTAAAAAATTACTTTTATCAACTCATTCCAAACCTGTTATTTATCCTTTTTGTTAACAATAGTGAATGAGATATTTTGATAGTAACAAATATTTTATTTCTCTTCATAAACTTCAAGCTTCCAATTTTAGGATCTATCTACCAGTTTTACCTATAAAAATTATAATCAGTGTGTTATAATGGTGATTTCCTACTTCCTTAACTCCCTATATATACAAATACGTGTTAGTTGGAAATATTTTGCAGAAAAGTTCTGACATTTTTAAGACTCATTGGTTTTTTAACACTGAAGTGGTATGAGGTTTCAGATGGGAGTGATATTGAGAACACCTGAGAATCAGTTATAATATAAACCTTTAGGCTCTTCCCCTAGATATTTTGCTTCATAATCTTCATGCCAACAAAATCTCTAAGAGGCTCTTCTATTTCAAAAGTCCTTCCAATTCCATGTTCATTGTTAAGAGACTTCAATAATTAAGGTCAAATTAAAAAACCAACAACACAGTGGCAGGAAACCCCAGTCTCCTGAATTCAGTTCAGTGCTTCTCCTCATTTGATTTATATTCTGGAAAAATCTAAGGTATATTGGTTTTGGACTCATACCTAAATTTAGATAATTAACACTACTTATCTGAAAAAAAAAACAAACAATATAAACACTACAAACTTCCTGTGAATGAAGGAAATACAAACTAGCTCAAACGGCCACATGAAAATAAGAATTAATAGGTAGGAAGCTCCCAGGGGAGTAGTGTGCATGAGAACAGAGGACCGTGTGGAGGTTCTCTTTGGGGGGACACTGTAGATGGACTCATGGGAGTGCTGGTGTGTCCTCAGGATCTGGCACAGAGCTGTTCTCTTAAGTCCATACTTGTGCAAAGCGGATCACATCCAAACTACCAGAGGCCCAGCCTTCCAAGCCTAATGGGAAAATGTTGAGATAGTTTTGCTCCAGAGTGCTGTGAGGTTATGGCCATATTCCTGGCAGACCTATGTGGTTCCCTTGCCTCACAGCTCAGTCCCATTTCTGTCTTAACTCTAACCCACATGCCATTTGCAAGAGAGTTCAGCATGCTACATGGCACAAAATGAGATATCTGTAAGTGGGAGCAGGTGTTCGGAATATGATTGCTATACTTTGTGTGGGACAGCTTTGCACTCTTCCTACACACAAACAGACCCAGATGTATATTAGGTACCCAGCATGCATCTGGCATGTGCTAGGCTTAGGAATATGGAATTTAGCATAACTGTGGCTTGCTAACCAGCAGGGAATATTGAAAAGAACAAGATTGTTCAGTTAAAGAATTTTTTTTTGTAAGATTTCAATGATGGCTAGTTGTTTCCCAATCCAAACTTTTAGCATATACTTTTCACTTTCTTTTTTTTATTGCAGAATTTGGGATGAACCCAAGGTCATTTACATGCTAAGCAAATGCTGTACTACTGAGCAATATTCTCAGCACTATATAGCTTGTTACTCCATCAAGGACTATCTCTGGAGAATCTTGGAAGATAGAAAGTTGAACAACAACAAAAATATGAGTTGACTTTAAAGCAAAGGAATTCACCATTTCCTTAAATAGTTTTAATCCTTCAGACAAAGATCTAGACAGATATAAGCAAGTATGGACGTCTAATACATTAGCTTGGATGAATTTCATAGCTCTGCTTTGAAAAGTAGTTCTTACATGTCTCTAAATCCCTTCAGTTTATCTGATATGCCAAAACAAAAGAGAAACTACCTTATGGCTCTACTTCAGAGGAATAAATACTGAAAGCATAATAAAATAATGTTTCTTAAATCAAAGGGCATTTTGCACTCCTTGTAACTTCTTTTAAAGTGTTCAAATAATACAAAGTTCAGTGTTCAATTATTTACTCTGATGAAGCATGTTTTTACCCAGAAAATCCTCCAAGGCCTACACAATTATACAAGCACATCATGTGTTCTTAAAATAGCCTCTGGATGCAATGTGTATCCATCTTCAAAGTGTTAAAAGACATCACTACATCCCTATGTCCTCATGTCATTACGTCCCTATGACCCCATGAGAAGCTCATCATAATCTGCTGGCCTTCTCCACCCTCACCTGCATATGCCTGCCTATTCCAGATCACAATTTCTACCTGGATGGGCAGCAGAAGCCACTGTTTGTGAGCCGTCTGCACACACAAGACTTAAGCACACCCAGCTACCACTGGCTCCTGGTGTGCCAGGCTCATGAGTGAGCCAAAAGAGTCTGGTCCAGTGGACATTCTCTTTCCTAACACCTTATAAGTTTCTCTCTTCAAAAAACACGGCAGATTCTGTAATAAAGTCCACTCCCAGATAAAAACGAATAGACTGGCCATAAGTCAGAGTTAACAATGGACACTGATAACTATTTCTAGGCTCAAACAGACAAACATGCTCTAATCTTTTTTTCTTTAATACATTGAGGCTTATTCATTTCATTATTGCTAATTTAAAATGTCACAAAGTTGCCTTGGAACAAAAATGTATTTTCTTTTTTGAGACAGGGTCATTCTGTGTAGCCCTGGCTATTATGAAACTCTTTATGTAGACCATGCTGGCCTCAAATTCACAGAAATTTATCTGCCTCTGCCTCCTGAGATCTAAAATTTGTGCTAATACAATTGACTTCCAAAATATTTTAATGTTGACTTAAATGCATATGATCAAATTCTTTAGATCATAATATAATTATAACATTTCTCCCTTTCCATTCCTTATGTGCCTCCTTCCTCTCTTTCAAATTAATGGCCCCTTTTTTCATTATGATTGCATGCATACTTGTATGCATGCATGTATGTGTGTGTGTATATATATATGTATGCATGCATGCATGCATGCATATATAACCAATTGGTGAACTCGACCCCGAAGAAGACTTTTTCTCTCACTCTCAGTGTTACTTAGTTGCCTACAGTTCTTTGTGTAGGGCTGAGACTTCATCCTCCTCCCCATCCACATTGGCATGTCTGTTGGTGTCTTGCCTCAGATCACATTTGGGCAGTTGTGTCAGTCAGCTTATAAAATTATGAGGAGACACAATCGCACAGCAAACTCCTTGATCTTCTGGCTTTTACACTCTTTTCACCCCCTCTTCCACAATGTTCCCTGGGCCTTGGATGTGGGAGTGTTTTTTTAGATGTATCCATTGGTACTGCAAATACCACCAGTTTTGTTCACTAGGGAACATACGAAAATGTCTGGTGACATTTTAAGTTGTTAGGTGTGGGTGTAGGAAATGTGGGGTGGTAGCACTAATGGGCAGAAACCAGGGATGTTGGCAAACACTCTACACAGCACAGGGAAGCCTAGAATGCCAATACAGAGGAGGAAAGGTTAATATAGTGTGGATCTGTAATGTTCATCAGAGGTCCATTGGATAAAGGCACAGTGTCCAATGACACCACTGGGAGGTGGTGGCAAGATTAAGGGAGCCTATGTTCAAAGAGAATCATGGGATTTTAACATCTTTTTCTTTTTCATTTCCTAGTTGCAGTGAGTAAGTGTTCTTTCTCCTTCATGGATTCCCGCCAGCTTTTACTGGCCTCAAAACAATGGGTCCAATGGACCATGGACTGAAATCTCTATGCTTGTGAGCCAAAGTAACCTTTTTTTCTTTTAAGTTGATCGTTTTAGGTGTTCATTATAGTGATATAAAGGACTAACACATGGCCAAAGTCTAATCCATACCCAAATAATTAATGGAAAGGGAAATTAACGTACTGATAGAAAACAGATAAATTCTGGTCTGAAAATGAGCCACATATTTAGCTCTGAGTCTCCTGTCAGCCAACCCAAAGAGGGAGACATCACACATTAGATCAGTGGTTCTCAACTTTCCTAAAGTTCCTCATGTTGTGGTGACCCTCAACCATAAAATTATTTCTGTTGATACTTCATAACTTTAATTTTGTTACTATTATGAATCATAATGTAAACATATGATATGCAGGATACCTGAAATGTGATCCCTTTGAAAGAGTCATTTGACCTCAAAGGGGTCACAACCCACATGTTGAGAACCATTGTGTTAAACCTCAATGCAACCACCTTGGAGAAATTCTTAATAACTCAAAATCTGATATAAATTCTATGTAGGGGCAGCATAATGTGGTGGAAAGGACAATGCATTCTATCTGTCACACATCCGGAAAGGGAATCCATGCACAACTCTAGTGTGGCTGCTTCCTAAAGCAACACAATACAAAGAAGTGAGAAAATACAGCATAGTTCAGCAAGAACTTCCCACAAAGGACACAAACTGGTGAGTTCAAGTTAATTTTTGCTTTGTTTTCTTTTTTCTATTCCTTCCTGAAAGTAACACAGAAGATTCAAAGCATTGAGCTGACTGTAAAACTTTCAAGTATTTTGTTCCTGGCAGTCATACTTTGGATGAGACTTGTGCCACAAAGTTATCTTTTGGCAATAACTTAGAGAAGACATAGTTTTCAAGTAAGGGCAGATATATATTCTTCAGACATGTTTAGTGAGAAGACACATGTACTTTAAGAAACTGTTCATTAGGATATAAAAAGAAGGCAAGATCAGAACAACATGCTTTACTAGCAACTCTGTCAAATAGATTGAGATTAGCCAATAATCCAGCCAATCAATATCTTAATGCTAAAAGGCTAAGAAAAACTACACTAAAAGTTTGGGGGCAGGGAGATGACTCTGCAGTTAAAAGCATGTACTGTGCTTGTAGAGGACCCAAATCCAGTCCTCAGGATCACATCAAGTGGGTCACAACCACCTGTGACTTAACTCCAATGGGATCCAATTCTCTGGCCTCTAAGGGCACCTGCACACAAGTTCACATACCACAAAGACACACATATACAAAATTAAAAACAAGTTTTAAAGTATGAAATTGTATTGAGAGAATTAGTAAATTATTTTGGAGAAATATACTTTATACCATATAAATGTAGTTCATATATTCAATTTTTAAAGAACAAAATCATTAAAATGACACATGGGTAAACTATTACCTCTAAATTCATATCCATCATCTGTCCTTAGAAATGAGAAAGTATTTTGAGAGTGGAAGAAAAAATAGCAAAAGACTGATAGATATCCCTACATAAAATTGAATTGCATGGGATTTGAAGCCACAAAATACCATTAAGCCTAGGAGCCAAGTCTTCATGAGTCACCATGAGAAACCTAGATTATATTTTAGCAAAAAGAAAGAAGTATCTATCAAAACAAATACACACAGAGCTGCTATATCAAAGAGACATTGGAAGGATGTCAATCAAAAGAGCACCCATGGCTGAAGAATTTGAGTAACAAAGCTAAGAGTGTTATAACTAAAAAAAAATATAAAGTACTCATGAGTCCATTCTTATAAAAATAAGGACAACTTAATAAAAGAGAACAATTCCTTGCTGTTTATGCCTTCAGGGAAGTAGATGTACTCCCCACTTGATACCAGTGTCTCCAGAATGGCATGCTCCTTCCCAAGAGTGCTACATAGAAAGAAGGTCACAGTAGAAAAACCTATCTAAAACTATATCAATAACTATATGTGACTAAGGTCAGTGTGATTAGCCATATGTCATACAATATAGTAAATACATTTTATATGATGGGTGAACTAACTGAACAGTTTATTGCCAGAAAGGCTTTAGTTGAACTCCACAGATAATTGAGGCAGCATCTACATAGTCACACTGGGTCTGGATTCCTACAGTAACAACTACAGTTTCAAGATGGGGAATGAGAGCCGTCACCTGCAGACAGTTTTCTATTCTCCAAAATGTAGCTCTGCGTTGCTAGCCCAGGCAGAGCACCCATCATTTTCATAAACTGTGACCCATCTCTCCTGCTTCACAGAATGGCAAGAGTGCAAGCCAAGCCATACCTGCTGTGGTTTCTGAGTACAAGTCACAGAAACAAACAAGTGGATACCAAAGATAAAAAAGGTCAGCTTGGTGGAGTGTCCAAAAATTGCTATTGAAGTCCAGTGGTGAAATAAAAACAGTAAGTAACACTGGGTGCTCAAAAAAAAACAAAATCAGTGGACAAAGTAATGTGAAAGAGTGGAGCTGAGACAAGGAACATGACTGGGCTTTGTCTGAAGAGCAAGCTGAACCAGAGCAAGGCAGAATGAACGTCAGAGCAGAACCTGGAGCTGAAGACAAGGCAGACAAGTTAGTTCAGCTGGCTCCTGGGGCTCAGAGTTAACACACTTCTGTGTATGAACAGGCGTTTAGGAATTCTTAATTTTTGTGACAAAGCTAACACTGAAGTGTACAAATAAAACTTGTTTGAAAATGCAGAGTTCAGGCAATATCCATATCATTATTGTCCTAGAACCAGGGAATGGAATCTAGGGCCCCATTCTGGAGTTTGGAACCTGCATGTTAATTAGCCCCCCCCCCAATGATTTGGACAAGGTATCCAGACCAGATGTGAAGAAACAATAGCAGTCTTCTCATTTTTCAGTCAGACCCCAACAGTCGTTAACCCAAGTTTTCAGTTCCTCAGAGAATTTTTCATCACTGTAGAAAATGTGGACTACAGGGAAAAGATTAAATACAGAGTCTGGTCTATCATACTATTCAGATTTTTCAGAAAGGCTAAAATAGTGACAGAAGCTAAGTAGCAGAAGAAAGAATCAATCCATCCGGTGTTACATAGTAAATCTGCATGTGGTCACTCTGGGGCTTGGGTAATCCCTGTGCTGGGAACATCACTGCTGCTACAAATGATTTTTATTTCTTTGGTTCCTTTCAAACTAAAACCTCCACTTTCACAATAAAAATCTCTCAGTAAATATGATACCAGAGCTTCATTTCAAGAAAGGAATACAGTAGAGAAACCAGTGGCTCCCAAGGTCAGACATAGCCCAAGGGAAGATCTTATCCAGGGGCCAACATTCAGCACCTTCTAGAAATGTGACTTCTGTAAGATTATGGATCCCTGTGGCTGGTCCTCAGAATACTTTCCTAATGATGCCACTCAGTGGATTCAGACAAAGGATAGTACAGTCAGAAGATGCAAGCTGTCAATCCGTGAGTAGTGAAAAGTGCCGACTTTCAATGCAGTCAGTCAGCCTTCTCCATCCCAATACAGACAATGGATGGAATGTCTGTGCTTCTTCAAAAGCCACAGGTTGAGAGTAACTAAAGGTCAATGAAGTACTAAGGCTGGGGGTCTCATCTGATAGCATGAGTGTCCTATGAAAAGACTATGGGGAACCCTTAAACTGCCAGAACATTAAACATTAACAATACAAGTAACTTATTAACATCTCTCATCTAAGCCCTGGGCTGGAGTCTTTACATGTGTGTCTTTCACATAAGACCTAGAGCAGTTCCTCACCATCTCCATGTTGAAGGTCAGGAACTGAGAGTTGGAGAGAAACTGAGAAACCCGCCTGAGACCAGGCAGGACCAGATGAAAACCGTAGTCAAACCTGTGATCTACCCCTAAGTCTACTTCCTTAGCTATCATGATGTCGCTGTTTTTCACAGATGGCACCTCAAAATTAATCATGAAATAACACTAGTAATGTAAAATGCAACCAAATTTTAATTAAGGAAAAACATCAAAGGAATGGATATAGAGAGGCGAGTAAAGGGGAATAGAGGACATTATAAAAAGGAAATCATTATGAGTAAAAAAAATGAAAGATATAATAAACCAGAAGAAACAAAATTAAACCACTTAACGACCTAGATGATATGCAAACACGTTATTAAAGTAATTCTGAAATACTAAATAGTACAGAAGAAAATGCGACACCAATAAAATACAAAAACGGGAGCCTCTAGCCAGTGTAGATTCCTACACTGTAGACTTTCAGCAGCTCAAAAGGCTTGCTCATGCTCCGTAAAAGCGTCTCTGAGAACTTCTAGCTCAAACTGGTAGCATTTTAGTGGCTGAACTCTGGAAAACTCCAATTTTGCCATGATTACAGGATTTCTAGCAGATTATTGCTGTAGTAGTTCTCATTAAACAACACACTTCTCAGCCACTTTAAAGTAGCATAGCTCCATGCCAGAAGCTTCTGAAACGCTGTCGGAGTCCCTCTGTGATCCTATTGTTAATGTCTAGGGGTCTTAATTAGATTCATTTTCTCTTCCAGTTAAAGAATTAAAAGGCAAATTGGATGCAACAGGTATCAGTGCAGCTGCAGTAGGGAAATCTCAGACACTAACAGCAGCACACAGAATCAGCTGGTAAAGAAAGGATTTTATAAGGGATGAGGAAATGTGCGCGCATGCACACACACACACTCATATACATACTCACACACACACACACACACATACATACATACATATACATACACATACACATATACACACACGTATACATGCGTACACATACATACAGATATACACACTGTACATACACATACACACAGATATACATACACATACATACATATACACACACATATACCCACATATACTCACGTACACACATGCATGCATGCACACACGTGCGTGCGCGCGTGTGCACACACACACACACACATATACAGAACCAAACACAGGGAACCAAAAGGCTTTTATTTTGTTTTGTTTCATTTTCAAGGGGCCTTTGAAGGGTTTTCTCCCCCTAATTTAAGGATGGTCAGTTTGAAAACAGACAGGATGGCTGATTGGTCCACATTTGTAATATAATCATGTCCTGATCTTGTCTTGAGCTTGTTGAGCCAGTAAATCGGTAGGGTCCTCTATTGGCAGGAAAAAAACCCATGGGGACTCTATTTTAAACTTCCAGGCTTTTGTCTTAGGTCAGGAGGGTGAGAAAGAAGCCACCATGTTGGAAATTCTCCATCTCCCTTACCCAGTTATGGCCCTTCTTCTTATGTCTGCCTACCAGGAAATCTGTTTAATTCCTAGGCCTTCACCATCACTGCGTTTCTGCTGGAGGCAGTGTTCAGATGAGACACCCTTGCTATGGGGACAGGGCAGACCCTCTGCACAGCTGCGTATTAACCTTACTCAGAGGGGTCTTTATTACTGTGGATGGATGCGAACAGTCCCGTGAAGTCCAGCAGAAAAGAAACCCAGTTCACTCTGTTCAAACCACCTATCTGGCCTTGGAAATCTTTCCTCTCCTTTCACTCTTACACTTCTCCCCCTCCCAAGTAAGCTCTATTTCCATTGTAAAGCAATTTCATAGAAACATTGTCCTAAAAATGTTGCTTAAGCCTTTGTGTGGTTTCCTCTATGAGAAATCCCTTTGCTGAGATGCAGACTATAGTCCTCAGTGTTAAAGGTAGTTACAGATATAGACTAGGAAGACCACAGTTCTTTCATGGTTATAAATAGACCAAGCAAGTGAGGATGTATACAGTTGGGAAACTTGGGGTTTTGTAATGGTGCTATCAGGACAAGAAATACTGAAAAACATGATAAATGAACTTCCCCCAAATAACCCTCAACTGCTGCCTCCTGGAAGGAAACCACCTGGGGACTTCATGATTAATTTACTGAGAATGTGGGACAGATATGCTTTAGGAACCAACAGAACAAAACAAACACAAAACTAATGTTCCAATAAAGAGCTATTTCATCATCACCACTGGTTACAGCAATCAGCACATTTGGCAAGAAGGAATGATAGCTTCACCCTGCTTCCCAATAGTCCCCATACCACCAGGTTAAGGGCAACCTGAACAGCAATGGTTCTAACTGCACAAAAACCCAATACATTCTTGCATTACCTCTCAAAATTGGAAGTTCATTATTTTCACTCTTTCGCTAGAGAAAAACCAAATGTATTTATTGCACATTCTTACAGGAATGACTTAAGTATGGCACCTAAGAGTCAGAAAAAGGAAACCCATAAAACTAAGGTCATAAAAACAGCCTTAAGGCTTCAGAAAACCTGCCACCCATGGAATTCTGGAAAGCAGCCAATCGCCATCACATGCCATGAAAGAGCCTGGGGGTGGCAAAAACAAGCAAGCTGGCTCATCTCCCACCCAGCATTTTTGAAAAACCTTTTACCCAGAAAGGCAGTTCCTGGATCTGGAGAAGCCATGCCCTCCCCATCCATATGCCTTGAGACAAATTCTGTTCCCAGACCCCATACTCTGTGTCCTCCTGTACCTGGGATACCAGGCTGCCAGTCTTTCAGACTGATGAAAGTCCAACTGATTCAGTTGTTGCCGTTTCCTTTCACTTTTGGTGCTGGAAGCTGGGAAGAGCTTCCTTCTAGGTTCAGTCCAAAGGGAACCTTTCCATCAGCAGGTGATTTCCCATATATTTTTTCTCATCATTCCTTAACCATCCAAGAGCCACTCCACCCTCCAAGCTCTATTGTAGCAAGATATTCACCTTATCTGCACATGCGGCTTAGGCCACACCCTTTGGGGCGGAGACAGGGCCGGATGTGAGCTGGGAGAAAAGGCTGGGAAAGGAAAGGGTCTGTGGGCCCCTTTTGGTGGTGGACGCTGGAAGGCTTAGGATCCTGTGGAACCCGCTGTGTTCGTCTGCCTATGTTGTGAGTTATTTCTCCCTTAATAAACATCTATTCAGCCTAATTGTTTATCCTGATCTTTATTAAATCGCAATACTCTATGGCAGTCAGTTGTGACCTGATCTCATCAGGGGCCATGGTTCCTAACAGCCTTATGACCGTGGGAGAGGAGCAACAGGTTTTGTCTCAACTCCTTGTTGGCAGAGTAGAAAATGCACTCTTCTTCTTATCTCCTAACCCAACTCCCCACACTTGGGAGGGATGTCCTCACAGTTCTGAGAGACGCACATGATGTTGGCCATTCTTCCTGAGCAGGTAGGTAAGGGAGCAATGCATACCCAGTGGTGCTGGAGACTTTGACATCATTCCAGACTCTGGGGGTCTTTCACTCTTCCTGATAGCTCCCCCAGGAGGTATGGAAAAGTCTCAGGAACTTCATTCTGGTGACATTTCCAAACTCAAGGAAGTAGCAAGTAGGAAAGTAGGCCTGGCATGTTCAAACCCACAGTATAGGCAATAACTACTCTATTCTTAAAGAACAACTATGCCTCAAGCTGGACCTTAACATGTGCCCAATATACCCACAATAACCAGAACTGCTGGCCTTGACTTGACATGTTTGAACCTGTCATCCAATGAAACAGCACGTGGTGAGAGGTTCCTACCTTCAAGTCTTCTTTTCATCTCCACTCGGGTCCTTCGCTTTATTCCTCTGTTTCAGTGTGTCAGGTTTTATTAGCTTGAACGTCTAAACCCAGTTCCTTGGGAATCTCTCTCAGATTTTGATCAGGCAGATTACCTCAACCCTATCAAACCAAAAATAGAAAACTCTGTCTTTCTACACAAACCTTCTCTTCCTGCATATCCTGTCTCTACAGTCTATTTACCACTACCTTCTTTATTTCCCTCAATCCCTGAAGCTTACCTGCTCTATGCTTCAAATTCTTGGCCTATATATAGATCTATTTTTCTTTGGTATAAAACGTCCAACTGAGATAACCTGAGAGAACCACCAAATCTTGCTAAGAACAAGAAAGGCCTGGTCTACATGATTGCTGATGGTTTTAAATTAGCTTAGGTATGCCATAATGAAATCTTTTTTAAAAATATAAATTTTTATTTAAATTAGAAACAATCTTATTTTACACATCAATCCCAGTTCCCTCTCCCTCCTATCCTCCTATGCCCCTCACCATCACCCCCATCCACTTCCCAGGGAGGGTGAAGCCTTCCATGAAAGATCACCAAAATCTGTCACATCATTTATGGGAGGGCCTAGGGCCTCCCCTGTGTAGCTAGGCTGAGAGAGTATTACTCCATGGGGAATGGGCTCTCAAAGTCCATTTGTGCACTCAGGATAATACTGGTTCCACTGCCAGAGGCCCCATAGACTGCACAATCCTCCTAGCTGACACCCACATTCAGGGGGCCTGGTTTGGTCCTATGCTGGTTCCCCAGCTGTCAGACTGGGGTCTGTGAGCTCCCACTTGCTCAGGTCAGCTGTTTTTGTGGGTTTCTCCAGCATGGTCTTGACCCCTTTGCTAATCACTCCTTCCTCTCCACAACTGGATTCCAGGAGTTTGGCTCAGTGCTTAGTTGTGGGTGTCTGCTTCTGTTTCCATCAGCTACTGGATGAAGGCTCTAGGATGGCATTTAAGGTAGTCATCAATCTCATTAGAGGGGAAGGGCATTTAAGGTAGCCTCTCCACTATTGCTTAGATGCTTAGTTGGGGTCATCCTTGTAGCTCTCTGGACATTTCCCTACTGCCAGATTTCTCTTTAAACCTATAATGGCTCCCTCTATTAAGATATCTCTTTTCTTGCTCTCCTTTGTTCTTTTCCCAACTTAATCTTCCTAATTCCTCATGTTCTCCTCCCCACTCCTTTTCTCCCCTCCTTTTCCTCCTCCCTCCCTCCCCCTCCCCCATGCTCCCAAATAATCCAATTAAAAAGTGGGATATAGAACTAAATAGAGAATTCTCAATACAGTAATCTAAAATGGCTGGAGGACACTTAATAAAATGTTCAACATCATTAGCTATCAGCGAAATACAAAACAAAAGAACTCTGAGATACCATCTTATACCTGTCAGAATGGCTGAAGTCAAAAACACCAATGACAGGTTTTTTTTGACTGGTGGGAGTGCAAACTTGTACAGCTACTTTGGAAATCAGTATGGTGGTTTCTCAGGAAAATAGGAATCAGTCTACCTCAAGATTAAGCAATTTCACTCTTGGGTATATATCCAAAGGATGCACTTTCATACCACAAGAACATCTGTTCAACTATGTTCATAGCAGCATTATTTATAATAGCCAGAACTTGGAAGCAACCTAGATGCCCCTCTAGGTTGGGCATAGAATGGATAAAGAAAATGTGATACATTTACACAATAGAGTATTACTAAGCAGAAAAAAACAATGGAATTTTGACATTTTCAGGCAAATGGATAGAACTAGAAGAAACCATCCTGAGTGAGGTAACCAGTCACAAAAAGACAAACATGTTATGTACTCACTCATGATATTATACACAGAACAAACGATTACCAGCCTACATTCCACACCTCCAGAGAAGCTAGGAAACAAGGAGAACCCTAAGAGAGACATACATGGTCCTCTGGTGAAGGGGAAAGGGACAAGAGCTCCTGGACACAATGAAACCTTATCTGCCATGGACCAAATGGGAACTGTTGGAGCAAATGCTGTGGTGGCAGAAGCAGAGAAGCTGCTATGCATAGGTTATGTGGTGCAATTATCCTGTGCTGTTTGAGCTCACTGAGATGCTGGCTCTGGAGATGTAATTTATCTCTCCTAATTCAGACTGAGGTATGTTTGTTTCAGTGTCCTGGGTCAGGCTGCCCTCCAACTCTTCGACAACCAAAAAGATCACAGCGTAATACCAGGAATAAAAGCATTGTGTTTTAAGGACAGCTAATGGGTAACTTATTTCCAGCATAGGTTATAATTATTTATCTCATGATATAATGATATAGAGATATTTACAGTAAAAGCAGCTAATGACATGCTCATCCATAGAGAGAAGAAAGGACTTTCTGTCTAGAATTCCACTATCCAGTAAATCCAGGGGGAGGGGAGAGAGTCTGACAGGGCTTCCTTAGATGATTCCTAGGGGCAGTCATAAGTGTTTTACTCTGTATCTGATGCTTTGTATCTGCTACATACACTCATTCAAAGCCAAATGTATGGATATGATAGACAGTTCAATATACAATATAAAGATGGTGTTGTCTTCTTGTAAGGTTTACCTGGAAATTTACAAAGCCTCGTGGTTTATAGTATGCACACAGGTAACGTTAATTAATTACATTGTTCTATGTATTTAGTTTAGAGTTAGCTTTCTTTTATCAATATAGTATTTCACAGCACTGTCTTTTGGGGCAAATAACTGCCATCTCCATAAGACTAGCTGTGGTGACTTATAAAAGATGATGGCAGCTGGACTTGTTGAATGTAGGTGTTTGTTCATAAGAAGGTCACTGGAAATTCTTCCTTTCATTTAACCCTTTAACATATGACAGGAAGTCACAAACCTATGAAATAATTTCTGAATCTGAACATCTTATAATGCATTTGTCAAGGCAATATTTTTTAAAAGCATCAGGAGATATGAAAATGGATTTCAGCTGGATCCTTGGAAGAAGGTAAAATGTAAATTAATTATAAAGAACGCAGAAGGCATCCCATGTAAAAAGATATTTTAAAAACATCAGAAACAGACGAATTAGAATATAATTACCAGGAAAAGTCATCAATTTGGTTTCAGACACAAACTTGAGATGATAAGAAAAATTTCACATGAAACACCCTGTAATCTCAGTGGGTTCCATGTTAAATCAAGAAAAACCTGGGCTGTAGGACATCACTCAGTTGTAATGTTCCTGCTGCGATTGGAAATGTAGAATCATATTTTGCAGATCAATGGGAAGAATTTCTTATCTGCACTGTGGATACATTGGATAGCAAACCTCTGATGTGCTTAGTGGGTAGTTTTTGAAGACTATAGAGGTGGAAGCTGCTATCTGTAAATATTTCAGATGAGCAGACAAGACAAGGGCCATACCTTGTTAGATAGCGGTTGTCACTCCTACACAAGATGACCTGCTGTTTTCCCAAGTGGCCTCTTACCATGCCTTGTGGGAGTTGCAATAGCCTCTTAATCCCAAGCCATCTTGACATAGTACCAGGCAAGGATGTTCTTTGTTCTGAGACTATGACCTCATTTGGGAATGCAGAATGAAATAGTCCTGTAAGTTTGTCACCCTCTCATAACCAGTTGCAAAAGCTTATTCCTCTGTGATCATAGAACCACATACAACTTTGGGAAGATTCCTATTTAAAATTAGTCTTATCAAATGAGTCTTATTAGTTGTATTAGCTCTTTTTCTATTGCTGTGATAAAATACCATGACCAAGGCAAGGCAACTAACAAAAGAGTTTAATTGGACTTATGGTTCCAATAAGTTAGAATTCATGATTCCAGCATGAAGACATGATGGCAGCAGCTGGCTGGAACAGCAGCTGAGAGTTAACATCTCAGTCCATAAGCAGAAGGCAGGGAGCACACTTGGAACCACATGAATGCTTTGAAACCTCAAAGCCCACTCCCAGGACAAGCCCACTCCCAACATCTCCTCCAACAAGATCACTGTTAATTCTTCCCAAACAGTTCCACCAATTAGAGACCAAGTATTTAAACATATGAGTCACGGGGCTCATTCTCACTCAAACAACCACACTAGATAAATGCCAAAAGACTGGGTGGTTGCTTCTAGACAGCTCACCCTGTACCCTCATCAATATAATGGCTCTCTAGTTCTAGCAAAGGACAAAGGGAGTCTAGAACAGAAGTATGTACCTCTGATCACCCGTCAACATTAACTTGGGTTTACTGTCAAAAGTAAAAGCTGGAAAAAAGGTGTCACCACTAACAGTCTAATGAGAGTACAAATATAAGGATTCAAAAAATGCAGTTTGAAAATGCTCTACTAGCAAATAGTTCTTTAAAATTTTATAAATTATACTTATTATGTGTCTTGAATAAAATGTCATAAATGCTCAGATGCAAAACCAGAATTTTAAAAAAATAAGTGAAAATGAACTTAGAGATGTATGAAAGACAAAGAGAACACAAAGAAAAAATGAATAAAAATATCATTTGCTGTATAAAATACTTTATGCCTTTGTTGTCTCAGAAGACTTTTGAGGCACCAAGAAAAATCATAGTGTTTGCTTAGGCAAGAGAGTTAATTCTTTTTCTTTTACCTTAAGGACTGATTTAGGCTGATATGGCATCCATAGGATGTCATCAAAATCCAGACTATATTTTAGCCCTTGATCCATCATCTTTAGTGTTTAGCTCTCTTCCTCAGAGAACAAGATGGCTCTTAGCATTCTAGTCATCACAGTGAGATTCTATATCTCATATGGTGGAAGAGTAAAGAGGTACTACAGCTTGCCAGATGAGTCAGCTCCCTTACAAAGCTCCCTCAGAAGCACCACCTACTGATTCCCAAATATATCTCGTAAGATTTAGCGTGTCATATGACTATACCCACTTGACAGGAAGACTGGGAAACAATACTTCTAAGTTCTCTCAGGGATTTTATTTGGGGGAAGTAGGCAAAGAAAGGAAAAGATATACAATAAAATTCCTGACATCGATATAATAAGGGTACAGAACTGACACACTATACATATTAGTCAAGTGTTTTTCTGTGGTGGTAAAAATGGGAATTCAAGGGACATATTCATGTTCAGATAAGGGGAATAATAGCAACAAAAGTCTAGATAGCTCAGTATAATACTCAAAATCTTAAAAAAAATAACTTAAAACTATTGAAGTAACAAGGAATAAATAATGTAGATTTAGGCTATATTATATACATTGAGAAAGTACAAGAATATATAATAATATACACACATACATAGTAATATTTTTTCTCTATCTTTGGAAAAAGACAAAGATAAAAGTTTAGATTTCACTGTTTCCCTCAGAGATGTCATGCCATAATCTAAAGATACATTTTACTTCCTTGAACAAAATGATGGAAAACATTTGCAAAGTTCCTTTGAGACATAGTACCACACTGATGAAAATAACACTTACTTATATCATTGAACATGGGACCTAACTAGAAGTGTCACACTGGTGCGATAGTGTCACACATATTATAGGAGTAACTAACCACTTTCTACCTGCATTTAAGGCCCACTCCATGAGATGTCTCTGTATTTTGTTTCTAAAACCCCTTTGTAAGCTTTTGTCAAGTTTGAAGTGAAAGTTCTTAGTACCCACATTTTGTTTTGAGCACTTTCCCACCAGCCCGGTCCAACAGCCTTGTCAGTCCCAAAATAACACATAGAGACTCTATCAGTTATAAAGCTGTTGGCCAATGGCTAGAGCTTCTTATTGGCTAGCTCTGTCTTAAATATTAACTGATTTCTATCAATCTAAGTGTTTCCACGTGGTCTTATCTTCCTGGAGAAAGGGTCTTGACCTCTTGACTTTTCTCTACTACATCTCCCAGAATCCTCCTTGTCTCCTTCTTGCCTTCTTATTTGCCAACAGGGCTTTATTCACTAACCAAAAAGAAAAACGTATTTACAGAATGACATCTCCTATCACTTGATACTGCTAAAGTAACCAAGAAGCTGAGACTAGATAGATCATGGGCCTATGGAAAAACCTAGTATTGTATTCTGCTAAAGGAACATAACAGTAAAATGACTCCTAATAACATAATCTTATACCCATAAAACTGGACCTGAATCAACCTACATCAGAAAAGCTTCTTCTTGACATATCAGAATTAATACAGAGATCTACAAATAGACAATGTGCTGACAATGAGAGACCTTGGAGTCTCAGTGCTAAATGAGATGTTTTCATCAAGCCCCTCCCCTCATGGCTCAGAGATTTACATGAAAGAGAAAATGGGAAAATTATAAAAGTCAGATGGTTGGCTCCAAGGAAATAGTGTCTTCCAGAGACAACAGATCTGATGAGCACATGCACTCTATAGTGTGACAGCACACACAAGGCCTGCATAGGTTCAAGTCAAGTGGGATCCCAGCACTGAAAGGGGGGAGTTGATAAGGTTTCCCATCCCAGTCAAGAAGCCAGTCACAACTTATACCCACTGACAAAGGAATATCAGCCAGTGGAGTCTCCCTGAATATATCAGGAAGGTAGTTCACATTTCCTTTTATCAATACAAAAGGAGCTCAGTTATATTTTTGTGGACTTTGTTTTATTTTGCTTTGGAATTTTTTGTCTTATTGGTTTGTTTGCTTTGATTTTCATTTTTGTGTTTCTTGTGGGTTTATATTTTTTAAAAAGAGAGGGCAAAAGAAGATAAAGTTGTGTGGCTAAGGAGTTGGGGAGAATCAGGAAGTAATTGGAGAAAGGGAAAACATGATCAAAATACATTATGAATTTTTTTCAAATAAAATTTGTTCTAGCTTGTTATTGACTTTTTAATTTTTGATGTTTTAATTTACTTTTTGAGGATTCAATACAATATTTTTTATATTCTTTTCCCATGCCCAAACTCCTCCCATACTTCTCCCTTGACTATTGTTATTAAAGAAGTAAGCAATGGCCATAAAATCTCCTGCTGTAATTGGAACCAGATGATTTTGATGCCAATTGAGTCATACCTTACAGCCTGAAAGAAGCAGAGACCAGACAAGTTGCCTAAAGAAACAAAGACCAGATGAGCCCACTTAGAAAGAGCATTAGCCAGCCTATTGAGTTTCATTCAGGCTGTGCAGTTTGCCCCAGGTTTTCCAGCTTTTGTGAACTATTACCCATGTGGTGGTGGGCTTTGATATGCAGCTGCTCCTCTGTTCTTATAAGTAACCTCAATATAATACATTAGTTCACCAAGCTTGAATACACTATATCTGTACTTAGTTAGGCTCCCTTTCTGATCTGCACAAACATGTATGTCTAATCTCCCAAGAAAAAAATCTTACTGCTCATTAGGTAGTCTACGACCATTGATGGTGGAGTATTGTCAGCTGTGATTACTTTACTTAAACTACATATGTATACAAATAGATTATATACATTATATGCAATTTTAGATAAATAAATAATATGATTCCTTGTGGATTTTTAGACATCTTTTGTGTTTTATCCTTTTCTTCCTCCATCTATCTCTTCCTGTATTGACCCAATTAAAGTTCACTCTGTTTTTCCCATTTCTCCCTTCAACACAGAAGTGAACAAAGAATAGCTCAATGGAGAGCTAAAGAAAGCTCTGTATGAACTGGATTCGGCTCTGGGCTTAGAACCTCTCCAAACCACTGAAGTTATCAGTTAATCAGCCTTTGCAACATAGTCTAAAAAAGGCATTTGTAGACATAGCTTTCCCCCCAATAGTTCTCATGCCCAGTTTCACACCCAATTACATCCTGTGCTTTGTGTGTGTGTGTGTGTGTGTGTGTGTGTGTGTGTGTGTGTGTGTGTGTATGGTGGGGGGCTCACATATTATTTTCAAATATTACAATATAATGTCCCATGTAGTTAAGAGGACTCATTCCTAGAATCTGACAAAAATGAGGTTTGGTAGCAGGGAAGACAGCAGTCTTTAGGAGACAGTAATAACTGGTAAAACCATTAAGGAAAAAATCTCCTTGATTATATCAGAACTATTAGCATAATGATTCAGTTCTGACTTGTTTTTTTCCTCATCTGAACTATCTGGCATAACATTTATATGAGACGTAGAAGGGGATTATTATACTTAAAATAATTATGAACACTGTCTGAAGGTGACAAATGAAAGAAATATACATTTTAAGCTACCAAAATTGACATATTTTAATAAAGTTCTAGTTTAGCTATACATTCTCCCTGTATTTAGTTATTTGTACCATATGAACTATCTTATATTTAAATTGATCTATCATCTTTTTAACATAGTTTTTCTTTTGTCCATTTGGACCTTAGAGTTATAAGCTCATGTGGAGTGCCTAGCCATAAAACTGAGGAAGACGGATCTGCAATATTTAAATTATCACAGCTCTTCTCTATGGATAATGACTTAATCTGTTTTATTATATTTGTATTATATTTATTTTGCACAGTAAATGAAAAGTCACATTATATAACAAATTAGATAACAATGTAGTATGTTTTAAACTTCCTAACAGCACAATAGGACACCTTAAAGAACAATTTAATCAATAAACAGTACTTAAGGTATAAGGTATCATGACTGTTGTTAATAGGGACTTATGTCTTTCGCATAATTTGGATAAGAAAAGTCCACCAAATCTTTGGATATCACTAGGAAGGATACACGAAGTTAAAGTTACTTTGTTTGTTAGGCAGAAGTGTGCTATAGAGCCATTTACAGTGCTAGATTTGTTGTATTTTTATAGTAACAAAAATGATTGGGCCTAGTTTCTATATGTGTATGAATGTGTATATATTTTAATAGGAATATAATATAGTATATATGTTTTTAATAGGAAAAAATTGTTTTCTCTGGTTATAAGAAATTGAACTAAAAATATAGGTACTCCAATATGGAGTTTCTTTTGGAAGATTTTAAATTTTTGTCAACTTAAAAACTAGATGTAGGATAAAATGTTTGACATTATTTTTACTTTAATCCTTCTGAGACACCTGTTTACCTTTGTAATGAGTATGTAAATCATTTAGCAAGTATTGTACCTAATCTATGAGGCCTCTTGTAGTGAATCAGTATTTATCCCAAATGGACTTTGGCAGCCCATTCCACATTGAGGGAGACTATTAGCCTAGACACATGGGGGAAGGCCTAGGCCCTGCTCCAGTTGATATGACAGATTTTGAAGATCTCCCATGGAAGCCCTCACCCTCCTTGAGGAGCAAAAAGGAGATGGGATAGGGGATTGGGAGGGGCAGGGGAGGAGGGGAGGGAGAGGGTACTGGGATTGACATGTAAAACAAGCTTGTTTCAAATTTTTTAAAAAGGGTGGGGGGAACAAGTATTACACCTGAACTACTTTATCTTTACTTTTAATCTAAAAATACAGAGATGGATAAGTGTCCCAACTATATTATTATGATGCAAAATTTTTAAGATTATCTGTAAATTTTAAAATGACCTTGTAAACCTTGAAGCTTTATTAAACTTTTTTCATTTTACATATCAACCCCAGTTCCTCCTTCATCCCCTTCTCCTGCCCCTTACCTCCCTTCCCTTCCCACCCCCCATCCACTCCTCAGAGGGGGAAAGGCCTCCCTTGGGGAGTCAACAAAATCTGGCATATCAAGTTGAGGCAGGATCAACACCCCCCACACACACACACACATCCATCAAGGCTGAGCAATGTATCCCACCATAGGGAATGGGCTCGAAAAAGCCAGTTCATGCACCTGGGATAAATCCTGGTTCCACTGCCAGCTCCCCAAACAGATCAAGCCACATAATTGTCAACCACATTCAGAGGGCCTAGTTTGGCCCCATGCAGGATCCCTTGAGTCTGTGAGCTCCCATTAGGTATGGTCAGCTGCCTCTGTGGTTTTCCCCATCATGATCTTGATCCCCTTGCTCATATAATACCTCCTCCCTCTCTTCCACTAAACTCCAAGAGCTCATCCCATTGGCTGTGGGTCACTGCATCTGTGAAGCAGGGTTTTACAAAAATGTTTAGAGATGTATCTTATATAGGTTTGGCTAACAAATGAACTTTGAAAAGTTTGTTCATTCATTTGTTTGTTCTCAAAGAGTTAATAGTGATAAAAAAATATCCTAATGCACACACGCCCCCACACAAATATATATACATGCACACACATATATGTTTGCATACATATAAACACACACATATACGCACATGCATGTATGTATGCACAAACACATATACACAAACATATACAAAGCATAGAGATAAGTCAACCATTTAGTCTTTGGAACAAAGAGTTTATTGTCTCAAAGGAAGGCATTCTCCAATTAAAAAACTGCACTGTGGAGTAGGTATAATCAACTCTTTAAATTTATTTATATCCTCAACTAATGCAAATCATTTTATAGGAGCAGAATTAAGACAAGAATCAGATCTATACTCCAATAATTGCAATACTGGATATGTGGTCACTCTTAGTCTGTTGGGGCAGTTGGAGTTGGAACTATTTTCCTTAAAATTTTAGTTTTACAGTGAGTCAAAGTAAATTGGGCCAATTTAATAACTTTAGTTTATATGAGCACTAATATAGAAGCCAATCTTGTACCAAGTTAATGAAATAAAACAAACACATGTAGATAGTACATATATATACATGATCAATCATAAAAATATCTTTAAAATCCAAGATTTTTAATGTTATTATTTGAGAGATTACTTATATCTTCTGTAATCTTCATTGTAAAAGGTAATGTAATACATAGATCTTTAGTAAACATATCCATTATTTTATATGTAGTCTAACCTTAATAAAAACTTTATATTTAACATTTTAACATTAAGAGAATTTGGAAAAATATGATTTCTATGTTAACTATGATTATTATTCAAGTGTGAAATAAATTTTAATTGGTATATTTCCTCTTTTGGAAGGAAAACCATATCAAAATCTATGTATATAACTTTAGATTTCATAGCTTAATGAACTATTTACCTCCTGATTCTGACAAGTATTGTTTTATATTAACAGACTTTTGGGTCTTATGAAACAATTGGTAGACCCAAAGATATCATTTTGTAAGATTTTAAGATGTTCTGAGTACCCAGCTTTATGAAGTGGTATATAGTCCTTGGGCCTTTTAGTGCATTACCAAAATAGTTACATTTTTTAAAGTACACACATGTGCATTTTAATTTGACATGCCCAAAATAGTGTTTTAGCACATAACTAAAATGAGTTAAAAGAAACTGATATGGTCACAGTTTTTTGATGGAAATAGCATGTGAAAACAGTTATCACAGAAACACTTGAGACAATTATGTGCAATGTAGGTGTACCTAGTTTAAAAAGAAAGTTCATTCCTTTGAAGTTGTTTTATTATTTTGTATGTAGGTGCTTTGTTTTCACACATGCCTGTGCATCACATGAATGAATGAAGTGCCCATAGAGGCCATAGGCCCTCAGATCTCCTGACACTAGAGTTACAGCTGATTTTGAGCACTATGTGTGGCCTGGGACTCAAATCCAGGTCCTTTGGAAGAGTCATCAATGCCTTTAGCCTATGAGCCATCTTTCCAGCTCCTGCTTTTTTTTTTTTTTTAAATCTCCCATAAAGTGAAAACATACAGAGTTTAAATTATTTCTTTTGACCTTAAAAATTATAGAAATCAGCGTCACCTTCAGAACATTATAGGGAAAGCAGCAGCAGAGCTCTTCCTGTCTAATTACCATCTTTACAGAAGGTAATGGAGACAGGCAGGAAAGCAAAGAGGCAGAGAACATAAAGACCTCCCCATTTCTCCAAACATTTGTGAATTGAAAGTTTGTAACTGTCGCACATAAAGCTGCCTGGGGTACCAGATGGTAGTTTATCTCTAAACACTTCCTCCTTTCTGGAAACCTGATCCCCACCACCCCATCTGCCTTTCTCCTGACTTGCAAGCCTCTCAGTATTAACTAGAGATTCCTGCTCTGGATCAGGGTTACATGCTGCTTTGACCACTGATGTTCTCACCTGTCACTCTTCATCCTCTTCTACTGAGTCTTGGGGATACCCAGCATATTTATAAAAACAAGAATGTGCTCAAAGACAGTGGATTGTCAAACCTTATGTATTTCCGGACAGGTAATAAAGTTTCTCCTGATCCAGGACCAGGGATTTGTTGGGTTTCCCTGAGGCCATTGGACAGACAGCTTTTACCTTCTGTTTCTTTATGATCAAGCACTCAGTAATTTCCTGAGCATGCAATATGCAAGAAGCCACCAAAAGGGGGCAGAATTGGGATTTGAAGAGTATCAGGACACAAAGGGGAAATGCAGCAAATCACTCCCAAAGGCAAAGAAAACTAAAAACAAACCAAACCAGAAACCAATATCTTCAAAGGTTTAAAATGGAACAAAAGCTAACAACAAGTCAGTCAGAATCCAGAATGCTGCCTTTGGAGATTTGAAAGCAAGCAAGCAAAAAAAAAAAAAAAAAAAAAACCAAACATCAAATGTTTAGATCAAAATGCTTCTTCTAAAGCAAACATCAAGATACTTTCAACTTTGAAAACAACGCAAACTAAGAAGGATATCTATCAAATTGGAGCCTTAAACAACCATCTCGAATAAATAGACCATCAACCAATTCAAGGGAGGTTTGAGAGAGCCCTGAAAAGAACTCACCAACAATCTACCTGAGGAAAAAAACTCCAAGTGGCTTGGACTAAATGGGGGCTTTGTAGGTACATTGCTTCTATCAGGGTGACTACTGTTGGGTAAAGTGGATTATTCTCCCAGAGCCCCACACTGGAAGGCATAACTGTCCATGCAAAAACACAGCTTTTACCTCAATAGAGTAAGAATTTAATTTGGAGCCAAATGTGAGTGACCATGGTCAAAAAGCACACATTTGGGTTACCCCCAATTCCTTTTCCAACATGGAATAGTTTCATGAAGTTTTTATAGTGACAGGACAAAGGAAGTCATAAATCAAAACATTTTTCAAATATATTGATGGAAACCTCCCAGAGGCAGGCTATTGCCAAGTGGAAGAATCTCAGTTATAGATCTCAGATGCTATCTGACAAAGTTCTTAGCCTTTTGCTTGACAGAAAATGGGGCTTGGTTAGGTTAATACATCCCAAAACATTTTTATCTGTTAGTCACTGGATATTAATTCTGGTCTTATCTATTAGTCACAGGATGTGAGGTACAAAACAGAGGTAGGCAGGGCACAGTATTTATTTACAGGGCTAAAGACTTCCAGAACTAAATTTGCATCAGTCTCTGGACCTGAAACATTGTACTCTCTTCACAGCAGTGAAGTGCTAATCAGTTACCCAGGCTTTGTGGACTCTGCTTCCTTCTGGAAGTTCTTGTGCACAGGGATAAGAGGAAATCTCAACACAGTAAAGAGTAACAGGGGTCCTTTGGAGGATAGTAACCTACTGATTGCATGCTGTGGCATTTTGTAGTTGTTGTTTTGTATTCATTTTTGGTTTTGAGATAGGTTCTCATGTAGCCCAGGATGGCTTGGAAGTCCCAATGTAACCAGTCATAGGGACTACCAGTTCTACCTCCCACCTCCTGTTTTGGAATATTATTTTAACTATGTAAAGATTTGTTACATTTGTTTATGTTGTATTTGTTAAATTATGTAAAGATGTGTAGCTGTTTCACCTTGTCTGCCTAAGGCATCTGATTGGTTTAATAAACAAACTGAATGGCCAATAGAGGGATAGGTGGGGCTGGCAAGAAGAGAGGAGAGAATGAGGGAGAGAGAGAGAGGGAGACACCTGGGGCCAGACAGCTGCCAGACAGACAGACACAGAGTAAGCAGTGAAAGTAAGACATACAGAATGAAGGAAAGGTAAAAATCCCTGAGGCAAAACGTAGATGAAAAGAAACAGGTTAAGTTATAAGAGCTAGTGCGACAAGCATAAGGCCAAGCATTTATAACTAATATTAAGTCTCTGTGTCATGATTTTGGAGCTGATTGGTGGCTCAAAAAGAAGCCTGTTACAACCTCCAAGTAATACTATTATAGGCTTTTATGTCACCACTCCTGGTTTATGCAATGCTGAGATGGAACCTATGGCCTCATGCATCCTAGGCAAGCACTCTACCAACCAAATTATAGCATCTCTTCACACCCTGTGGTCATTTCAGCAGGCCTTATAGGAAGGAAAATGAGTTGCTGACAGGTTTCACCCACCCAAAGCATGATCTTCTGTTTTATCTCTCCATATTTGTATTGCTTAATCTGAATTTCTGCCTTTTAATAATGTATATGGCAAAGATTTCTGTTTCTTGCACTTCTTTGGCTTAAACCCCAAAGAAAAAGCAGACAACATTCTTGCAACTTAAATAGGTGTTAAGGATAAAGTGATTGAATTACAATCCCTGGTCATAGAAGTAAATTTTGGTCCTTTTATTTTTCTTTCACACACATGATATTTCCCTGACATCTGTGCAATATAAATATATCTAGAAAGTGTGAAATGAAAAATCTGTTCCACTAAATACATAAAAGAGACCCCAAATGAAGTATCCATGATAGTGTTCATCATCATGGGCACAGATGGTGTCCTCCTCTAGCTCACCCCTCCCTCCCTTCAATGGAGGCTTAAGTTTCATCCACTGTATTCATCCAAAAATATCACATGCAAATAGATAACACCAGCAGAGCCCATCTGCACACTATATTTTATTTTTCTGTCTTTTGTGTGCATCCAACTTTAGGTTGGTAAATCAAGAAAAAGTATGGTTTCCAGTCACACAATGCTCAGGTTGAATATGTATTGTTGCCATAGAAATTCAGTGACCTAGAAGTCTAGTAGTCATTAAAGAATTTCCTCAACAACCATGGCATTATTATCATTTTACACTGAACACTTGTCATTTTCTCCTCTAGTGCCCAAGCCACAGAAGACTATAGTCACTTACTAATAACCCCATGTGTGTTCATTGTGGAACAGAAGATATAAAATCATCAATATACTGTTCTGTCTTCTGAAAATGTCTAAAAGAGGTTTTAAGATGGTTGTAATGTATACTTAGGGTGGAGTTGAAAGTTTGTGAAAACACAGGAATACTGTCACACCTTCCAGACTCCAATTGTTTCTCCACCTCCTTATAGCCTAATCTGGACAAGTGATGCTTACAAGTAAACCTTAGAAAACAGAAATGAGGAAGGCAAGTAGAAAGTCATAGGACTCTGACAACTCCCTTGGTGTAGCCCGTGGGTGGGTGTGTTTTTAAGACAATAAAGGTGTTTGCTTCAGGAGATTAGGTTGAAGTGAAATATGGGGGGCAAAATGTAAATTAGAGAAACTGAAAAGGGAAAGTGTTGGGTGGCTCTCAGGGAACACTTTTGACCACAGGTCACTCAAGAAAACAACCTGGATGGTAATGGAAGCTGTGCCTTAACTATGAAATCCTGAAGTTGGAAACATTCTGAAAGTGTACATCGTTTCAACACTGCACTCTAGGAATAAGAAATGTCAAGGATCTCCTTTCTTGACCAAAATACATTTAGTTCTAGAAAAGTATCCACAGAGAATGGGATTAACAGAAAGCTCAATAACAATACTAGAAAACTTGCATTGTTCACAAATGGCCTTAAGTTATATGTAAGACACATAAATTTAAAATGATAATTGGATTATCAATTACTTTTTACCCTCCTGTTTGCTCCATTCAGTGGCATAAAACAAACATAAACAAACAAAACCGTCGTCTCAAGATGACCAATAGTGTTGTCTGGTTAACTTCCTATGTTTAAAGAAGAAAGTAAATCACAAAGGGGACAAGTGACTTGAAAGAAGCTACTCAGAGTTGCAGTGCAGGAAGTGTACAGGGACCTGGGCCTCCTGGTTCCCTAAGGTGGCTTGCCTTGCCTGGAAAAAAGAAGTGGGAAGTCTCAATGTCTGTAAGTCATTCCTGTCCATCCAAGAAGCCTACAAGAAGACTTCATCTCAGTACTCTGGCCCAGGAAACATGTTTGTCTCTAACTGCTAGGCCATTTCAGAAATACAGTGTGTGGTGGTTAAATGTGATTTGCACAATATGGGTCAGTCCATTTCCTGGACATGTCTGTCACCCTTGCAAGACTTGAGGGAGAAGTGGCAGCAGTTCCTTGTTCTGCTTACATACAAGTTAGAGGACAGAACTTGAGCCAGTTTTCTTTCAAAGCTGTGACAGAACAAAGACTGACCAGATTAACTTTTGTCAAAACAGACAAATACAAATCATTCAGGTAAGAAAAAAATTAAATAACCCAATGCTATAGCATTTTAATGTCCTTTCTGCATGTTTTGTTTGTTTTCTGGAGACGAGTAAAGCCTCCCTCACAGCCACCCGCTGAAAGGCCTGGATTTGAGTCCTTGCTTACCATTTCCATTAAGCATCTTACATAACCTCTCAGATTCTTCCAACTGACTCATGAAGCAGAAAATACCCACCTACCTCCTGCCCATACAATTACAGAGCATCTTCATGACCTGAAATCCATTCTGTAAACATTTCTCACTACAAATCATGGACCAGGCAAAGTGCGAGGTGGGGCAGGGTTGAGAGGTGAGTGTGATAGTGTCCTTGCTCCAAAGAAGCTCAGAAGAACATTTAAACCAGGGAGCTGTGGCAGGCACATTCACAGCTTGGACACCTGCAGTACCATGAGTACTAACTTAGCTGTGTGGATGAAATGGCTATGGGCAAACAGTAAAGTATGCCTAGAGGGTACTGTTATTCCAGATTGTTATTTTGATCATAACTTTTAAGGAAAGTAGTGCTAAATGTATTCTGTGAGCTAGAGTCAGTGATTGAATGCCTTACCATGTCTAACTTTTCATAGTTACTGAAGTAAATGAAAACTTTTATTCGCCTGTTTAGTTTTATCATTGCCTCACTCATTATCAAAACAGTAGCAAATGTTAATGTGTATTATGAACAATACCAAATCCTACCAGAGAAAGTAAACCTGATGCTATTGCTAATCACTGCACAGAACAAAACACGTAGTTACACTTTCATTAGAAACAGCAAACAGAAATCATTAGTTGGAAAAGTTAATTCTCAATTATCAAGCAAGAGGTTGTAATGAACAATTAAATCTTAAAGAGAACCTGTTACACAACACACTTAACATTCTTCGCTGCTCCCCAGATCCCCTCCCCTGTGAAGTCTCTCTGTTTTAGGTCATTAGTCACTTTAATTTATGGAAAACGTGCAGGCACTGGAGTTGATTTTTTAAAAAATAAGGTCTGTAATAAACACATAGTTTGATTCCATTGTTTGGGCTATAGTTACTTGTCTTTCCTAAACTGGGTAACTTTCCTTGCCCCTTTGATCAGTTATCAAAGAGTGTTGGAACTAGAGGGGACTATAGAATTAGCTGGATGAACTCACTTTACACTAAAGGAATGAAACAGGGTTTTCCTCTAATGATTATATTTTTTTTTCCTTTAGGTATTTCTTCATTAATCAGCATATCTACAGCATGGGAAGCAAAGCTTCAATAGGTCCATCTTTAAAAGCCAAAGTGTGAAAGGAGTGAATCCAATGATGCTATATCCACAAATAACAGCAGCTGCAGTCCTTCTGCATGATAAGCTGTTCCGGCTCAGGATGTGGCCTCCTGAACCACGTCAATAATGTCACAATCTTGAATACGTTTAGGCAATTGTCTTAATGAAAACCCATCCCCCACAAGGAGAGACCTGTCACTCTGTAAAGAAGCCAAGCGCACTAGACTGGGATCCTAGTGTCTGTCTGTCTGTCAGAATAGGGTTTATTAAAAGAAATGCTCCAGACCTCAATTTGCCTGTTGGTCTAGGAATTAAAATAGTTCTTCATTTTACCAATGACATTCCAGAGGAGGTAGCAAGTGGAGGAATCAGGCAACAGATTCTGCCATTATCTATGTCTCCACACACACACACACACACACACACACACACACACACACACACACACACACACACACACTTCATATTAGGGTAGGCATGTGGATTGTAATCCCTTCTTAGTGAAAAACATTTTCAAAATGAATCCCCAAGCTAGAGTGAATTACCGTGATGGTCACAGCCGGATCGAGTCCCACTGTTGAGAAATGCAGATCTGGCCACCTGCTTGAGAAGCCTTGGAACACAACACCGCTGGGGTCTTTGTAAGGGGTGGCCTTTTCAGGTAGGGCACCTACCCTCCTAAATCGCCTTTTAAATCCCAGGGGGAAAAATAAGAAGCCACCCCTTATCTTTGAACTATGCTGTTCTTCCTAAATCCATTTCTGCTGAATATAGCATAGTTATCTTTTCAAAGAAAGAAGGAAAACAAGGAAGACTCGCATCACTGCAGATCCCAGAAGTAGCCCCAAACTACAGCAACCTCAAAAAATATCTTAAGCGGCTAGGAAAATCCCCGCATGCTATCTGCTGTTAGCTCAATGCAGACTGAGGCTAGCTGTGCCCGGAACCACAGCAAGCTGGGGCATCTCTGCAGCCTGTGTCCCTGCCAGCTCCCCCCACCCCACCCCCATGAGCTGAATTTGGCAAAGAAGTTACCCTGCCTAGCCTCTGTGCGCAAGAGAAACAGACCACACATCCACACTCCCTAAATTAGTTCAATGCCTGGGAAATTGAGGCTTCGGGGCTGTCAGAAAGCCCTGGAACGGAGGATGGAGGGCCACTTTGAGCTCTAGAATTTTGCTGCATTGTCATGGCCTGGTAAAGTATGGAGAATGTGTCGGATCTCCAGCCAAAAATGGACCGGATGCGGTTTTCCCAGCGCCCCTGCCTACACTCCACCCCCAGCCCCTCTTCCCGCCTATGTGCAGGTGCAGTAGGGTGGGCGAAATGACCAGATACTCCCGCCGAAACTCAGGTGGCAGGCCCAGCTGAGAGGCACAGCCAGCCAGGGATAGGGAGTCGCCTGGGGAACACCCACACCGCGCATCTTCCCAGCCCGTCACCACCCAGGGGACTGCACCTGGCCACCGGCTGCAGGAGCCCTTGAGTAAGCACAAGAGAGTTGGAGCGGAGACCACGGGATACAATGTCTAAAAGCCCATCCCAAGCGAAGGCTCTTAAGGAGTGGGTGTGGGCTGGGAAGGGGGATTACGTAGGTCTCTCCGCCCCCTCCCCTGGCGTCTCCTAGCCACTGGGAGGGCTCCCAGGGGCGGAGGAGGCGCTGCGAACCCGTTTGGGGGCTTCTTTGTTTCTCTCCGGGGCCCTCAGAAGGGCCAGGTCAGCCTGCTGTACCCAAGCTTTTGGATGCCATCCCGGCCTGGGAGGCGACCCACCCCAAGACGACAATTGAACCTCGCGGGAGAAGAAAGAGGGTGGGTAGAAGGGTGGATCCCGGCTGTAGGAGGGAGGGAGCCGCAGGGGTTTCATAGGGATGAGGAAGCCGCCCGAGAAAGGGGGAAGGGGAAGCTGGTGGTTTGAGCGTGGTGTCTGCTTACCTTGGCAGCCTCCGACTGGACACAGATCATGCTCCGGTCAGCACGCAGGTTAGAACTGGGGGTCGCACGTGGCTTACATAGGCGCCAAGCATTGAGGACCTGGTTTGCGAGCCCTGGGCGATCAGCGTCTTTCGGCTACCAAGAATCCAGAGCCAGATGCTGTCAGAGCCACCGTCAGGGCTGGAGCAGCTGGGCTGGTGAACCTGTGCGAGCCAGGAGGGGGCCTTCTGGGTCAGAGGCGCGTGGTGATGCGGCTCAAGCAAGGGCTCCCGGTGCGTGGAAACGCAGCACACTTTATTGCTTTATCCTCCCTCCTGCATCCCCTCCCTTCCTGACTGCTCCTCTGTGGGAACCAGACTTCAGAACCAACCAGGAGCCAGGCTTGTTCTCTGTAGCTCTGCTCCGCCCTGCAGCTTCACGCACCTCCTCCTCGCCCCCATAGTAAATATATATTGAGTCTTGTTACCACTGGCCCCATCCTTCCAACACCCAGCACGCGTTCTGGGCTTATCCTGCACCAGCCACGGCTCACCAATCCCTTTGTGCATATGCAAATGGTGTGTTCTGAAAGGATTCAGTACAAACCTTCTAGGTAGGTACGCTGTGACAGGTGTTCTTACCTCAATTTTAAGCACCATCTCACAGACTTATTTCAGAGCATCCTCCTCCAGAGCATTTTCACAGCAAGTGCCCAAAACAACATTGCTATCACAAACAAAGGTTGAAAATCGCCCCGGGTATCTATTGTTGGCAAGCTTAGCTTTCTAAATAGGTTTAGTATTAAATTGTGCACATTGTCAATACTAAAACTGGAAACGGGAAAAATTCAAACCTTTCTTTGACCACCCAACCAAGAAGCAAAAGAAAGTAAAATGCTATTTACTGACAACTCCTCTACATAAACGAATTCATGTGCATTTGGTATAATTTGGGCTTCCATGTGTTCACATAAAGAGCAAAGGTTCTGAGCACTTAATCGCCACAAATCCATGATTCTGTATTCTTCACGATGCTTATTTGTTTTTTCCCATTTTCCTGCCAGCATCCCTATGTACCTTAGAACTCTCTCTCTCTCTCTCTCTCTCTCTCTCTCTCTCTCTCTCTCTCTCTCTCTCTCTCTCTCTCCCTCCCTCCCTCCCTCCCTCCCTCCCTCCCTCCCTCCCCCCTCTCTCAAAACCTCTATCTCCAGAACCTTTTACTGAAAAGCTGATTACACACATCTCCACCCATTTCTAACAGAAAGATAGGTGGCCTCTTCATGATGGCCTTTTCACTGACCCAGCTCTTGTCACTGATTACATTCTCACATTAGGAACTTTCCAGAAGAGTAAATATAGGTGAGTGAAGGCACCCTTAACATCCTCTTCTTCCCTTGGGAGCACCTCACTTCCCTTCTCTCTGATTACTTAAGGTGCTTTGCCCTTTCCCAACAGGAATTTTCTTTTGTCAGGCAGAACTTCGATCTTTCTGCAAGATGAGTTCAAGGCTGGCCATTTTTCACATTCTATTTAGAAGTCACACAGAACCCTGAGCATACATTTTACCAGATTTTATATCTGAATTAATATAGGCTACTGTCTGAAGAAGACCTCCAAGAATAGACTTGGTTGAGCTGCAACAATAACCAAACTATAATACCAACCAGAAACTTGAAAAACAAAACAAACAAACAAGCAAACAAAAAAAAAACGCAAAACAAATCTCTTGTATAAAGCAATATTGAAGGTTTCTAAAATACATACAATACCAACAAACTGCAACAAAGGATAATTATTCACCTCAATAAGTTGCTAAGAAGTTTAATTTGATTTTCAATGTTACAGCATCAATTTGGCTCAAAGAGATTGTCTTTCTATTGTGTCATGAGGGTGACTCAACAAGTCAACATCTCTCAGGGTGCTGTAGCTGCAGCTATCAGCAATCCTGAGTATGCTTTATTTATTTGCTTTTAGGCACTTCTTTTCTATTTCTTTTTCTACTAATGGCAAAAAATACCAAAGTTTCACACCTTCTGAAATTTTAGAATTTTTAATTAATTAAAATATAATTCTATCATTTACCCCTCTTCCCTCCAACCCCTCTCATTCTCACCCCTCCACTTTCTTCAAAATCCATGAACTCTTACTCTTCATTATTACACACACACACACACACACACACACACACACACACACACACATACTAACTTGCTGAGTCTGTTTAGCATTTCGTGTGTGTGGTGTGTGTGTGTGTGTGTGTGTGTGTGTGTGTGTGTGTGTGTGTGTGTGTTTAGGGTTGACAAATTGGGTTTGAATAACCATTTAAGGGCTCATCTCTGGAGAGGACTAATCCCCCTCTCTCCACCATTTTTAATTGCCTGTAGCTCTTCTTTTAAGGTTGGGGCCCTGCACAGTGTTCCCCACTTATGTTACCATGTCAACTGGTGCTGTCATTCTCCAGGCCTTATTTAAGTAATCATGTTGAGAGTTCATGTGTGGAGCTTCCTGGTCATCTCTCAAAGACACAATCTCACAGGAGACTTCCTGGTCCTTCCATTCTTTAAATCTTTCTGCTCCATCTTCCTTGATGTTCTCTGAGCCTTGGGTGTAGATTTTGTGTTACAGATACTTCAACTGAGGCTGGGAATTCCATAGTCAAGTTGTTCTGTGTATTTTGACTATGTGTGACTTCTGTATTGGTCTCTGGAATGGAAACTTTTTTGATGATTGTTGAGAGCTATACTTATCTGTAGGGACAGATGTTTAGAATGTAGGTAAGAGTTATACTGGCTTTGGCATGAGGTCTTCCTCTAAGATCTATGACCTTACTAGTCATGGGTGGTTAGCTATAATTGCAGTATCAAGCTTGATTTCCTTCCCATTGTTCAATTAGACAGCTGTTGGTTACCACCAAGATGTAAATGCCAATTTTGCACCTTTGGGATATTTTTTCCATACTGATTAGTGTTGTGGCTCATAGGCACCACAGTTTAACAGGTGGAATAAATAATCAAATTTGTATAAAGCACTTTCTACATGCCCCATCTGCCAGTGATCTCTGCAGTGCTGAGAAAATCATGACTGGTCAGAGGCTTCATCTTTGGAAGAGACCTTCAATGTGATGTCAGAATTGTATCTGGTTTACAAGATGCTATGGGGTAGGCTAGCATAAGAAATGACTTAGCAATAACCTGGCTAGGCCTATGCCCACAAACCCCTCTAAACAACATGCCTAACAATCTAACAAACTAAGAAGCCCACCTGCATCTAGCTGCATGCACATCTCACATCAAACAATAGACTGGTTCTCCCCTCCCTTTAATGACCATCAAACAGATAGTTTCTATTATATCATTTATTCATCCAACAATCTTTGAAGTGTGATGATTTATCAGTGGAAACTTTGAAGAAGACAGTCTCTTACTTGCTAGAGATAGAGTTGAGACATAAAAACTTCTAACTCCACAAGCAAGCACTGCACATTTGATAGGAAGAGTGATAGACAAAATGTTAAGCTGACAGCACACAGAGGCTGTGTGTAATCCTGATCCAGGTCAGGAAGGGGAAGTTGAGAGTAAACTTTGTGTCTGAGTTGAGGCTTGAAGGATTAAAGGGAAGTAAGTGGAGAGAGGGGGATTAGTCCTCTCCAGAGATGAGCCCTTAAATGGTTATTCAACCCCAAGTGGTCAATCCTAAACACAGAGTCACCAGAAGACAAAGAGTGGAAAGAAGACAGTGAGGCTTGTGGTTCTGGCTGTGGCAGAGATGGGCTGTGGTGTTTCAAAGTACTCTTAACGTGCATGGTCCTAATGAATAATACAGTATCTTTTGATGCTTATTTTTCAACTGTAATTTTTAGTTTTTGAAACATCTTCCCATTTTAAATGTCTTGTTTGCTTTTACACAGTTTATTTCAGACACTCATTTGTTTTACATATAAATTTTTTGTCTGACATGTAGTATCTGAGTATCTCCTCCCAACATGAGGCTTATCTTTTAATTATTTTAGTTTTTCCACTCTCCAAGAAAATATTTGCACTTGATGGAATTCAAATTACCAACTTCCTTTTACAGATCATGCTTTTGACATCACATCTAAGAACTCTTTTGACGAACCAAGGTTACAAGAGTTTATCTTGGGTTGATTTATAGTTTTATATTTATACTTAGGTCTGTGTCCTTTTTAACTTATTGTTACTTCATAATTGTGATGTATAGGCCATGATTTATTTTGATTTTGTTCACTATTTATGCATGTCAAATTATTGCAGCACCAAGTATTGTTCTATCTCAATTGAATTGCTTTCACAATTAGAAAAAAATGTCAGTTCATTCCCCGACTCAGTCTTCTTGAGATACCATAATAGAGGGAGCCATTATAGATTTGAAAAGAAAACTGACGTTTCATAAGTGTCCAGAGGCCTGCAAGGATGACCCCAACTAACAATCTGAGCAACAGTGGAGAGGCTACCTTAAATTCCCTTCCCTGATAATGAGATTGATAACTAATTTATATGTTGTCCTAGAACCTTTGTGTATTAGTTGTTGGAAACAGAAGCAGACACCCACAGTTAAAAACTGAGCTGAACTACTGGAATCCAGTTGCAGAGAGGGAGGAGTGATAAGAAAAGGGGTCAAGACCAGGATACAGAAACCCACAGACAGCTGACCTGAACAAGGGAGAGTGCATGGACCCCCAGACTGATAGCTAGGAAACCAGCATTGTACAGACTCAGACACCCTAAACATGGATCTCAGTAGAAGGCCTGGGCAGTCTAAGGGACCTCTGACAGTGGAACCAGGATGTATCCCTGGTGCACAAAGGGACTTTGGGAGCACATTACCCATGGAGGGATACTCCCTTAACCTAGAGGCAGGATGGAGGGCCTAGACCCTACTCTAAATTACTTGACAGATTTTGATGATCCCTCCTGGAAGGCATCACCCTACCTGTGGAGTGGGTGGAGAATGGGATAGGAGAGGAGGTCAGGGGGCCTGGGAGGGAGGGAGAGAGAGGGAACTGAGATCAATATGTAAGGATATTAAAAATATTTAAATAAAAAAAGAAAATAAGTCAATCGGATGCTCATCAATGATCTGTGTGTTCATCTGTTTGCCAATGCTATTTTGATTATGTAAGTTTATATCATATTAGTCCTCCAACTCTGTTATTTAGCAAACACTTCTCAATGTTTATATATCTCTTCCCATATGTAACATCAACTTATTAATATCTACCAAAAATTTCTGCTTAGATTTTGATTGAGACTATATTAAATGTATAGGTCAATTGTGGAAGAATTTTATTTTAACAATTCATTAATATGATGTAATTCATAAACTTAGTATAATTCTGTACATATTGGCTTTATTTATTTTATAAGATGCTGAAGTTTGTGTGCATTATGTAAGTACTACTCAGAGTTTGGAAGATGCTGGACTCAATAATTTCTCCTTTTTTTTGGTGATACTATAAAAGCTGTTGAGTATGATTTTGAATTTTGCTTTCTCTTTTAAAAGTTTCATTGATTTATTTGGTGGGGGGTTTCATTCTGGAGGTTGTATGCATGTGGAAGTCAGAGGACAACTTATCAGAGTCTGTTCTTTCCTATGTGTGGATTCCAGGGTTCAAATTCAGGTCATCAGGTTTGGTGGTAAGCAAACAGAGCCATCTTACCAACCTTTGATTTTTATTTTCTACAAAAAATGTACCCAGGATTCGTGTTACTCTCACACTGACACACTGACAACTGAAATGATTAAATGCTTGTCATGAAGTAGGAAGTGTATACTGGCCAATACTAGAGACAGGACAAGTGACAGAAGCAGAGTCACATGGGCAAGCAACAGAGTCAGTGAGAATGCAGAAGAAGGAAATAGAGAGCATGGCCCCAGCCAGTATTTCTGTTTCCTGTGGAAAGAAAGAGGTGATGCAGGACAGAAAATTTCTATAGCTCTGGGCCACACATTAATCTTTAGCTGTTCTTACCTTGGCCTTGGTATGATGTTCCAGGGAAACAATGCCCACTTGTGTCTTTTGAGGATACCAGGTACTGACATGGTTTACATACACACATGTAGGCAAATACAGACAAATGATAATAATAAATGAATTGTGTTAGAAATAAAAAATAGGATTGATAGGCTTGTTCATTACCAGCATAGATAAAAAATGAATATCTGTTTTTTATGTTGTTAATTTATTTCTTTTGTTTTCAGAAGCTTTTGTGGAAATTTCCTGAATTGTCAATATAAGCAGTTATATTTGCTGTGACCCGAGGGACCTTTATTTATTGCTTTCAATTCTGCATGTCTTCCTCTTTATCTTACTGACTGTCTTACTTCTTCTGTGTGCTTTTATTTTATTAACAAAATAATTTATTATTGTCTTTTAAATCATGGTGGGTGGTGTAAATTTGTCAAATATTTGTGCTTATATTAAACTTAATAGGAATATGGTATAATTACCAAGAGTTAGGGGTGTGTTATGTGTGTGTGTGTGTGTGTGTGTGATAGGAATAATCATACTAACTGTGGGAAAGCAAGAAAGAACTCTGATAATATGAGTTTTAGAGAGAAGTTTATTGAAAATCCCAAAGAAACTGTACAAGGAATATAATATATGGGAAGAAAAGGAGTAATAGAGTAAAATGTAATTGTTGTGAAGAGTTCATTTTACCTGGTACAAAGACAAAGCAAAGTCAGAGATCAAACTTGAAGGGAAGGGTTAAGATGTAGCTAGAACAAGTCGAATTCTGGCCTGCCTCAGCTTTTAGAAGTAATTATTAAGGATATGAAGAACCATAAAGAATTTTAAAGCCAATAAATAAGAATTTCTTTAGCTATATTACAAAACAGTATATATGGTATAACTTTAAGTTAGCAATAAGTAAGATACACTGATAATGGAAGAGTCACATTAGAATGTCAACTGGCTAATTTCCCCCAACTTTCCCACCAAAACACTTATTTAAAAGTACAAAACAAATAGAAACAATGAACAACTATTAACTAAGAATGTTCACCAACATTTGTTACCCACAAAAATGAATCTTCACATAACTGAAACACAACTATGTTATGAGCATATTTTCCAGCCATCCTGGTTCCAGAGCAGGACCACCCCCAAATAACACATAAAGATGCATTGATATAAAGCTGTTGGCCTATTATTAGTGTTTCTCATTGGCTAGCTCTGCTTTAATTATTAACCCATTTTTATCCATCGAAGTGTTTCCACGTGGTCTTATCTTACCTGAGAGAGGGCCCGGACCTCTGCTCTCTTAGTCTTACATGTTGACTCTCCTCCTACCTCTTCCTGAATCCTCCTTGTCTCCTAGTCCCAACTATCTTGCTTTCCTATAGGCCAACAGGGCTTTATTAATTAACCAATAAGAGAAACATATTTACAGAATGACATCTCCCATCACAACTAAACATTTAAAATTGTTTTTTGGGGAAAACTAGATATTAAAATATATGAAGAGAAGCTCGCTGTTTATATTCCATTTAGGGCTGAACAGTACATAATTTCTTATTCTAGGTACCTTGGTCAGCTGTGGATTTCTATGTTAATAACTCTCTATTGAAAATTTAAGCTTCTCTGATGAGGACTGAGAGGCAATTCATTTATGAGTATAATAAATCATTAGGAGTCAGTTTAATACTATATCTACTGAGCAACATACTAGTGATTGGATCTCCTTTAGGGCCTATGACCTAACCCAATACTGGTGACAGGTGTGAGTTTCATCCTATATATCAGGACTTGAATCCAATAAAAAAATGTTTTTAGTTATTCCCACGATGCTTATATCACTATTACACCTGTGGTATGTTGTGTTATGCCAGTCATTATTGCAGCTCTCAGGGTTCATAGCTAGCTCACAGATCATGGAAAAAGAAGGTGCTGAAAGAATGTAAGAAGTGGGAGAGGGCCACAAGGAAATTGTGTCTTTTAGATACAAGAAGGCAGCTGCATATATGAACTCACAGCAGTTGGGACAACTTGTACTTGACTTGTGCAATAGTTAAATAGGAAGCACAGGAAGAGAGAGTGTATGAAAAAAAATGAAAAAGAGACAGTGTTTCTGAGGCCAACTCTCAAATGTCACACTCTGTTATTTATATTTATTGGCTAAATCCTGTTGTAAGCCAGTGTAGATTCAAGTGGAAAGAAACTCAAACTCTTGACTGGACTAATTGCAAGGTCCCAGTATAAAGGATAATAAGTTTAGACACAGCTGGAGAACTGGGGCTAAAGAGTAATGGTGTTCTTGGAAATACAAAGAGACAACTGATGAAGGTTCTTGGGCAGTAGTCTAACAAATATAGCTTTTTATGAATGACTGAGAAGTTTATTCTTAGGCTGTAATACATGCACCAACCTCTGGAATCTTGCATAGATCATAGGACCTCAAATAAAAGAGAGCTAAAAGAGAGTAAGCTCTGAGATCTGCATTTACCCCATTTCCTGTTACAAACCCTTAGCCATTAAATGAAGCATGACACAGCTCACCCTTCCACCTTGACACATCTGTGTTCTGATTTATCTAAAGAAAGCCTCAAAACTACTCCTGTCATTCCTAGTCTGGATGGGATAATTAGTATTTGCTGTCAACCTGACTATGCCGGGAGTCATCTACAACCTAATCATCTTGGAATGCCAGTAAGAGATTTTCTTGATTGAACCACGGAGATGGGAAAAACCACCCTAAATGTGGGCCACACCTTGTGGTGGCAGTCTATATGAAAGAAGGAAGTCTACATGGAGAAGGAAGCCTTTACTTTGTGTGTGCTAGCCCTCACTCTCACTAGCAAGTTCTATCCTGCTGCTGAGGCATTCCTTCACTGGTATTAGCACCAGCATCTTTAAGATTCCAATGTAGACTGGAGGCTGTCAGCTCTTTAGGAATTTACTAAGACTCTACAACCAGATTGTGACTGCTGAGACATCCAGTCTAATGGATGCAATAAATACAAGGTTATTGAGCCTTCTGTGGTGAGTCAGTCATTTTAGACAACCTAAATCCCAACCTTTAGGTGCATTCTGCTATTTTAGAGAGTGGTAATACAGATTGTGGTACTGGGAGTGGTCTTAGAAAAACAGAATTGCAAGTATGAACGTTTAAAGTATCTGGAATAACCTTGGCAATTCACTGATAACTACAATTTCTTTCCTGGCAGACTTCCCTGGCAGAATAGAGAACATTGAAAGACCATGATTAGAAATATCTGAAAGGAGGGTAGATTATAGGTTGAGGGTTTTGTTGGTGTCCATGCTTCTCTTTCTGTAGCCTGTGGAGTTTCTTCTAATGCCAAAGAGACTAGAATGCCATGGTGAAGCTACATGCAGGCATTACCTAGATCTCTCTACATTCAATGAGCTGTGTGGATGTTGTCCTCTGCAATGGAGCCACACTGTCAATTTTCAGAACATCAGCCTGGGCTGTTTAGGTGTCTCCATGAAAACGTCCTTAGTCAACAACTCAAGTGAATTCATCCCAGTCCCAACACTGGAAGTCTTGCTTGTCTACGTAAGATAGCCAGTTCAGACTCCATCCATATTCTTCATTGCTAAGAGTACTCACTAGAGTCATCCTTATAGATTCCAGAAGTTTCCACTGCACAAGGTTTCCACACTGCCCCCAAAATGCCCCCAATTCCAGAAGTCTATCCCCACACTCTCTCCCTCAATCCTACCCCTGCCTTATCTTTCCTGTTCCTGTCCCCACCCACTCCCAGTACATCAGCAAAATCTATTTTATTTCCCCTTTCCAGTGAGATACATTCTTTCCCCCCTAAAGCCATCCTCTTTACCTTAACTCTCTGGGTCTGGATAGTAGCTTGATTATCATTCACTTAATAGCTAACATCCACTTATGAGTGACTATATACCATATTTGTCTTTCTAGGTCTGGTATGCCTCACTGAGGATGATTTTTTTTCTAGTTGTATTCATTTGCCTGCAAATTTCATAATGTCACTTTTTAAACAGTTAATAAACACTCCATTGGGAATAGATGAGAAAAGAGAGAGAGAGAGAGAGAGAGAGAGAGAGAGAGAGAGAGAGAGAGCATAAAAGAGGGAGCCATTATAGGTTTCAAGAGAAAACTGACTCTAATGTCCAGAGACCTACAAGACTGACCCCAACTAACAATTTGAGCAACAGTGGAAAGGCTGCCATAAATGCCCTTCCCTGATAATGAGATTGATGACTAGTTTATCCACCATCATAGAGCCCTCATCTAGTAGCTGATGGAAACAAGCAGACACCCACAACTAAGCACTGAGCCAACTGGAATCCAGAGGCACAAAGAGAGGACAAGACCAGGCTACAGAAACACTCAGAAACAGCTGACCTGAGCAAGGAGAAGCTAATGGGCCCCCAGACTGATAGCTGGGAATCCAGCATTGGACTGACTCAGACCCCCTGAACAAGGGTCTCAGTTAGAAGACCTGAGCAGTCTAAGGGACCTCTGACAGTGGAACCAGGATGTATCCCTGGTGCACAAAAGGACTTTGGGAGCACATTCCCCATGGAGGGATACTCCCTTAACCTAGAGACAGAAGGGAAGGCCTAGTCCCTACTCCAAATAACTTGACAGATTTAGATGACCCCTCCTGGAAGGCATCACCCTACATGTGAAGTGGAGGGGATGGGAAGGGAGGGTTGTCGGGGGGGCATGGGAGGGCAGGAGAGAGGGAAAGAGAGAAAGAGGAAGGGAGGGAGAAAGGGAGAGAGGGAGGGAGGAAGAGAAAGGGAACTGGGATCAATATGTAAAATAAAAATAAAAAATAAAAAATAAACACTCCATTGTGTAAATGTATCACATTTTCTTTATGCATTCTTTGCTTGAGGGACGTCTAATTTGTTTCCAGTTTCTGGCTATTATGGATGAAGCCATCATCATGGACTTGGTTGAACAAGTGAACTTATTAGTAGAATGGAGCATTCATTGGGTGTCGGAGCCAGACATTATGTGGAGAGGGAGTCTAAATTGTAGGTCTCAACTAGGTCTCTCTCCTCAGAGCTCAGGGAATCCCACAGAAGATGGATAGGAAAGATTGTAGTGGTCAGAATGGGTGAAGGAAACCAGGAGAACATGACTTACTGAACCATCTAAGCAGGGTTCATATGAGCTCACAAAGACAAAAGAGGCAAGCATGGAGACTGCTGGGGTCTACACCAGGCCCTTTGTGTATATGTTATGGCCAATACCTCTGCATTTTGTGGGACTCCTATTAGTGTAAGTAGGTGTGCTTCTACTCTTTTGCCTGCTCTTAGGATTCTCTTTCTCCTGTTGAGTTACCTTGTCCAGCTTCCATATGAGGGGCTCTGCTTTGTCTTATTATATCTTGTTTTGTCATGTTTTGTTGTTGTATCTTTTCTGAAGGAAAGT
Source organism: Cricetiscus sungorus (assembly GCA_030556225.1). Taxonomy (NCBI): domain Eukaryota; kingdom Metazoa; phylum Chordata; class Mammalia; order Rodentia; family Cricetidae; genus Cricetiscus; species Cricetiscus sungorus. The sequence continues at coordinate 6,148,397 of JANBXA010000729.1, read as the reverse complement.
GGAAGAATAATGAATCCGGGGAAGAGGGGAGGTGTGGGAGAGATGCATTGTATGAGAGAAGAATCTATTTTTAATTTAAAAGGGAATATTTAAAGGGCTTGCTGTGAAGAACAATGAATATATCATGAATATATATATATATACATACACACATACATACATATATATACACATATGTATGTGTATATATAACTTTTGACAATTTGTAGAAAAATAAGGAAAATGACAATGCTGACAGGTTGCTTTTAGAAGCTCCAGGTAAAGTGACAAAGGAAAAGTATTCATTTAATGAAAAATCTCCCTGGCTCCAGTTAAACCACCTAGAGATTTATAAATATGCCCTTGAAGAGAATATTCTCTCCAGCAGTCATAGAGCTCAAATTGCAGAAAATCAAACCCATGCCCTCATAACATTGGCTGATCAACAGTGAAAATGCAAGTCCCAATCTTGGTGAGTGTCAGTAGTTAAAGTAAAGGCATTGAATGGTAAGCATTGGGATGCTGCAACTTGGGATTGAGAGCTATGGGAGGACCCTGAAGATGTTAAGGACTTAGAACCCTCAGATTCTAAAGAACTTATCTCACCTGGGGAATAGTCTCTCCACCCTTAGTAGAGGATGTGTTGCCACCCCCACCCACTGCAATATTGCCCTGTCCACCTTCACATAAGGGAATTAATTATTTGTTGTCTATGGAACTAACAGTGACTTACCTTGCAGAAGAACCCAGGAAGAACAATACTGATGTCACTCAGTCCTCAACAATAGTTGTCTCTAATCCTATGAGCAGACTTAATACTAAGCCAGCTCCTTCCTAGAGGGGGAATAGAAAGTGTGGTCTATGAAAGATGTGCTGTAATAATGACTTTGCTAATTCATTCAAGCAGAAATCTGGGGAGTATATGTCGGGGTAGATTTTAGAGATGTGGGATAATCTTTAAAATTTTAAAGATGTGGGATAATTTTTAAAATGTGAAAAGGTAAAATTGAAGCAGGTTGATTTTTATCAATATAGGCCCGCTGAGTGGTGATTCTAGGTTTAATATAGGAGCTTAAGAAAGGTGTCAGAGTTTGTTTGATTAGTTGACTGAAGCATTTGTCATAAGATGGCCTACCAAAAGGTAGCTGGAGATACCTAATTTCCCTTGGCATAGCGTTGAAAGGGTCTTAAGGCTCAGGAAAATTGTAATCTGGGATTGGGTGTGCTGTGTAATGCCTAATGCTCCACAAGGGGAAGGCCAAGAAGTCATGCCCTTCATTGATGCTGTACAACACAAAACAGTGAGAGGAGCACCAGCATTTATTGAAAGCTTTTGCCATTGCTCTTTTCCTTGTGCCAGACCTTAGGGTCAGAGATGCTGCTTCCCAGTTGGATGAATTAAATGCAATGTGTTTAATTGGGCCAAGAAGTAGCAGGGGCCAGGTGGCAGCACTGAATTGCCATAGGCAAGGTGAATGTAGTTATCCTAAAGGACAGCACAGGCAAAGCAATGTCTGCAATGGTCTGACTCATAATGGGAAGCATAGACAAAATGATTTTTATGGTGGCATGACTGGAATACTTTTGGTAATTGTTAACTAATCACAGTGTTTCCAGGAATTAGATAAGAAGTTTTTTTTATCTATATGAGCAGAAAAAAATGAGAGGAAGACTACATTGGATCATAGCAATATAGAATCTTGCCAACCAATTTCTATACGGTTTGTAGACCCAGATTAGCTCTTGATGAAGAGAAAGTCAGGGACCCCGAGGTAGGACCTTACTAAAATACCCAGAATTTTACTCTTAGCCATTCTCACATACTTCCCAAGAGTGGCCTATACCCTCTTGGTAACTACTGGATATTGGTTCTGACCACAAAAAGCATTGTGGTCCTCCAGTTAAAGTAGAGGCTTATGGAGGCCAGGTGAGTATTGCAGTTTTGGCTAAAATCAGACACACAGTGGGTCCAATGGGTCCTGGAAATTATCCTGTGATTATTTCTCCAGTTCCAGAATGTATAATTGGAGTGTGTATAGTTAGAAGTTTTCAGAATCCCCACATTCATTCTGATTTGTGGAGTGAAGATTATTATGGATGAAAGATTAAATGGAAGCCATTAGATTTGTCTCTTCATGGAAAATGGTGGATCCAAAATGCCATCATATCCCCAGAGGAATAACAGAAGTCAGTACCACCATCAAGAATCTGAAAGATGCAGAAGTGTTGGGTCCTATTACAAGCTCCTTTAACTCTCTCATTTGACCTGTGCAGAAGACAGATGGATCATGGAGAATGATTATTTAAAAATGATTATAAAATCATATATAAAAATATATTATTATAAAAATCAAGTAGTGATTTTGATTTCAGCTATTGTATCAGATGTGATATCCTTAGTTGAACAGATTGCCACTGATCTACCAAATCCCTTTCTTATTTTAGATATCTGTCCACAAGGACCACGAGATAGCTCTGAGTGGGACTTAGAACAGGTGGACATTCTTCCAAAGGTCCAGGCTGAAGTGCAGATTGTTCTATCTCTTGAACCATATGATCCAGCCTTCCTGATGGTACTTGAGGAGTGATTGGCAGATATGGGTCCTTTGGGGAATCTTTGAAGGCCCATGTAGGTAAATCGCTGGTGAGACTCTTGGGATTTTAGAGCAAGACTCTATCATCATCATCTGTAGAGAACTATCCTCCTTTTGGATAGCTCTTGGCCTGCTATCTGGCCCTAGTGGAAAATGAATATTGGACAATGGACTACCAAGTTAACATGTGATGTGATAGGCTCATAATAAGCTATGTATTATCTGATCCACTCACCAAACCATAAAGATGGACATGCACAGTAGCAATTCATTATAAAATGGAAGTTGTATATATGTGATAGAGCCTCAGCAGGTCCAAATTGCCCAAATGTCTATAGTTTCTATTGCTGTTACAATGTCTTCTGCTCCCAAGAATGACTAATGGGGTACACCCTGTGATCAGGTGACTGAAAGAAGAGAAGACTTTCTGGTTTACTAATTGTTCTGCATGTTATACAACACCACACAGAAGTTACAGTCACCATGTTACAACTTCTTTCTGGGAACACCTTGAAAAATACCAATGAAAGGAAATCCCCACAGTGGGAAGAACTTCAAACAGTGCACAGAAATGTCCACTTAGAAGAGGAAATGGCCAGATGTGTAATGTTTTCCTGACTAATGGGGTATAATCTATCAGTTGGGTGGATGGTCAGGAACTCAGAGAGAGCATGGTTGGAAAATTGTTGAGAAAGCGAGAGTCATATGAGAAGTATGTGCATGGTTCTCTCCAAATGGCAAAGGATGTGAAGACATGTGTCCCGTGTAAGTGCTCAGCAAAAAGTGAGTTTAGAGAGGAGGAATTAAACAATCAAGTAGATGAGATGACCCATTCTATTAACAGATGCCTCTTTCTCCAGCCATTGTTGTCATTTGCCCAGTGGGCCCATGAACAATGTGTTCATGATAGCAAAAATGGAAGTTATGCATGGGGTCAACAATATGGACTTTTACTCAATAAAGCGGACGTGGCTACAGCAGCTGCTGAGTGCCAGGTCTGCCAGCAGCGGAGACCAAGAGCAGCAGAGTGCTAACCTTCCATTCACGAGCAGAAAGGAGAGAACTACTTTGAAATGGCTAAAGTCTATTGAAACTGCTAACCCTGTCCCTACTGACATACTTCCTACTAATCCTTCCCAAGCAGCTACCAAGTGGGGACTACTATTCAAATTCCCAAGACTTACAGGGGACGTCTCATTCAAACTACCACAAGCATGAATGCTGTATATCATGGCCTATTAAGATTCTTTTTTAATTTAAAAAGTATATAACTACTTACTTAATTAAAAATTTGAGTGAATTTTAGTAGAGTTTAAAACACATCTTTCAGCTACCTAAAGACTAAAATATACAAGATAAGATATCAATAGCACTTGCAATCCAGACACTGGAGCAAATAAAGCAGAGATCATGTTCTTAAAGCCAGAGCAACCTAAAGCAAGCACAGATTGAGATGAAGAATGCCTTTTGGGGCTGAATAGAAATTTAAATTTGGCTTTATCTCAGAGATCCAGTAATGACTCAACACAGTAAGAAAATGAATGTAATAAATTATACAAGTAGACTTAAAGACAAAATTCACATACTCATGTTAATAGAAGCTGAAAAAAAAACTTTGGCAGAATCCAACATACTTTCATCATAAAAGTCCTAGAGTAGGACTACTGGAAGCATAAAACAACATAAAAAAGGTTCAACACAACAAAACTACAGTCAACCTTACTCAGCAGGTAGGACTGTCCACTATCCCCCTTCCTGTTCAATATAGTGCCTAAAACACTTTGGAACACACAGCTCTAAGAGTTGTCTCTATCAAATTTTTCCCCTCACAGACCAGGGAAGCCTGCATGAGGACGCAGGAGTGGGGGAGACAGAGGAGACAGGGGACACCAAGAGAACAAGGGCTTCTAAAACAACTGAGTAAAACTCAGATGAACCCACAGAGCCTGAAGCAGCAATCCCAGGGCCAACATGGGTCTGCATCAGGTGCTCTGCATATGTACCTTAGCTTCCAGTTTAGTGCTTTTATGACACTCCTGGGTGTGTAAACAAGTGGGTCTCTGACATTGTGCCTTCTCTTGGGGTGCTTTTATTTTTCTGTTGGCTTATCTGGTCCAACTTCTATATGATGGCTTTTATTTTATCTTATTATATTTATTTTATAATGTTTGTTGTTACCTCTTAGAAGCCTGTTCTTCTCTAACGAGAGACAGAAAGGGAGTGGACCAAGATGGGAGAGGAGGCGGGGAGGAACTGGGAGAGATAGAGGGAGGGGAAACTGTATTCAGATTATATTGTATGAGCAAAGAATCTATCTTTAATGAAAGGGGGAAAAGCCTGTTAGAAAACATGCCTTTCCATGTGATGAAGTAAAACCCACTATAGAATTAAAAAGAATACAAATCTTAACTGAGTAGTCACTGATTTGCATACTTAATTACAGTTTGTCATTATTTGCAGTTACTTTAATTGTACAGAGAAAGAATTCATGCATCTGATGATTGATTTCTTGTTCACAGACACACAATCAGGAAGATGCACTGTGAACCCACAGAGAGTGGCTTTAGCTTCCACAGGCTGAACCTTCCACTCAGTGTAGTAAGGTGAACATTTTGCTCATGGGGGTCAGCACTTGATTCAAAAGCTGGGTTTTTGTCTTTTCTTTTGAAAGGCATTAAACTAAACATTTGCCTCAAAAAAATCAAAAACAGGATTCTCACATGAAAAAAAAAACTTTATTCTTTCCTTTTTCCATAGTCATTCAGTGTAATATTAAACAGTAAATAACACTTTCTCTGTGCCTTTAAAATGTCAATTATATTTCAAATGAGTTTTAATTCAAAAATATACACGTTTGCAAAAGAGAAAGAGAAAATAAAATCAAAAGGCTACAAAGAGAAAAAGAAGAAGTCAATTGATTGCTTTTTGCAGAGGGTATAATATTATGCATAAGACACCTATGTAAACAATCAACACTTTTAGCAGTGTGGTAGGATACAAAACCAGCTTATATAAATCATCAGTCTTTCTACTCACCAGCCACAAACACACTGAGAACGAGATTACAGACCTACTCCTTTTCCCAATAGCTTCAAAGACAATAAGTATCTTGGAATGACAGGCAGTGGTGGGCATACACCTTTAATGCTAGCACTCAGAAGACAGAAGCAGGTGATCTCTGTGAGATCAAGTCCAGCCTGGTCTATAGAGTGAGTTCCAGGACAGGCTCTAAAACTTACACAGAGAAACCCTGACTCAAGAAAACAAAAAATCTTGGAATAAAAGTAACCAATGAGGTGAAAGACCTCTACAACAAAAACTTCAAACCTTTGAAGGAGACTGAGAAAGATACTGGGAAATGGAAAGAGATCCTGTGTAGCGAGTATGCTCGTAACAATCCTGTAAATAAAGATTAGCAGAATCAATATTATGAAACATGATCATTCTCCAAAAGCAATTTACATACTTAATTCATTCCCCATCAAATACCTATGATATTTTTATCAGAAATAGAAAAATAATAAAACGCATATGTGTCCACATAAGATCCTGTGTTCACAAAGCCATCCTGAGCAAAAAGGATTGCCAGTCAAGATTTCCAGATATATTATAGAGCTATAGTTATAAAAACAATATGGTACTGGCACAAAAAAACAGACAGGTAAACTAACAGAATAAAAAGGAGGCTCAAATGTAAGTACACATAATTACAGCCATCTGATATTTTAAAAAGATACACAGTAGAGAAAAGACGGCATCGTCAGCAACTGGTGCCAGGAACACTGACCACATGCACAGAAGTGAAATTAGACTGTTAGGTATCACCCTGAACAAAAATTCACTCTACGTGGATTAAGGACCTCAATTTGAAATGCTAAAAATTGAAAGAAGAAAGCATAAGCAGTACTCTATAACATACAGGTGTAGGAAAGAACTTTCTTAATAGGACTCAATTTGTCCAGAAATCAAGGCTAATAATTGACGAGTGGGGCCTCACAAAACTAAATAGCTTCTGGATATCTAAGGAAACAACGTAGAAAAAAGGAAGTTCACAGAACAGGGGAGAATCTTTGCAGTCTGTGAAAAGGATTAATATCCAGAATATGCAAAGAACTAAGAAACACAAAGGAGTCAAAACAAACGACCCAATTAAATGAGGGCTAGGTCTTTTAATTTTCATGATGTTGCAGTTATTTGTGTATAAACATGTTTTTCCTTTCCCAATGCGAGATTTGCCAGGGAGGGGAGGGGAAAGGCCTGTCTCATTTTTTCTCATGGTTTACACATTAATAAATGGGGTATTTAATTCTGTACATAAGCTCACAGCAAAGGTGAACACTGGAGTGGATGACACAATCAGGGAAGACCACATCTTTAGCCTCAGAGACTGAAATAGTTAAGGCAGTTCCTCAGTGGGTTAAGTTCTTGGAGCCCAGTTCATAAAGTGCCCTTAGCACACATAAAGTCCTGAATTGCACCCTCATCACTGCATAAACTGAGTATGGTGTCTTGCATCTATGAGCCCAGAACTCAGGAGGCTGAGGCAGGAAGATCAGGAGTTCAAAGTTTGAGATCAATCTGGGATACATGAAACCCCGTCTCAAAACTAACTAAACAAAATAAATTTTTCAGAAGTTTATGTTTCAGAGTTTACTTTGGCCTTGGCTTGTTCAAAGTCACATAATTCCAAACTTAACTCACATTTACTCTGGACTTTCCCCATCGGCCTCCCTGTTCATATTAGAGAACTGATATCGCTCTCCCCATGCACTCTTAACATGGCCAGGTGAAAACAGTGACTCTAACTCAACTCCTTCATTACATAGAAAGGGAAACTGATCCTCAGAAGACTTGAATAATGTCTGTTCAGTATTAGAACACTTGGAGCAGGACTTCTTTTATTTCTATGAGACAGGATCTGGCTATGTGGCCCAGGCTGGTCTCACAACAGAGGCATTTCTCTGGCTCAGACTCTAGCACTGAGATAACAGACAAGAGCTGCCACCAAGCTTTAGGGGAAATTTTGTAAGTACGTTATTTTAAACCATTTTTTTTTTCTTTTTTTGCTAGAGAAAAGTCATACTCTTTAACTAAGAAGCCAAGCCAGATATGCTGAGGCAGGGAGGTACTTGAGATTCATTGCCCTGTGTGTTGTGGGAGACTTTAGGCAGTGGAATGTTCAAGATCAGATCCCAAGTCCCCAAACCCGGGGATCTGAAACATGGAAACTGTTGTGCTCTTGTTTCTCTATTGTCAACATTTTGAGGCGTCCATGCCATTGGCATGTGTTAGTGGTTAGCAGTCACGGGAATAATGGAGTTTGAAGATGGTGGTTAGTGGAGTAGTGGGGTTAAGGATCTTTTTGATAAGAAGGCAAATGTGTACAGGCACTCTGGAAAGCAATATGAAAAATCCTCCAAAACTAAAAATAAATCTACCACAGAGTGCCCACAGCAGGATAGTGTAGGAAAATCCATTATGTGCAGGATACTACATGCTTACATGAAAGGGGGAAAACCTCATGGGGTCCCACTTCCTAGCCAAAGAGCTACAGGCAATTAATGACTAATGACTGCTGAGAGGAAAAATTAGCCTCTCCCAGAGAAGAGCCCTCTGGTTAGTTATCCAATACATACAATGTGAACAGCCCTGAAATCATATACACACAAACAGCAAAAACAGTCTCAGCAGGTTGTGTTCATGTGTTTGTGTATGTATACACAATGGCACAAAAGGAACATTTCCATTCCAAAAGGGCAGAGGAGTTGGGACATAGAAAAACCAGATGAGACTAGAACAAGGCCAAAATCCAAACAGGCAGACATGAAATTCTGAAGCTCCAAGATCTGAGATCTGGTGAGCGTTGAAGGCATGCTGGAGCTCCAGGGTTGGTGGACCTGCCCCTGCAGTCTTGCTTGTAGAAGTTTACAAAACTTCTTGTGTGGGTGGGCTCTGCTCACTGTTTGAAAGTTTCCTTGGCCAATATTCCATATTCTTGGCATCTCTAACTTCTGGGTTCATTGGCCTCACCCTTCAATAATTCTGACCATGTACTCATTGTCTGGCCTCCTAGGCCTTCATTTGAAATGCAGGTAGAAATTTCTACATTCCACAACTCTTGCATTCTACATGAATGATGTGATCAGTATTTCAATTTCCCCAGATCAGGTTTTTGATGACCTCTGAGTATCTTAATGATTGACAGTGGGGAAACACTCCTTTCTACACAGCTCTGTAGGGGCAGCATGACCCGAATCTGTCTCTTAAAGTTTTTTAAATGAATCAAAACATTTAAAATGTCATGATGGCTGAGATATGAGCAATTTTTGAGATATGCTCAACACATTATTCTGTTGTTATTTATTGAGACAGGATCTCATTTTGCAGCCTAGGCTGGCCTAGAATGTAAGAAAACTATCCTACCTTAGATTGCAAATGTTGAGATAATAGGCTAGGGCATCTTTCTACTTGTCCTGATGCAAAGTATTTTACTATGACTCCTTCCTCTTCCCCTTCCTTGTCCTCCTTATCCTCCTCTTATTCTTTCTTATTCTTATTCCTTTTTCTTCAGTACTTGTATTTAATCTAGAGCATCAATCATGATAGACAAGTGCCCTACCACTTATATTCTTAGCCAAATAAAGAGACCTTTAAAGATCTTAGAGCTATGTACATGTGCAAGTCTTTCCATTCTATTCTAGTACCATAAAATAATAACAGCAGAATAAACAACAAAAAAGAAATTAGCATCAACCTTCTCCACAGCTTTGAATGAGATCATTTTTGGGTCAAACTGCATGTTTTTTAAATTGTTTACCTCTGCCTTTATTCCTGATTCTACAAACCTGGTTTGAAGCAATTGGCATAAAAATAATGCTGTAGCTTAAATACCATGCTGTTTTGAAATGTCCTGCACCACATTATCTAGCCATCATTTTAAAAATCAGCCACATATGAAGGATGAAGACAGTGAAAAAAAAGTATGAAAGTTCATTACTAAAATGTAACATACTCAGCCTCTAGTCAAATTCCTAGTAGAGTTCTCATTCTTGCCTAAAACCTTATGAGGACAAAAATGTCATTTCATTTGCCATTTTGAATGTGTAGGCTCCAAATAAGAATCATGAATTTTCTTAGGGCATTATAGGTTTTCTCCAACTCACTTCTCCAAATTTCTACAAATTCCTTCTGCAAACTAATCCCAAAGACTTAATTGCACAGTCAATCTTAACAACAACAACCCTATTCCTACCACCAATTTTCTGTTTTAGACTTTTTTAACATTGATGAAATATTTGACAGAACAGTATCAATGAGGAAAGATTTAGTTTGTGACATAGGTTCCAATCCATAATTGTTACCTCCATATTTTGGAACCATGGACAGGTAGTTAATCATGGAGCATTGAAGTATGTGTCAAAGGATGCACAATTCATAGCAGACAGGAAGTGAGGGTAGCAGGATAGGGCATATCTTCAAATGACATACCACAAATATCCACTTCTTGTACAGAGTCTTAGATCTCAATTCAAGATGTGCTGGGCATGGCTGGGTCTGGGATTTGGGTGTTCTGATGAAATCAGCTGATCACAGCCTTCTGGGCTGGCAATCAGAAAGTGTATCCTAACCCCAGCCTGGACTTTTGGGTCACATGGGAGGCTCTGTTTTAGCAGGTCTGCTTAATCCTACGTGTGGGAAGCCACAGCCCCAAGATGGTGCCTGGCTGGATGTGAGGTAGTTCAAGCTTAGCTGTACATAAGCCTTATTTGGAAGTGCTTGATGGATCTGGTGCACTTCCTCCTTCTGTGGCCTATCCGGGATCGCCAGGTGGCATGAGCTGATTGGGCTGTGAGAGCATATTTAAGGGCTTGCTGGGGCTGAGAGAAAAAAAAAACCTGATGGGAGAAGCAGCGGAAGCTGATGGGAGCAGAGGAAGCTGATGTACAAAGTTCCTGAATAAACTGCTTGAAGAAGAGTCATGGTTGCATGTTTCCTTGCCGGCCGAGGTAGGCGCACAACACCTATGTTACCCACAAACTCCTCAGTCCTCAGGTCTATCATGGATCCCATATCCAGTGCCTCGACCTCATCTGATGAGCCCTATCTGTGCACCCCAAATCTCCAGGCTTGTCCAGAATGCATTCCCACCCTCCAAGGACGAGGGGCTGGAGCTTCCTAAGACCTACTTGTATTCTCCAATCTTAGGCAAACCATGACTGTGGAAGAGATTCCTTTGCATTGTAAAAGGTAAGCTTTATATTTTGTTTGGGGTAAGATTTCGATAGATATTTTTTTGACAGTATAACACACTTAAATGTGCTTGACCTTACAATTTAATATGTCTTGTTCAAATGCTTTTATAAGACTTATAAGAAAGGATACCAAACAGCTTCAGAAAAGTTACTATGAGTACAATTCCAGTCCTATTGAATTCTTTGGATTATATTTTACCTACTTAAGTCTAAATCTTTTTCTTAAAGAAACCATGAGGCCAGTAAGGTGGCTTTGCCAGGTGAAGCACTTGTTCTGTGAGTGTAATAACCTGAGTTTGATTTCTGGAACCCAGGTAAAGTTGAAGAGTGAAAACCAACTCCATAAAGTTGTCTTCTGACTCCCCCATATGTATGATGCTATGCACACTCACATTTACACAAAACACATACACTAATGTGTACATTTCTTTAAAAAGAGAAATGCTTTGTCAGGCCTTCAAACTCATCATTGCTCCTGAAGGCAGAACAGCTAACGTCTTAGTTCTTAAATGTTTTTGTATCTTAAGTCTTATAAATATTTTCCTGTTCATCATTTGTACTTGAAAGTTTTTATAAATAGTTACCTTTTGGTATGCATGTTAGAAATATTTTTAGTTTTCTATGTCAATCAGTAAAGATCATGTGTCAAATCACCTTTAGCTTCTTGCCTTCCTCCTTCTACTTGAATCAAACATCTATTTGTGTTTCAGATTTTAAATCATGCCATTTTCATGTTTGATTATTTATTATAATTTATTTTATATGGTATGAAATTCAACCCAGTCTTCCTAAAATATAACCAGATTTTACAAGTTATATATAGTTTTAAATATTTTTAAGTGATAAGTTACTCCTCCCTTCCCACTCTCACGTTCCCTCTTGCTCTCCCTCTCCCTCTTGTTTTCACTCTTTCCCTCTATCTTCCTGAGAGGGTGAGTCACTATTTTTCCCAGACTGGCTCCAGATTCGTAGCCTTAAACAATCTTTCTATGTCAGCCTGACAGTCAGACAATTGGCATATTGGGCACTATCAGTGTAGCTGGCACTTTCTTAAAGTAGGAAACACAGTGGAAGTATACTTGCATAATAAACATCCAGCTCAATGAATTTCCCCATGTAAACACATTCATGATGTGCCATCCTGCTCAAAGAACATTGTTAGCATATGGAAGCTTCACACTGACCTTTCTTCAGTCATGATGCTTTCTCGTCGATTACATGTCGATTACATGAAAATAGACTCACACTGTGTGCCTTTTTTGTGATGTGCCTTCTTCCCAATCAAAATTATGCTTGTGAGATTCATTGACATTGCTATTTTAACATATGGTTTTGTTATATAATGTTCCATCATATGAATATATCATATTTTTATTTGTTCATTGCACTATTAGTAGACAATATGTTTTGGTCCAATCCTCAGAAAACCTACACAAAAAAGAAGAAAACATTCTTAACAAAATGCCTATTATTAATAGTTCTATCATGGTACTCATTAGTTCTGACTGTCTGGCAATGTTTTCAGTTCTAGAAATGGAGAAGTCAGTGGTACCTGGAAACACTGGAGATTGATTTAAAGATGGATTCTCTTGGGAATTTCAGATGTTTTTACCAGACAGGAATGTGAGGTACCCCAGAAGGGTATTGAGGTTATTAATACTAGATTTTTAAAAAAGTATTCATAATCTCACCATAAGGGAATTTATGGCAGGATTTTAATGTAACTAGGACTCTGAAGATCATATGGAACTCTGATATTGTTAGAATGGGTTTGAAGTCGAGAATGAATAAGGCAGATGACAATTTCTTTCAACAGATTGCTAGACAAGAAAGGAAGATTTTCCAGTTTAAAAAAAAATTAGTAAGACTCTGTCTCTTGGAGTGGACCTAGCTTGGCTCCTTCCACTGAGTCTGCCAGCCTTCCCTTCTAGCCTACCTCAAATAATTTATGTTAGTGCCTGTGGCCTACACAAACACTTTCTACCAGGACCCCAGTGGCCACAGCGGCCTAGGATGAAGGTAGGCGATTTTCACTGTCATTACTGTCCTCCATTTCTATCTCTCCAGAGTTACTCTCAGTCCTGTAGCAGCCTGCCTGCAGGAACTACCCTTCCCACCCAGCTCCCTCCCCTGTGGACTCTACCTCTCAGTGCAGACTCAGATAGGCTCTTTCCTGCCAACTGTGTCAGCTTTCCCATCTAGCCCATCTCCATTCATTTGTGCTAACCACCATGGATGACCTGCAGAGATACTCTCTCAGGGACTCCAGTGGCCACACTAGTCTAGTACTCAAGTAGTCAGTTTTCACTATACTTCCTGTCCTCCATTACAGTCTCTCCAGACTTATTCTCAGTCTAATAGCCGATTGTTCAGAAACCTCTCCTCCCACCCCACCTCCGTTCCCAGTGGGCTCCACTTTTTGGGACAAACCCAGTGTCCCCATAGTCCTTTCATCTCCATCTGTCCAGACGTATTCTTTGTCCTACTGCAGCCTGCTTTCAGGATTCCCCTTTCCACCCTACTTCCATTCCCTGTGGACTTTGCTTCTTGGTGTGGATCCTGATAGCTCTAGCTCTTTCCTGGGACTCCTCTTAGCCTTTCCTCTTAGCCCATCTATATTCCTCTCTGTCACCCACCAACCAGCTCATGCACTTTCTACCAGGGATAGACCTTATAATTACCACCCTTGCCTAAGATCCAGAGAGGGCAACAACCAAAGAATGGAACACTCCCCCTAACAACAAATACAGGACACGATATTGATATCAAGAAACACCCCAAACATCATAATTCCAGATGCTTACAAAAAAACACAAACATAAACAGACAAGGAAATTTGTCTCCTTCAGAATCCAGTAGCCATCTCACAGTAGGCCCTGAGGTATTCAATGCTGCTGAATCTTAAGATAATGTTTCAAAATAGCAATTATGAATATGCTCAAGGACCTTAAAATCAAATGAATAATTTCCTTAATGAAGTCCATGAAAACACAAACAATTGAATAATGAAAATAATTCAAGACTTAAAATTAGAATTTAACAACAACAACAACAAAAACAAAACAGAATCACTAAAGAAAACCAAAACTGGAATAAGATTGGACATAAAAAATTTAGGATGTCAAACAAAATTTCAGAGGTAAGTTTCACCAATAATTTGCAAGACATGAAAGAGAGAATTTCAGGTGTTGGAGATAAGACAGAAGAAATAGATAACTTATCCAAATACAATGTTGTGCAGACACATGGATGCGTGTTGTGAAACTTGAATATCTCCCATTAATTAGTATGAGCTTACAAAAATTCTCAATTTCATTGTTCAGGATTGCATGTCCTAATATTTGCCTGTTGGTAAAATACATTTTTCATCCTTCTTCCCAAAGGGTAAGTGCTCAAGCCTCACTTCTTTCAAGAGAAGATGTGGTCCTGATGGTCACCACACTGAAAGCTGGCCCTCCGTGCCTTACAGTTCATTTTAAAGCCACTTTGTTTCATCAATGCCCATCGCCCAATTGAAGAGATTGGTGCTGCTAGGAGCAGATGTGTCCCACTGTTGAGAAAAGTCTAAGTTCTTAAATATGTACATATATATATATTACATATTATATATATAATTCTTGAGACAGGGTTTCTCTGTAGCTGTTAGAGCCTGTACTGGGTCCTGGAACTTGTTCTGTAGACCAGGCTGGTCTTGAACTCAGAGATCCATCTGCCTCTGTCTTCCAAGTCTTGGGATAAAAGGCGTGCTGGTTTACCAGCTATTCCTCACTCCTGAAGACTGCTGCCCTGTCTACTGTTCAGCTGTGTCTACATCAGATTCTAGAAATGAGCTTTCTAGATACAAAGGGCTTTATAATATTTAATAAATAATATGTGCTCCTCTGCACACACAAAATGTGTGGAAGGGAAATTGTGGAAATAAGCTCTGTGTGCAGAGACCAATTGACTGGTTAAAATTACAGTGATATGAAGAGATTAGAATGTTGCAATTCCAATGGCTAATTACCTTATTTCTGGTTAGAAAGCTCACTCCTAGGATAGGACATAGATACAGCTGAGTAGTAGACAGGGAAACAGTCTTTGGGAAAGAGGAATAGTTGGTAAACCCATTAAGAAAGAAACCCCTGGATTGTATCATATCATGATTTGGATCTGATTTCTTTCCATATGCCATCTGTATCTAATGTAACATTTACATATAACACATAATAGGATTATTATGCTTAAAGTTAAAATAATTATGAACACAGTTTGGCGTAATGAAGCAGAGGTAACAGATGAAGACTTACATTTTAAATAACTAAAATTTACATTTTAAAAAAATACTAGATTGACTATTTCCCTCTGTATTCATAGCTATTTGTAGTCTATGAACTATCTTACTTAAACAGTTAGAAATGGGATTCTGAAAGGAGTCACTGTGGTATTTTCATTTTCTTGGCCAAAAGAAAAACTGTTTAATTTTTTAGTTTTACTAAAACTTAGTAAGTTTAAACTTATTAATTTCGGAGGTTTAGTCTATTATCTTCATGGCAGTGTGCAGGCAGACAAGGTGCTGGAAAAGGAGCTGAGAGTTCTGCATCTTGATCCACAGGCAGCAGAAGCAACTGTGAACTGTTTCTCTGGGTGTGGCTTGAGCATATATGAGACCTCAAAGCCTGTCTGCACAGTGACACACTTCCTCCAATAAGTCCACACCTCCTAATAGTGACACTCCCTATGGATCAAGCATTCAAACACACGAGTCTACAGGGAACATACCTATTCAAACCACCACATTCTACATAGGAGGCTTGTACACATAGCATAATGCAAAATGCATTTAAGTCCAATTTCAAAAGTCCCCACAGTCTATCACATTTTCAAAAGTGTTTAAAAGTCCCAAGTTCAAAGTCTATCCGAGATTCATGTAATCTCTTAAACTGTAATCCCCTATAAAATTAAAATATAGATAACATACTTCCAACATTTAGTGGCACAGGATATACACTACCTTTCTAAAATGGAGAGAAGGGAGGATAGTTAAGAAATATTGGACCAAAGCAAGACCAAAAATCAGCTTATCAAACTCCAACCTCTGCATCTCCATGTCTGATGTCAAAACACTCTTAAGATCTCCAACTCCTTTCAGCTTTGTTAATTGCAATATACTTATTTATACTGGGTTATTCCACTCCCTGTTAATAGCTCTTCTTGGCAGGTATCCCACCATGCTGACATCTCCAACATCTTGGGGTCTCCAAGGCACCTTCACAGCTTCATGAGATGGCTTCTCTGAGCCTCCACACAGGGACATCTGACACACAAATGACTTAAGTCTTGAACAAGTAAATCAGATTTCCATAAAAGCATGGAAGTCATTACCCAATAAGGGAGAGGTGAGTGGTAATCTCACTAAGATATTGCAAGGCCTAATGGAACCATTTTCAGATTTTGTGGCCTGTTTGGTAGAGGCTGCAGAGAGAGATTTTGGCATTATAGCAGCCATAGTTGCAGCTATCTCTTTTGCAGTTGTGGATTCAGTCACGGCTGCCATGGCTATGAGCACATCGGTGCAGACAGCCTCTAAGCTAAATGAGTTGTCCAACTACCATGGATGCTCAGTCCACAATTGGTGCTCAACAAAAAGAAGGTTTAATGATTGTAAACCAAAGAATTGGCATGGTGCAGGAGCAAATAGATACCTTGTGGCAGCTGGCCCAATTGGGATGTGAAATGAAATATCCAGGTTTGTGTGTTACCAGCATTCAGTATGAGAACTTTACATGTGCTGCTAATTTGTCATGACAGCTGCCTAGCCATCTTTTAGGAAATTGGTCTGCTGACTTTTGATGACCTGATGGCACAGCTGCGAGTGGCCATCGTTGCAGTAAATTCGACACGTGTGGATGCAGGACTGGCTGCCGGATTGTCATTGTGGTTCCTGTTGCCAAGGATCATCTGAAAGAGTGGGTGGGAATGGGAGCCATGGCTGTCCTCTTGTTGCTTATCTCCTTCGTGGGCCTATGGTGCCTTTGCAAGATGAGGTTTGCTCAGAAGTGGTATTCAGCTATGGTTGTCCAGGCATTTACAGCCATTGGGGCAGGATAGTCTCCCCAAGCATGGCTCGCAGTCATGAACAAGAATTGATCATTCACGCTCAGGTTGTATGTCAAGTTCTGCTGCTCGCTGGGGCTAGAACATGGTCCCCTTGTTCAATTACATATTCACTACCTTTCTGTTTTCATTGGTTTCCTTCACTGCCTAAGCCCAGATGTCCTGGAACTCATCCTGATGACCTCATATTCAGAGATCTGCCAGTCTCTGCCTTCCAAGTGCTGTGATTAAAGGTGTGCACCACCACACCTGGATCTAAGCTTTTCTTTAATTTTTTTTCACATGTTGGAAACTTGGCTGGTTGGAGTCTTTCCCTGAGGTCACCAATCCCTCTATCCCATCTCTTACTCTATTTTATCTCTTTGAATATAGGACTTTGTTTCATTCCCCTTCCTGGTGCCCCCTTTTTCCTCAAATTGTACATCTTGTATTTTCCCTTTCTCACTTTACTCCTTCCCATTATAGATTTTCATAAGAGCAAATACTAAGAACAATACAACAGTGTCAATGCTAGGCTGTTTTGAGATTTCCCCAAATCTCAAATCTCTTCACTTTATCCTCAGACAGACTTTTTGGATAAGGGTAAAAAGCAGGTACATTCTTCACCAAAATATCTCAAGAGTAATTTCTAGGAAACATGCTAAAATTCTTCTGAGCCAAGCCCTCACAGTTCCAATCACCCTTAGCACCACTCTGTCTTCTATGTTTCTACTAGTATACCTTATTAAACAGTGCTTAAAGAATTCCACTGCTCTCCCAACCCAGACTCCCAAAGCCCAAATTCCTCCAAACAAAAGCATAGTCAGGCCTACCACACCAATAACTCAGTCCCTGGTAGCAATTTCTGTTTTAGTTGGGGTTTCTATTGCTGCAAAGAGATGTCATGACCATGGCAACTTTTATAAAAGGAAAACATTTAATTAAACAGTTTCAGAGTTTTATTTCATTATCTTCATGGCAGTGTGCAGGAAGACATGGTTCTGGAGAAGGAACTGCTAGTTCTACATCTTGATCCACAGGCAGCAGAAGCAGCTATGAACTCTTACTTCGTGTGTGCCCTGAGCATATATGAAACCTCAAAGCCCACTTCCACAGAGTCTTCCTCCATCAAGGCCACATCTCCTGATAGTGTCACCCCTATGGGCCTATATACATGTTGTATATAAATATATGCATAAAATAAAGACAAGGAAAATTTTTGAATCTTTTAAACATGAAAACTTGTTTTGAATAAGGTAGGGATTTAAGGTAAGCAAACAATCAGAAAAAAAATAATTAAATAAAAAGGACATAATATCCTAATGTGTAACGTCACTAAAACCAATATTAGTATTATTTTATTATTTAGAAATATACCAGATAGAATGCTAAATATTATAACTGATTTTTAAAAATCAAATTACAAAAGTATTCATCAGACATAAAAACTGAGAGGAATGTTTAGGCACCGAGGTATTTGATTGTCAATGGAACTGAAGATGAGTATCATGGAACATTTTCCAAGTTCACCTGAATGTGCTTTAAGATGATTCAAGAAAATTTGCCACCTCAAATTTCAAAGTCCAGGAATGATCTTGAAGTACCTAGATGCAGTCCCGAGTTTTTAATCAGAATGGAGTCTTTTATGAGACATCTTTTCTCCTTTGGTTGATGAAATTGTCTGCTTTTCTTTATCTTTTGAGGAAGACCCTGTGTTATTGCTACTATGGGAACTCATCAAAGATTAAAAATGGCTTTCTGCACTGTCCAGGGACAGGTACATATTGCATTGTTCTTAATTCCCATCTAAAAGGGAAACTCATACAATGTCTGGAGTCCTTGATGACCTGTAGATGATGGAGGAGGATGTCTTCAAATCTTAGGTGTCACCAACCTTGACTTCCAGGTGGAGCAGTACATCTGCAAGAAGAAAAGTGATTGTATCTGCATTGTAATCTGAAGAGGACCTGGGAGAAACTGTAGCCTGTAGCTCTGGCTATTGTGGTTGAGAATCCTGCTGGTCTCAGC
This sequence comes from Cricetiscus sungorus, assembly GCA_030556225.1. NCBI lineage: Eukaryota > Metazoa > Chordata > Mammalia > Rodentia > Cricetidae > Cricetiscus > Cricetiscus sungorus. The sequence continues at coordinate 6,129,469 of JANBXA010000729.1, read as the reverse complement.
ATCATCTCCAGGAACACAGGCCAGCAAGTCAAGCTAAAGTTTCCTGATGCCATTAAGCCATTCCAATTGCTGGCTGCTTCATACCTAGGACCCTCACTAATTAGATCCAAGCAACCTCCAAGAAACCACAGCTCTGTGTATCACAGACTCTCCTCTGTTACATGACATTGCCATCCTATGCAACAGCAAGGGAGTTCATTCAGTGAATTTGATGTGGTGAATACTGGCTGGAAAGTGCTCAGCATGTATGCTATTATCTCCTATGAGCACCCATGGGAGGCTCTGCCTACTTTCTACTTCTACAGAGACCCAGATATTAGAAGGAAGAGCAGGCTGCTGCTGAGAAAGCTGTAACAAGGAGGAATTTCAGGGCCAGTACTACTACCACCAGTAGTCAGTTCACTACTGCTTGGCCAGAGATGCCCTACTAGTCTGCAGTTCCCTCCTGAAGACTGCAGTGCCCAGCCAGCCACTGAGGACTGGTCAGCAGCTCTCCCAGCCCAGATCACTGAGTGGGATAGAGCCACCATTGAATGTCCTGGGCTGCTCTGCAGACATATTAGCAAAGGGGGGAGAAAGGTGGAAGGAAAATAAAGTTCTTAAAAGATAGGAAAAATTTCATATGGCCCAGATGTATAACTCTAGGGCACACACCAAAAGTACTCCATATCCTACTGAAGACATATTTGTACATCTACGTTTATTATTGTTCTACTTATGATGGCAAAGTGTCCTACATGTCTGTTAACAGATGAATAGATAATTCAAAATGGTACATCCCATATACACTATAGAATTTTATTCATTACCAAAGAAAAATAAAAATTTCAGCAACATAGATGGATCTGGAAAGTATATTACATGCGGTCACAGAGGATACAGAAAAGGAAAAGAGACTAGGATGGGGGGGTTACAAGAGGGGAACAAGAATGTACAGGGTGGGGGATAAAGAAGAAGAATAATTTATTAAAACATTTATTTTAATATATTATTTATATTTAACCTAGTAGGTTAATTGAAATTTATTAATTTATTTTTATGTGTGTTCTATTGAAAGTTGTCAAGAATAGTATAAGGAAAAGTTCCAATGAGGCAGGCTGTTTTATTGCCTCAATTCTTTACTTACTGGTTGAAGTTTGAGTGTATCTAATTACTATTGCCACACATGGATTTGGCCTATGACTTTCTTTGATCAATATGTAGCAGATGTCCTACAAAATAGTTAAAATGCATTGAGTGGCTGTATTATCTTCTTGCACAAGTGCTCATCATGGCCTATACTTGGTTTGCAACTTCTCAAAGAATGAGAAATAGTGGAAACTGTTTTGAACCCACCACTTGACCTAGAACTAGGTTAAGCACATCTTGCACAACTCACAGAAGGTCAGTTTTTGGTTGTTACCTACCACTGGCTATGCAGCAGTTTGTTGAATAGCACCAGTGAGACAATGATTTGTTGATGTAACTAACACTTGAAAAGGACTGAATAAAATTCAAGCTACCATATAGGACACAAAATATATCCATGTGGCTTTAATTGAATGTCAAAACTAAATTCAGATTGTGAGTTTTCTGTATTTTAAAAATTACTTGTGAATGGCGTTTTTCATTTTGAGGAACATTGTGTTCATGGGTAATGATCATAGGAGGCAGTAAAGAGAAGGGCAGGCATGAGCAAAGCCACACCTCCTGCAAGAGGAGGCTTGATGAACCAACAGCCGGGGAGCATGGCATACAATTGTTCTTGGACAGAGAGGAGGGACCACACTGTGGAGGTGTTTCAAAGTCACTCAGAGAATTCCTTCTAGGGATGCAAGGAAGAGAGCGAAAGCTTTACAGAAGAGACGACATAATTCAAGATACGCTTCAAAAGGTTAGTCTGATTGTAGTCCCCATTGTTTTCATAATCACATGTTTAAAAGTCCTCATTGCAAGACCCAAGAAAATCATTGTAATGGAGGAAAAAGTTAGGTAAAATGAAAGTAAGGGAATTCTCTCAGTGTAGCTGGGTGGCTATCATTCATTTTTTGACATTCAGGTTGAAAATAAATATGTCCTTTTGGTAACTTGTGCCGAGAATAGAAAAGGAGCTATTTCAGACTTCATTTAGTTTTGCAAGTCATTGTCCATGGCACAAGCACTAAAGATATACTGATGACGTTCTTTAAAAACGACTGCTTTTTTTTTTTCCTTCTGTACCCAGGGTTGAACTAATCTGAGACACATTTAACAGGCAGTTTCAATTAGCTTGGAATTCCCTCACTAGTCCATATCTCTCTGGGAAGCTACTTATGCTCACAAATTTGGCAAATATTATATTCTATACTGGACAGAAAATCCCTGGAGATAGCAGGACACTTTCTACCCTGGGGATTGACCCAGCTCTCTCTAGGTTTCTAGGTGTAAAAGAAGTGATGGTGATTTAATCCTCAGCTTCATGTACTGAACTCTGCTGGCTGGGCGGCAAGTCAGGCCCCTAGGAAAAAGTGGCCTGCAGATACTTGAGCCATACTCCTGCTTCTTTAGTTTGTGTCTCCTTCCATAGAAAAGCCACCGTCAGTAGTTTCCATTCTGCACCTGATAAGCATTAGTATCAGATGGCCTGGCCCCTGCACAAGATGTCCTGGGTCACATACACACAGTGCTCCTACGACTATACTCAAGATAGCAACTTGTGTATACTCTCTTCCTAGTAACAGGAAAGATGGAGGTAGACCACCAGATAGTTGGAAAGTTACTGGGTAGTGAGCCTTTCTATTTGTATTGGCTCTCTAGCTTTGTTTAATCCTAAGGGGGCCCTTTTGTAGCCTATCCTATGGTCAGGTAAGCATGACCTAATGACCATATTCAATTCCAAGCCCTAAAAACTCCTTTGTTTTAAGATAAATCTTTCTCTGTGTCTTAAAAAAAAAAACAAAAAGAACCAGTTCTCTCTCTCTCTCTCTCTCTCTCTCTCTCTCTCTCTCTCTCTCTCTCTCTCTCTCTCTCTCTCTCTCTCTCTCTTTCTCTCTCTCAAACACATTTCATCTGAGGTACTGTTAGGTCTTAAACCCTGGATAAATGGCTATCTGAGGTGCCTATTTAACATATCAAAATGGACCTGGCCCAGGTTCTCCCAGCATCCCTCAGTTCCTCCCTGTTACAACTATGGCTAGCATACAGCATCCCCCTACACTAAACTTATCCCAGCTGCCCTTCCCTATATAATCCAGCCATTTTGGTCACCCAGCCATTTTACCTCTTTGGTCATCCCTTTACCCTCATAATCTCCTCCACATTCTCCTTACATGGCCCAGCTAATGGTCATGTCCACTCTGGACTCTCCCAGATGTCACCACCTCTGGCTATGCTCTCCCTTTTATCTATAATAAATCTCCTCTGCCATATTCAGGAGCAGTCATGTCCTCCCTTTTTTATTTGTTTTGTTACTCAGGTACTAGAGGAGATTGAACATGAGACAATTTAGAGAATGTGTTTTGTAAGCTTAGCTACTATTAGAGTAAATTCATATTTAAATTTGGAGGCAGAATAGAAATATTCCCAGATATCTTAAAGCACTGAAAACAAAAGTTCCAACCCATATCATTAAAATTTGTATCGTTTCCTTGAGTGTTATATCATATATTAAATAGTGATAATAGAATAATGATATAAAACTGAAACCTTGCCAGTCATGTCTCTGGACTTAGCCTGTCACAATACAGAAGGTTTGACACTGAAGGAAAATGTTCAAGTGGCAAATGCACTGAGGTTGGAGACCGTGAATAATTCAAGAGCGAGTGCATTAAGAGCATTGGAAGCAGGAGCAGCCCTATCAGCTACAATTAAAGAGCTGCACAAAGAGCAGGCTCTTCATAATTCATGGGACAATTTCACTTTCTATTGTGGGAGAATTTTATCAATAGAAATTTGTCCTTGTGAGTAAATTGCTAGGAAGACCAATTATGTTTTTAATGTATGGATAGTTTTAATTACTTTGTAAAAGTGTGTAGCTAATGGAAAACTGAGTTTCTCATCTTTCTACACTTGTTTTACAATAGCACCAGTCTTGTGACATTTAGCCTGATGCAGAGCAGAGATTTCTTCTTTTATATATTTCTAAGGCCACTGATTAATCAACATTTCCAACTTCAATAAAAGGGAAGCAGCAATTATTTTATATTCTTTGTTTTATGCTCTATTAACTAAGAATAAATAAAAATTTTTATATAATGCTGTGGAAGAAAATAAATGGCTTCACTTACATCAGTTTTTACTGTGAACAAAATTTCTCGGGAAGAAGCTGTACACACCTTGCACTGAACTTCTTGCTAGGATAATGAGCTAAACAGAACGTAACGTGCAATGTTTAAGATATTACAGGATTGGAGCCAAGTTATCTCAGACTATCTTTATGGTTCTCCCCTGTATGTGAGCTTATATTTTGTAATCACCCTTTAAATAAAAAAGATTTATTTATATTTTATTTACATGCATGTGTGCATGAATGCCTTGTGTGTACAGATGCCCTCAGAGGCCAGAAGAGGGTGTAGGATTCTTTGGCACTGAATTTTCAGGTGCCCCTGGGCCATCTGGCATGGATACTAGGAATGAAACTCAGATCCTCATGAAAAGCAACAAATGATCTTAACTAGTAAGCCATCACTCCAGGGCAGGAAAATTCTTTTGAATGTGTATACAAACACATAGCTTCTACAAACCAAAAGGGTAAGAATATGCTCACTAGCAATTGAGGCCTACAGCAAAGATGTCTCCACCTCTACCAAACTACTCAATGTTTCTACCAATGTGTTTTAAAAGTGTCTTGTTTTATAGCTTTTTCTTTTTGTTGTTGTTGTGTCTATAAAAATGTCATCCAATTGTTACCACTTTGATACATGTAACTTAGGGTAACCTAAATCTTTGTTCCTCCACCATCATCACTCATATTTGGCTCCAGAATACATTATCTCATCCCCCTTTAAGGTGAGGGTTGTGGTTTTGTGTCAACACTAGACATTTTTAAACCGTTGAAAGATACTGCAATTTATATTTCTTATTAACCAGTATGTTTTAAAGATTCTGTTAAACATACTCAGCAGTATTATGTCCCACTTACTACTAAACATTACTGATATTTAAGTTTATATCTGATGGAATACTACCTATAGCTTGCTACATCTAATCAGCTATATGGTTCAAAACTAGATAAAACAAAACAAAGGAAAATGGAAAGCAATGAAAACTGTACCTGATCTCTGAGATTAGAAAATTCAAATATTTGGTCTTGTGTGAAAGGCTACTTATTATATAAAGTGACTAATTCTTCCTCTCAATTTATGAATAATACTAGTAAATTTAAAATGACCCTAGAAAGAGATCCTTATGGAAAATAATTTGGTCTTCAACATATTCATATTTGAGAAAGTCCAACTGAGGGGTTGGCTTTTTATTTTGAAGGGCAGCTTATAGATTTTGAAATCCCACTTTTGGAACCAATGTCAAGATCAATAAACATAACAGAAAGGCACTGGAAAGTTGAGATCTCTAAGATCCATATATGCTTAGAACTGAAGTCCAGGCTTATAGTTCTCAGGAGTGGTGTGGGCCATGGTTTCTCCTTAGGCTACCAGCAATGGTGAGGTAGAAATAGCTCTAATAGATAATCTGTACATTTATAAACTAGTCCCCTGGTAAATAACACCTAGGTTCTTTTACCAATAATATTAAAGGAGCCAAGATTCTGGTATTATGCAAACAGGCAGATGTCAGCATCTAGATAAAAACAGAATTATCCTAGTAAGAGATCTTCAATTATAAATATTTAACTAGGTTGTCATGCAGGTCCAAAGACAACTGAAAAATGTAACTGGAGTGCTGGAGTGCTCATGTAAAGGGAATCTGAAAACCAATAGCAACAACAGTAACAACAACAACAAAATAATGGCTCACTCAAATTATGGGCACTCAAATATGGCTCCAGAATAAACTGTCTCATTCCCTTTGAGGTGAGACCTCTGTTTTGTCTGATTTACTTCAACTCTATCCTTGCAACCTACATAAAGGCTGATCATAATTTGGAGAATGGAGTTCTATGGTATGCTCCAGCCTCTCACATCTACTAAGATAGATGAGTCACTCTAAATAGAAAATGGCAGCTCAGCAAGTATGTTTCAGGTTGGGACTGGATGTGGGAAACTAAAAAAAGAGAAAAGTCTGAGAACTGATAAGCATCAAAGTAAACCACACAGTCAAAAAAGAAATAAAAAGAAAATTGAGACCAAATACTAGTAGGAATAAAGAAGTGAGATCAAAGTTGGAAACTGAAGTCTGAGTCTGGGTGGTGAGAGAATTGGAGTTGAAAGATCAGCAGATGACTCTGGGTGGTTTTCTAGAACAGTGCTGCATCTGGAACTCATTTTTATGGATCTAAAGATATATAATGCATGGCTGTATGTATCTGTTTTGAAGAGCTAAATATAGAAAGAACAATTTCTATCAAACAGAAACATAAAAGACCCCTGTAAACCTTTCTGACATTTGTTATAAACAATAAAGTTTGAGATAAGAGATAGAGACTGGAAAGACAAGATTTTACCTCATCCTGCTCCCTGTCCCAAGACTTAGCACTGACTGTGATCCTCGGAGACAGTCCTGTGCATTACACGCAGAAGCCAAACCTGAGGAAGATGCAGAGAGTGCTTGAATAAGGGGTAGATTCCTATGAGGAGAAGCACATGGAAATGCCCACTTTACTGTTTGCATGACCTTAAATAGCATGAAATCCTATTCTTCTAAGTTTCCAGAAGGAAACACAGCCTTCCCTCTTCTGCATTTTGGTTCTTTAATATTCATGTAGACAATGGTGCTCTAATTGTCTTCAATTTATACACATGTACTATCAAAACAGGATATACTGGGTGTCCTGTATGCTGTGAATATGTTCCTCTTAATGGTTAGTGAACAAATGTTGATTGTCTAGTAGCTAGGCAGGAAGTATAGGGGCCAGCACAGTAGGAGAATTCTGGGAAGAGAAAGGCAGAGGAGGCACAAGAGAGATGCCATGTAGCTACCTGGAAGATAGGACTCTGGGCATTCTCTGGTAAAATAAGGCCATGTAGAAATACACAGATTAATAGTTATGGGTTAATAACTAAGAGAGAGCTAACTAGTAAGAAGCCCAAACCATTAGCCAAACAGTTTATAATTCATATAAGCCTCTGTGAGTTTATTTGGGAATGCACAGCTGTGGGACCAGGCAGGATGGAACTTCTATCTTCACAATAATGGGCATCAAGATAAAATGGGTCAAATCAAAGAAAATCTGGGCTGCTGTTAGACCTTTGATCCCCTTGTATCCTACATTCAATAAAAAGTAAAAATAAAATTCTTCATTTTCTTCTTCATCTTCACCCTTCTTGTTCTTTCTCTACCTTGAATTTCTCCTTCCCTTTCTCTTCTTACTCTTTCTTCTGCTGTTGCTTTCTTTCGACTTCTTATGTTTTTGGTTGTGAGCCTAGACTTTAACAGCTGAGCCATCTCTCCAGCCCTTTTGACTTCTTCTTTAGCCTTAAAGTGTAATTAAGTGGATGAATCTTGTTTCTCTTTAATAACACATTATTGTCAGTAGTCCACATAAGTTTCCACCTTTGATTCACTTATTTGTTTTCATTCCACTCCCCTTATAGTTATACTCCTATTTATCTCCACATATATGAACTAGTTTGCTGTCTATTGTTGTGATAAAACATCATGACCAAAAGCAACATGGGAGGAAAGAGGTTCTGGCCTACTTGATCTAATCACAATTTGTCTTTGAGGGAATTCAAGGCCATAAGTCAAGCAAAAACTGGAGACAAGGCAAGAACTGAAGCAAAGGCCATGAAGAATGCCTCTTACTGGTCACTCCTTTGGATTGCTCAGGCTGAATATATATATATATATATATATATATATATATATATATTATAATATACATATATATGTATGTATGTATATATACATACATATATATGTATATATATCATACATCTCCTAAGACCACCTGTCCAGTGGTGGCTTAACCTACAAGAGGACTGGGCTCTCTCACATCAATCATTAATCAAGAAAATATCCCCATAGACTTGACCACAAACCAGCTTGATGGCATTTTTCCAATTAAGGTTCCCTCTTATCAGATGACTCCAGCTTGTATCAACTTATTTACAAAACTAACTAGGAACACACACACACACACACACACACACACACACACACACACACACCTCCATGTCTATAAAATACTATGTATCATTCACTTCCTGGCAATCCTATTTTAAATAAAACTTTTTTCTACTAACAGGTTAATAGAAAAGTCTCCTTCATTACAACCTAAATTCTGAACTTATCTCTATGCTCCCAATACTGAAAATGTGATTATAATTGTCCAGGACCTCTCCTTTGGCCTTGCAAAACATAGTTGAGATTATTTCACTGAAGATGAAATATTTTAACATTTGTATGCTTTGTATGCTTCCCAGTGGTTTCCTTCTATGGCCTTAATGCCTTCATCTATCTTTCCTAGACTTGATATTTCACATATTGCTACTTTAAGCTCTTCCTGAAACACTTGTAATTGTTTCCAATTCTGATGAAGGTACTTCTCAGGAGGTTTCCTTGTTGCCTTACATATACAACTGTCTGCACTGGCTTTTCTTGTCACAGTCTATGCTTGTTTCCAAATACAGAACTTTAGTGTGCTTTGTTTTGTTTTGCATTTGTTATTTATAGGTCTCAGCCATTTGGAGGTAGAGGCCATAGTTAACAGTCCACTTTCTAATGCTACACTGACTGGTAGTTATAAAGTCTTCATTAGATCTCTGTTAATTGAATGATAAAGTTACACTGGGAAAATCATTGTGCTGGTATTTATGATTGGCTTTTATTAGGATGTACGAACAATGTGTGAGGAGGGGTTGGGTTAGGGGTATCAGCATTACTTAAAGCAGTATTCCAATTATAAGATGCTGGTATTTTCTTTTGTCAAAAACTTTGACAGAATCTTTTAAGATAAGGAAATTATGTTAGCTTTTCATGGCCAGAAAATAATAAATTGAAGTTATAATTATTTTAGTTACACTTTCAGAAATTTCAGTCCATATTTCTTGGCTCTCTTGATTCTGGGTGCATGGTAAGATAGAACATCTTGTCATTGAAAGTATGAAGTAAACAGGAGGCTGAGAGCAAATAAGAGGCCTGAGCATGTCCCATGGGTCCCACTTCAGCCAGCTAAGCCTTACTTCCAGGTGTTTTTTTTTTTTTTTTTTTTTTTTTTTTTTTACAATACTTCCAAATAGTGACACCATCTAGGGAGCAAGACACTTCATATTCAATTATAAGAAGCGGAACAAATTCAACTTCTGTTCTACTCTCTTTGGATTTCTCTCTCTTTTGACTCTCTTTTTACAAACTTTATAAAATTGTTTATAAGACTCCCCCCAGTGTCTCTTTTATTGTCTCTTTGTGCTGCTAAGTCTAACCCTTATCTCAGCAGCCCAGGTGCTTCAAGGCTCTACTTGCATGCCAGCCTTCAAGGATGATTCTTCCACACCTCAAACATCTCCTTTAAAGCTCCATGTTAGCGCATAGTACTCAGAAGGCAGAGGCAGGAAAATCTCTTATGAGTTTCAGACCAGCCTAGTCTACATAGCAAGTTCCAGGTGAGCCAAGGCTTCATAACTAGGCCTTGTCTCAAAATAAAATAAAACAAATCTTCATTTTAAGATGAGGTATATTTGTACACATCTTAAAGCACAATACTATGTAGGCAAAGGCAGGTGGATCTCTGTGAATTCCAGGCCAGCCAAAGCCGTACAATGAGACCCTGTTTTAAAAGAATAGCTCCATTTTAATGTCCTTCTATGTAACAAAGAGTAGTTTGCCTTAGGATTTATTAATGTGAGCTTATTTTACTAGGTCTGCAGTGAAGAACCTATATATTATTTATATGGAGGTTTCTTTCTTCTTGCCTTTCAGTGCAGGTAAGAGGGAAACAAGACAATTGGTGTCTATTTATAATATATGACTATGTCCCTAGTCATCTATTATAGACATATAGACATATAGACATTATGTTTTTTAGACATAGGCTAAAAAATAAAACACCTCCTGCTAAAAATGGGTTTCCTCTTCTGAAGTTGTTGGCTAGTGACGTTCTATATATCTCCAAACATTGCAGGCTGCTGCGAATGCTTTTGGTTACCCTCCAGAACTTGACAGTAAGACCTTATTCCTGAAGACACCACACACTTGAGTCTTTGGCTAAGACTAAGTTAATGGTTTACAAAGCAACAGAAAGAGGACACAAAGTTAAGTGAGTAGAGAAGGGGTTATTGGATCTGGGAAGAGTTGGAGGGGTTTAAGTAAGATCAAAATACACTGTATTAAATTCTCACAGAATTAATACAAATATTTTCTAATAAAATAAAAAATTGCATTTCCCACTGAGCATCAATTACATAGTAGGCACTTGTTGAAGTATGTTTGTAAATTTGCCTCCATTTATTAGCTAAGGAGTTTACTAGCTGTGGTCACTTAACTAGTAAGTGAAAAGTCAGAGCATGGATTCAGACTGTCCTTTCTTTTTTAAAAAATTTATTTATTTATTTTATTTTTTATTTTTCTCATTTTACATATTGATCCCATTTCCCTCTCCCTCTCTCCCACCCTTCCATGTCCCTCAACCACCCATCCATCCCTTCCCCCCTCACTCCACATGTAGGGTGATCCCTTATAGGAGGGGTCATCTAAATCTGTCAAGTCATTTGGAATAGGGACTAGGCCCTCCCTCCTGTCTCTAGGCTGGAGTAGCCCTTCATGGGGAATGTGCTCTCAAAGTCCTTTGTGCACCAGGGATACATCCTGGTTCCATTGTCAGGGGTCCTTTAGACTGCCCAGGCCTTCTGAGACCCATGTTCAGGGGGTCTGAGTCAGTCCAATGCTGCATTCCCAGCTATCAGTCTGGAGGCCCATTATCTCCTCCTTGTTCAGGTCAGCTGTCTCTGAGGGTTTCTGTAGCCTGGTCTTGTCCCTCTCTGCATCTGGATTCCAGTTCAGCTCAGTGTTTAGTTGTGGGTGTCTGCTTCTGTTTGCATCAGCTACTAGATGAGGGCTCTATGATGGTGGATAAGTTAGTCATCAATCTCATTATCAGGGAAGGGCATTTATGGTAGCCTTTCTACTGTTGCTCAAATTGTTAGTTGGGGTCAGTATTGTAGGTCTCTGGACATTTCTCTAGAGCCAGTTTTCTTTTCAAACCTATAATGGCTCCCTCTTTTATGCTCTCTCTCTCTGTGTCTCTCTCTGTCTCTCTCTGTCTCTCTCTGTCTCTCTCTGTCTCTCTCTCTCTCTCTCTCTCTCTCTCTCTCTCTCTCTCTCTCTCTCTCTCTCTCTCTCTCTCTCTCTCTCTCTCTCTCTCTCTCTCTCTCTCTCCCCTCTCACCTATTCTTCCCCCAACTCAATCTTCTGTGTCCCACGTGCTCTCCTGTCCTTTCTATTGTGATTGGGATGGGTCTGTTTCTTAGCACTATCAAAGCCTTCTGGCAAGTGAATCAACAAGGTTTTGTGTGCAGAGTCTGTTTGCTGCTTCTTAGACAGAAGGAAGACACCTGAGTCCCAGCTGATGCCTAACACTTCAAAGTTGCTGTCAAGGTTGTTTATCTTCCAGACTCCATCTTTTTTCTTTGGATTGCTTTTAGATTTTGTTTCAATCTACTTGTTTTAAAATGTAACCTTTGCTTCGGGAAGCAGGGAAAATTCTACTATTGATACTCTTCATTGGGAGGTCTGGAGAGATGTTGTAAAAGGGATTTGTTTAAGATAGTTTTGTAGAAAACTTTCTGACTTCATAGACTCTAGGAATTTCTATTATAAAGGGAATTAAAAGATGGTTTATACTACTTATTTGCTTCTATTTTTAATTATAGACAAAAGTGAGTATATGAGATATACTTCGTGGGTCTCCCAGGTAAAGACCTACTAACATTTATCATAGAACATGTCGTATAATTGTTTGTGTCATAGCAATAAAAAAGGAAAAACAGATGAAGTACCTATAATAGCTTATCTTTTAGCATAAAACCTCAGGAAGCACAGTTTAGCAAGAAGTCTCATAACTGAAGACGAGTCCCCTTCCACATTTGCTAAAAAAAAATTACATTCCTCAATCAAAAATTACAAAAGCAAAGGAACTAGGAATACTAAATGTTCCCTCTAAGAGGCTGGAGTAACCTTCAGACTGTTGTATGATGAGCAAAGATCCAGTGAAAATATTTCCAGCATTTTTAGAGCTTTTTAAAAACAGACCCCATTATACAGGGAGCAGAAAAGAATTTGTTGTGAGATTGTATTTCCTAGGAATGTCAGAAGTTACATCATGAAGTCTCACCAACATGGATGCCTAAACATGAGCTAAATAAGATAGCACTAGTAGACATGTTACATGTTAATGTGGACAGGGATAAGCTCAGGAGGCTTCTGTCATATACAAAGAACTATAGACAACTACAGAAAGCTGAGTGAGGAAGATATAGTCTTCTTCAAGGAAGAGCACACCTATTGGTTAAGCAATACTAAATGATCAGTCCTATCATAATATCATACATACATACAAATAACATTATACAGATTAATAGGTTATATTTGTGTATTTAGAAGTGCCCACATACAGAGAGAGAGAGAGATACACATATAAACAACTGAAGAAAAAAAGGCCATGAATTTCAAAGAGAGCTAGGGTAGAATATACATAGGAGTGTTAGGAAAGAAGAAATTATGTAATTATATTATAATCTCAAAAAGTAATTTTAAAACATACTATAAAAATATCCCTCATGACTTGTGCTAGGCTTCCATACTATTGTCTGACTTTATGTTCCATCTTCCTTTACAAGACCTAAGACATGTAAAAAACTGCCCTGATGTTTTTGAATGACAGAAGATAAAATGAAAAGTTTATGGCAGAGGGGTTTAGTATTGATGCTATTGTGTACCCATTTACTTTGGATGGGATATTCCCTTCTGGATGGGAAAAAAGAGATGCTTCTAACTCAAAAAGTCAAGGAAACTTAAGAAACTCAGAAATCTTAGGAAACTTACAAGACTCAGCTTAAAAAGTTACAGTGCCACAAAGTCCCATCCAAGATGTAATAAGCAGTAAACAATTTCTGGGAAAAAGACAATTCTTGGGTGAAGGTGCTACTGAATTAGGCAGGGAGTTTCTTTGACATGGCTTTGACTAATCATTTTTGCTGAATGGTATTTCCCATGATGAAGGGGCCTTTAAGTCATCCATTTACCTATAAATAATAACCAGTAAATAACCAGTAATCTCATTGGTTCATCTATACCATGCACCTATAAGGACTTCAGTAAATCTCATTATCCAAGCTAGACTTGTTATCTCTGCCCAATCTGTTATGAAAATACTTTAGTTTGCCTGGCAATTGTGGCACACACCTTTCATCCCAGCACTTGGGAAGCAGAGACAGCAGAGCTCTGTGAGTTTGAGGCTACCCTGGTCTACAGACTGAGTGCTAGGATAGACTCCAATGCTACACAGAGAAATCTGTCTCAAAAACATTACTTTAGTTCAGATTTTCTGGGGGTAGTTAGACAATAAAAGCTTTCTTCCATTTTCTTCCTCTTCCTCCAGAGAGAAGATATAGGCAATGCACTTATCTGCAAGCCATGTTGACAGACTCTGTGTAAGAGGCAAGGGTACTTCTCAGAAAGTTGGAGACAGAGCTAGTTAAATGAAGTTGGTGCCATTGAATGAGAAACCTAAAGAATGGGAAACTGGAGGGAATGAGGAGGAACGAAGAGTTTTCCTGGTTCATATCTCCCAGCAATCATTAATTAGTGCATTGCCAGTTTTATAGAATTGCCTCCATGGAAACACAGATCTGGGGTTGAATATAATCCCTGCACTTGAAATCCTCCTTCACTAGCTCTCTGATCAGAAGAAATGACTTCACTTCTTTGCATCTACTTGTATACAATTGTAAGGTAGTGGTGAAGATTAAATAGATTTATACTTTTAACATGATTACAAATGTGCTGATCTTGGAGTAGGTGCTTAATGGTCCATCAGCATTGAGAATTTACTAATCTTTGGACTGAAAAGAATATATAATGCAAGAAACTATGATAATATGCAAAAACCCGTGACTCAAAATAAATTCAGCTATGGTAGTGCTCCTGTTAGCCTCCATCAGAAAACAATTCTGTCATATGCCCCATCCTAGTAACTACGCTGACCCATGAGTTCAGACCCATATTCCTTATGCTTCTTTGTGAAAATAACTCTTAATTGGTGTAGTAGTCATGCATTATAAATTATTCAAAACTTAGGTTTTAAAATAATAAATATATACTACTTCACATTATTGGTATGCCAGGAATCTGGGAGCATTTACCTATGAGGCTGTAGCTTACAATCTCTTGACAAGCATCAATTGAGATGGAAGGCAAATGTGTGAAGACTTGTTTGGGACTGTATGAACTGATCCAGGAAGGTTCACTCACACTTCTCTTGGCAGGCATTGTATGAGAGAAAAGTGACACACATACCTACTCACAGAAAGGGAGATGGTGGCTGACTAAAGCAATGGTTTCACTGAAGTCCAATTTGGTCAAGCAGCGAAGTTTTTATTGGGGTTAGTAACAGGATTGTGGGTGAGGTGATTACAGGAGAAAGAATAACCCAAAGGAGCAGTACGTTAGTACGTTATCACACACACACACACACACACACACACACACACACACACACACACACACCCCATACCATACAAGTGATGAGATTGCAGAAAGCTGCAACCCTAGAGGTTTCTGCATGGCTTGCTGTAGCTCACCATGTCAGCGAAGTCTCTCCTCTCTGTCATTCTGCTGGTCAGGTTCTGTACCAATACCATCCTACTGCAAAGAAGTTATTTATTCCTTCTATAAACCCGAGGAGAGGACTGGGAATTCTTTCAAGTTTCTGATTCCCTGATATGTGGCCTTTAGTTTACTCCTTAAGTCTCAGAAGCCGCTTCTCCCGTATGGAATGTTTTAGTTCAGAGGAAACTACTATACAAGAAGTCGGTTCCTCCCCACCTTTCCCTAGGCCTCCTTGAGCCTCCTCATGACACATGATTCTTGCTGTGAGTATTCTTGTAGGCTGTATGTGTCGCTCTCATTGGCTGATAATAAAGCTGTTTGGTCAATGGCAAGGCAGAATAAGATTAGGCGGTATAATTGAATTAGAGATGAAGAAGGGCGGAGTCAAGGAGATGCTAGTCTTGCTTACAAAGCAGGATATGTAAAAAAAATAAGGGAGCAAGCCGCAAACCATGTGGCCAAGCATAGATAAAAATAAAGGTTAAAGGATATGTAAAAAAAATAAGGGAGCAAGCCGCAAACCATGTGGCCAAGCATAGATAAAAATAAAGGTTAATTTCAATGTAAGAGCTAGCTAATAATAAGCCTGAGAGCCATTGCCAAGCATTTATAAGTCATATTAATCCTCTGAGTGGTTATTTGAGAACTGACAGGCTGGTGAGAAACCTCTGATTTCCGACTGTCTCCAGAATAAAGTGTTTGGAAGATGGAGCAAAATGCCACAGTTCATCATGTGACGAGACCATCGCAAAACACTTTCCTTGTAAGGAGAAAGCCATAGTACACCTTGGAATTGACCACGTGGTCACTTGGTACTACATTTGTCACACTCTACTTACTAGAAGTAAATTTCTAAGTCTCGTTCACCCTGAACTAAGCAGGATGTTCTGGTATGTGCCTATAATCCAATTACTTGAGAGGTTAAGGCAGGAGTATTATCAAACTTGGGGATTACAACCTGTGCCAGCCACTGCCCTCAATAAACCAAGAAAAAGAGCCAAACTGAAAAAGCTTATTGAGAAAAACAACTTACTGTGTCCATTCTGTCCCTAACAAAATCCTGTTCTTCTTGCTTTCCTACTCCTGATTACAAAAACCCTCCCTGCTCAAACACTGCTCAAACACTGCACTGCAGGCTCTCCAGCTGCCTTGGCCACGTCTTGAGATGCCTCTTTGGTTACCAAACTTGGGGATCAGAACTTGTGCCAAGTGAAATAAAAACAAACAAACAAAACAATGAATGAACGAGTCAATAAATAAAGCCATTGTTCTTTGTTGACATCATTAGCTAGTCTCCAATTTATACCCGAGATAAACTTGATGTTTTGCAGTCAATTTCTCATATTTTCTCTCTTCTTGCTTTCTGCTGCAGCATTAGATATGTCAGAACTATTTGAAGAGGTCATAGGACATCCTGCTAACAAACAGGGGTGGTTCCCTGTCATTCTAAAAGCAGTAGCTGAATGTATTATGCTCCTGGAAAAGACCATCTTGTGAATAAGTCCTGAGGAAAATGTAGCTGGTGAAAAGCTATGGGGTTTGCAGGCCTTCTAAACATCAGAGAGAGTTGGAGGAGAAATGTTCCGCATTAAAGCAAATCATTTCTTTCTAATCCCTAAAATAACACATTTCAAAATGAGAACATGATAGTCATTTCAAAAGTCTCCATACAGTAACATTTCTCAATGCTCTCTGTAAGTTGTTATAACTATCCAAAATTCAGCAAAGACAATGCTGTTTTGACCCATTTCTGTTTTCTCTTAGAACTGAAAATAACTACATTTTCTGGGTTCTTTCATGCCGGCTGGGTCATATGACTCAGTCTAGACAATAGAATACAGGTAGAAGTAGCATGTCTGCCTCCCAGGCCCCCAGTGTTCTCTGTTCTCCTTCAAAGTTGCTCTCCGTGCTCTCTCTTCCTTGTGGAAATAATTACACCAGTGTCTGTGAGCACATGGCAGAAGGGTACAGACACCCTGAAAATTCATTCTGACCAAAATCAGTGAATTGTGATGTTTATGAAAATAAATCCTTGCAATTTGCCATAAGTACTTTTGTACAGTGACTAGAATTAATTTTCTCAATCAATATAAGTCATTACCAAGGGTTTTGTTTTTTGTTTTTTTTTTTTTTTTGTTTTTTTTTTTTTTTTTTTTGCTTAACAAAGAAAATAGTAACTGTTCATTGTCTCTGTGATCAAAATGCCTGGCAGGAACAGCTTTAAAGCAGGAAGAGTTCATTCTGACTGGAGGTCTCAGCCCACGGTCTCTTAGCCTGGGCAGAGCGTCAGAGTATAGGACTGTGCTATAAGGAAAATATTTCACTTCATGGACAACTAGAAGCAGCAAAAGATCATAGAGCTTTATCCGCCCCTCCCCCTTGTAATCTATAGCTGGCTTTCTCCTCCTCTATTGTAATCTATAGCTGACTTTCTCCTCCTCTATTGTAATCTATAGCTGACTTTCTCCTCCTCTATTGTAATCTATAGCTGGATTTCTCCTCCTCTATTGTAATCTATAGCTGGCTTTCTCCTCCTCTATTGTAATCTATAGCTGGCTTTCTCCTCCTCTATTGTAATCTATAGCTGACTTTCTCCTCCTCTATTGTAATCTATAGCTGGATTTCTCCTCCTCTATTGTAATCTATAGCTGGCTTTCTCCTCCTCTATTGTAATCTATAGCTGGCTTTCTCCTCCTCTATTGTAATCTATAGCTGGGCTTCTCCTCCTCTATTGTAATCTATAGCTGGGCTTCTCCTCCTCTATTGTAATCTATAGCTGGCTTTCTCCTCCTCTATTGTAATCTATAGCTGGGCTTCTCCTCCATTGTAATCAAGAGCTGGCCTTCTTCTCCTCCATTGCAATCTATAGCTGGATTTCTCTTCCTCCCTTGTATTCTATCTGAGCCTCCTGCCCATGAATAGTGTTTTCTGTATTTAAGGTGGGTCTTCTACACTCTGTTAACTCTCTCTAGAAATACCCAGACAGACACATTCATGGGAAAGACGACAAATCTAAGTGACTTTACCAGTCAAGTTTACAGTGAAGAAATCCATTATGTTTTATGCAGTTTTGATGAGTTTTAAGAAAAGAGGGCAGGAAGTTGGATGGGAGGGAAGGATGGTTGTATCTGAGATGATGGGAAAGGAAATGAGTATGGCCAAATCACATTAAATGAAATTCCAAAAAACTAATAAAGGAGAATGCTTAACATCTCAGATAGTGTTTAAAATGAAACATATTTTGGTATAATTCAGTTTGAAAATATTAAGTATCTGTGTCCTATGCTTGTAATTACTTTGGGAGAATTAAACTGTCCCTGTCTGAAATTTTCTACTTTAGTCCATCTTCAAGTCTCAGCTAATATCACATTTTTGTAAAGAACTTTTTCTTGCATATGTTTCCCATCATTTTTCTAATTAAATAAAATTCATTTCTCTTCAAACCATTCATTACAGTTTCTGACAATGGATGTTTTATGTGTGAATTTTTAATTTTATGCTAGGCAACAGCCTCTGTGAGAATTTCCCTACATTAATCATAGAACATGACTCATAATGGGAAATAACAGTTTTACAAAAGTTTGCAAATAATAAAGAAGCAGATGAATGAATGTATGCCTATTTTTTGTGGCTAGCATTTCAGATTAATTAATGATTAATAATAATGCTTAAAAGGAGACCAGGCTACAGAAACCCATAGAGACAGCTGACCTGAATAAGGGGGAGCTAATGAACCCCCAAACTGATAGCTGGGAAACCAGCATTGAACCAACTCAGACCCCCTGAACATGGGTCTCAGAAGGCCTGGGCAGTCTAAGAGATCTCTGACAGTGGAACCAGGGTGTATCCTTGGTGCACAAAAGGATTTGGGGATCACATTTCTCATGGAGGGATACTCCCTTAACCTAGAGGCAGGAGGGAGGGCCTAATTCCTACTCCAAATGACTTGACAGATTTTGTTGATCACTCCAGGAAGGCATCACCCTCCCTGTGGAGTGTGTATGTGGGGCGGGGAGGGTGATGGGATGGAAGGGAGAGGGAACTGGGATTGATATTTAAAATAAGGAAAAAAAAAAGGACATGGTAAAGATGTGACAGGATATTTTCTTTAAAATAAAAGAGAAGCCAGTCTGAAACAGGTCCCAGAGGGTAAAAATGGGAAAAGATGATAATACAATAACATTTCAAACTATAAAATAAGTATCTAAGAATCTATTCAGATATGAAAATGTTCTAATAGATAAACAAATGAGAATGAAAGGTGAATAGCATCAAATAATTGCAGATGCCGTAAGCAGATGTTTACCTAACCCTCAAGGAGGTAGGCCTGCCTCTGCCCTGGTGCATTAAGTAGATAGTAACCTTTGTCTTAGGGTTTCTATTGCTGTAATAAAGCACCATGGCAAAAAAAAGCAAGTTGGGAGGAAAGGATTTATTTACCTTATGCTTCCACATTGCTGTTCACCACTGAAGTAAGTCAGGATAGAAATACAAACAGGGCAGGATCCTGGAGGCAGGAGCTGATACAGAAGCCATAAAGGGTGCTGTTTACTGGCTTGCTTCCCCTGACTTGCTTAGACCGCTTTCTTATAGAACCTCAGACCACCATCCCAGGGATGGGACCATCCACAAGGGGCTGGACCCTTTCCTATTGATCGCTAATTAAGAAAATGCCTTACAGCTGGATTTATGGCAGCAATTACTCAACTCAGATTCCTTCCTCTCTGATGCCTGACTAAATTGTGTCAAGTTGACACACAAAATTATCCAGTACAACATTCAAGGATATGGGCCTACTACTGCCTCTGTGCCTTAAATAAATACTTAAACTTTAAGGAAGGGTGTGTGTGTGTGTGTGTGTGTGTGTGTGTGTCTGTGTGTGTGTGTGTGTGTCTGTGTGTCTGTGTATGTTTATGTATGATTCATATGTATGTATGGGTACATGTGCATATTGTATATGCATGTGTGTATGAGTATATGTGTGAAGGTGTGTGTGTGTGTGTGTGTGTGTGTGTGTGTGTGTGTGTGTGTGTGTGTGTGTGTGAAACCTACCACATTCCCTTGGCTTAATGCATTGGTTGGTACTTTGTCCAGAATAGAAATGTAAGTAAGAATTCATGCTCTACTGACTGAGCTAGCCTCATGACCATGAGAATGTCAGTAAGAAGACAAGTTTACTGTCAAATCTATTCCAAGAACACATCAGATAAATCATCCACCATAATAAAGTAGGCTTCATCCCAGGGATGCTGGGATGGTTCAAAATACAAAAATACATCAGTGTAATCCACCTATGCATAAACTGCAAAATAAAAAAAACAAAACAAAACAAAAAACACACGATCATCTCAATAGATACTGAAAAGGCTTTTGACAAATTTAAATACCTTTTCATGATAAAGATCTTGGAAAGATCAGGGATAACAGGAACTTAGCTAAACATAATGAAAGCAATATACAGCAAACCAACAGCCAACATCAAACTAAATGGAGATAATGCAAAATGCAATTCCTCTAAAGTCAGGAACAAGACAAGGCTGCCCTCTCTATATATATCTCTTCAATATTGTACTTGAAGTACTAGCTAGAGCAATAAGATAACAAAAGGAGATGAAGGGATACAAATTGGAAAGGAAGAAGTCAGACTTCCAATGTTTGCAGATGATATAATAGTTTACATAAGTGACCAGAAAAACTCTATCAGAGACAGCTGATAAGCACCTTCAGCAAAGTGACAGGATGTATTAACTAAAAAAAAAAAATCAGTAGCCCTACTATATACAGAAGACAAAGGAGCTGAGAAAGAAATCAGAGAAACATTACCCTTTACAATAGCCACAAACAACATAAAATATCTTGGGGTAACACTAACCAAACAAGTGAAAGACATATATTATAAGAACTTTGAGTCTTTAAGGAAAAAAATTAAAGAAGATACCAGAAAATGGAAAAATCTCCTATGCTCTTCAATAGGTAGGATCAACACAATAAAAATGGCAATCTCGCCAAAAGCAATCTACAGATTCAATGCAATCCACATCAAAATCCCAGCACAATTTTCCACAGACCTTGAAAGAACAATCCTCAACTTTATATGGAAAAACAAAAGACCTAGGATAGCCAACACAATCCTGTACCATAAAGGAACTCCTGGGGACATCATTATCCCTGACTTCAAACTCTATTATAGTGCTATAATTCTGAAAACAGCTTGGTATTGGTATTGGCACAAAAATAGACAGTAGACCAATGGAATCGAATTGAAAACCCTGATATTAACCCATGCACCTACAAACATCTGAATTTAGACAAAGAAGCTAAATTTATACAATGGGAAAAAGAAAGCATTTTCAACAAATGGTGCTGGCATAACTGTATACTGGTGTGTAGAAGACTGCAGATAGATCCATGTCTGTCGCCATGCACAAAACTTAAGTCCAAATGGATCAAAGACCTCAACATAAATCCAGTCACACTGAACCTCTTAGAAGAGGAAGTAGGAGGTACTCTTGAATGAATTGGTATGAGAGACCACTTTCTGAACATAACTCCTGTAGCACAGACACTGAGATTGACAATTAATAAATGGGACCTCCTCAAACTGAAAAGCTTCTGTAAGGCAAAGGACATAGTCAACAAGACAAAATGGCAGCCCATAGAATGGGAAAAGATATTCACCAACTCCACATCTGACAGAGGGCTGATTTCTAAAATATACAAAGAACTCAAGCAAAAATAGCAAATAATCCAATTAAAAACTGGGTAACAAAAACTAAATCAAGAATTTTTAATAGAGGAATCTAAAATGTCTGAAAGGCACTTAAAGTGCTCAACATCCTTAGCCATCAGGGAAATGCAAATCAAAACACCTCTGAGATACCATCCTGTCAGAATGGCTATAATCAGAAACACCAAAGACAGTTTATGCTGGAGAGCATGTGGAGAAAGAAAGAGCAGCTCCTCTGCTGCTGGTGGGAGTGCAAACTTGTACAGCCACTTTGGAAATCAGTATGGCAGTTCCTCAGGAAAATGGGAATCAGTCTACCACAAGATACAGCAATTCCATTCTTAGGCATATTCATAAAGCGAGGACGTCTGTTCAACTATGTTTAAAGCAGCATTATTTGTAATAGCCAGAACCTGGAAGCAACCTAAATGTCCCTCAGCTGAAGAATGGATGGAGAAAATGTGGTACATTTACACAATGGAGTATTACTCAGCAGAAAAAAACAAAACGAAAAACAAAAACAAACAAACAAACAAACAAAAAAAACCCAAAAACAATGGAATCTTGAAAGTTGCAGGCAAATGGATGGAACTAGAAGAAACCATCCTGAGTGAGGTAACCCAGTCACAAAAATACAAACATGGTATGTACTCACTCATATATGGATTTTAGGCATAGAGCAAAGGATTACCAGCCTACAATCCATATCACCAGAAAAGCTAGGAAACAAGGAGGACCCTAAGAAAGACATACATGTTCCCCCAAGGAAGAGAAAAGGGACAAGATATCCTGAGCAAATTGAAAACATGGTGGGAGGGGAGAGGAAGTTAGGAGAAAGAGAAGGGGAGAAGAGGAGGAGAGAAGAGGATGTGATGGAGCAGGAAGATTAAGTCAGGGAAAGAATAGAGGAGAACAAGAAAAGAGATACAGTAATAGAAGAAGCCATTATAGGTTTTAAGAAAAATCTGGAACTAGGAACATGTATAGAGATCTACAAGGATGACCCCAACTAAGAATCTAAACAATAGTGGAGAGGCTACCTTATTGGCCATTCCCCAATAATGAAATTGATGACTACCTTATATGCCATCCTAGAGCCTTCATCTAGTAGCTGATTGAAGAAGAAGCAGATACTGACATCTACACACTGAGCTGAACTCCTGGAATCCAGTTGCAGGGAAGGATGAGTGAGGAGCAGAAGGGTCAAGACCAGGCTGGAAAAAAACACAGAAACTGCTTACCGGAACAAGTGGTAGCTCATGGACCCCAGTCTGGTAGCTGGGAAACCAGCATAGAACAGATCCAGACCCCCTGAATATGGGTGTTAGTTAGGCCTGGTCAGTCTATGGGGCCTTTGGTAGTGAATCAAAATTTAGCTCTAATATATGAATGGACATTGAGAGCCCATTTCACATAGAGGGATACTCCCTCAGCCTAGACACATGGGGGAGGGTCTAGGCCCTGCTCTAAATGATATGACAGACTTTAAAGATCCCCCATGGAAGGCCTCAACCTCCCTAGGGAGCAGAAAGAGGATGGGATGGGGGTTTGGGTAAGACAGGGGAGGAGGGGTGGGAGAGGGAACTGGGATTGACATGTAAAAAAACAAGTTTGTTTCAAATTTAAATTAAAAAAAAAAGAAAGAAAAAAACAAGTTTACTGTGAATAAGCCTGGCAGGCTAGGGTGGCAGAAAACTAATTTTACCATATACACCCTAGCATGGAAGGTCCCAAAGCACATGACTCCAATTTGACTTCGAGAAAAACGTTACACAGACCCAGACTGAGGAACATCAGAAATGAGAACAGTCTGGGAAACTGTCATGATGTGGGATAATGCTCTTATTCATTGTAAAGATTTGTCACTCCTATTAGTTTAATAAAACATTGATTGGCCAGTGGCCAGGCAGGAAGTATAGGCAGAGTTACCAGACTAGGAGAATTATGGTAAGAGGAAGACAGAGAGTGAGTTGCCAGCCATATGCAGAGGAAGCAAGATAAGAATGCCTTACTGAGACAAGGTAACTAGACACATGACTAAACATCGATAAAAATTATGGGTTAATTTAAGTTGTAAGAGTGTGTTAGTAATAAGCCTGAGCAATAGGCCAGTTTATAATTAATATAAGCCTCTGTGTTTTTATTTGGGACTGACCAGGTGGGACAGAAGCCTCCATCTACACTGTCACAGCCAAAAGTAGCCTGTACTCAGTTTCCCCAGAAAACATGTGTGTGTGCATGCATGTGTGTGTTTGTATGTGTATGTTCATGAGCATTTGTGTGTGCATTATGTGTGTACATATATGTGCTTGAATGTGTGTGCACTAGTGTGTTCATATATGTGTGCAAGTTTATGTGTAAATATCTTTTTGAATCTATGTGAGTTTATGTGTGTCTCTGTATATGTGTGTGTTTGTATGTGTATGTATGTGTTCTTATGTGTGAGCACATGTATTTGTATATGCATGTGTGTATGAACATGTATGTGTCTACATGTGTGTGTTTGTGCATATGTGTGTATGTGAGTGCATATGGTGCTAGGTACCAAACCCAGAACTTCATGTATGTTAAGTATAAGCGTTTTTCTGGTTTCGTTTTTGTGTCTATCACTAGAAATTTATTTTTCAACCTTTCAATGCAGCAAGTTCTCTACCATTGAGCTATGCTTCTAGTTCTCCCTTCCTTATCCTTTAGGGCATATTTTGTACACCCAGAACTTCATCTACTACTCACCTCAAAAGAAACCTCCAGGGCAATTAGTATCCTCTAATATAATTCGAATTTGTCACTACCTGGAGACAGCATCAAATCCTACAGGTTGAGGGCTTAGTCCCTTAAGTTTATCCCTCACTTCACATCAGATGACAGCCAGGCACAGTAGATTCTTACATATAATTCTGCTCATTGAATTCCTAGGGGGTGGAGAGGAGTCATAGCTACATCAAACATTCAACCAGGCTAATTGACTGACTGAAATTTTGATAATTGTGAAGAGCTTGGATATTAAAGGTTGGGAACCAGATTTATCTTGGGCTATCTTTAGCTTCCTTAATAGTTATTGATTTTCTGTCTCTCTGTTTGCCCCAGCACCCTTGTAACTATTAGGTAAATTCTTTTGGAATGTATAGTTCGCTAGTCTCCACCAATGTAAAAGCTAAGGAGGACATGATAGTGTCTGAGCCTACAGCAGAGATGTCACTGCTTTGATATAACTGGTCGACCTGATAGATCCATCGATGTGTTTGAAAAGTTCCCTGATATATGACATTGTTCTGTAACCATGAAAACTTAATGCCACCATATTGGAACCCAGTCTTTGGGGCAACTGAATCTGTGTTCCCAGGCTAGGATCACTCATAGTTGGCTCCAGAATGAACTGCCTCTTACTTTCTTTGAGGTGAGAACTTTGGTTTTGCACTGACACTTCAACTGCCTATATATCAGGGTCTCTATATAATAGAACAGGGAATGGAAACTTCTCAGATAAGACAGGTACCCTAAAGTGGCAATTCTGAGAATGTCCTTGCAGGAGGCCAGGAAGGCAGAGAGTCTTGGTTTCTTGCTCCTTGTTATCTCTTAGCCTCACTTGGAAATTATGAGGACCCAGCTGAAAGAGAGAGAAGGGACCTGGATACCTATGGTCGTGCCAATTGGGCTGACCATGCCATTCCCTTGTAGCAGGAATTCTCTTTGGTCTTAGTAATAAAAACTCAGAGTCAGCTATTGGATGGGAGTGTGTGAAAGCTGAAAGGTCAGAGAAGCAAAATGGCCAGCCACTAGAGAGTTCTTACCTCTGCCAATGTTCAGAGCAAAGGAGCCATCTTGTCCTCAGACTGCCTCCACAGACTGCACTGCTGCCTCAGACTGCTGCCTCAGACTACATTAAGCTCCTGTCTCCTCCTGCTTTATATTCTTCTGGCCAGCCAGATCACTCCTGTCTCGGTCTCCCTGGTGCTGGGATTAAAAGTCCGTGATCCCAAGTGCAGAGATCACCTTTGTGCGAGCTGTTTCTCTTTTAGACAGATTCAATCTCATGTAGACCAGGGTGGCCTTGAACTCATAGAGATCCCTCTGCCTCTGTTCCCTGAGTGTTGGAATTAGAGGTGTGTGCCACCACTACCTGGCCTCTATGGCTAACTAGTGTGGCTAGCTCTGCTCTCTGATCTTCAGGCAAAGCTTTATAGTTAGATCATAAAATATCACCACATTCCCTCTCCAACTTTTCCCAGTCTCTGCCACACATCTTCAGATTAGCATTTTGATGGGATTCTGGTAGAGTACCTGTTCTGAGTTTGATCCCCAGTACTGTATCACCCCCTAAATTACAGCTCAATCACTGATTGCATGTGTAAATTCAGCTATCTGGAAGAATCCTGTGGCCTATCCCTTTTATTTCAGGTTTTCATACAGGCTTTGTAGTCTAGGTAAGATTGATTAAGGAAAGGAGACAGCTCATTAATCCAGAGGATTGTGGGGGTGTTTCAGACCTGACCTATGGCCTGGAGAAAGGGGTAAGCTTTGCAAGAGGTTTTGTAAACTGATTATGTGGTATTCCCTCTCCAAAATTTAACTTGGATCTTTGTTGTTTTTGCTGTTTCTTTGAGACAGAGTCCCTCTATGTAGCCTGGAATGTCCTGGAACTTGCTGGTCTGCCACTCACAGAGATTCTCTGCCTCTCCTTTCTCAGTGCTGTGATCGAAGGCTTGCACCTCCATGCTCTGACTTTAACTTGGAATGTTTTGAGCATGCTCCTCTAGTTGAATGGTGCTCAGATTGAGTGTGAGCCTCCTGTCTTCCCCTGCTGGTTCCTTTCAGATATGAACCCATGGACTCTGGCTTCACACTGTTCCCCACTCCCCTGTCAGTCAGCTAGGAGTTGCTTTGAGCTGTGTTTCATCCTGACTTTGGGTTCCATATTACAGACTGCAAAGAAAAGAAAAAGAGAATCACTCTGCCTCCTAACAACTCATGTTTTGTTGCTGAAAGCAAAATTCAATAGGACAGATACGCCATGTGAAATGTGTATTCTTCGTCTTTTTCCACATTTCCTGGGACATAAACACTCTCCAGAGTGAAATTAGTATGCTAGGGTAGTGATGTGGCTGGGGTATCTAGGTAGCTTCAGGATTGAGGTGATCTCCAGAAAGACTTCCATCTGTACTCTTCACTTCCAAAACAGGAGAGGGGACCACTGTACACATTTAGAACTTCTAGTTAGCCGAGCACAAATCTAAACCCACTGGTGAGTCTGCTTCTGCTCCCAAGTTACCTCCCACAGTGACTTTATTTCTACTGGGACCCTCAAACAATCCATCTGGGTCAGATACAGACTAAAGCAGTACTTACCCAGGCAGCCACTGCCCTTTGCAGGAATGTCTGCTTTTTTTTTTTTTTTTTTTTTTCCATCTGTTACTCTTTGGAGGGCCTTCCTCGTAGACTGATACAGGCCTTGGTGTTAGAGCAAATCTAATAGAACAGTCTAGAACAGAGTAGAATCCCACCAAGGATCTCTGAGCTAGGTGGTAACCTAGCATTTAAGTTGGTCTGCTTCAATGGCTCTGGGAAACAGACCACTCCTAGCAAGTGGGCTCACCTTGAACTATGCTAAAGAGACAAGTAGTTCTTTTGTGAGATACTGTACTTTTCCTTCCCAGAACCCCTACCCCAGTGCAGAAGCAGAGAGTGCAGGATGTATATCTGTCGGCTTTTCTGAATTCAATAATTTTCCTTTCTGTCTTTCCTCAGTGCTTTGGGATTCCTTCCTCTTCCTCAAGCTTCCCCCCCACCACGTGGCTGACTTTCATGTCTGCTTCAGTGCACAGACTCTTCCCTTCTCTTCTCCATTCTCCTCTGTGCACAGTTGAAGTTTGCCTGCCCTAGGAGTTTTTATTTAAACATGATTGAAGTTGATCTTGAGCTTCCGTTGAGTCCATTCAACTATTTTATTAGTGAGATTAACGGTGTCAAAAGGGAAAGCTAAGATGCTATCTGCCTGCTCTTGAATTCTGTACACCAACCTTGAGGGGCCCTAGCCCTGTGTTAGTCTGCTTTCTGTGGCTGTGAGGAAACCCCATGACAAAGGCAACTTGTAAAACGGTTGGTTTGGTTTACAGTTCCAGAGGGATTTGAGTCTATTGTGGTGGGCAAGCATGGAAACAGACAGCAGCCATGGTAGCTGGAGAGCAAGATGCCTCGTGTATTGAACTGCAAGCATGGGGATATGATAGTGAACTGGATATAGCCCAAGTCTTTTAATCTCAAAGTTAACCTCCAGTGACTATTACATCCAAGCTCCTCAATCTCTGGGAACCAAGATTTAAATGGGAGGCATCTCATTCAAAAAGAATGGCTGGGAACTGGGTGGACTGCAGGGACATTCCTGGGAACTGGGTGGGCTGCATGGACATTTCCTTAGTCTACTTTTGTTCATCTGATGGGATCTCTCATAGGACTGCTCCCCTCCTCTGGCCCAAAGGCCTATCTTACCTGTTCCTTGAGACAGGGAAGCCTAGCTAGTAGCAAAGTAATTCATAGTTAGCCTGGTTTTCCAAAACCTTCTCTTTTCTCCTAAAACAGTTTTTTCACTGTTGACATTTTATGTTTCATATAATGAATTTTAGTTGTTTCACCTCTCATTATCTCACTGGAGCCTTCCTCTCAACATGTCTCCCCATGCCCCCAACTCAGGCCTTTTCCTATGTCACCTACAGAAGAGCTAATTGGGGAAAACCCTTTCATTTCTTTCTTTTTAAATTCTAACTCATTCTCCTTCTGCTTTGCCTTCCCTTAGGAAATGAATAAAAAAGCTTTGACTTTTTTGAAACAAATAAAAGACAAACAATATAAGGAAATATCTTAGAACAATAATGCCAAAATGTTGTATCATGCTGCACAAACTTAGAAAATAATCTATGTAAAATATTGAGTATTGCACCTGAATTATACAAGCACTGGGTAAACAACAAAATGATTGTTAATATCTTCCCCATACCCATATTATACACACACACATACATATATAATTTTTTTTTTCTTTTTGGCTTTTCGAGACAGGGTTTCTCTGTGGCTGTTTGAAAGCTGTTCTGTAACTAGCTCTTGTAGACCAGGCTGGCCTTAATCCTCCTGCCTCTGCCTCCTGAGTGCTGGGATCAAAGGTGTGCGCCCTTCCTGCCCCTATATAATATTTTAATGGTAATTCACAAAATGTGTAAAATGCTTGATATATAATAGGTATTCATGCTATGACAAAGAAAAATGATTTGACTCAGTGTAAATAATATGCTCATTAACAAATAGGCTTAAGATATTAAATAGTGACAAAGTAATCAAAGATTTTAGAAAATTTACTACAGATACTATTTTTTCTTTTATATTATTTAATATTCTTTCTTATTTTACATATCAATCCCAGTTCCCTTCTTCTTCCCATCCTCCCATTCCCCATGGACCCCTCCCATCCACTCCCCAGGAAGGGTGAGGCCTTCCAGGAGGGATCATCAAAATCTGTCAAGTCATGTTTGTTTCTAGGCTGAGGGAGTATCCCTCCATGGGGAACGGGTTCCTGAAGTCTGTTTGTACACTAGGGATACATCCTGGTTCCTCTGTCAGAGGTCCCTTAGACTACCCAGGCCTTCTAACTGAGTCTCACATTCAGGGGGTTTGAGCCAGTTTCCCAGCTGTCAGACTGGGGTCCATGAGCCCCCCCCCTTGTTCAGGTCAGCTGTTTCTGTGGGTTTCTCCAGCCTGGTCTTGACCCCTTTGCTCATCACTCCTCCCTCTCTGCAACTTTTTCAAATCTTTAAAATTTTGTCTTCTCTATTGATAATTTTTACACCTTGTAAACCACATTCTGTGCTACATTAAAATACAGTCTTGGTGGTCTTGGCCTTCATATCATGTCTACAAAAAAAGATGATTTAAGTCTTTGGAAGAACATATGACACTGGCCATTAAGTCATCAATACATTAGACTGGATAGAATTAATTGCTTTGTCTAAAAATAATATTAGCAGGAAAAAAAGAATAAAAACTATACATAGTGCTGTAGTGAGGGCAAATTCAGAGACCTGTGCTGTTATATATCTTCCCAAAAAGGATGATAGTGAGTCAGACTTCTCAGAAGCAAAGCATTTCGTCCAGCTTCTTGGTGTTGGCCTAGATCTTCTAGTCCGACCTTAACGTGTTCCAACAGAGGACACAGTTCCTCTTGGAATGAAAGCAAGTGTGCCCCCCTTCCATTGTGATAAAGAGGGTAAGGCTGCTCCTCTGTCTATTTCCTTCTACCTCATCATTGTCTCTTGTTCCCCATCATCGCTGTAACTATGTTTTCCTCCTTTACAGGAAAATCCCCACCAGTAATATTACATGTTGAGCTCTCTGGTACACACACACACACACACACACACACACACACACACACACACACACACACACACCACACACACCACACAGAGACACCCTCTCTCTCCCTCTTGTTAGCTATCACATCTTTGTATGTATGCTTCCCTTTTGCGGGATAATTGCCATCAACAATAAAATGTGCTTATCTCTCTCTCTCTCTCTGCCCCTATTCCCATCTCCTCCTCTGTCTAGATTCTATCTCATTTCTTCACTCCCTGGCAGAGGAAAATCTTTTGGAAAACTCTCTCTAAGAATGCTACCTCTACCAACTGAGCAAACATTTATTCTTCAGCCCACTCCAATCTGTCATCTGCCACCAACACTGAAATGAAATTGCTTTTGTCACTGTCACAAATGAATTGCATTTGCTACAATCCCTAGGTGCTTTTTAAAAATATGTATTTTTTATTATAGGGGGGGTTAGGGAGAGGGAGAGGATACATGCACATGAGTGACTGTGACCTTGGAGGACAGAGACAAGGGATCCTCCTGAAACTGGCATTACAAGCAATTGTGAGCTCTGATGTGGGTTGGAACTCAACTGGGGTCCTCTGAAAGAGCAGTAGGTGCTCTTTCTTCCTGTAGAATGTTCTCTCCACCAGTTTACTCCACCTCCTAGCAGCACCTGAAGACAAGCCCTTCTCTTGGCACTGCAACCTCATAGGAATACACTCCCATTGAGCTCCCCTCCCCAGGGCTGCCTACAGAGAGCTCTCTCAGAATCTTCCTAAGCACCAGCCCTAGGGAATCTTATTCATTCCCACACTTACCCCACCAGCTCTTCTCAGTGCAGAAACTCAGCTTAGTTGGATGGCTTGTTGAAATCTGGAACCTCCCTCCCCAAGCCATAACACTCCTCCCATAACCTGCCTTTGCTTCACTCAGGCTTCATCATGTTCCCTAAACTAAAAATCTGGGAATAAAGCCATGCTTTTGAGTTTTGGGTAGAAAGAGGGGAAATAAAAAAGATAAAGCCAGGGGGGTAGGGATGGGGGGAGGTAAAGCCCCTCATCCTGAGATCTAGTTTGCCCTTCCTGCTGACAACTTAAACATGACAAAGCCAAGATTGTCTCCAGAGGTGATATGTGTTTCCCTAAAGATATCTAAAAACAAAGATTCACTAAAGACAAGTGAATTATTCTTAATCAGGCCCAGAATGTTTATAGCCTTGAATTTTACCAATTAACACTCCACACTTACCCTTAAATCTAAGCAAAGTATGTCATAAAAATCACTGGGTGGCTTCATTTATTTAGAAAAAGTTTTAAAAACGAACTTGCTTTATTCTTGATAATTGCATACCACACACACACACACTCTTTTGTACACTGTGAAGATGTGTCTTTGCCAAGGCACCTTCTGATTGGTTTAATAAAGAGCTGAATGTCCAATATCTAGGCAGGAATAGGTTAGACAGGTCTTCCAGGAAGAGAGAGAGAGGAAGAAGAGATGAATCTAGGTGCTCTAAGACTCCAGAGTAGATGGGGAAGTAGACATGTAGCCACCAGCCACGTGACAACACATAGATTAATAGAAATGGGTTAAATTATAAGAGCTAGTTAGAAATAAGTCTAAGCAAAGACCAAGCTTTCAGAATTATTAAGTCTCTGTGTCATGGTTTGGGGACTGTCAGTCCAAAAATGTCTGCTATACTCCTCCTAGTCTTCAAGCTCCAGTATCTGCCCTAGTCCTGTCTTTTGTTTGCTTTTCTATTGTTGTGATAAACACCATCTAGGGACAGACAGTCCTGGATTGCACAAGACAGCAGGCTGATTATGATGTGAACAACTAGTAAGCAACTTTCATTCACGGTCTTTGCTTTGGTTCCTGTCTCTAGATTCCTGCCCTAAGTTCCTGCATTAGTTATCCTCAACAGTGGGTGTGTGAGCTGAATTAAACCCTTTCTTCCAACGTTTTGATTATAGCAATCAAGATGCAAACCAGGACAGAAATTAGTACCAGGATCGTGAGGTACTGGTATGGCAGACCTGGCTATGTTGATTTTGAGCATGTTTGAAACTTTGGGCTAGAAAAAGCCATTGATACTTAGAGCTTAGGCTGCTGTGGGAGCTTGGAAGGTAGGAACGCTAGAAGAGATACAGACAATGAACACCTGACTTGTGAAGTTTACAGGAAAAAAGACTGCCAGAACTGTTTATGTGATACTTTGAATTAAGGATATGTGGCTTCTGGTCAGCTGGGTTTAAAACAGATGTGATTAAAAAGAAACCAGAACAATTACAGCAAAACTTCGCTTTACCTGGGGCTGAAATCAGCTGTGATTGAGATCAGCATCACTAAGGGGAAATCTATTGGGAATTTTTCCTCAGGGTCGGCATATACATCATGTGGTTCAGAGAGAGCAAAGGCTGTGGCTCTGGCTGACTGCCTAACTTGGTAATGTGTAAGAATCATCTATGCAGTCCAGGTTTTGAAGTCATAAAGGAGTCAATTATCTTAGTTTTTTTTTTTTTTTTTTTTTTTTTTTGTCAACTCAACACAGTTATCTGGGAAAAGGAACATTAGTCGAGGAAATACTTCCATCAGATTTACTATAGGAAAGTCTGTAGGGTTTTTTTCTTGTTTAATAGTTGATAGAGTATTAGTTAATGTGTGACTCACAGTTGGGCCAGTGGGTCTCTGAACTCATCTTGTGGTTATTTCCCCAATCCCCAAATGTATAATTGAAATAAGTATACTTAGAAGTTAGAATTGCCACATCGATTCCCTGACCTGTGAAGTTAAGACTATTATGATTGGAAGGCCAAATGGAAGCCATTGGAGTTGTCTTTATCAGGAAAAATAGCGAACACAAAACAATAATGTATCTTTGGGGGGATTGATAGGAATTAGTACCATGATTAAGAACTTGAAAGATTCAAGGGTGGTGGTTTCCACCACATCTCCTTTAACTCTATTTGACCTGTGCAGAAGACAGGTGGATTGTGGAGAATGGTATTGACTTTTGAAAATTAACCAAGCAAAATTCCAATTGTGGCTGTTGGTTTAAATGTGATTTCCTTGCTGGAAGAGTTTAACACTTAGTACATGGTATGCAGCTATTGGCCTGGCAAATACTTTTTTCTCTGTACCCACCCATAAGGACCACCAGAAACAATTTGTTTTCCACTGGCAAGGCCTGAAGTATATCTTTACAGTTTTCCTTCAAGGGTACATCGGTTCTTAAGCCCTGCCATAATTTAGTTCAAAGCGATATTGATCACTTGTGTCTTTACAAGGTATCATACTGTTCCCTATATTGATAACATTGCATTGATTGGCCCAAATGAGCAGAGGGTAACAACCACTTTAGACTTGTTGATAAACATATGTGCATTACATAGTAAATAACAAAACCAAAATTCAAGAGCTTTTTACCTTAGTGAAATTTCTATGAGTCCAATAGACATGTGGGGGCAATCTTTCTAAAGGGAAAGATATATTGCTGCAACTGGCCCCTCCGAACGCCAACAAAGAAGCACAGTACTTACTTTGGATTTCAGACACAGAATATTACTCTCACACCAGTTACTTGGGCTCCTATACCAAATGACTAGAAAAGCTGCTATTTTTGAGTAGGGCCTGGAACAAGAAAAGACTTTCAACAGATCCAGACTGCTCTGCCACTTGACCTGTATGATCTAGCAGACTCTATGGTACTGAGGTGTCTGGCAGAGAGGGATGCTGTTTGGAGTCTATGGTGAGTCCCTATGTGAGTCACAGTGATGGCCCTTGGAGCAAAGTGACACCATCAACTGCAGACAACTATTCTTATGACGGACAATTCTTGGTTTGTTATTGGTCTTTAGTGGAAACTGAACATTTGAAAATGGGTTCCCAGGTTGCCATGTGACCTGAAGTGCCTATTATGAGCTGTGTAGTATCTGATTCACCAAGCCGTAATAATGTTAGACATTCACAGCAGCAATCCACCATCAAGTGGAAATAGTGTGATTAGACCTGAGCAGGTCCTGAGAGGGTGCAATCAAGTTGTACAAAGAGGTGGCCCAAATGTCTATGGTTTCTACTCCTGTTACAATACCTTCTGGGTACATGCATTGACCCATTTACCTTATGGGGTATGCTCTATGATGACTTGACTGAGAAAGAGAAAACTAGGGT
Source organism: Cricetiscus sungorus (assembly GCA_030556225.1). Classification (NCBI taxonomy): domain Eukaryota; kingdom Metazoa; phylum Chordata; class Mammalia; order Rodentia; family Cricetidae; genus Cricetiscus; species Cricetiscus sungorus. The sequence continues at coordinate 6,095,322 of JANBXA010000729.1, read as the reverse complement.
ATTTTTTACAGATGGCGCTACACACTATGCTGGCACTACCCAGAAATGGACAGTTGCAGCATTACATCCCCTTTCTGGAACAACTGTGAAGGAGCTTAGTGGAGAAAAATCTTCAGTGGGCAGAATTTCAAGCAATGAACATTGTTGTACATTTTTCTTGGAAGATGTGTGACTGTTTACTGGCTCATGGGCTATAGTTAATGGTTTGACTGGATGGTCAGGGACTTGGAAGGAACATGATTAGAATATTGGTGAGAAAGACCTTTGGACAAAGGGTACATGGATAAATCTCTTCAATGGGAAAAGATGTGAAAATACTTGTGTACCATGTAAATGCTCATTAAAAGTGACTCCAAAAGAAGAGTTCAATAATCAAATATACAAGATGACCTGTTCTGTAGATAGCCTTATCCCCAGACCATCCCGTTGTTGCCTAATGGACCCATGAACAAAATGACCATGGTGGTAGAGATGGAAATTATGCATGAACTCAACAACATGGACTTCCATTTAGTAAGGCTGACTTGTGTACAGCTGCTTCTAAGTGTCACATCTGCCAACATGCCAACACTGAACTGATATGGCACTACATAACCTAGGGTGACGAACCAGCGACCTGGTGGCAAATTGGTTACATTGAACAACTTTCATAATGGAGGACTCAATATTTTACTCTTATTGGAATGCTTATTCTGGTCATGAGTGTGCCTTGTTGCATGTGACACTTTGTCCAAACTAATTTCAAACAGCATTACTTCCGACTACAGAAATTATTTTACAGCTAAGAAATGTGTCTGGATGCAGGAGATCCTTTGTAGTCTTGGTGTTCCATGTCCTGTGATTAAAGCCAATGTGAAACTATAATATATTCAGGCAGGGTGATAAATAAATTCGATCCTTCAGGTCACCAATCTGGATAAATAACCAAGATGTGCTAAAGTGTTTCCTGAGGGCTGGAAGAAAAGGAGGGTAAATAAAGGAGGGGAGTTATTATCAGCAAAGACCACATGACCAGTTACATAAACAAGGATTGTAACTGCCCCGCTGCTGATGATTCCCATGCTTGTACCAGAACAAGTCTTTCCGAGCTTTCATTGTGGACCAGGGACCAAAGCATCTCCAGGAAAGTTCTGGGCTTTCTGGCACCAGATTTGGACTGTTGAAGAACCCCGTCTATGGACTGAGTAACTATCAGTAGTTGCCCTATCCCTCAACGAGAGATAGCCATTGTTGGGTCAATCTGACTGTTGGGTACCCAACCTCCAGGACCAAGTAACTACCAAATCCTCAGCTCTCAGGTGTGAGTCTGTTGTCCCTATGTAACCCTGGCTGGCCTGTAATTTTATATAGAGACTAGGCTATCCTCATACTTACAGAGATCTGCATTTCTGTTTCCCATGTTCTAGGATTAAAGGCGTGCATTACCATGCCCAGATTAAAAACAAACATACAAACAAACAAACAAACTACAAAGTCCAGTAAGTATTGGCATATATGCATGGGCGGGGCCATACAAAACATTTTTAAGAAAAATTAGATAAACTAAAATTCACATATTCCTAGTTTTTAAACTTTAACTTTTAAATTTTGTTTAATCTTTATTCTTTGTTGGATAGTTTATCAGGGTAACATAGAAAATTGCAGGAAGAAATACCTACATATAAATATGACATCTAAGTGCATCCCTCTTCCATTTGCTGTCTTGGAACTTACTTTGTAGATCAGGCGACATCAACCTCAAGGAGATTTACCTGCCTCTGACTCCTGAGTGCTAAGATTAAAGATGTTGACTGTCACACCTGGCTTTATTTTCCCTTATTCTTAAATATTGCAGTAATTTTGCTTCAGCTAGCATCATTATGAAATTATTTTCTGTGGTACAGTGAAGAATTTGCCTTAATCTTATTACAGTTTATTTACTTATTTAGTGTGTTCGTGCTTGCGTGCGTGCGTGCGTGCATGTGTGTGTGTATGAGTGTGTGTGTGTGTGTGTGTGTGTTCGCATATGAACTTTCTAACTCATATGTATGGTTGTCAGAATGTTTCTAAACTTGGGTTTATAGTCTATAACTTAAGAAGCTTGGTTCAGCAACCCATCTTTGAAAGTCAATTTAAATAGTCAAATGAATAGTAAAACAAAGAAGAGATTTATAATGTGGGATTACTCACATTGGGAAGACGGCCCAAGAGATCCAGGGACCCAGGACCCCCCAAACTATCTTCAGGGACCTGAAATAAGATTAAAATTCAAATAGAGGGCCAGGAATATGCATATTTTAACAGTCCTATTCAAACTGTGGCCCTGCCCATCATCTGGGCTTCATTCTTAACTTGTAATCTGACAAACTGTCAAGAGTTATGTGAAATTGTCTTTTCTGGGAGCCAAGACATTCATGTGTCTGGCATTAAGTTTCAGTGCTTTTCTTCTACCAAGAGGTCACTAGGGACATTTCTATTTCTTGGTGTTCATGGTCTTAATTGTCTGGCAGCTAAAATGTACTTTTAAGATATATTTGTTTCTGCCAGGACAGATACAAAAGGACATCTGGGAGCTATTTCTCTCCTTCCACCATGTGGTTCTCTGGGATTGAACTCAGGTCATCAGGCTGAGCCAAGTGGTCAGACTCAAGAACCCTTGAAATTTACTTGAATGGAGGCCCCTATACAGGAAATGGAGTTCCTCAGCTTGCTGGCAGCAGTGACATGCTGACTACCTACTACCTGACATTTGTACCTTCTGGTTTGTTCTGCTTTTGAAATGTGGCAATTTCCATTAGTTCTATCTATATCAATTGTACCTTCTGTTGGTGGCCTTCATTCAACACTGCAGATTGCTTTTGCTTCCCCTGAAGTAATCTTGCCCTCAGTTATGTTTACCTGAATTATGAAGTTCCTAATGTGGTTTAAAGGCAGAAATTGTAGAGCTAGCTCTGAGTTTGACTACCTGGGTCTAGCAGACTCAAATATGGTGGCCCTCTAGTTTTCTTCCCATTCTCTTTTAAATTGCACCCTTAATACTCACTGGTGACTTGATGAACTTGGAAAAGATGAAATATGCAGGTCAATGGGGAGAGACGAGAAATACTGGCAGGTAATACAAAGGCACGAGCCTTCTAAGGACTACAGAGGGACTCAGAAAATGAAGTGAAAATAGGAAATGGACTGAAGAATGTTAAAGATGTTATGGTTTTAAGATAGCAGAAATAGTAGAGTATGAATTAAACTAAAAAGATACAGTAGAAGGTAGAATCTATATTCTTTATATGCTGGAATTTGTTAATCTCATAAAAAAAAAAAAATTTCTCCAAACAATCCCACAAACATCTACAAGGGCACTGGAATGTGATTTTGACTAATAGAGTCAAATGAGAAGAACTATTTCTATTAAAGTAATTACCACAGTAAGTTCCATAAAAAGTATATCCTTTCAAAGTAAAACAAAACAAAGAAGAAAGTCTCTCTCTCTTTCTTTTTTGACACAGGGTCTCACTCTGTAGTCCTGTCTGGCCTGGAACTCAAGACCCTCCTTCTTCTACTCCTGAATGCTGGGGTTAGTGTGCCATGTGCCTGACCTACAACTTTTTCTCACTGATACAACTATCATTTTAAAAATCCACAAGAATTCAAATAGCCTATATAATTTGCTATGAATTTTATTAAATAACTTTCTTTTTGGCTTTGGTCTGGAAATTCCTGGTTTAATTAAAAGCCAACAGCATTATAGAAACACATATTAATCCATTGAGCCTTTGCATAAATATGTTGCGTTTATTCAAGATATACTCTTCAAATTACCTCATTTAAAATTAACAGCTAATAAAGTCCATTTTAAAATACAATGTTATGAAAACAGGCACAATATGAAAACAAAGACTCCTGATTTTAGAGACTTACTATGAAACTTTCCTTACTATGAAATTATCCTTTTTAACTTCTTCAGTGTCAATTCTGGGTGAACCAAGATGGCCTCTTCATGTTTCGTTCCACAATCCTCTTGCCATGATCCTGTTCTGATGGTTTCTCTCCTGTATACAGTACCACAGTCTCTACAGTAGGAGCTTTAAAGGGGCCCCCTTCTTGAGCCCATATCTGCTGTCTGATTTTTGTTGTTTCCTTGCGTACTTTCTCATAGCAATAGCCACAAAGGACATGTTTCTGCTTCAGGTGACCACATTCAGGGCAAATGTCTATATTGTTCTTGAAAACAAAGAAAAACATATTAACCACAGGCAATATATACACAATCACCAGCAGGAGCCCTAAAATGCTCACACTGTAGCTTTCTGGGAATGCTCATGCTATGTGAGGGTATTGATTATTGAGTTCAACTTTAATAGTAAAACTGAAAGAACGGCACACTGAGTTCAAATTAGTAAGAATATTGGAGCTAGAACTCAAGTTTACCAATCTAGTATATTTTTCTTTATATAGCCTATGGATAAACCATTGTCATATTCTCTTGTCTATTCTTTGGCCAGAGCAGAATGTTTTGATTATGTAAATCTAGTGAATTCCACATTAGCTAAGGAAAAAGTTTGGAGATTTTTACAGAAGTATTGTTTGTGAAGATCCTATGTGACTTTTGAACTGTAAACCATCAGTCCTCTTATTTCAAACAATAAATAACCAACAAGGAGCCCATCAACACAATGGGTTCACCCACTAAGAGTAACTTAAAACACCAAGGAAAAGTTAAATTAGTTTTCAATCTATGTTGAGCCAAACTAGATGAATAAAACTATTATAAAGCCAGCTCCCCTGCTATACAAATGTATGAGGTTATTCAATGGTAGGCTTGAGAAAAAGAACAAGCGTAGGCACACACAAATTACCTTAATTTTAATAAGCTTCTGGGGGTTCCTTCTCCTACACAGGTTAACTTCAATGGTGCGTCGGTTTTTGGGAGCTGCCATCCAAAAGATACCATCTAAAAAGTTGGAATCTTCTTTATTTCCACTGGTCTCATGTGCTAGTTCCGTGAGTATGGACGGGCCCTGGACTGCTAATGCTGGTGCTGTCAAAACAAGAGATATGAATCAACTTCCAGTTCCTAAAAGACTATTTGTGGAGTCTGTTCTCTTTAACAATCAACATGTCACTAGACATACACACCTATAAATTATGTGTTTGTGTATATGTACACATACATAAAGGTGAGAGGACAGCTTTCAGAATTAGTTCACTCCTCATTATACCTTGTGGGTCTTAGAGCTAGAACTCAGGTCTTGAGGCTTGGCAGCAAGGCCCTTTACTACTGAGCCATGTGGCTGGCCTGACAAATATGGTTTAAAATGTTAAACTAAACAAATATGAATACTAAGCCCCGGCTATTTAAAGCTACTAAAGCTCACACAAAAGGCAATTTAAAATAATTCAAATGGAATGTTTTCTTAGTCCAACCTACTGAAGCAACTGGTCTATTAAGCATTTTCTCACTTTATGCAATACAGGACACTGTGGATTAGTAGTAAATAATGTACAAGTAAATCTAACCATAAGATTCCTTATATGCACTTTCACTAGCACTGAGATGATTATACTGACCATCATCTGACCCATATTCAGACCCAAGTATGCTTCTTATATTTTTGGTTGTGAGCCTAGCCTTTAATGGCCGAGCCATCTCTCTAGCCCATCTTTTATGTTTCTAAAGTCATGAAATTCTTCCTTAATATTTAATCTTGACCTGTGTACTAAGAAAAAGGAATTTTATTATTTATTAGAATATCGAGTGTTTCAGTTTTGTTTTTCTAAACTACTTAGAAAAGGATTCCTTTACCCTTCCTATTGTTCTTCAGAACTGTAATAGATTGCTCTATTCTTTGGACTTCTTACTAGTACATGCTGTACAAGCACAGGCCTGACATCCCAGAAATCAGGAAGTCGAGGCAGGAGGATCAAGCTCGTATGGGCAGACTGGACATGCATAGGAGACCTTGACGCACACGCACACGCGCACACACACACACACACCCGTCCCCCCCCTCCCCAAGCCCCAAAAGAGTAAAAAAAGCTTTCTATACTGGCATTCTGTCTCAACAGACCTTAAGTTTTGCTACACAGAGCCCAGTCATTTATAACAGCTCTGTACTGCCTTCGTGACCTTGGGGATTTCTTGACTTATTAGTCAATGAATGGACTGAAGCGATTCTCTCAGGTAGCACATGAAGATAACTATTTATTACATGGTGTTTGTGATCTAATGGAATATATTTCTGTTCAGATTCTCTGGGTATTATCACTCCTGGGATATGCCGTAAATGATAAAAGCAATTTAAAATTTAACAGACAAGATATAGTAGCTCGAAGCTAGCCTGGGTTACACTGTGAGTTCCAGACCACTCTTAGCGAAAGAGACAGTCTCCCCCTCCCCACAAGGAAAAAAAAAAAAAAATCAAACAAAAACGCGTGCACTGTTTCTCTCATACAACTCAGAAGCCCCCGCCAACCCATTCCCCACGAACTGTCTCCTCACGGACCCCACTGAGGGTTGGCAACGCCATTCCAGCTCTGCTGCAGTTGCTGCAGCAGCTCCCAGCACCTCCGGAGCGGACGCGCCGGCCACGGGAAACTCAGCAGCAAAGCAGACGCCATGTTTCTCACTGGAGTAGGATGCAAGCTGGAACCGGGCGTAAACCTCCCACTCCCCCGCCTCCATGCTCAGAGCATGCGCGGGCCGCTCCTGCGCATGCGTACATAATCAGAGCCCGTCTGCCTCAGAGCCTTAAACTCAAACTCCCAGCTGTCCCTGGAGCGCTCCTGACTCTCCTCCAATCAGAGAAAAGAGAGAATTAAAGGAAACAGGCGCACTGCGCATGGGCGTGGCTGCTTTCCGACTTCCCGGGTAAAGATGGCAGAGCGCGGTTACAGCTTTTCGCTGACTACATTCAGGTACCCGGGGGACCCCAGGTTCCACGCACCATAGGTCCCAGGAGCGCCCCAGACCTGGTTCCTGTGTCCTGGATCTGGCTGGTGTTTCCGCAGGGCCGCGTGCGGATGGAGCTGAACTCGCATCTTTGCAGAGTCATGTGCGGTGCCAGGCCTGGGCCCTTGGATCTGGAGGCTCCGAGCCAGGCACTGGCTTTCCCTGTGTAGATTAGAAAAAGAATGCTTTGCGGTAGCCTGTTTACAGCTGGTCCATTCCGGACTAGGATTTCCTTCCTGGCTCAGATAGGTCTGAGCGGGAGCTTGGGAAACTGACGTGTGAGACACCCTTTTTCTTTTGGGAAATCCTTCTTTACGGTTCAGTCTGAGCCTTAGTCTCCCGTTTAGCAACAGTGTACTTTGAAGCTCACTCTGCTTTCGGTTTCTACCATGCTCCTATAGAAGTCTAAGAACTACAAAATGAAAGCTGGTTTCCTATCAGGTTTTCGTGGTGCACTCAGACTGATAAGCTAAAGTCGATGTTTTGCTTGACTCACCATGAAAAGATTGCTTTAAAAAGATTTTAGACCTTTCTGTTATGGGATACAGAGGTAGAGTTAAATATATGTACTTTGTTTCCTCATCGTTTCCTTCCGACATTTCATTACGGAAGAATTTAGACAAACGGCTATGTTTTGATCATTTTCTTAAGGATCCAACTGAAGGCAACCAGGATCTACTTGTTGAATTTAACTCTGGCTTTCCGCTATGAACTGTAGACGATGAGTTACGGATGAGCTAACCACAGCAACGTAGCTGTGTCGATATTCAAATTTTGTTCATTTTGAAAACAAAATGAGTATACTTTTCGTTACAATATATTGTCTTTCTTTTGAAAAATTCCCTTTTTGTAGTTTCAAATAAGAAGTGAGGGTATGCAATTTTGTTGTATTTGTTTTGGGAATTTTGAATGAATTCCACTTAATTCCTTAGTAAATGATTTATCTACTATGGCAGAGACTATGCATGGTGGGCACTTATATTTAGAAACAAAATAATAAGGTTTAAGTGTGGTTTCACTGGAGCTGAAATGAAGGAGTATAGATCATAAGGAACTAATTTTTTTTTTAGAATTTCTTTTTGAGACAGGCATTTGTTTAAAATGGCCAGTAACTAAGGATGGCCTCCAATTGATCATTCCTGCCTCTGCTTCCCTGGTGATGGGATTCTAGTAGTGGTTTATGCTGTGTCATGCATTCTAGGCAAGTATCCTACCAAAGGAGTCACATCCTCACCCCCTGATGCTTTTATAACAAACATCTGAATGTTTTCACAACAGATTTCTTTACTATAACAACCCCCCCCCGTTTTTTTTTTTTTTTTTTATAAACATGGTAAGGTTTAACTGTTTAGGAAGAAAACATTGTTTTTAGTCTTAAAACTATTAATGGTGGTACAAGCTTACAGAGATAGGAAATGAAGCAAGTTTTCTTCCAGCTTACATTTGGCTGAAAATGATAAATGAGCAAAAGAAATTGGTATCTACTGGTGCAAATTCTGCAGTGTTTCTCTGTTTCTGGAAATTTTATTGAAAGAGCTAGGAGTACAACTTCAGACCGAGCTCTCAGGAAAGGCCTATGCTTGGTGACTTTTGAAACTAGAAGATGAGAAAGAGCTGGCTGCTTGAATGTTTAAGAATAAAGAGAATTGTTGACAGGATAAACCGTGTGAGGAAGGAAGTGATATGGATGGGGCCAAACGTATAGGTTAGACAAGAGAACAAGAGTGCACCAGCCGGAGTAAGTCATTTTTGCTTTAGCTGAACCAAGAAGTTAATGTGGGATTTATGTCAGAGTGACAAGGTACAAAGGTAGCTGTCTCAGAACTGAAGGTGAGAAGAACAGTAATTCCCAGCCTGTTAAAATTACCCCAGGTAGACACTGGTGTTTTTGTGTGGGGTACCAGGATTACTGACTACAGTAGCTGCTTGATCGATGTGTACACTAGAACTAGAGTCCGGGCAGATGAGTGGTGACAGGGACAGTTGTAGTAGTGCTTTACTTACCAGAGCTGGGGGAAAACAACAGCAAAGCAAAGCAAAGAGAATTACTGCCCCACCTGAGCCTGTCCAGGTCCTTTAAGTGTAGTTTCCTAACAACATCGTGGCAGATCTCAAAAGCCAGCATATTTGGTTATCGAGATTTGACCTGTATGTCTTCCTCCCGTCAGAAGTGTGCCTATAGTAAATATTTGGAAGTGTATAAATATAGCAAATACCTTTTGTTTCTTTTTAAGCCCATCTGGTAAACTTGTCCAGATTGAATATGCTTTGGCTGCTGTAGCTGGAGGGGCCCCTTCAGTAGGAATTAAAGGTAATTAAATGTTTCTTTCACTTTGGATGCTTGTTAATAGTTACCTGAAATAGATTCTTAACAGTCTTTTTGTTAGATTAGAGAATTTTGAAGTTTAAAGAAAATAGCTTTCAGCTCAGTTTAAATTTCACATTTAATATATTGTGTAATCCATAAGTAGTCTTTTCCTCAAGAAACTATTATGTTTTATGTTTTTGAGTCTCTTTCCCTGAAAGTTTTATTTATAAAGGACTAATTGTAAAACATCTAAAGATAAAATGATTGTGTGTTCTAGTATTCTTACAGAAGAGTTTCTTATTGTTTATGTTAGAGTAGTTAATGAGATTTATTTTTAAAACCAGTAAACCTGAAAGTGTTGAGAGGGACTGGGTAATACCTGCCACTATGGGAAGTAAGAATAAAAAAGGGGGGGCGTTATAATCTAGAGAAAGCAACAAATTTGTTTAATGCATCTGTAAGTAGAAAGCTAATGAGAAAACATAATGTTTTATCTTTTTTTTTCCTCTTTTAAGCTGCAAATGGTGTAGTATTAGCAACTGAGAAAAAGCAGAAATCCATCCTGTATGATGAAAGGAGTGTACACAAAGTGGAACCAATTACCAAGCATATCGGTTTGGTTTATAGTGGCATGGGCCCAGATTACAGGTATTACATACTGTTTACTGTGTTTTCTCATCATCTCATATCAAAATCCTTCTTTGTGGTTGTTTCGTTTAGTCCTGGCAGCCTGATGATACCTAAATTTAGTTTGCCTGTAAGGGTTACTCTTTGGGAGTTGATACACAGTTGTAAAAGAGGTGGTAAATTACCTACTTACCTGTTTTTTCTCATCACTATCCCATTTCCTCTGTTTTTATTGCCTTAGAGTGCTTGTGCACAGAGCTCGGAAGCTTGCCCAGCAATACTATCTTGTCTACCAAGAACCCATTCCCACAGCCCAGCTGGTACAGAGAGTAGCCTCTGTGATGCAAGAGTATACCCAGTCAGGGTAAGTTGTTTTTATTACTTGAAGAAATGTATCATGAATTTGAAGAAAAAAACATTGTAAAAGAAAACAGGTAAGTAGGAGTCTTTCTGTATTTGAAGAAAATCACCATGATAATGAATTTTGCCTGGAAATAATTTAAGGTAAAAATGTGGCTGTATATGATGGTGCACACCTGTAAATTGAGTACTTGGGATACTCAGGGACGTAGATCACATATTCAAGGCAAATCTGGGTTACATAGGTACTGTCTCAAAAGGAAGAAAAGGGGAAAAAGAGAATGTGTTCTGATCCCACAGCGGAGTGAAGTGTCTTGATTTTAAAAAAGGTCCTTGGCCAGTGATTCTGTATAGACAGTCATTAGTGCCTCTGTACTTAGTTTTTCAACCTAAAAACAAGAATAACATTTTAATTCCAGTACTTTTTTTTTTTAAGAATTATTTGTTTTGCATTTTATTTATGTATATAGGTGTTTTGTCACCAGAAAAGGGTGTCTGATTTCATGACAATTGTATGAGACTGCAGTTATCTAGTTGTGAGCCATCATGTGGTTGCTGGGGATTGAGCTCAGAACCTCAGGAAGAGCAGCCAATGTTCTTAGTTACTGAGCCCTCTCTCTCTCTCTCTCTCTCTCTCTCTCTCTCTCTCTCTCTCTCTCTCTCTCTCTCTCTCTCTCTCTCTCTCCAGCTCCCAATAGTCTTAAGTTATACTTAAGTTATGAGATAGTGTCAAAGTAATTGCTGATACATAAGCCTAGTGGGAAAGAGCTATTTATTAAATTTGTTAGGATGTGTTTCTCCATGCTTAGATAGTAACACATGTTTAGGTATGTGTCTTACTCTACTTTGTGTTATTCTAACAAAATATCTGAAATAGATTTTAGTTAGTTCAGAGCTCTTTGTGTCCAAGGATTTGGCTCATAGTTGTACAATTTGGGAAGGTTTTTCTGACAGATAGCGTTGCATGGCCAGAAATCACACAGTAAGAGAAAGTAAGAAAGTGGGTGGTGATCTCCTCTGTAGAAACTTCTACAACACCTAACCCACTCCGAGAAACAAGCATTATTAACCTTCCCCAGGATGGTACCACATTCTGCCTCTTGACACAATTTTGTAATTATGTTACACTGAGAAGTACTTTCTCATGAACTTTTGGGAACCAAACCATAGCTAGGTGCTGTGTCATTTAACTAAGTCTCACTGCTGTTCCTAACTGTAATAAGAATTCATTTTAAGTGGGTTCATTTAGAAGTTAAAGTTAGGAAATCTAACTCAGTTTATGTGGTAATTTGCTTTACTTGTGAGTATATATGAATTCTTTATTCCAAGTCATCCTCATTTTCTTTCTATAGTGGCGTTCGTCCATTTGGTGTTTCTTTACTTATTTGTGGGTGGAATGAGGGACGACCATATTTATTTCAGTCGGATCCATCTGTAAGTATCGTTACATATATTTAAAGCATTTGTTAGAATTGATTCTTATATATCTAATAAATATTGAAACCATACAACTTTACAACTTTAAAATTTAGCAGAATTTTATTTTTTACTTTTTAATGATTTATTTTTTACCTTCAATTATGTACTTACATGTGTGTCTGTGTGGTGCCCATGGAGGCTAGAGGAGGCAGATCCCACTGAAGCTTGAGTTACAGGTAGTTGAGAGCCACCTGACTTGGTTCTGGGAGTAGAATTTGGGTCCTCTCTAAGAGCTGTATGCACTTCCTTAACCATAATCCATTGCTCATGCCCTTTTTTTTTTTAGAAAGTTTAAAGTAGAATACATCTGTTTGCACATTCAGCATTTTTGTAGAACTTTCTTTGATAAGGAAGCTATGTGCCACATTAGTTTTTGCCCCTTTTTGCTCATGTTTGTTCGCAGGTACTAAAATGAGTTGTAGCTACCAAATTTTATTAGGTCTCTCTCGAGTTGTTATTTTGGCAAACACATCAGTCTGATGTATACCAGGAAGAGGCCACTGGTACAATCTTTGCCATCAGTTTGATGCTAGGGCTGTTTTGAGTATGACTCTCATCTTGAATTCAGTGATTTACAAAATGATTGTGTAACAGGTATCTTAACTGAGCTAGAAGGTTGGTATCTGGGTTCTATTTTCCATATTGTTCCACTTGCTGTGAGGAGAAGCCTAAGAAAAAGCTCAAGAACAGGGGGTGAATTTTTGTTTATAAATTATTAGGTAATAGCAGGTTCTCTGGATGTAAGCCTTACACTCTTACCTTAAAAACTGAAAAGGCAAAATAAAAGTCAAGGGATTGTGAGAGCGTCTGTGAGCTTCTGAAGGTCAGTGGCCTGGCATGCAGTCTTGCCTTCCCAGCCAGGAGAGGAAGGCAGTGTGTGGGACTGTATTTATCCTTTGCTCTCCTTTTCCTTATTTACCCTAAAAGGCACTGACTCACACAGTGAGCTTTCCTCTATGTGCATATCTTTGTTTTTCACAGACGAGGCTGTTACATGAAGGGCTTCTTAAACATTCCATATGCCACCCCTTTTCACCCAGTAAAGTTATTTGTAACCCTGGTAAATATCAAATGCATGCATCAAATATTGATGATAATAAATCACAAAGAAAGTTATCTTAAAACAGTTCTTTGGTGTACATACAATTTTTACCTTTTATTGAAAACAAGCAAGTTTGCATACTAACAAGATAAATGGGTGTGTTTATTTTTACAGGAAGAATAAATCATTATAGACTACTTAAATCTGCAGGCCCTAGGAGTTTCAGAGTTATTATTTTGATTTTATACTTGTCAATGTTTAAGGATACTACTTCTCTTTAGAAATGGCAGCAAATGCTTAGGGCTATTTCAAAAATTTTTGGAAATTCCAATCCCATCTAAAATTTACTTAATAGTTCTTTTTATGAAACTCAAGCCAGCAACCCAAACATTTAAAATTCTAATAGTGGCATCTAGGCTGAGGAATGATGATACAAAAACATTGTCCTTTATTTCTTGTAATTAAGTCATTATGCTTCTATAAAAGTAGAAAATGTGTTGTGAAGCACAAACTCCCCGACACCCAGGAGTCTCAGGTCAGTGCTGGTTGGTATTGTGTGGCATGATGGCAGTGCAGGAGACACTGCATATTCAGAGCCAAAGCTGTGTCAGAGTCACTCAGGTAGCGTGTGAGAGAACTGCTAAAAACACCTTGAATTCTTTGCACATTGATTTTGAATCAATTTTTGTTTGTTAAATATTTGGAAAGCCAAGTTTTTCATGTCCCTATTAAAATATTCAAAGGTTCTGATACTTTGAATGAAAAGCCATCTCTGTTTACTAAAGATGAGTGATTCGGTTTTCAGGATAATGTGACAGTTTTTGGTCCATTCAGTCTAAACTATATCTTATTTACAATAATTGCTCTAGCTCATCACTGTTCAATGAGTTTTAATTTGTATGTGTGTACATATTAAATACCTGAGTAAACCATTACCACAGTGAAAATAATTCTGACTTCCTTCATGACTCCTTGTCATCTGTTTTATAGCTTTTAAACAAAACTATTCTGTGGAATTTCCACTCAATTTCAATAACTAATCATGACTTTAGAAGTTAGAGACCAATTAGAGTTAAATTCAGATGTCAGAGTAATAGAGTTGTGTGGATGTTTTAAAATGTTTGTCTCCTGATCAGGGAGCCTACTTTGCCTGGAAGGCCACAGCAATGGGGAAAAACTACGTGAATGGGAAAACTTTCCTGGAGAAGAGGTAGGCATCCTGAGACAGGATGATTGGTTTCATGGATCTAACGTATTTGTTGTATCATTCTGTATTTGAGTCTAATTAGAGATAAAGGAGAAAACGTCCTAATACCTTGATTTCCTAGTCTTCAGTGTGTTTATGGTAATATTACTCATTTTCTGGAGATACTGCCCAACCTTGTTTCATTTTTAAAATACTATTTATTTGGTGTTTGGAGGTGACTGAGTCAGGGTTTCTCTTGGTAGCCCTGTCTCTTAAACTTGCCATGTAGGCCATGTTTCTAACTCTTGGAGATCCACCTGCCTCTGCTTCCTGAGTGGAGTGCTGTCAGTGTGCCCAGCCATTGGTTGTTTCTAAAATGTTTACATTTTAGTTCATTTCCCTCACCCTGTTTTTTAAAGAGCCATTGTATTTAGAGTAGAAAGATACTTAATAATGACTTGAAAATTAAAAATTGAGATAGATGGATGTGGAGGCCCAAGCCTGTAATTTCAGCAATTGGGAGGCTAAGTTGGGAGAATTACTTCTAGTTAAGGCCAGTCTGGTCTACAGAGTGGGCTCTGGTCCAGATCACATGATGTATGTGTAAGAATGGAGTGCTATATAAATTTGCTATCAGTGCTGAGCACACAGCTGTTTCACTTACAGCTGTATTCTGGACTCAGTGTTGTCCTTGTCTTCCACTGTCTGATATTTTGGACAGGAAGTTTTATAGCTGAGGTCTAATAGATGATCGTTCTTTGTACATTTTTTACATGATATTCATGTTAAGGTTATTAAAGATCTTAGACTTTTAATCAAATTTGAAACTCTACCTTGAAATTTTACTTATTAATGAGTCTTCAGCATGCTGCTACTATTAATGGTAAAGAATTTTAGCAATAGTCTGATTTATTGTAGTATTGCTAAAGCATACAAGTTTTTTTTTTGTTTTAACAATAAAATTCTTTTCATGGTAGGTATTAGAAGTTCAGTAGAAGTGTCACTTTATTATTTGGGGACAGTTCTCTCATTGAGATGATTAGGGGATGTTCTTATAACTTAGTACTTTTAAGATGATTAAATTTTTAAAAAGATTTCATGTTTTTGCTATCTTTATTTAAAATAGCCATGAAGAATCTAAACTGTGCCACAGCATCATTGTTTCTCAATATTTTCTTTAGATACAATGAAGACCTAGAGCTGGAAGATGCCATTCATACAGCCATCTTAACTCTAAAGGTTAGCTCAGTGTCCAGTGATGCCTTTAAAGTGATGGTTGTTCTAATGAACTGCTCAGGAAAAATGAACTGCTCAGGAAATTGACCACTTTCCTTCCCTCCTCAATTAGGAAAGCTTTGAAGGGCAAATGACAGAAGATAACATAGAAGTTGGGATATGCAATGAAGCTGGCTTCAGGAGACTCACCCCCACTGAAGTGAAGGATTACTTGGCTGCCATAGCGTAATAAAGATGTGCCTCAACAATCCTGATCTCACACTATCTACTTATTCATGTTTAAAATATGTTTTGTTTGTTCAGACTTATTTCTACATGGTTTAATGGATTCACATTTTTAAAATAATAATCATAATAAACTGTTAAAACCAATTTCTGATTTTTAAGAGTAAGGTTTGAATACTTCATTCTCACTTTATCATAGGTGATTTTGGAAATTACATTGCAAAATAGAGTGGTAAAAATCACTCTAATTTTCATACATTTTCACTATTAGAGCTCATTGCCCCATTTACTATCAAATATGCCTGTGTCTCCATGAAGGATAGTTTTGGGTTTTAATATACATCATGGTTTTTAGAACTGAGAGAATCTATGTACTTTGATGAATTCATGAGACAGGCTATGTATTAGGTTACGTTTGTTTGGGTGTTGATCAGTGAGGTCCTGGAGTATTCTGCAGTTGCATTACAGCCATGGAGTTTTAAGCAACATTGGTCTCTTGGAGATAATGTGAGTAATTAATCCTGTTTGTTTCTTCATTTCATGTAGGTAAACATTTTTAAAAGGATTCCCTAGATTATGTAAAAACATAAACACTGGTAATAAAATACTAGGGTCAGAACTGCACCCCCTCTTTAGTGTGAGAACAACAGTCACTGTAAGTAGGTCCTTGGCAGCCAGCATGTAGTTAGCATTTAAACCCATTTCCTTTGTAGAAGCCTGGTGCATAATTTTGATTGGGTTTCTCCCCTTAGGCATCTTAGGATAAAAGGCATTCTTACTGAACAGACTGTTTATGACCAGTATGCACAGGGTTCAATGACTTAAATGTAATTGGAGAGATTTTGGCCAACATTAGATAAAATTTAGAAACAAGTAGCATAATCTTAGAATATTTTTTGATAGGATATGCTGTTTTGGTCCCTATTGTCACAATATATTCCTGTCTTGTTAATGGGAGGCAGTGGCATTTAAGAGATGGGAAGGTGGCACCTTGACCTTCTGGAATTATCCATGTATTTATTGCACATGTGTGGTGTGTATATGAGTCCATGTGTTTGTGTGGGTACAAGTGATATGGAGACAAGATTGATGTTGTATGCCTTCCTCAGTTACTCTGCACCTTATATATTGAGACCCAGAGCTTGCCTGATAACAAATTAGTCTAGCTAGTTTGCTCTAGAAATCCCCTGTCCCTGCCCCGTCTGAATGCTGGGTTTAACAGACAGGCTGCTTGCTTGCCCCACATTCCTGTGGGTACCTTGGTTAGACCTCTGATGCCCAATATTAAAGAAGAAGAAGAGGAAGGGGGGGGGGAAATAACCACAAGATGCTGGTGATGGTGTCTTAGGTCTGTAATCCTAATATTCTGGAGGCAGAGACAAGTGGATCTGAGTTTGAAGCCAGCCTGGTCTACAGAGTTCCAGGACAGCCAGAGCTACATTAGAGGAAATCCTGTCTTAAAACAACAACAACAACAAAACAGCCAGAAAAATGTCAACATTTATAAATAAAGAAAAAGGAAAGCAAAGTTATGTAAATGTCAAACAGGGAAAGTGCTATTAGGTGCAGCAGAGGTGGTCCTGAGGAGCAGGTGAGGTAATTGAAGCAGATAAGATTCAAGTTCAGTTATGTTGCTTCTGCCTGTGTTAAATGGAAAGCTGCCCACAACTCCATTCTCTGTTCACAAAACTGTTCACTGGCCTTGAAACTAAGTTGTTTCCTTTTTGTCCCAGTTATTTCAGAAACCCATTCTTTGATGTAGGGACCTATTGTTTTTCTAAACATTCTTAAACTCTCAAACCATTTTAGGCTTCTAGTTCCTTTTAAATTTGTGTCTCATAATATTCCTAGTGCTCACAGTTTCAACATTTGGTTTGATTTGTATTTGAAAGATTTTTGTCTCTAATCCCTTACCATAAGTTTTGCTTTGCAAAGTCACTAGAAGGGAAGCATGGATGCTATTGAGATTTACATATATGGGGATAAAAGGGAGTTGGAAGGGAAAAATGAGGACTCTGCCTTACAATGGTGCACTGAGCACTTTAATGAATATTTGTATTTTCAGAAATTGATGACTCTTGGTGCTTAACCTCACCCACTTTCCTGTCAGTGTTTCCAAGCTTTTCAACTTCCCAACCCTAACCTCAGCCCCACTGTAAGGAAGAGTAAACTAATAGTCAGTGGGAGGGCTTGGTACTTTCCTTGGAATAGAATTTTAATTCCGTGGCAACCAGTCCAATGGCCCTTTTATTAGTTACAATTCTTGTCTGTGACAAAATACTCTTCTTTGTGGCCTTCGGAATCTTCAGTATTCTGGAATTTTTTATTTGCTTTTTAGTGAGATTTTATTTGTTTAAATATGGAATGCTTTAAATATGGATGACTGTGTGTCATCCTCTTGTAGGGCCATGCTGATCTCTGGTCACTGGTTATGTGCTGTCAAAAGAAAGCATTTCCGCTGTTTCTTAATGCTCATTGCACCGACCACCCAAACCCAAGTAGGTTGGTTCTTTACTATAAAAGTTAAATTATCTTTTTATACATTTTTTAATCTATTTAAATTTTCCCTTATAATTTTCTTGATTAAGAACCTGAAATGGAACTAAAATTTCTGTCAATTGGGTATCTGACTCTTGCTTTTTGCTGTTTTTCAACCTTACTATCTGGTCATTTGATATTTATAATTTGAGACACTGCCTTTATTTTTTGACGAGCTGTTTCCTATTCTATGCCTTCTCTTAAATGAAAAAAACCTTATTTTTCTTTAAGTCTGAGTACCGTTTTATTTTTCCAAAGAGTTTTTTTTCCTCTTCTGTCTTTATGAGGCATATCTTCACATGGGCTTTGGTGGAGGTCCAGGTGCTTGCTGGTCTAAATCGTGATGCAGGTGTTCGGTTCTGGGCTTCACGAGATCGATTCCTGACTGCCTTGCTTTGAATAGCAAGCTCACACAGATGACCACAAAAAGAAGGTCTTGCCAAAATGGGCTGCGGCCATGTACAGCCAATTGGAAGTTGTCATTCAGAACATTTTAAAGGCCACTGCTGTCAGGGACATATCCGAAGCAAGTATTGTCGACGCTTATGTGCTTCCCAAACTCTGTCAAGCTGCATTACTGTGTGAAACTTCTTATTTGAGGGCCAAAGTAACTATTTGAAGGTTTCAGTTATAAGGTACTTCTTAAAGCCACTTCATCGTGCCATCTCTGCCATCCAAATTCCAGACAAGAATGTTTGGAAGTGTGTGAATGAATTTGGTGTCTACCTACTTTGTAGCACACTGTGAAAGTCCCGATTTCTTTGGAGTTTTTGTTGTTGTTTTGTTTTGTTTTTTCCTTTTATTTTCTAGGGGGGAAGGTGGATGGGGCGGTTAATGGAAGATGAGAGCCCTTGAGGAGCAAATAGGCTTAGTCAGAAAAACCTCATACTTAATAATGGGGCCTATCTTTTGTTGCACTTTAATCTGGTACCCTTCTTTACTTTCGTCGCCAAAAACTTATTTCTGGGGCAGGATAAGGAATGGACCAGCTACACCAGACGGAAGAGAGGACTCTGGTTTGTTCTCAACATCTGTTTTTAATTCTGTCCCGCATCTAGACACCTGGAATTCCAAAGCCCTTCCGGAGTTGGCTTGATAAACCCTGACAGGTGTTTTGGGCTGTGCTGGAGGCATGCAAACCCAGGGTCTGCCTGGGTTTAAATAACTTGTCTGTGGCTCTACTGCAAAATTCATCTATCCACCCGTCTGTTTATCACTTAATAAATCAGTGCGTGATGTACTTGGAATAGCGCTGGCCGCCAGTAAGCACCGGAAGAGACATTGCTCCCGGTTTAAGATGATTTGGGTAGTGGGATTTGCAGTTACTTCTATCCTGCAAGTAGCATTTGGGACAAGTAGCAGTATACAAGAAAAAAGATGACAACCTAAGTCTCAATTTCTTTTCTGTATAACTCCACTTGGCTACGCAGTTCTCAGCGGTGTTCGGTCGGACAGCACATTAAAAGGCTCCTTCTTTGTTAGGGCCAGCATGGTGCAACTAAAAGTGCTTCCGAGCGCCGTTTGGAGCCTTTGATGGCTCTCCGGTTTTCATTTTGTTAAAAATAAGCAAACCTGAGACCCAGACGACTTGTGCCACCCCGAAGAATGGCCTTAGACCCGCCTCTGCTTCCCGGCAGCTCAGCTTTCAGTAACACTGGTGCAGAAGCATGGTGCCCTCAACAAATATGGCCGCCGCGCTGCCGCCCGGGACTCTAGAGCTCTAGCTCACCGGGCCGGAACCACGTAATGCCGGAGGCGGGCCTCAGCAGGCGGAGTGTGTCTCAGCAGAGCAAGGTGAGGGCTGGTTGCTGAGCTGTCCCTGCATACTGCCTCTGTGTGCCCTCGCCGTGTGCACGTGGGGTCTGGCGCTACTGGTGAGGATCCGGGGACTGAATGGGGAAGAGGGAGGTGGGAAGAGAGGGAGGGGCTGGGCCGGGTGTCCCTATTGGAAGGGTCACTTCTGCGTCTTCCCCATTCTGGCCTCTAAGCACTGGGCCAGCAGGAGCCTGTTTGATCCGGACCTGTTGGGTCAGGCTCAGCTGTGCAGGTGGACCTACCGGGATGTGAGAACCATACCCACCCAGAAGCACCTCACCCCTGGCCCTCCCACCTCTCTGTAGTCCAGTAGCCGTCTGGACTGTGCCCTTTTGAGTCCCTCTCCCAGCCTTTCCTTCAGAAGGGGAACGGGAAGCAAGTTGATTGTCCCCTTTGTTCTTTTAAAAACATGCAAGTTAACATCACATGCAGGAATCACGCAGTCTTGATTCCTTGGCATCTGTGCCCAGTGGAGATAAAGAGGCAACTTCTTAAAAGACATTTATCCGGGCGTGATGGTGCACACTTTTAATCCCAGTACTTGGGAAGCAGAGGCAGGCAGATCTCTGAGTCAAGGCCAGCCTGGCCTCTAAAGGGAGTTCCAGGACAGCCAGTGCTGTGTAAAAAAACACTGTTTCAGGAAAACAAAACCATGGAAACAAAGATCATCTACCGAAGGAGTAAAAAGTGAGAGACCCCAGTATTGCCAGTTTAGGACAAGACTCTTGCTTTGGGCAGTTTGTGTCTTTTTATGTTAAAAGGATTGTTTTTTTTACATTTAAAAAAAAAAAGTCATTTGAGAATATCATACCATGTGTTTTGTTCATATTTGCCCTGGCTCCCCCAATTATTCTCAGATCTACCCCAACTTCTCTACCTATCTACCACCACCCCTCCTTCACATAGTCTTGGATGTGTGATCTTCTGCTGGAGAGTGAGTGACATGCTAGGGGCTATATTCTTAGAGAAAATGCTCTTTCCCTCTCCTGGCAGCTAAAAATTGCCACTAGTTGCCTGGGTAGTGGAAGGATTCTGAGCTCATCTCCCCTTTCCATGCTCGGTGTGTGGTCTGGCTTGTGCTTGCACAAGTTTTGTGCATGCTGTCACAACCAATATTTACAGCTGCCCTGCTGTGTTCAGAAGAGGTTTGTTTGTAGTCATCTAGTAATTCTATCTCAGCCTAGTGAGGGTGTCCTATATCCCTTTAGGGCTAAGAGCCATGGGGTCTTACATTCCCTGCACCTTGACTAGTTGTCACGGTGTTAATTCTATCAATTGCAAATAGGAGCTTCTCAGATGAGGGCTGAGAGGTGCATTCATCTATGGGTGTAATGGTAAGTCAATAAAAGTTAGCTTATTATTATTTTGTTTTTTTCAAACAGGGTTTCTCTGTGTAGCCTTGGCCTTCTTGGAACTCACTCTATAAACCAGGATAACTTTGAACTTGGAGATTTACTTACTGCTACCTTCTGAGTGCTGGGATTAAAGGGGTGTACCACCACTGCTCCCTAGGAGTTAGTTTTATGCTATTTAGCAAATAATAGTAGTAAGCTTTCCTCTAGGGCCAATGACCTGCCTAGCATAGGTTTTTAGCCTAATACTGATGCCAGGTATGGGTTTCATCCTGTAGGGTGGGACTTAAATCCAACCATAAAGTGGTTGATTACTCCCTTGATACCTGCTGCTATTGTGCCTGTGGGCACATCTTGGCAGGCTAGGCATAATAGCAACTGCAAGGATTTATAGCTGGATATTATTGAAGATTGCTTTCCCCTCTGTTAGCCCACATAATACCTTGCAGAACTGTGAAAACTAGCCAGTAGGGATGAAACTTTCAGGTCTGTAACAGCTCTGTGTTCTGTGATTCAAATTGGTGGTGTTTTCAGCGGTAGGGTCTTCCCCTCAAGTTCTGTATGGTGACCAAGAACGTTGACAATACCCTGTAATGTCTGGGCTCTGTGGGGCCTCACTGGCCAGCAACTCCAAAAGAAGCAACCCATTTCTGACACTGGGCTTTTTGTTAGGCTTGTGTCTAGTAGGGACATTGATGCTCTGTTGTAAGGTAATTACATTTTAACTATTGGTGTGTATGTGTGTGTGTGTGTAAACCTCAACATAATAGGTTTCCGTGTGTCTTTTTTGAAAGGTCATCAGTGTTTTTATGTTTTTTCCCCCTTTCTGGTATTTTCCTTCTACCCTACACTCCACTCTCACTCCAGCTTAACCATTTTCGTTCTATTTTTTACATTTAATCCTTACCACCAGTATATTCCATCTCTCCTCCCCTAAAAGCCCCTTCCTATGGCCCCTTAGTAATTTCCTGATCTCTGTGGGTATGTTTTCAGTTCCATATTTATTTTATATACTAACCCTTCTGTCAGGTGTATAGATGGTAATCCCCGCCCCCCCCCCCCCCCAATCTTGTAGGCTGCCTCTTTACTCAGGTAATGGCATCTTTTGCCAACTAGAAACTTTTGTTTCAGGTTTCATTTATTATTAATTCTCTTAATGTTTGTGTCACAAAAGTCCTGTTTAGAAAGTTCTTTCTTATGCCAATGAGTTCTAGTATGTTCTATCCTTTCTCCACTGTCAGAGTTAGGATATCAGATCTTAGGTTGAGGTCCTGGACCCATTTGGAGTTTAGTTTAGGGTAAGAGAGAGAAAGATCAAGTTTCATTCTTCTATTTTAGCTATTCATTTTGACCAATACCATTTATTGAAGATGCTTTATTTTCTCCACTGTGTACTATTGGCTTTGTTAAAAAGCAAGTGGCTTTAGGAGTGGGAGTTCATATATGGGCCCACAATTTATTTTCCATTGATTAGTGAGTTTGTTTTTGTTAGTGATATGTTGTTGTAGCTATAACTCTGTGATATAACCTGAAATCTGAGTTGATACTTTCAGCCATTTTGTTATTGTTTAGGATTGTTTATGTTATTATTATTTTTTTTGTAGTTCCATATGAAATTTAAGATTTTTTTTTTTTACAAATTCTGTAAAGAATTATTTTGGAAATCTGATGGTGGAGAGTGTGTTGGATGTAAGCATTTTGCTTTTGGCAGGATAGTCATTTTCAGAATATTAATCCTACCAATCCTTGAGTGGTCTTCCCAACTTCTGGTATATCTCCAATATCTTTTTCCAGTATTGAACAGTTTTTTGTTTTGTTTTATTTAAATTTTTCATGCAATATATTTTTATTATAGTTTTCCCCTTTCCAGATATGCCCTTCATCCTCTCCTGCCCAACTTCATGTTCTCTCAAAACAACAAAAAACAAAGGGTCCATATTGTGTTGGTCAACTACTCCTGAACTTGAGACTTGAGTTCAGATGATATACACGGTGTCACTCCATTGAAGAAAACTGGTATTTCCTCTCCCAGCTGTAATGAATTGCAAATGGTTTCTTGGTAAGGGGTGGGACTTTGTGCTCACTTCCCCTACCCTGTGCTGGGATCCCCCCACCCCCCTGTCTTGTGCATGCTGGTCCTTCTCTGTAGAGACAGAGGATTCTCACAGTCAGTCTTTAGGAGTCTGTTGGGGCTGGGGGTCCTCAGTACTTTCCTCAGGCAGTGAATGCTGACAGAATCGGCAATAAGAGTCTTGGATCCCTGCCAGCTATGGGGTCCAGAAGGCAGGGATTCATGATCCTTAGTTGAGTCTAAGGGGTAGGTGGAGTTGCTAGTTTGGGTCTAAAGTCCTTCTCTAGAGGTAGGTCCTCATCAGGTTGTAGGGATGGGTGTAGTTGGAGGAATGAGTCTGGTGTGTGCCTAGAGAAGGGGCCAGGTGTGCACATCAGAGATGTATAGAGCTGGCTGGGGTGAACAAAATTGAGTTAGTGGGCTACCCAACTAGGGATGGGGGCAAGGGCTTTCAGTGTGAATGGATGGATGTGGTTAGTGGCAGGAATTGTTGGCTTCCTACCTTAAAGTGGTATATGGGAAAGGGTGCTGGAAGGTAGACAGGACACTTGCTCCTTAGGCAAGTTGCAGGAATGGGTGGAGTTGTTGGTGTGGGTCCTTGGATAGTGGAGTCGGTTGTAGTTGAAGGTACAGTCTGATGTCTTTCTGGAGAAGAGATGTAGGCAGTAGGGAGTGGAGCTGGCTAGAATTGAGTTGGGGGTGGGGAGAGTTGAGGTTCCTGGGGGCAAGGACTTTTGGCATGGATGGTTGTTGGGGTCCCCTAATTGAAAGAGTGTATGGGAAGCTATTTTAAACTTTTGATGTTGAAGTTTGGGACCTTTAATTTTTTTAACAGCAGAATAGTTATTTATAGAGATACAGAATTCATTGCCAAACTCCTGCTTTTATCCCGACATAGGACTTTCTGTGGATCTCCTAGTCTGAAGAAATGAAGGTCTAAACAAGCATCAGAATCCAGCACACTCCAAGCAGAGTTCAAATATACAACTGTCTTCAAGTGTTGAAGGAAGGAGGCCCCCAAAATCCCATACACTGAAGCCCAGATTCATATTCTTAATCTTCATTTTGTTGCTAGGTTGGACGTTTTAATCACCCTGGTAGTAGAAGTATTGAATAATGCTGTCAGCATGTCTGCACACTCCATGCTCTCAGAAAGAATTGCCATAGCCAAGGAACTGATCAAGAGGGCAGAATCCCTTTCTAGATCAAGGAAAGGTGGCATAGAAGGTGGTGCGAAGCTGTGTAGCAAACTGAAGGCAGAGCTAAAATTCTTACAGAAAATAGAGGCTGGGAAGGTAGCTATTAAAGAATCCCACTTACAAAGCACAAATCTAACACACTTGAAAGCCATTGTGGAATCGGCAGAAAACCTGGAAGAAGTTGTCAGTGTTCTTCGCGTTTTTGGTTATACAGACACCTTGGGAGAAAAGCAGACTCTTGTGGTGGATGTAGTAGCAAATGGAGGTCATACATGGGTCAAAGCTATTGGCCGAAAGGCTGAAGCACTGCATAACATCTGGCTGGGCAGGGGCCAGTATGGTGACAAAAGCATTATTGAACAGGCTGAAGACTTCCTCCAGGCCAGTCACCAACAACCAGTGCAGTATAGCAACCCTCACATTGTCTTTGCATTTTACAACAGCGTCTCTAGCCCCATGGCAGAAAAGCTGAAAGATATGGGCATATCTGTCAGAGGAGACATCGTAGCCGTCAACTCTTTGTTAAATCACGCTGAAGAGTTAGAGCTGAGCGAGAGCGAGTCTGATGATGAGGGCCAAGAACTTCTGCAGGTGACAAGAGTAGACCGAGAAAATGTCCTGGCACACGTTGCATTTCCAACAGAGATCAAGGTTGATGTATGCAAGAAAGTAAATCTGGACATTACTACTTTAATCACATATGTATCTGCCATGAGTTATGGAGGCTGCCACTTTATCTTCAAAGAGAAAGTACTCACAGAACAAGCGGAGCAGGAGAGGAAGGAGCAGGTTTTACCTCAGCTGGAAGCATTTATGAAGGACAAGGAGTTGTTTGCCTGTGAATCTGCTGTCAAGGATTTTCAGTCTATTCTAGACACCTTAGGAGGGCCAGGAGAGAGAGAGAGGGCCACTCTACTAATTAAACGCATCAGTGTGGTACCAGACCAGCCTTCTGAGCGTGCCTTGAGACTAGTGGCCAGTTCAAAAATTAATAGCCGCTCATTAACGATTTTTGGGACAGGAGATACTCTGAAAGCCATCACCATGACTGCCAATAGTGGCTTTGTCAGAGCTGCCAACAACCAGGGTGTTAAATTCAGTGTGTTCATCCATCAGCCCAGAGCACTTACTGAGAGCAAAGAGGCTTTAGCTATGCCCTTACCAAAAGACTTCACCAATGAGAGTGTGCACTAGTGGTATCCTGTAAGTGTTGTCATGGAAATACATTATTTATACCAAAGGCTGGCCTTCTTGTCCATGTTGGGAGAAAAAAAGTTTATAGTAAAAATAATATTTAAAACTCTTACATGTTTAAGTAGAAGGGTTTTTTTTTTGGTTCTGGTTTTTTTTTTTTTTTTGTTCCGCCTATTTAAGATTGATAAATTAGAAAAAACCCAAGAGACCTTATTTATCTCTGCATTACATTACAAACTACACTATAGCAGGTAAGAACAGAAATACATCTGTGTAAGGCTTTCAGTGATCTTGTAATGCTTTTGTTCAGAGGGCTGCAGCCTTCACCACAGGTAATTGCATTTCATGGAATGTGGCTACATGACTCTTGACTTCATTAAATATCTGGAGAAAACTCTGAGGCCTGCTTTTCATTGTATTTATTTATCAGTTATGTCAACTGAAAGTGGAAAATAATAGTTATGTCAGATCCTAAAGTCACTGCTTGTTATTAGTGAAAAGAAAATGCTAAAAAATTAAAACTAATATCACTAAAAGTTTTAAAAATTAAACTAAAACTAAAATCCTTACAGGAAGTAGAGAATATTTTTTAAATACTTAATTTTAAAAACAATGGCTTTGTGTCAGACACAGTCTATTGGGTATGTTTACAAAGTGAATTGAGATGGGTTGAAGCCTATCTAGTTATTGGTGTACCACTTGTCTTAGCTAAGATCACTGTTGCAGCAGCTTGGAGAGGAAGGGTGTTATTTGCTATGAAGTAGCAATGAAAATAATTTTATGGTTGGGTCATCACAACATGAGGGGCTGTATTAAAGGATCTCAGTGTTAGGAACATTGAGAACCACTGATTTAAGATTAAAATGCTTATCGGAATAGTTTGGTATGAAACAGCAGGTAATTATGAGGAATGCTTAGAATGGAGGCAAAAGACAAATATATAATGTATTAAATTATTCACCAAATACCATGAGTACATAGTAAGGGAATAATTCTTGATCTGGGATCAGAAGTCAAAATGGAATGATGCTTGATGATTTCAGGGGTGAAGCTTTATAAAATATGTAAGTGAAAAAAGTATGATCAAAGAATGAATGTGAGGGCCTGGAGGAAAACCAGGCCAGAGAAACAGAAGTATTTTTTTTAAAATGTATTCTTTTTAATTATATATCATACATAATTTTATTACATTATATGTATTATATGTTTTTTTTTTGTTTTGTTCTATTAAGATGTATTTCATTTTTTTTTTATATGTACAGTGTTCTGCCTGCATGTATGCTTGCAGGCCAGAAAAGGGAATCACATCCTAGTATAGATGGTTGTTAGCCACCATGTGGTTGCTAGGAATTGAACTGAGGACCTTTGGAAGAGCAGTCAAGATTGGCTTAAGATCAGGTCTCTTTTAGGAAAGCAACGAAACCCTGTGGTTTGAAGAAAGTATTAAGCAAGAGGTGGTCGTTCCCTGTGAGCAGAGTAAGAACGATGGACTGTCTGGGTACAGGCTGCATGTGAAGCAGCACTAGCACGGTATTAACTTCATTTAGTATTCACTGAGGGTCTGTCATCCGCTGCTAGGCACAGAGGGAGGGCTGGAATATAAACAAGAAGACCCGGAAGGAAGGGAGATGGCTCTTCCTGTCTTCTGGAAACAGGTCCTAAGAACTTGGAGTCTTTACCAACTAGAATGTGAACAGTCACATCATTCTGAAGAAACTGCTTTCTGAGTTGGCCACATCTCTGGCCCTGCCAAACACCATTGACTTTTTCCAGGCATCCAGAGATTACAGTTTCACCAATATAATAAATGCAAGAAATAGATATAGATGTGGTCCTTTACTGGGGTGCTAGGTCCTAGAGTATAACAAACTGCTCTCTGGAGTTATTCCCTGCAGCATACTCCATACATAAAGGCCTACTCAGGTTGACCAAAGAGATCAACTTACAATGTAAAAAACTGATGGAAATTACAATAGGAATGTCTAGGTAAATGCCAGCTCAAAACTTAAATCCTGTTAGAAAGTAAAGCCAATGCCTAATGTCTAAAACATTGTGAAGGGTGGAGATATAAAAAACAACACACAGTTGTACCAGGGGAAGTGGTAGTGTTCTGGGGCCCTTCTGGAATGAGCATTCTGACACCAATGGTAATGGGAGAGAGTAGATGTCACTGGTAGACTGAAGCCAGAATAGCTTCTGGGAGGCTTCGGATGCTGGATCCAGTTTGTATTCCCAATTTATACTCTAAAACAGTGGTTCCTAACCTTCTTATTGCTGCAACCCTTTAATGCAAAACTTCATGTGATGACCCCCAACCATGAAGTTATTTTTGTTGCTACTTCAAAACTGTAATGTTGCTACTGTTATTAATCTTAATGTAAATATCTAATATTCAACCCCTTTGAAAGAACCGTTTAACCCTCAAAGGGTTTATGACCCACAGATTGAGAACTGCTGCTCTAAAGCTACAAGGCAGGGTGGCAGTCAGCAGGCCATGAAGGGCAATGACCCATTATTTCAGCTAGTCCTCCAGGTCATTCTGTTGGCAAGTGAAGTCAGGCTTGGCAAATAGGCAGTGTTAGTAGCACTTTAAGTAAATCACTAAATAAATAAACAAATCAGTATTTAATAATTGGCCTTTTCTACCTTATTCTACTTCAGTAGGCAAAACTAAAAGTATGTTTTAAAAAACCACCTTGTTCTAGAAAGATAACTTTAAAATCTGGTTTTGAAACATAAAGCCACTTAGTTTTAAGTATTAAGAAATATGCCTTGAGGCTGGGGAGGTAGATCAGCTGATAAAATTGATAGTTGTACATGCCTGTTGATCTGAGTTTGTTCTAAGAACTTACATAAGCCAGATGGTACAGTACACACCTGGAATCCCCACCCCTCCACAGAAGGATGAGGGCAGACAGGAAAAACACATGCAAGCTCACAGGCCCTCTAGCCTGGAGTATGGCGGCCATGGCTGAAGCAGCAAGAGACTCCCTGACCCCACAGGGTGGGAGGTGGTAACTCATTCCTAGGAGTTTCCCCATGGCCTTAACATGAACGCTCTGGAAAAGATTAATTATAGGTGAATATAATAATTTGGTAAATTTAGAAATGTCACTGCGTTGTATAGTTCTGACCTTCAAGCCAAACCACTGCCATCAAGAGTTCTCATCACAGCTAGACTTGTTGTCTGTGATTTTTTTTTCTCATAGGAAGAAGAAGCAAGTTGGGTCAGGAGACTCTCATATGAGTATCTAGCCTCCCTTCCCAACCAGCCATGTGCAATTCGTGCGTGCCCTAATTACATCTTGGCTTGGGGTCTGTGGGAGAGCTTAGAGGAGCGGACTTTCTCTGCCCAGCAACAAGGAAGCCATCCATCATCCTTGCTGGGTGCAGACCAGCCATGGTGGCTGCTCTAAGCTCATCCAAAGCTGCTGCTCCTAACAATTCATTCATTGCTCTTTAAGTAAGCCTAGTGAACTCATTGGTTTTTCAGGGTGAACTGTGATAGACTCAAACTTAAGTTTGTTATTGGAACCTTGGTTGTGTGTGTGCATAGAGGGGCAGGGGAGAGATATTTTTTAGTCTTCCTCAGGGTGAAAATTCTTGGAACACATTGAAACAATTTTCTTAGGAAGTATGAATTAGAATCAAGGAGGAAGTATAAATCAGGAGAAGCAATAACTTAAGTCAGTTTTTAAAATAGGTAAACAATTTTCTCCAAAAATGTTCTAGTCTAGTCAGCTTCATCAGGTAAGTTTTTACTCTTGCTTTAAGAGTGAAATAGTGCACACCTTAAATGGGGCTGTGGTATCTCACATGGAAAGAAGGGTCTTGTGAGGCATGGCTTAACTTTTGTTTTAGTGGGCTGGTTGTCTAAGCATCACTGTATTGTGTATGTTTTCATATTTGTTTTCTAGAATATGAACGTAGGTCTGATATTCAAATCTGGCAACATAGTAGATAAAACAAAATATTATATACTATCATTTTAAGAATACACATTTCAGATAAAAACAATAGAAGCAAAACAAAACAAACAAACAAGCAAAACAGACTTCACCTATGGGAATCTTGTTCCCAGGATAAAGAGGGCAGAGAACCTACCCATCCTTAACAATTGGCTAATCCTACCATGCTGGAATTAGCCTTCATCAGGAGCTAGAATAAGGGTAGGCTTGTTGATCACTAAGATCCCATGCAGGGAGCAGAGAAGTTCTGAGTGTGTGGAGTCCTCAATGAAAGTCTTTTGACATGAACACAGCAATGTCAGGACCTTGGCTTCAGCCCTCCAAACTCTGAGTGAGTAAGACTCAAAGAAATGGAAAAGTCTTCCTCAAGAGTACAAGTTGGTTGTTGATAGTGTGCACAGAAAATATCCAGCATAGTTCCCCTCCTGCAATGTTTACAGTAGCCTGAAGACTGCAACCCCACAGAGACTGTTCCAACTGTGATTGGCTAAACCTGTCCCCTTTTCCAGCTGTGTACCATAAACCCTGCCTCTTTCTTCTAAAGGTAATAACCCCTTCTTGCTCCAGTAATTCTGCCTACCAGTTCAACTCTATGTAATATATACACCAAGCTTCTGAGGTGCTTTGGTTTCATCGTCAGAGAGCCCAGTCCACTGAAACCCAGCTTTTCTATATATCTGTGTGTTGTCTTTTCTTCATTCCCTCAACACCCCAAAGCTATGCAATGATGTGGTACTCTTGCAACCAGAACCATAGAAAGCCTGCAAGCGCTATGAAAGAAGATCCTGCATACTTCGTCCAGTGACACAGCATGGACATTTGATTGTAGCAGTTCTGAATGGCAGAAAAAGAAACCTGAGAGAAACCCAAGTTCCATCTGTGTTCTACACAGAGCCCTGATCTTAATAGCACCGCAGGAGATTCCTAGGTAAATAAAACGTATAAAAATAAGACTCAGGCAATCACTATCACTACATGACATAAACATAAATAG
Organism: Cricetiscus sungorus; assembly: GCA_030556225.1. NCBI lineage: Eukaryota > Metazoa > Chordata > Mammalia > Rodentia > Cricetidae > Cricetiscus > Cricetiscus sungorus. The sequence goes on along the minus strand of JANBXA010000729.1, from coordinate 6,064,803 downwards.
CTTGAAAGCACTCATTTGCCAAACTTCACCAATTCCAATAAGATTATTTTTTTTGACTGAATGAGAATTTGCAGTGAGAAGCATAGAAGGAAACTTGGAACCACCAGATAGAGTGGTAGCATATGTAATGTGTGTGTATGTGTGAGAGATAGCACAAGGCTATACATACATAGGCTTTATAGGTATGTGTAATATTAAATAATAGCAAAATATAAAATAGGTTGAGGCTCTTTGAAGTGTTCCCCATCCAATTTCAAAGAGGCTACCACACTATGTACCACCAAACATTGCACGCAGTTGAGTAGACCTGCAGCTAGTGTGTTTTCTGATCTGAACTCCAGAATGAGGCATATATTATGTAGAGGTTAGGTTGGGGCTTGTGATGGTGATGCAGTGCAGACGCCAAAGACCAGCTTCCAGATCTGCTCTAGGGTAGTAAAAAGAAGACATTGGAGTAGTGAGGTCTTAGGAACAATTCTTATCTAAGGGTTGCTAGACTTTTCCTATCTGAGGGGAAACATACTTTCTGCTGTTAACCTAAGAAAAAGGGAACATGCACAGGCTTTGCTGATGGTGACTTTTTTTTTTTAACTTCAACTTAATCTCTCTTTCTTGATACTCTCTCTTACACACATACATCCCTCTCCTGCACAGTTACATATTTCTATATTCAGTTACAACTCTTTGCACATGGCTACACATCTTTCTTTTACATACATTTCTCTTCTACATCTCTTTTTCTCCCATCCAAGTACTAACCAAGCCTGACCCTGCTTAGCTTCTGAGATCAGACGAGATCGGGCGTGTTCAGGGTGATATGGCCATAGACTCTACATCTCTTCTCTATACAGCCTCATTTTCCTTGCCTTAACACAGACACAAATCTCCAGACAGCCACGGTTATACATCTCATTTACATAGCTCTCTCACCATTTGACAGCTCCCAGGCACAGCTCCTTTATGGAGCAGCAGCTCTTTCACACAGTTCTCTCTCACACACACACTCACTCTCACACACATTCTTCCTCTACATCATTTACCCACTCTCCGTTCACTCACTTTCAGCTGCTCCCTCACACTTCTCCTTCACCTTCTCTCATGCTTCTTTCCCATCCCTCACATTTCTCCAGCAGAGCATCACACAGCTTCCTCCTCTACAACACTCCTGCTATTCTCTTTCTCTTTCTGCATCACCCGTGCTGCTCTTCACAGCCAAACTTTGGACAACTCTAAGCTACATTTTCAGGGCCTGACCCATTTTCATAACTTGTAGTTTCTCTTAGGCTAGGAATAACACACTGTCCTGCCTTGCACGTAGCTCTAAGTTGGTGAGTGTTCCCAGACAGTAAATAATTTATGGACCTTAGCAGTCACCTCCATCCTCCTCCTTTATACCCTTGACATTAGAATCCTGTAACATTCCTGGCGCTTTTCGAATGTAAAGCCATTGAGTGATTTCAGCAGCAGCAACAGCCCAGCTGCTTCCCACCCTTCTTCCCTGAGGAGGTCTTCCCCTACATGGGATGGGTGTCTGTTTCCTGACTCTGCTTCCTGCCATGTTGTCCCTTCCTCCTAAACTGAGACACTGTGATTTGCTACTGGCTTTTTTTTTTTTTTTTTTTTTTTTTGTCAATCTCTTGTGTTTCTTTATAAATAGTTAATTTAAAATGTTTTTACCTTTTCTCCCAACCCTATTCATATTCCCCCCCTTTAACATCACCCACTGTAATGGTTGTGTGTCACTGTGTCTATGTATCTTTATGAACTTCCTATCTTCAAAATGTGATGTCTAAAATCATAAACATAAATTATCCAATCACTTTAGAAACACTGTTATTGAAAATTATTTGGTTGTTATTCTTTTTCACAAATGTCTTGGGAAATTTATCTTTCATTAACACTGGGGAGGGAAATTTTAATTAACCTATAAGAGTGTGAGACTGAAGATGGTCTTGAAACACTGCCAGATATAGCTGCCATTTGGAATAAAGAGGTTAAGGAAGCACCAGCTACTTTTACATATTGAGAAGCCACGGCTTTGTTGTAACCCCCACTGACCACATGGGGGTGCTCTAAGCCTTTCCTGTATAGCGTCGTCTCCTAGTACACATCCATACCATCTATGCCCGTCATTGACTTCGTTTTAGCCAGTGGCCCTGTTCTGACAGCATCCCCAAACCTGATTGTCTGAGGCAGACCTTGTCACTTTAGACCTTGTCAACTTAGAGTAGGTAACATTACAAGGTTGTCTTGTGAAAAATGTTTGTAACTGGTCATCTTTGGAAGTAAAGAAAGGATCAAATTTGCAAAAGTTAAAAAAGCCATAAACGTCATTTGTTCTATTTTGCAGCATCAGTTAATATAATTCCTTTATTAGTGCAGTCTGTTGTTCTAGTTCCCTCTCTTGCCCAGGGTCGACCTCTCTTGCCCAGGGTCGAAGGTGCTGTTGTATGATTTGTTTGTTTTGAAACCTTCATTTCTTTTTATTTTATATGTACAGATGTTTTATCTGCATGTATTTCTGTGTACCGCATTAGCGTCTGATGCCTGGGGATAATTGGGTGGGGAACAGGGCTAGAAAAGGACACCAGGTCCACTGTCCATTGTAGCTGTGTGCTGGGAATGGAACCTGGGTTCTCTGAGGGAACAACTGTGCTTTTAACCACTGAGCTGTCTCTTCCGCCTGAGTTTTTCGGGGGCTTTGAGCACCTTGATTTTCTTTTTTTAATTGTTAAGAATGTCAAATGTATACAGAGTAAATACTACAATGAATCTGCTTATTTGTGTACACTGTCAACAATATGAGTCAAGTATATGACATCTTCAACAATGTGTCTTATTGTCTAGTTCTAGAGGGCAATTAACTGTATTGTCAATATCCTGTAATGTTTGGGAGTAGGGTTCTAAGGGAACCTATTGACCAACAATTCAAAAATAGTTAACCCATTCCCAGTACTGGGATTTTTATTTGGTAGTGTGAGGCCTAGTTGATATATTGTTATCTTATTATAGGGTAGCTTCACACACACACACACACACACACACACACACACACACACACACACACACACAAAGTTTAAATGGAAACTTCTACAGTATAGGTCTGCATATAGATCTTTCCAAAGGCCTTCACTGTTATTTATCCCTCTCCCCGTGCCCTTCTCTACTCTACCTTCCCCATAACATTTAATTGTTCCTGATCATTTCTCCCTATATAACATTGTATTCTATTTCCCTATACATGAAAGGCCATATTCTCTATGATCCCTTACTATGTTCCTAACCTATGAGTATTCCAAATACCTAGAAAACACAATGAAAACCTTAAAACTAATATCCACAAATGAGAGAAATATCTGCTGTTTCTGAGTTCCAGTTACCTCAATCAGAGTGAGTGTTTCTAGTTCTGTGCATCTAATTACAAATTTCCTATTTTCATTTTCTTAACAGCTGAATAATATTGCATCATTAAAATGTTGCACATTTGCATTATTAATTCATCAGTTGATGGAAGTCTAGGCTGCTTTTATTTCTTAGCTATTGTGACTGGTGCAGCCACGGATATGAAAGAGCAAGCATATGAAAGAGCAAGGCCAGATGTTGCGGTAGATCAATCATTTTCAGCCTTTTGACGAGCTTTTACCCTGACTCTGATAGTGCCCGTCCCGGTTTGTGCTTCGTATTAGGCACTTTTCTATTGCTGCAGCAAAACACCACAACCAAGGGGTTTCAGAGGATGAGAGTCTGTGATGGCAGAGCAACGTCACAGTGGCAGGGACAGTTCACAGCTCACATCTTAGGAGGCAGAGAGCAACACACTGTGAGTGATATTAGATTTCTGAAGTCCCCAAACCCTTGCCCAGTGACGAACTTCCTCTAATGAGGCTACACCTTCCCAAGATGTGCCACTGCCTGGGGACCAAATATTCAAACATGAGCACGTGGAGGCCATTCTCATTTAAACTACCACACACCACTTTACTCCCTTCTAAGCAGCGATGCTGGCCATTTTGATTGCGATGAACTAAATCTAAAAGTAGTTTTGTTTGTATTTCCCTGATAGCAAAGATTTAAAAACTCTTTCTTAGCCATTGCGTCTCACTCTTTGAACTCTTGATTTAGTTCCATATCCCCTTTTTCAATTTGCGTTCTTGTTTGATGTGTAGTTTTTTGTTTTTGTTTTTGTTTTTTGAGTTCTTTGTATATTCTATATACCAGCTCCTGGTCAGATGTGTAGCTGGTAAATATTCTTTCCATTGTAGATGCTGCCTGTTCACTCAAAAGGTATGTTTTTATTTTTGTTGTTGTTGTTTGTTTGTTTTTATAGAGGCTTTTAAATTTTACATGGTTTGTGCTATTTCCTGTTCAGAAAGCCCTTCCCTTGCTTATACTTTTAAGTTCAAGTGTATTACATACTTTATCCTTGATTGGATTCAGAAGGTATTAAGTTTTATGTTGAGGTTTTTTGATCCATTTGGAATCATTTTTTTTTTTGTCCAGGATGATGTATAAGGGTCCAGTTTCATTCTTCTACATGTACATATCCAGTTGGATCAGCACCATTTGTTAAAAGGTCTGTATTTTCTCAAATGTGTATTGGTGTCCTCTTTGTAAAACAATTGTGGGTGAGTGGAACTTGGGCTTGTGTCTAAATCTTCAGTTTTATTTTATTCTCCAGTGAATCTGTTTTGTGGTGCTTTTATATTACTTTAGCTCTGTGTTATAATTAAAAATCAGGAATGAGGGTATCTCCAGCAGTTAATTTATAGCTCATGATTGCTTTAGCTGTCCTGCGTTTGTGTTTCCATGTGAAATTTAAGATTTTTTCTCAGTTTCTATGAAGAATTATTATGTAATTTTGATGGAGATTGCATTGAATGTTAGATGGCTTTTGGTTGGATGGATATTTTCACAATATGATTCATGTTTCGGAATTGGTGTAGATGTATCCCTTGGGGCTAGCCTCCCCATGATCTGTTAATCTCTGCATTTCCCAGTTGTGGTTTTCTTTGATGATCTCCATTTGCTGTAAAGAGAGATTTCCTTGAGGAGGGGTTGAAGCTTCCACTATCTGTGGTATAAGGATAATATAAAGTTAGAATGTAGTAAGCAATTGTGCTAGTCTACTAAAGTGGCAGTAGTAAAAATTCTTTTCTAAGGATCATGAGCATGCTAATCCCAGGAAGCTGGGTTTCTAGTACCAGGAATGATTTCCCTCCTGTTGAGAGGTCCTAAAGTCCAATTAGACAGCTGTTGGTTGCCACCAAAGTGTGAGTGCCACTTACTGCACCTTTGCGAATACTTTGCTATGCTGGTAATTGTTGTGATTTGTGGGTGTTGCAGCGGGGTGGGATTGTTGAATTCTTTCCCTCCCTTGGCAGTTTGCATAGTAATGTTTGGAACAGTGGGAGATAGATCACAGGAAAAAAAGGCTTTCATGTCATATCCAGCTCAAATCTTTCTGAGTCCTTCGTTCTAAGTATAAAGTGTCTTCAACAAAAAGCAGCCCATGCTCAACCTGGAGAGGCAACCATGGGCTGCATCAATATATTGTTTTCAGAGTCACTTGAACTATCCTGACCAACTATTCAACAGAAAGTTCTTTATACCTGGCTCCGGAGTTCTTGTTAATCAATGGTTCTTGTTGGGAACATTGTCAGCTCAATAATGTATAGTGTGTGTGTGTGTGTGTGTGTTGTGTGTAATTGTAAATAAATATAAAATATGTTTGCGATAATTTTAGGTAAAGATAAAATGAGTGGGGCTTTATCGAATAACCTTGGCGTGATTTGTCCCTGGTCCCTCATTCCCTTCTGTATTGATCAGCATCCCTCCTCCTCAGTTGGAGCCTCTTCTCCGTTACTCCATATCCTACTTCATTTAATCTGTATTCTGTTATTCCTCATCCCTCTACTCTCATTCCTTTATATTTTTCTGGTACCTGTAGCTACTCCATGTCTTTCTATACTCATATCTGAGAGTTTAGAAGTAGGAACTGAAGATTCGAGAGAACATGCAGTGTTTGTCTTTCTGGATCTAGCTTACCTCATTCAGTAGAATTGTTTCTAGGTCTATGCATTAACATGAAAATTTAATGATTTTATTTTTCTTTATACCTAAACAGTTTTAGTGTTTCAGATTTCAGTTTCAAATTGAGGCCTATAATTCACTTTGAGCTATTTTTGTGCAGGGTTGGATATGGTCTATTTGCATTCTTCTTCATGACTCCCAGTCCAATCCTTGGAAATGGTCTCTTTTTCCAGGATATGGTTTTTGGGTTTTTTTGGGGGGTTTTTTTTGCATCCTAATAAAAGGTGTCTGTGGTTATGAGTACTCAAGTTTATGTCTTCAATTTTATTATTGATTCATATATATGTTTGTGCCACTATTTTTTTTAACTGTAGCTTTATAATATCTTGCAATTAAGTCTGGAATAGCAATCCCTCCAGCATTCTTCTCATGCCCAGAATTGCTTTGGTTATCTGAGATCTCTTCTGTTGCATATAATTTTTTTAGAATTTTTCATTCATGTGAAGAATATTGTGGGTTTTTTTTATTGGAATTGCACTGAATCTGTAAGTTGTTTTTGATATGATGGTCTTTGTCACAATATTAATCCTACTCATCCAGGAAAACAGGATTTTTTTTTATTTTCTAATGTCTTTATCAACTTCTTTCTTCAAAAACTTGAAGTTTTTATTGTACAGGTCTTTTACCTCCTTGATTAAGCTTATTGCAACACATTTTATTGTCTTTGATGCTGCTGTAATTGGAAATGTGCTCATAATCTCTTTCTCAGAGTGTTGTTGATATGTAGAAAACCTACAAGTTTTTGTAAATTGATTTGTTCCTTGTCAATTTGCTGAAATTGTTAATTATTTTTATAAGTTTTTTGGTGTGATTTTTTTTTGTATTTCTTATGTATGATATCATATTATCTGCAAGTAGGGATAGTTTGACTTCTTTTCTTATTTCTATATCTTTAATTTCATTCTCTTGTATTATTGCTCCAGCAAGTGCTTCCAGAAAAATATTGGAAATGAATGGGGATAATGGATAGTCCTGTCTCTGCCTTGATTTTAATGAAATTGCTTCAGTTTTTGCTCTACATAGGATATCATTGGCTGTGGGTTTGCCATATGTAATCTTTATTATAGGGATTATATTCCCTCTCATCCTACTCTACCTAGGTCTTTTATTATGGAGGCATGCTGAATTATGCTATAGGATTTTTTTTCTGAATCTATTCAGATTATCATGTGGGGTATTTTTGTCTTTAAGTTCATTTTTTATGGTTTATTATATCCATTGATTTACATATATTGCATCAACACTGTATTTTAAGTACAAAGCCAACTTGATCATGGAGGATGATCTTTTTTTATTAAAAAATGTTTTTCATATAATATATTGTAATTATGTTTTTCTCCTCCCCAATTTCTCCCAGATATTCCCCTTATACTTCCCACACAATTTTATCTTCTCTTTCCTTCTCTGTTTAAAAATTAAACATAAAAAATGAAACAAAAATAAAACCCTCAACAAAACAAGAAATACAACCCCACATGTAAAAACACAAAAAGTAGAAATTAAAAATAAACAAACAAATGACAAGTAAGACAAAGAAAGATATGCCCAAACAAAACAAAATGAAACAAAATGTCCACAAAACACCAGAGTGAGTTTGTTTTGTGTTGGTCAGCTACCCCTGGGCAGGAGGCCTGCCATGGAACATGGTTGGTAAATGGGGGACTTTATTAGACAAAACTGACTTTCCATTTTCCAGTGGGCATCAGTTATAGATAGCTTCCTTGTTAGGGGTAAGGCTCTGTCCACTTCTCCCTGTGTGTGGTGGGACCGCCTCTGGCCTGAACCTGTCTTGTTCTTGCGTCTGCTGTCAGTCTCTATAAGTTCACATGTGCATCAGTCCTTCTGTGCCTGGAAGATGCTGGTTTCCTCGGTGTCATCCATAACACCTGGCATTACAATCTTTCTGTCTCCTCTTCTGCACGTATCCATAATCTTTGAGGGCATGGGTATGGTGAAGACATTCCATTTAGGACTCTTTGAGTACTCCAAAGTGTCTTACTCTCTGCTCACTATACACTTGTGGATCTCTGTTTTGATTCCCATCTACTGCAAGAAGAAGAAGCTTCTGAAATGTGGGTTGAGCAAGGCACTGATCCATGTCATTAGAAGATATTTCATGGTTATGTTCCTTTATTGGAATAATTGTAGTAGGTTTTACTACCAGCCCCTGTGACCATCTATAGTTTCATAGTCTCATATTGGTTACTTTATTATTGCCAGGTATAGGTACCATCTGATGGAGTGGGCCTTAAATCCAACAACAACAAAAAAAATCGTTGGTTACCTTCATAACGTTTGTGCCACCATTTCACCAGCATATATTGCAGGCAGAATAATGTGTCAGAACAGAGTTTGTAGCTGGAAAATATTGATGCTCATTTTTCTCTTTCAGTCATGTGCAGTGTATCTGACAGTATGGTGAATGCTAGTCACTAAGGATGAATCTTCTAGTTAGGCACCAGCTTAACTTCCCCATGTTTGATGAAATGAGTAAATTGTGTCTTCAGAAATGGGACCTTACCATCAGGTTACGAAAAACAACAAAAGGCCTTAGCAATAGCCTGTGTTGTTTTGTTTGGGGGTGGTTGATGGTACCCCTTTTGGTGAACAACTCAATAAGATGTAACACATTCCTGGAACTGGAGGCTTTATAGTTGGTGGTATAAAATGTCTAGTTGGGGCATTCTCTCCCCCATTAAATTATGTCCATTTAGATTTCTTTCATATATGTACATATTTTAAGTGGTTTCTATGGTATTAGGTTTCTATATGGTTTTTCAAATGTTCTTTAGTGTTAATTGTTTCTCCTCATATTTCCTCCTTTATCCTTCTCTCCCACCACCTGAGGGTGAAAGGATGGAAAAAGGTATTCCAGAAAAATGGAATTAAGAAACGAGCAAATCCAGCTATTTCAATATCTGGCAAAATAGACTTCAAACCAAAGTTAACCAGAAGACATAAAAAGGACTCTATACTCATTAAAGAGAAAAATCAAGCAACAGCATATTATAATTCTAAATATACATGCACTCAAGCTAGGAGCATCTGATTTCAAGAAGGAAACACTATTAGATTTAAAACCATAGAGAGTGTGTGATTTGAATATTCCACAAAAATAACTAAATGCATTTGGAAAAAAACTAAACACAAAAAACTCTGGAGTTAAATGACAGCATAAGCATATGGAGCTAAGAGATCTATAGAGCATCACACTCAAACACTAAAGAATGTACATTTAGTGTACTAAAATAATTCATGAAGCAGTCTTCAAAACAGACCTCAATTTGGACATAAAACAAACCTCTAAAATACAAACAACTTGAAATCACATCCTACATTCTGTCTACTGTGAATTAAGGCTAGATATCAATAACAACTACAACAATGACAGAAGCTAAACAGCATACCACTAAATCAAAATTGGGTAAAGGAAGGAAACAAGAAAGAAATTTAAAAATGTCTACAATTGAATGAAAATAAAAGACAGTGTATCAAAATCTATGCCACAAAGTGAAAGCAGTCATGAGGGAAGTTTATAGCCCCATGTGTCCATATCAAAAATGCAAAATATGTCTAACAATACACTGAAAGGCTTTAGAAAAACAAGAGTAATCTGTCATGGATTAATAAGGATCAGGAAAAACAGATAGGCTGAATAGATGCTTATTCAGGGAGAAATAAATTACAATAGAGACAGGTGAACACCAGCAAGTTCCTGGTCCCAAGGATGCCTCCGGATGGTCTTTGTCCCTGTCCAGCAAGCAAGAGAGTGCTCCAGGGCCCCTTTCCCAGACTTAGTTTCCCCAGGTCACATCTGCCCCTGTCTCCACCCCAATGGGCATGGTCAGTGCCACAGATGTGGACAGAGTGAATATCTCACTATAATTCCCCTTTTAGTCAAGAAAAGATTCAGGCTTGATACAAAAGTATATACAAAACAGTGAATAACAAGTGTGCTCTAAGAAAAGGAAAATTGAGAACATACAAACTTAAGACCTACATATCTAGTCCTAGGATGAAGGCATAAAGGAGTTTACAATAGAGTTGTCCTAAGCTGGAAAGCTGAAGTCTAGTACCTAATATATCTAACTAGGAAGAGAGAATAATAATTGTGATAGTCTAATCTTCAACCTCATCAAAGACCTGAGAAGGAAGATAACGATACTAGGGTATGCAGGAAGTGTGGATGGGCAACTTCCAAATGGTGTAGCAAGGACAGAAACAGCAGGCTACCTGGACAGTCACCCAAGGTCTCACAGCAACATTGGTGCAACCAGTTTTGGCTAAGGCCTAGAATACTTGACAGACCACTACAGAAGCAGGGAGGTAGAAAGGCTGTCTTACCCTTACTTGGCAATGTTCAGTAGTCTTCTATGATTGTCTCCTGTAAGCACCTAGGACCACATGTCCAAATCAGTGGTTGAGGTGGGGGCAGTTCTTTGCCCAAGAGGCCATTAGCCGAGGTGATGATGGATGGCAGAAAGAGTGACAACAGTGACCAACATATTTTCGGGAAAATGTACAGTGCTGCCAGGAGTAATAGTGTCTCATGTCAACGGAGTATTAATATTAAAACATTTAAATGCCATGTTCTGCAGGTCTATGAAGTGTTTGAAGATTAAGCATCTATGTCTGACTAATCTCATAGGTAGAAGAAACATGGGTGAAGATAATCTGTAATACTCAGGAACCTAGCTATAAGCTTGGTTGAAACTTCCCTGAGTAAAGCAGGGACAAATACTTAAACACTATAACTATATATGTAAATCTCTAAAACAGAGGTAGAGTAGAAATATCTTGACTAGAGGTAGAACTGTATAGTTCAGCATGACAAAAATATCATAAATTGTATTGATATAGAAAATGTCTTGAACATAAGTAGAAGTAGAATATGGTAAGGATATTGTGCACAAAACATAAATGGAAAAATTTTACACAATATGACAAAATATAACATACAAATCATCTGGGAAGGGAATATAAACTTAGCTTTACATATAAATATGTAAAATTTATCACATATAAGAATCTATAACAATGTAAGCTGTGTTATCTCACTATTACTAAAATCATTCACAAGAAGATAGGCTAATCTACCTATATCCCATTAAACCATAGAATCTACCTATATCCCTATAAACCATACCTTTTACACTATACCCTATCCCTGTCTAAAAGAGATACCCGAGTCTAAGCATCACCTTCCATACCCAACCCTAAGTAACTAGAACCAACCCTATGAAGATAAATATTATCCCTAAAAGCCAAGAGTAGGGAAAGGGAGCATCTTTATCTTAAGATTATTTTCTGCTGAAATAGGATGATGATTGCTCCATGGGATCCTGTAGGAAGAAAATTCTTAGCAACAAAAATTTCTCAATGGGACTGGCTGTGACATTTGTAGCTAGTCTTCATGTGACAGGAAATGCTTGACTAGAGTTCTATCTGTAACTCTGGCCAGGGTGTAATAAGAAGGTGCACCATTTCAGCGAGCTAGTCAGGAGTTGTCTTGAGCATAACAGTCCCAAACAAGTTTTAGGGTGATGTTTGTCCAGATGCATCAGATTGAGTCAAGTGGAAATGACGAAGTGGGGCCCCATCTTCTTTCCGGAGAGTTAAAAGATTGTTGTTAGGAATTGTTATTATTCCTTGTGGAAAACTTAAACATCAATCTCAATGTAAAAATTTCAACCTTTAAGGTATGTATTTTAGGAAAGGCAACAATAAACATGAAATGTACAGGAGGAAAATTAGGATTTCAGAGAGAAAAACTGCGTATAGGCAAATGACAGTCCCCAGATTTTGTTTTCTTCTGGACAACAGTAAAAACTTCTGAACTAAACCAGCCAGTGTACTTCAAGGATGTATTGACCTCAGTATGGAAACCAGGATATGTGTTACATTGGGGTAGAGGTTTTGCCTTTGTATCTACAGGAGAAGAAAAGCTGTGGATACCATCTAAGTTAATCATAGATCCAAGTTGAACAAGAGAAACATCTTAATGAAGAGAAATGACAAGTCATCCAACAAAGTAATTCCCATGAGTTGTGCAAAGACCTCTCAAAGGTAGGGGAAGTGTAGACATGAATAGATAATTAAAATTGAATTAGCATCAAAATGAATAAACTAGAAACGAAAAACAATTCAAAGAATGAATGAAACCAATAGCTAGTACTTTGGAAAGATTAACATGATTAACCAAACATTTAACAAAATTAATAAAAAGAAAGAGACTGTTCGAATTAATAAAATAAGAGATGAGAAAAGGAGACATTACAACAGATACCCAGAAATTTAGTATCCTCGTTGGGGTTCTGATAGTTTTAGGTACCCTTGGTTCCAGTGATTTTTCCATATAGAGTTCACATATATACTGGTTTCTTTTCTCCACAGCCTTCCTAGACAGATAGTCCATGTTTCTGGCATTTCCAGGATCCCAAGGTCACTACTGTGGCTGAGGTTTCATGCTCATGGTTTCTTGTATTTCTTTCCCATGAGCTCTCCTCTAGGATGAGACCATGTTACCTATATCCCAGCCTTCTTTAAAATTCCTGTGGAAGCCTTCACAGTTCTATCACTTGTATTCTATGTATTCTTGGAAAATATAACTAGATGGCTAGATGACTCTGAGGTCTGTCAGTGGCTTGAGCAATAGTCAAGTCCTTTTGGTCTATGGCTGCAGGATCTTCTAAGTGTGATGGTGCTTTAGCCTGGAAAAGCAGTTCCAGAGGCTACAATAGGAACATGGTTTTGGCAACTCACTCTCTCCTTAATGGAAAGTCTCTTAAATAATTTTTACAGTTTGTACTTGAATACTGTGCTTTTTAAATTACTTTCCTAAAAGAAGTTTAAAATATCTTGTTTATATTTTAATTATTTCTATATTATCATCTAGACTTTGTGCATATTGTCCAATTACTCATAATACTTTATCTTCTTATAGGTCTATCACACATTTTCATGAATGTCTATTTTATTACACTCCATTGGGCTGTGGGTGCTTTTGAAATTATTTTAATGGGAATTATTTTATATGGCTCAGGGAGTAAGGAGACTTGCTGCTCATCCCAATAACCTGCTTTCAATCCCTAGCACTCTCATGGTGGAAATCAAAAACCAATTCCTGCATGTCCTTTGACCTCCCTCCACACACATATTGTTTCAGGAACATGCACCCTCCTCACACACGATAAATGTATAGTAAAATTTCTAGATGCGTTATCATGATAGCATAGTGAAAACATAGTTGTAATTGATTACCGTTAAGGTATTTTTATGTTTGATAATAGTTGTTGGAATGTTTGATTTATTATTTCCTCGGGTTGTTGAATGCTGGATCTTAACTAGACCCGACTAGTCATCTGCCCAAGTGCCCTTCAGTTGTTTTCTTTTCTTTTTGCTTAATAGATACCATCACAAGTGAGTAACACACCATCTCCACTGGTGCTGCAGAGAATGGTTGACTAATTTCTGATACAGTACACCCAATTATCTTCTCAGGATTTATAGATACAGCCTCTTGATTATATAAGAAGCATGAAATCAGAAGAGAAAAACCTTTCCTTATGATACACCAATTATTGCTCCATAGACAAAAGGATTTTTGATAACAAATCAAATACTGATGAATACTTTTGAGATCATTGGGAATTCATGTAAGAGTCCAGAAAGCAAGCTTCAGAAAAGAAATTAATATCTCCTAACAAACCTTCACAGAACTTTTTGAAAATAAAATAAGAGAATGTGCAAATAATATTTTCTATGTTGCAAGCAGTATGTTTTTTAAAGATACATATCTAAATTATGATATATTTATAGGAATTTATCATTTGGATTGCAAGAATTCTAAACTATCTGGAAAAACCAGATCTGTATGTCTTCCTCAATTATGCGTCAACCAAAACTGTTTGAACTGCCAAATCTTATAATGTTTGGTTATTTTATATGTATACATACATATACACATATATATCCAATTTCAATTTATAATCCCAGGTTTGCCCTTAGGTTATCTTTTCCAAGAGCATTGGGAATCTTTCTTTGAGATGTGGATCTGTAGTTATGTATTATTCAGTGTCTAAAACATATTTTACAGTGCACCGACTCTTTCCAAAAGTTGTTGTTTTAAGCTTTCTCATTCTCCAATAGAATTAGAGCAATTTAATTTGGTAAATTTGTCAAATATCAAATAGTAAAGCTAATAACACAAGGAGGCTATGTGAGGAGAAAGAACTGTCATCTTTTTCTGGAAATATCATTATACTGTTATTAACATGCACATCTTGGTGCTTTCTTTTTTATATAGTTTATTATAAATCATCTTATTTTACATATCAATCTCAGTTCCCTCTCCTTTCCATACTCCCATACCATCCCCCATCCACTTCCCAGGGAGGGTGAGGCCTTCCATGAGGGATCATCAAAATCTGTCAAGTTTTTTGAGGAAGGGCCTAGGCCCTCCCCATGTATCTAGGCTGAGAGAGTATCCTTCCATAGGGAATGGGCTCCTGAAATCTGTTCATGCACTACAGATACATCCTGGTTCCACTGCCAGAGGCTCCATAGACTTTCCAGTTCTCCTTGCTGACACTCATGTTTATGGGGTCTGGTTTGGTCCTATTGGTTTCCCAGCTGTCAGATTGGGGTCTATGTGTTCCCCCTTGTTCAGGTCAGCTGTTTCTGTGGGTTTCTCCAGCCTGGTCTTGACCCCCTTGCTCATCACTCCTCCCTCTCTGAAACTGAGTTCCAGGAGTTTGGCTCAGTCTTAGCCGTGGATCTCTACTTCGGTTTACATCAGCTACTGGATGAAGGCTCTAGGATAGCATTTAAGGTAGTCATCATGGAATAGTTTTCAAAAACCATCCATCTGTACCAATTGCCTTATGCTTTTAAAAAATAAAAACTTTTCAATGGTTCATGTGAATTTTACATCATGTACCCCAATCCCACTCATCTCCCTGGCCCCTGATTTCTGCCCTTGTAACCTCGGCACAAAACAAAATTTAAAAGTAAAGCCAAATCAATCAATCAATCAATCAATCAATCAATCAATCAATCAATCAATCAATCAATCAAAATCTCATTGTGGAAGCTGTAGTGTGGCCCAGTGAGTGTTATGAGGTTTTTCTCCTGCCGCCAGTCTGGTCCTGCCGCCAAGCCAGCCCCCAATAACACGCCGAGACTCTGTATTAGATATAAATCTGTTGGCCAGGTACTAGTTTCTTACCGACTAGCTCTGTCTTAATAATTAACCCATTTCTACTTATCTAAGTATTTCCATGTGGTCATCTTATTGGAGAGCCAGCACACTGCTCTCTTTTTGCTCTCCATGCTGACTCCTCCTTCTCCTTCCTCTTTCCTTCTAGTCTCCTAGCCCCACCTATCTTGCTTTCCTGTTGGCCAACAGTGCTTTATTCATTAACCAGTATGAGAAACATATTTACAGAATAACATCTCCCATCATCTCCTCTTTTCTGTCTAAAATATAAAGAAAGGTTTAACCTTAGCATAGCAAAATATATCATACAACAGTTATCAAATAAGAATCACAGTTAATATTTAGTCCATTAACATTTAGCAAGATTTAAAGAAAACATTTCATTATCTATCCTATCTTTGTGAGTCTGAAGTCTTATATGTAACTTATCTTTAATCCTAACTAAGGAAAACCATAACCATTGAGTCACACAGTATACCCTTTAGTCCATACATCTTTACTTGTAAGTGTTCTTTGCAATGAGTCATTGTTTATGATTTAACAAAGACTGCCTGAAGCATCGGAAAGCAAAGCCAGCCACACTAGTTAGCTACAGAAGTTAGGCAGTGCTGACACACACCTTTTATCCCAGGACTCAGGAGACAGGCAGATGGATCTCTGTGAGACAAGGCCACTCCAGCCTACACAAGAGTGAAGAGTAACAGAGCTCATGCCTTTGATCCCAGTGCTTGGGATCACACACCTTTAATCCCAGCCCTAGAAAGGTATGGAAAAGACAGGAGCCCATGCTGAGGAGAGACAGCAGTCTGAGACTTGGTGGAGAGCTCTTGGAGACAGGATCAGCCCTTTCGGCCTGAGGTAGAGGTAAAAGCTAGTGGCTTGGCTGCTTTACTTTTCTGATCTTAAGTTTGAAGCTTGAACTCCAATATCTATCTCTGGGTTTTTATTTCTTCTGTTACAAGTTATTGATCTGGTTTGAGGCCTCTGGCTTCTGCTACACCATTGATAATGGGTCATCACTGGGACTCCTCTTGTATATTTTGTTGTTGCCCTGTGCCATGAAGATCCTGTAGATTTGGGTCTGCAAGTCCAGCCCCTTTACATCCTCTAGCAAACCATAGATGGGGTGGATTTGGAGCGGGCTAACTCATCACCCTGATTCTGGGCTTGGGTAGTTGTAGGTTTGGTCAGTTCGCTGTCTTCCCCTCAATGTCACCACAGAGGCAAGCTCTCCAGCACTGCCCTGCCCTGGCTAGCTCACCCAGTGTAGCAAACAGCAAGGAGTGGGGCCAGGTCTCCTGCTCTCACACCCTCTGGTGGGTCTCA
This sequence comes from Cricetiscus sungorus, assembly GCA_030556225.1. NCBI lineage: Eukaryota > Metazoa > Chordata > Mammalia > Rodentia > Cricetidae > Cricetiscus > Cricetiscus sungorus. Next base: position 6,048,170 of record JANBXA010000729.1, on the reverse strand, counting down.
CCCTCACTCATACCACCATGGCCAGCTCTACTGTGTTGCCCTGGTGTGATACAGGACCAGCTCTCTGGATTGCTGCTTTTGGTAAGGGTCAGGGTCAGCTCTTCCTTTTTCATGCCCCCAAGGCTGGCTCACCTGCCTGTGGCAAGAGTCTTACCCTTGCCATCTGGTATCATTCCTGACTGGGCTGCTGCCAGGGGCCATGTCTGTGTCTGTGGTCCTGCTGCAGTTGTAATCTGTGTTGGTGTTTGTGGCTCCAGTTACCACCCATAGCAGTAAGGATAGGGCTGCACAGAGTTGGCCCTCACTGGCTGCAGCACTGGGAATAACTAGTTCTGCCTCTCACCACCAGCTCCACTCAGGAGAGAGTCCTGCACCCTCCAGGACAGCACAGTAGAACCTTACCTGATGGCAGGGGTGTGGGTGAGCTAGCCCTGAAAACAGGCAAGAGTGGGAGAGCTGGTCCCACTGTCTGTCACATGGTGTGGGGACGGGAGAGATACCCCGTTTGCCCCACATCCCTCTCCTCTCATTACCTACTGCAGAAAGGAAACGCTGGTCCGGGGTCACACGTGTGAGAGAGTGATGCTGGCCCTCACGGCCTGTAGCCCACAGCAGAACAGGCCCTGTACTTCACCTGAGCAGCACAGTAGAGCTAACCCCATTGGTAGGGACACAGGTGATCCCATGCTGCTAATGGGAGTGGAAGATCTGGCTCCACCCTTCACCTGCCACGTGGTGGAATGGGAGGGGGGATGATCTCCCCGTCCCTAGCTCTTTGCTGCCAGTGGCGGGTGGGAGAGCTGGCCCTGAAGTCACGAGAGTAGGATGATTGGTACCACCTCCCACCGGAAGCAGTACTTGGGAGAACAGGCCCTACACCCAGCCTGGGCAGCACAATAGAGCTGACTTGGGTGGGTCATAAGAACACAAGGACTAGTTGTGTGTCGTGTCCTGTGGCACCCTCCCCCATGTGATGGCATGGGTAAGGAAAAAATACCCTTCCTCCCCTTGCCACCTGAGACAGGTGGGAGAGCCGGCCTTGCCGCTTAGTAGCTGTCGCACATGGGAGAGGGCAGGGTGCCTTGCCTGGGCATCACACTAGAGCTGATACTGTGGGCAGGAGGCACAGGCGAGCCAGCCCTGAGTATGTGAGAGCACATTCGCCTTATGCTTCTTGTTGAATTCCTGCAGGGGTAATTCAGTGATTTGGTTCCACAGTCTGTGTATGGTCTGGGGAGGATCAAAGTTGCTAAGATGCACTGTACCTTGAGGACATAGGCAAGGAGTGTGGTCTATATGCACATTGATCATGTACATGTATGTAGGGGTAGCATGCTCGGAATATTTCTGCAGAGCAGGATTCTCTACCACCACAGCCACCACTGGGCTTTAAGTATCCTTCATGCAAAGTGAATCGATAAGGAGTGTAATGACTCACATTATAAAAGGACCATAGAGTTTCTGTAAGTGTCATCTTTCTAGGAACTTGTTTGCAGATCATTAAATATTTAATTGAGGGAGAACGTGAAATAATTTGTTTCAGCTCACTGGTCTTAAAATCACAATCATTATATAAACAAAACAGATCTGAAATTATGATGATAATTGTCTGATATTGAAAATTTACATTTGTATCCTAGAGAGCTGAAAGTATGAAATCAGGCAGTCCCTAGGCATTCATAAACTTAAAATTACATTGCAAGCATACACACACTAGCTATGATACCTGTACAGTGCTTTTCAATGTACATATAGTCTCCTGGTTTGTTGATCTTCCTAACAATATGTATTCTCATTTCAGATCTGGGGTGGGTCTAGAATGCCTTCATTCCTCAGGCTGTGCCAATGGTGTTGGCTTTTGAACTACATTTGAGTATGAAGAATCTAGAGACGCTTTCCAAAGGTTCATGAGAGAACAGATTTTCCTCTGTTGTCTCTTGGGACACATTAGCATTGTTTCCTTGGGCAGAAAGCAGCATCCAGCATTTAGAATCACTCTAATTAATTGAATGCTTTTGGCCAAATAGCTAACCAGATAACCTACAAGCTTACATCCCAGGAAGTTATTCTGCTTACTATAAAGTGCTCGTGATTTCCAAACCTCATTTTCTTGTTGTTACTTCGTCTTATGGTGTTAAATGTGTTTGCTCAAAGAGCTAAGGAGTCCCAGTGAGTAGATGCTGAGCCAATTTGATTCTAGCACTTATCATTCTTGCCATTAATGACGTGATGTAGATAATTCCTTGTTGTGGAGGCTGTCCTTTGCAATGTAGCATGCTTATCCATGCTGCCGATTTCACAGATAACTCTAGAACTGTCACCTTTATCAACCAAGGCACTTACTACATGGAACCCAAATCATTGTCAAACCCTAGTTCCAAAGGAACTAGGAACACTAAATCACCATTGGCAAGGATGGAAGGCAGATGATAGGAGTCTCAGTTGGATTTTATAAGAAGAAGCCCATGAATTCATTCCTGTCCCCCAAATCTGACTTACAGTGTTACCAGGAGCAGTTGGAAATCACCTTTAGCTAAACCCACTAACAAACCCACCAAAGCTGTTAATAATCAATGGGCATTTCCCCTGGAAGGCCTAAAAAAAAAAAAAAAAAAAAAAAGCCAAAAAACAAAACCAAAATCAAAAATTAAAACCAAACAAACAAAAATCAACTTTCTTCTATAGTACCTTTTGTTTTAACATTTTTTTTTGTCTTAGTGCTTTTTGTTTTGTTATTTTTGTTTTGATTTTAATTTTTTTGAGAGAGGAAGGACAGGAAGTTGTCTGAGCAGGGAGGTGGAGGAGGACCTGGGAGGAGTTGGAGGACAGAAAAGGATATGATTACAATAGACTGTGTGAAAAAATTTAAGTAAAATACGTTAATTTATAAACAAAAACATAGTTTAGCAAGATCAAAATCAATAGACAAATATTCATGGCCTAAGCTAGAGGACTTTCTTAACTTTGTTATATTTATTCACATACTTTTTAATTTATTTATTGTGCGACAAGTCTTAGGGCATGTGTGGAGGTCAGTGGACTATTTGCATGAGTTGGCTCTCTCCTTCTACAATGTGGAACCACAGAGTTTGAACTCAAGTGTTCAGACTTGGTAGCAAAAAGTACCATCATGGTACTGTTGGTTAGTATTTAGGTTCCGAATCCTTATCACCTTCATTCTCAAGTGGGGCCACTGGAATAACACAAGGACATGTTTAGAATTCCTATGACTGGAATAGGCATAGCCAAGGAGAAAACAATAACTTACCTTTCTTTCAAGTGTGTTTATCTTTCAAGATATTCTTATTTCAAGTATTTAGGTCTAAGATCACATGTTACTCTATTACTAAAGGCCTTGTTTCATAGAGTACACTTAAGGGCCTTACATTAGGCCATTTATTCTATATTGACTGGGAGACTTCCCAGAGTTAATAGTTCTTGATGTAATTGGAGCTTGTGACAAAATCAATAGTCAGAGTAGTTGATGAAGTTGGCCACTATATTCAAGATGAGACTCAGAAGAATCTGTATTCTAGAAGAAAGGACAGGGAAAAGGAAAAGCACTCATTGGGGTGTCATTTGTCTTTGCCTTTTAAAGAGGGATCTGAGGTCTTCCACAGGTTTACAAGACTAGATATTATATCCTGGTGCTTAGGTGGGCAGGAGCTTTATTGTCTAAATCCTTGTGTGGGGCATATGAACCCAGATATTGATTGCTAGCCAATTAAAAGCCACAGGGGTGATCAGCCTCCGATTCCTTTGGCAGTTTGTTTAGCACCATCAGATACTATGAAAACTTGTCTTCAGTAAGGAAGCTTCCAGGTCAGTTACATCTCATTTCTTCCAAGTCCTATGTCCAACATGTGTGTGTCTTCATCAATAGGGTCTCACCTTCAAGTTCTGGGAAACAACCAAGGGAGAAGTAGTAAACTTGTAGCCATTGTTATTATTTTTGAAAGCTGATCATTTCTTTGTTGTTTGAGAATTTCATAATGCCTACAATGAATTGTAACCATTTCCAACTCTGATTCCTTTCTTCAACTCCCCTTCAGTAGGTCTCCCTCACAGCTTCATATTTTATTATTTTGCTGTTTTTCATCCTTCTTTTCCTCTTCATTTGCCTTTTGATAATGTACTAAGTCCAATTATGTCTGTCCATATGTGCATGTGTGTGGGATTATCAGATCATCCATTGAAACACAGGCAACATGTCAGTGACCCTCCTCCAGTGTCTATCAACTGCCAATAGCCCTTCAGTAAGAGGTAGGGAATCCCAGTGAGCACAACTCCCATCTATGCTTGGATTTTGGCTAGCTTGAGCTTGAGCTATGATTGAATATACTAGCTATATCAAGTCAAGAAGACAGTCATTTACAGTATCTCTTCCCTTGGGCTCTTACATTATTGTCTTTTTTTTTAACATTTCAACCTATTTTTATTGAAATCTGCTCTGGCTCTGACACATCAACTACATGGTTGAAATGGGGGTTATTGATGGGAAGGATAGTGTTTGTGACTGAGAAGTAAAAGTCAGATACCCAACTCTTGGACTATGCAGCAGCTATAGCTTAGAAACTAAGATCAGGAAATCTAGGTCTTTCAAGTGCTTTAACTTTACATGCTGGGTGATCAAGACTATACAACAGACACCCTGTTCTGACAGCCTGAGTACTAAGGGAGAAAATGAGGACCTATGTTCAAAGACTAGTTTTTCATGGAATTTGCCTTGTTTTTCTGCCCTGAACTCCTATATCCCATTTTCTGATCATAGACTGTTGTTTCAACTCTACACCTTACCAGAGTACCTCCTATCTAACCTCCCTACAGTAGCATATCTTCTTTAAAGAGGTTTTCCTGCTACATTCTGTGCATGACTAGCTACAATGCACCTGCTGTTTCAATATTCAGACATTCCTGATTTTTCTTTCTTTTTATAATTCATACATTAATACTGTATTCATACCATATCCCTTCTTACTACCCCAATTCCCATGTCACCCTCTCACCCTTGCAAATCCATGATTTCTTATTTAATCACTTTAAAAAATTTTTGAGATTATAATATAATTACAGCATTTCTCCCTATCATTTTCTCTCTCCAAACCCTCTCATGCACCTCTCCTTATTATCTTTCAAATTCATGGCCTTGTTTTCATTAATTATTATTGCATGCATATATGTATGCATACAAACACATATTTATTCCTGAATATCATTTGCTCTGTCTGTATATTGTTATTTGTATGTATGTTTCCAGGGTTGACAGTTTGGTACTAGATAACTGATTAGTATATCTTTTTCCTAGGGGAGATTGTGTCTCTTGCTCCCAGCATTTCTTAGTTGCCTGTAGTTCTATGTGTAAGGTTGAGGCTGCCAAAGCTTTTTCCAGAATACATTAGCATGTTTATTGGCAGTCATGACGATGAGACTTTATGAGTACAGCTTCTGACATGATAGCAGATTCCTTGATACTCTTGTACTCTCTTCCTGCCCCTTCTAATGCAATGTTCCCTGAGCCTTAGGTGTGAGAGTGTTTTGCAGCAGTATCCAATGGGACTGATATCCACAACTCTGCATTTTGATTGGTTGTGGTTTTCTGTAGATGACCTGTCTATTAGTAAGAGCAGAGTACTGAAGCCATTCACTCTCATGAAGTTGTGATCATTCTGTGATTTGAGAAACTGTAGTGTTTCTCTTATGAAATTGGGTACATATTTACTTGGTAGATACATGTTTAGGATTATAATATCCTCTTGCTGAATTTTTTTCTTTAATGGATATGAAGTGTCCTTTCCTATCATGTCTATTTATCTTTGATTCAAAGTCTATTTTGTTAAATATTAAAATGGTTGTGCCTGCTTGTTTCTTAGTTTCATTTGTTTGGAATATTCCTTTACTTCCTTTCACCCTTAGGTCCTATCTGTCCTTGATGGTGAATTATATTTCTTGGTGGCAGCAAAAAGATAGTCTGTTTTCTAATACAATCAGCTGGTCTGTGTCTTTTTATTGGGGAAAGAGATAGTTAACATTAAGATTTATTGTTGAAAAGTTATATGATAGTGTGTTGTTTTCTTAGACCTCTTTTATTAACTGTTCTAATATTACTTCTTCCCCAATTTTGTTGATTTTGTTGAAAATAGTCTTTGTGCTGTTGATCTGAATTTTTTTTAATCATTCTTTTATACTTACAACTAGTAGGATTGGTCTTTTTACAGTATCCCAGATTTCTTGGATGTTTTATTCCTTTTTAAAAATTATGTAACATTTCTTTAACTGGGTGATCTATTTTTTCTGCCTTGTCTTTGAGACTTGATATTTTTTTTCTATTTGATCCAATCTGTTGTCTGTTGTCCTTTGCCATCCTCAATTTTCCTAAGTTTTATTTCTGTTTTGCCCTTCTGAGATTCTCTTTCTCAAATTTGTTTTTCATATCTTGAATTGTCATTATTCAACTCAAATGGTGTGTGTGTGTGTGTGTGTGTGTGTGTGTGTGTGTGTGTGTGTGTGTTTCATGGTCTTTATTCAGGCATTTATTCATAACCTTAGAGTTTCTTGAAACATTCATTATTGGTACATTTGAAGTTTTTTTTTTTGTAAATCATCTAAGTTGCTTATTTTGGGGAATATTAGGTGGGAGTGCTAGTTTGTATAGAAGGTGTCTTAGTTAGGATTTCTATTGTTATAACAGCATGATAATGGCAACTCTTATAAAGGGAATCATTTAATTGGGGCTACATTCCAGAGGTGTAGTCCATTACCAGCATGGTGGGAAACATGGTGACACAAAGGCAGACATGGTGCTAGAGAGATAGCTAAGAGTTTTCTATCTGGATCCCCAGGCAATAGGTCGAGAGGAAGACACAGGGTATGGCCTGAGCTTCTGAAACCTCAAAGCCTACCACCAGTAACAAACCTCCTCCAGCAAGGTCACATCTATTCCAACAAGGCCACACTTCCAAATAATGTTACTCCCTATGAGCCCATGAAGGCCATTTTCATTCACAGAAAGGCATAGAAGGCATGTTATTCTGATGTGAGCCTTTTCTTTTGCCTCCAGTGGATTCTATGTTTCTGGAGGTAGATGATTTGTTATGTTTCTTGGTGTAGATATTTGGTCTTGTCTCTGCTATGTGGGTGTTTGCACCTTTGCTGTTGTTCCCAACTTGTTATATTGTAGACCAACTGAACAATGTTTGGTTTTTAATTTTATGGCTACTTTGGGGTTGCAAGTGTGTCTTCCCATGTTCCTAGGTCAGCACAGCTGGTGTGGTGACTAATAAGCTGGCATATGGTAGTGAGGGATAGCTTTGTGGTTCTTTGTAACTGGGGTTTCTCATTGGGCTTCACACTTTCTGGCAAGCCTAGAGTGTGACTATAATAGGGTGGGTGAGTGGACTGGCTCTGGGAATATCTATCCAGGCAGACAAGCAGGGACACAATTTGTTTTGTATTAGATACAACAAAAAAGGGCTCTTGCAATGCAGCATGAAATTTCTAAAGCCATCATGCTCCCAATGCAACACTTGTGATAATCTCAATAAATTGCTGTAGAGATTTCCATATGGGCCCCATATCCAGGCAAGTTCTTCCTGGTCCTTCATGATGAGTTCCCTCTACTTTTCATACTTAGGTTCATTTGTATTGAGCTCATCACCATCAATTCCATTTCAGTGGAGAAGGAGAAAAAACGAAAGATAACCAACTCCATTTGCTACAGATGGATGTCTCTTCCGGAGAAGGTCTGTGGAGAGGTTGCTTATGAAAAAGACTTGAGTAGGACTGAGTCCCAAGCAGGTATAGTAGGAGGAGGTTAATTCTTAATCTAAAGAACTTTTGTAATTTGATCTTGCTTACCATTTATGGAGAGCCATTATATTACATGAATTCTAATCTTTAGATTGCCCAGCCTATTAACTACTTCTAAGTTGGCACACTGTCTTTCCTAGGGCAGGCATTCAGAAAAGGTTTGCAAAGAGAGGCTGTTCATCCACAGTTAACTCACTGCCATCTGTGGTAATGCAGGCAGGAAACATATTTAAGTATGTTACTTTTAAATCTTTGGAAACTAAAAAAAAGGTGTTTGGTTTTTGTGTGTATGATGTGTTTACAAGTGTACAAGTATGTGTGATGTAACTACGACTGTGTAATGTGTAATAAGCAAGAGTGTAATATGAGAGTGTGTTTGTGTGTGCATATGGCACATGTATGAGATATATCTATGTATGGTGCATGTGTGACTATGTATAAGTATGTAGCAGAACCATAGATTATATGTGTGTTCTCTTGTGTATTACTACAGATACAGATATGAGACTTGTATCTGTTATAACCATTATGATTGTGCATATGTATATGGTATAGGTGAAGTTATATGACTGTGTATATGGTATTTAGGGCCCTGTGTCACTGTGCAGATAGATATATATTATACCCATAAGATACATGTGCTTTGACCTTTGATGAAAAAATCCATTCAAATGACAGAAGCCTATACAGCCACAGAATATTACCACCCCCTCCCCCGTTCTCTTGAATATTGTGACAGTTCTGAGCTGTATCATTATCTCTGGCACAGGAAGGGAATTCATTCCAAATAAACAATGCCTGTAAAACTGACAAACTCCTGAGAAGAACCTCAGTTTGAGTTCATATTCAGTCTAAGAGATTTGAGGATGTAGTGTTTGCTGAAAATGCTACGGTTAAAAGATGGAGGAAGTAATTTGAGTGTACAGATATCATATGTCCTTTTTCTGGACCTATTTTTGAGGAAGTGCCTTAGGCTATACCACAAATGCTTTCTTCTCTGGCCAAAGGGCAGCTTGCTCCTTTGTCCTTTGGCTTTTGAAACAATCGCCAGTGTTCCAGATATTGCTAATCACATACATGCAAGTCCTTATCTGGGTTCTTAGCCTGGTACATGCATTATGGTGACTTGGTTAATAAGACTAGAATATGCTATAGCCAGCAGAGGGAGCATTCTGTCTGAATTGGAACTGCTTTCAAATTCACTGCACAGATTTATGTTCTTCCTCCTTTTAAAGTTTTAAAAGGAGATTTCAGACACCCCGATTTGTGCATGTGATCACACATATAATTTCATGTCTAGGACATGCCTGTCATCCTTCTCGTAAGGACCTTCCATATCTTCATGTGTCTCTGATGGGGAAAGTCCACACCTCTCTTGCTTATTGATCTCAAGTGAACCTTATAAACCTTCCTTCCCATCTTGCCATCATAAAAAAATCATGGTATGAGATTAGATTTTCAACAAAGTTTCCCCTTTTTTGTTCTGTCATTTATAAAATGAGGTAACCTACAGCACTGAGGAATAACCAAAGTCTCAGCAACATAAATGAACTCAGTGTTAAAGCTAAATCAACCATTAGAGATTAGCATCGAAAGCTTTGTAAGGGCTAGGGATAGAAGAGCACATGATCCAGAATTCCACCCAAGTAGGCAGACACATTCCAGTATGGGGGTAGGGTAATGGACTGTTTCGCGTGGCCAACATCCAAATTTTAGGACTGCTACCCATTGTTATCCAATGTGTTGGGCTTCTGCAGCCCTGTTTTTGTAAGTCTGAGGGGCCATATTCTTTACGTCCAGGGAAATAAACTATTGGTAATTTTCTGTTGATTCTGCATGAACCTCACATCTTTCTAGGAACAGTGCCATTTTGATAAGAAGAGCAATAGCTAAGGTCTTTGTGTTTCTATGCCTTCTTCAGAATTCACTGTGGTCCTTCATTTCACCACTGCTTTTTAAAGTTCTTCTTATGTGACAGATACTAAGCTTGTGTAGACTTAGCCACAAGACAAACACTGCATTTCTACATCTTATAAGTAGTAATGGGCTAAGTACAACTTGCTCAGCCTTTTTACTGTATATTACTTTATTTTTATGTGTGATGTGTTATTTATGTATTATGTGTTTATGTTTGTAAAGGTGTGTGGGCACACCTGCTCACACACTTTCAGTGAAGAGGCCAGAAGTAAATAGTGCCCTGCTCTATTACTCCTGGCCTTATTTCCTTGCTGAAGCTGGAGCTTTCAATTTTTGGCTTTCCTCAGAGATCCTCCTGTCCCTGCTCATTTTCTGACTGTGGAGGTTATAGGAGCTTGCAGTTGTGATCAGCTTTTATGTGTGTGTGGGATCTGAACTTAGGTCCCCATGCTTGTTAGCAAGTGGTCTTACTAAGCCACTTCCCCATCCCAGTTTGACTTTCTTATGTGTTCATCTCTTTGTAATTCCACAGTCCCAGTGTTATGAGATCCCGTATTTCACCCTGTGATGCTTTTGGGGTTACTCCTATATTTATTTTAGTAGAACCACAAGTGTAATTCAAACAATATCTCCAGATCTCTGTCTTGCTTGCCTATAGGAAGTTTGTATTTCCTGGCCATTTGTGATAGAATAGTGTTATGTAATTAGTTCTGGTCAGTGACATAGGAAAGATTGGTATTTCACTTCTAGGCCAGAGCATTAGTACCAGTTTCACACCATGGACAATAAGCTCTAGGGAGAGATTTCTGCTTTGGTGTAGACAGGGATCACTTTTAGATACCTGGGTCATGGGCATTCTAAATGTTAAACTCTGGGTTGCATTTAGAACTTAAATTTATAATTACCTGTAATGTAGCTTGTTAATTTGTGTTTTAGAAAACTAGCTATGTAGCACAAGTCTTTAGGCTTATTTCTAGAACTCAGATTATCCCATATGCTTGACATTGGGTGCTATGAGCTTACAGATGGTCACTTCTGCTGGATTTATCTGATAACTTCGCTCAAAAGTTCAACTGGGTTATAATTATTTTTAGGAGATATCCTAAAATTCAAATCCCCAAACAAGCATCTATTTGGTTGGGTTTTGTGCATTGTAACTTGAATACTTGCTATGTCTTACTAAAGAGAATTGGTTAAGAAATGAGGAAAACTTGGGTACATTTCTAGGAATTCAGCTTCTAGACAATAGTTTCCTGCTTTACGTGTGTGGTGAGTCCATCTGTAGGTGGTATACTTGTTATTTTACATGAAGAATACCACAAGGTTGTAAATCAAGTCAGTGCTTGTTGCCATCATTAAATAGCTCTAAATGTTTTTAATAGAATTATTCCAGAGCTAGGTTAAAAATCAAAATAGGAAATTCATTATTATTAAAATCTAAATACATAGTATAGAAGATAATTTTCCTTTATGAGTAGAGATTGTTTTTATTTCAATTAATTACAAAGGTATGCATCTCTGATTTCCCAAAGTTGGGCAAGCAAGGCACTATGAATGGCTAGCTTGCTCCTTTAATACTAATGAAATTCAATGTCTAAACTTCTTCCTTTCCTCTTACATCAAGATCTGTGTGGAATAAGACATGATGAAGTATATTACTAAGCAGACTATGAACAAATAAAATATCATATTATACCAATGCATACATATATCAAAGCCTACACTCACATGTGAATTACCACATGTATACTTGGAAGGCCAAGCTTAAATCAGGTTGCTTGAAACTTTTATTTTTAAATTTGAAAAAGTGATATTTAATAAAAACTGTTTTGAAGAACATATCTTTAATTTCTTTATGAATTACCTCTGGAGTTTTTCTTTTTTGTATAAGACTCTACTTCCCTTTTTGGTAAAGTAGGATACAGTGACAAATACTGTGTAGCCAAGGGATGAGAAGTAAATGGCAGAGCAGACCTGACCAAAATATAACAGAATACGTCCCTGTTCTCTGTATTTAGTAGACATAATGTCACCCTTCTTTCACAGTAGTCTTAATAAGAGCTAAAAGAGATGCCAAAGAATATATTTGTGTAGTACTTGAAGAAATTGATGGTTTGAAAGTGTGTGTGTGTGTGTGTGTGTGTGTGTGTGTGAGAGAGAGAGAGAGAGAGAGAGAGAGAGAGAGAGAGAGAGAGAGAGAGAGAGAGAGACTATTAAAGCATTAGCTCTGATTACAAGAAACATCACATTCAGTGGGAAGCAGAATCTATAGTGACATTTGGTGGGGGTTTTCAGCTGCACAGATGTGGGCCTTGAATGATGGAAAATCAAATAAGCTGAAGTTGGACTAAGTCTGATGCAAATCTTCCAAGCTTAACCAAATGAGTTGTAAGACAATTGGTCTTTTCGTCCATAAGTTATATATTCAGTACTGGTTTAATTAGAACATCCCAGCCCACTTAATACATCATCTTGAGGTTAATTCTTTCTACAAGATGTGTTTTAAAGAAGAGTTTCAATAGGGTGTAAAGATGAGGAGACTGTCACAGCCTGAGAAATGTAGTATATAAGTTGGTACAAATTTTTGAGGTTTCTCAAACACCCCAGTTACCATTTCATCCAGGTGTAGTGAAAATAGAAGGGAAATGATTCATTCTATCAACCAACTGTTAAAACAGAAAGATAACAATTGATAATGGAACCAATATTCTGGTCTTGGTGTGCCTGTACTAAGGAGCCAATTACATTTTCAAAGGACTATTCAGTAAGTCTTAGAGTAGGTAAACACATCTTGGAAACTATGTTACACAGGATCTTATGAGTTGGTTGATGATTTATCATAGGCTATAGTTTTCTAGACAAAGTTCAGGATCCTTGGAACATATCATTTCTCACATAACTTGAACTGCATTAACAAAACTTTTACCTGTTCATAGTGTGATGAACACAGCTTCATAGTCCCATTTTTCTCTTAGAATTTGTATTTTTCAGTTCAAATTTCTTTTTGGTACCTTAAAAGTTCCATTGATAGTACAGTATAGGTTTAGGGAAATTTCCATAAGTGAATGGATCTTTTTCTACCCCAGAATAGTGGAGTCCTTAGGTAGAATTTTAGAAAAAATCCATGGCATAACTTTATTAGGTAGAATTTTAGAAAAAATCCATGGCATAACTTTATTTTGAAATTGATGTTTTAATTTTAACTGGTGTTATAAGATTTCAGAATGAGACAATCTTAGAATCTTCCTAGAAGTTTATGGGAAAGAATGAAGAGTTGACAATGAGTGGGATTTAATCCCTACTTATCAGAGAGAAAGGAAAAAGACAAGGAGTGAGGAATGTACTGTGAATTTGCAGAGCAATAAAAAGCATGAATGAGTTGACCAGAAGTCAATAGAAAGTGCTGTGGAAACAAACAAATTGAAAGAGGAAACTTTATGTCTGATCCAGCAAATCAATGATCCATGAAACAGAAGAGTCAAGAAAAAAGTAGTCAGTCATTTACTAGCAAACATAGATAATAACATAAAGACATACACATGCAAAATATTTGTTCCCTGCTCAAAATTAGCTTGACTTTAAAATTCAAGGTGATGCACTTGGTTTGTTTAATGAAACTCTATAAAGAAACTAATGATAAAATGACCTGCTTTCTTTTATACCTCATTCCTGACTTAGGCTTGTCTTTCAGAAACAAGTATCATTGCTCCATTTTATCTGTGGGCTACTCATATCTGGGTAATGTGACTTTACACTTAATATTATAGTGACTATGAGTAATATGACTATGTGTTTATAATTATACTTTCCTTGAATGATTTAATTTTTAAAAATATGTTCTTTGAGAATCCCATAGAATGCATTTTGATCATATTAACAGCCCTCCCAACTCTGTCATGATCCATTCAGTCCACTTTTGTGATCACTTTTGCTATCAAACCTATCAAGACCAATTTGAGCTGCTCAAATATTCATGGACATATGACTTTTCACCAGAACATTGTTGACTTACCAAGAGCTACACTCTTAGAGAAAATCATCTCTCTCTCTCTCCTAGTAAATGACAATAGTCAACAGATCCATTGCTGCAAGTGGGATTTCATGGCCAACTCTCCTCTCCAGGCTAGCATTTGGTCTTATTGGGCTTGCACAGGTCTTGTGCATGCTGTTACAACTGCTGTGAATTCATATGTTCAATTACCCTAATATGTCCAGAAGGTACTGTTTGCTTGTAGCCATCCACTACACATGAATCTTATACTCTTTTTGTTCCTTCTTCTATAATGATCCCTTAGACTCAGGGTGGAAGTGTGCTATAAAGACTCCATTTAGGGCTGAGCATTCTTCAGCCTGTTTGCTGTGCTTTGGCCAATTATGGGTCTCTGTATTAATCAGAATCCATTGCAGAAAGAAGCTTCTCTGATGAGGGTTGAAAGATGTACTAATCTATGAATATTAGTTAAATCACTAGAAATCAGCTCAATAGTATGAACACTTAGCAAAATATAGTGTAAGTTCTTTCTTAGGGCCTAGGTATACATTCTTGGTCCAGTTTTGGTTCCATAAAATCCATCAAAGGGTTTTTCCCTTATGGAATGAGGCTTAATTCCAATCAGAAAATGATTGAAATGATTGGTGTAGTAATTACCTTTCTGTTGTGATAAAATACCCCAATTGAGACAACTTACACAAAGAAAAGTTTATTTGCCCTATAGTTTCAGAGGATTAGAGTCCATAAAGATGAACTCATGTGAAGCCATGGTTGCAGGAGTAGGAAGATGAGGGCTCACATCTTGAACCATAAGCAGGAAGCAGAGAGGGTATGCTGGAAATGCAATGAGGCTTTCAAACCTCAAAACCTGTCCCACTGGCATACTTCCTCCAACAAGGAAACACATTCTAAATCTACTCAAACTGCATGGCCAACTGGACTGGAGACCAAGAAATCAAACATACCAACTTATGGGGAACATTCTCATTTAAACCACTATAGCTGTTAGTTACTTCTATGGAGAGGGTGGGGGGCTTTGAGCGATTATGTGTGGAACATGTGAAGTTCTGAGTCTATGAGTGAAATGGGCACTCCTTCCTGTGTTCATGATAAATATGCTGAGGTTCTGAGTTGTAGCATAGTTGGTGCCTACCTCTCCAAAGGGGCAAGCACAGCACACTTGATTATAGCTTCTTTGTATGTGTGTCTGAGTTTCTGCCCTTTATTCATTCCCTCTTCACCGTGGTCAAATTTCCAGGACAAAGCTAGGTTGGATAGAATAACCTCTAATGATATTCAGGCCACCAATACAGTAGAGGACATATCTTACCAGGTCAGTGATTATTGTAGTTTGCAGTAGGCACAGCTGGCTAAGACTGATGGTTACTTTTCTCCTCCAGGGGCATGCACAGCATCTTTTAGCAGTATGAAAGCCAGCCAATGAGATGAGGCTTCCATTTCAGGAGCAGTGTACTTTCTATATATTCTATGGTTCAGATATGTGCTATCTTCAGCAATAGAATCTTACCATTCATTGAGTTCTGGAAGGTAACCAAGAGTGTGTACTGTTTTGAGATCAGTGGGACCTCTGTAAGGTAAAAAGGCCAGCCAAAGAAACCCACTTCGGCCCAGATAGAGTCAACTCTGCCCCTAACCAACTGAAACATGAAGCCAACCAAGCCCTGAGCCCTCTGATTCTGAACCCAGAGCCAGTGAAACAAACACACCCAGGGTCTGAAACCTGAGCCAGGGGAAGACACACTTTATTCCTGAAGAAACCAAAGAAAAACACTTTGACTTTGAAACCAGTGCCAAAGAAACACAATTTGGCCCTGAAATCAGAACCATCTCTGGCCCTAACCCACTAAACTAACCAATCCCTGAGCAGAAAAATGTCTCCCTGGGAAAGCTCCACCCCTAAGAAACCCTATATAAGCCCCTCTACCTCTTCAGTTGTAGGCTGTTCTTTCCTACTCTGGCAGAGGCAGCTACTCCTTTGGACTCCTCCTTCCTCAATACATCTCTTTCTCCAAAGAGTCTTGGGTGAACATCTTCATTTGCTGGTGTAGAATAGAAAAACTTGTTGAGATGTTCCCTTAGGGGGGACAGAGCATGGCTCAGAAGAACAGAAGAAACTTGCTAGTATATTCCCTTAGGGAGTTGAGCAAGGCTGTAGCAGTAAAAGTAACAGTTTTTACCAGAGCAGGAGGAGATTGTTAAATTTCTGCAATGGCTTTCCCTTCAGCAGACTGTAGCAGAAGAAGTAACATTTTGGTCAGAAAAAGCAGTATTCCCCTAGGACGTTCACTTAGGGGAAGAGAACAGAGCTCAGATCTCTAGGAGAAGAGCAGGATTGCCATATCCTGCGGGGAGACCATCCCCCACTGCACCCCAGCTTCGGGTGGCTTGAGCTGTCTGTCCTGTTGTGGCTCCAACTTCCAGAACTGTCCTGTTATGGCTGGCTCTACCCTTCTAGAAGGGTCCTATTGTGGCTCTAGGTAGCCTGGATTTCGGGTAAGTCACGACACCTCTGCAGCTCCAGAGCGCTAACACTCAAACTCGCTTATATTTTGGCACAGAAACCTAGCACTCACATTCTCTTACAACCTCACTGACCTACATACAACTCCAAAAGAAGTAATACATTCCTGGCACTGGGCTTTTTATTTGTTTGACTGTGGTGTTCAGTAGGGACATTGTTGCCCTGTTATAGGATAACTCCATTTTATCCATTTATAGACAGACATATTTATAGTTCTCTCTCTTTCTCTCTCCACATGTGTGTGTATTTACATATACATACACACATAAATATATGTATAAGTAAATTGCAATAGTAGTAGGTTTCCATGTGAGATTTTTAAGATTTTATTATAAAAATTTTCATACAATTTACTTTGATCATATCCTTTACCTTCCACAACTCCTCCCAGATCCTCCCCACCCAACTCCACATGTCTCCTCCCGTGTGTGTGTGTGTGTGTGTGTGTGTGTGTGTGTGTGTGTCTGTGTACATGTACCCATCTTTCTTGACTTTCTCAAAAAAAAAATAGTAAAAGTAACAACAAAAACCAAATATCAAAACAGGCATTTTCTCAGTTGAGGTTCCCTTTTCAGAGATGACTTTTAACTTGTGTCAAGTTGACAAACAAATGCAAACTAACCAGTAGAATCTATGTTCATAGTTTTGAGAAAACTGCTCCCCATTGCGGCCGTACCAGTTTGTGCTCCAACAACAATGGATGTTTTCCTTCTTTCCTACGTCTTCACATCTTCACCAGCATTCCTCATCTTTGTTTTTTTTTTTTTTAATTGTTATTGTTTTTCTTTAGTTTTTAAAATCTGAGGCATTTTGACTTAGGTAAGATGAAATATTAAAGCTGTTTTAATCTGAATTTCTCTGATGACTAAGACTATTGAATATTAAAAGAAATGTTGCTTAGCCATTTGTGTGGGATCTTTCAAAAGCTCTAGTTCTTGCTTCATTTTTAAATGCAATTGTTTATTTTCTTGATGTTTAATCATTTGAATGCCTACATTCAAAATTCCCACTTTCTGTTAGATGTGAAGCTGGCAAAATTGTTTTTCCAGTTCTGCGGACTGCCTCTTCCCTTAAATGGTGGTATTCTTGGTTACATAGAAATATTTTAGTTTCATGAAATTCTATTTATTCCAGCATGCTTACTACTTCTTCCCTATCAGATTTGGGGGTTCAGGCCTTATGTCTAGATCCTCTTTATTCTTTTGGAGTTTAGTTTTGTTCAGGGAGAGAAATAAGGATCTACATGTTGTTATTCAGTTTGATTAGCACCTTTCTTAAAGATGCTGTCTTTTCTCCTGTGGGTATTTTGTGTATCTTCATTAAAAAATAAATTGTGCATAGGTGAATGGAGTTATATTCATATCCTCAATTCTATGCCATTGATTAGTCTGTTTTTATTACAGTTCCATGTTCTTAAAAAAAAAACTATACCTCTACAATACTATACCTCTACAATATAACTGATTTTTTTTTACTATACCTCTACAATTACTATACCTTTACAATATAACTTGTTATTTGGAATTATGGTAATTTAGGGTTGTTTTTGATTGTGTGTGTGTGTGTGTGTGTGTGTGTGTGTGTGTGTGTGTGTATATGTGTGTGTGTGTGTGTTCAGTTTCTGTGAAGTGCATTGAAATTTTGATAGAGATTGCATTGAATCTATAGATTGCTTTTAGTAGGATCACCATTTTCATATTAATCCTACCAACCTGTGAGCAAGGGAGGTCTTTCCATCTTCTGGTATAGGCTTCAATTTCCTCTTTTCCCTCTTTTTCTCCCTCCTTACTTCCTTTCCTCCCTACTTCCCTCCCTCCCTTCCTTCCTGAGAGGTTTTCATACCCCATACTAAGTCTCTCTGCTGATACAATAAATTAGATCAGGCCACATTAGTAAGATCAGGTTTAATCTGAGCAAAGCAATTCTCAGGTGGTCTGGGGAAGGCTGGGGGAGAAACCACAAGGCAGAGCAGGGAACCAAGTTTTAAATAGCCTGTAGGCACGGTCTTGAGCATCTTAGGGAGAGGAACTGATCCTTGGTAAGATTTCTCTGGGGTTGGGTTTGGAATGGGAGGTGTGAGACTTGATGGAGCTTCTACCAAACCCTTCCTTCTTCCTTCCTTCCCTCTTTCTTTTTTTGTGACTCGAAGTCTTCATTGTATAACTCCTTAATTTTCCTTGATTAGATTTATTCCAAAGTATCTCATTATTTTGAGGTTCTTGTGAATGGTATTTTTCTTGATTTCTTTCTTTGTGTGTTAGTTGTTTATATATAAGGAGGATAAATTTTTTTATGTGTTTGTGGTATATCCTGATTGTTTTCTCAAAGTACTTCTCAGGTGTAGGAAATTTCTAGTGGAGCATTTATGATCTTTTATGCATAACATATCATATTTAAAGAAGGCAATTTTGACTTCTTCCCTGCCTATGTATCTCCTTTATCTCCTTCAGTTGTCTTATTGACCTAGCTAAGAGTTTAGGTACTATATTGGATAGGTATGGAGAGAGTTGCAAACTTTGTTTTGTTCCTGATTTTATTGGGAATGCTTTGAATTGTTCTTCATTTAGAAATAAGTTGACTGTAATCTTACTGTATCCTGTCTTTTTTATACTGAGATGTGTCCTGTCTAACTCTATTCTCTCCAGGACTTTTATCATGAAGAGACTTGGGATTTTGTCAGAGGCATTTTATTTATCTTGTGAAAAGATCATGCCCTTTCTTTTAATGTATGTTTTATAGAATATAATATGTCCATTTACATATTTTGATCCATGTATACATCTTTTAGATGAAACTGACTTGATTATTGAGGATAATTTTTGAAGTGATTTTGAATTGAGTTTGTTTACTAGTATTATATTTACACTTTAGCATTATGTTCATCAGATAGATTGTCCTATAAAGATTTTTACGTATTTGTCTGGTTTCAGGGTAATATTGACTTTATAAAAGGAAGTTGGAAATGTTCTTTTATCTTTTAGTTTCTGTGTTGGATAGTTTTATGTTAACTTGACAGAAACTAAAGTCATTTGAGAGGAGGAAACCTCAATGTCTGTGTAGTACATGTGTATTTCATGCTTACATAGTATGGAAAAGGGCATTAGATCCCTTGGGGCTGTGATTACAGAAGTTTTGAGCCACCATGTTGAGGATGGGAACTGAACCCAGGTCCTCAGGAAGAGCAGCAGAGTACTTTCAGCAGCTAAGCCATTTCTCTAATTCTGAATGAGATAAATGTGTGCAAAGTCAGAGGAAAAGTTCATCACCATTTGCATTATTGGTTTTTAACTTGACTGAATATGACCATTTATTAAGTTGGAAGATGATGTGAAAAGAGAATTTAAAATAGGTGTCTGATTGAAAAAAATTAATCAACAAATATCCAGAGTTTTGGTCAGTATTTGGCCAATTTGGAGTATGTGGGTCTATGCAATGCTTTGAGGAGTGTGTGTGTGTGTGTGTGTGTGTGTGTGTGTGTGTGTGTATGTGGACTGTGGCATATGTGCAAGATGTGGGTTAGGATAGGGGTGAGAAAAAGAGGTTGCTTGAGGTTTCTCCCTCAAGGGATCATGCACACCCACATAAAATCCAAATATAATAAATTTTGGAATGCAAGCACAGATTATCTATCCATCAAGTTGCAGAGGTGGAAGGCTGCCTTCAGACATGGAAAATGACAGATAATTATCCAGTCTTTTGACAGCATGTCTGCTACCCAATAATTTAAACTACTGGTATGAAGGAAAAAGCTAAAATTCTTGATGAAGTTGGAAAAGAAGCTTAAGAATTTGTCTCTACCTTATGTACTGGAGTCTATTCTCCCATTTTTAGCTGGGAAAGACTGAAAGGCAGCCAAGTCTAGAACAGCTGTAGAGAGAGCACCAGTTTTCTCTCTCAATTTATTGTAGTTCCTTCTTTTTCTTTAAATGTTAAGCTAAAGTAAAATTCCAAAGAAATATTGAATAATTGAATTCCTTGCATTTGCAGAGTGCTTCAGCAGTTGAAAGTGATTTCATACGTCACAGGGGAATAACATGAGCATTGTTGTTCTTTGTTGTCTTAATTTTAAAGTTTGATTTCATGTGTATGTGTGTTTTGCCTGCATGTGTATCAGTGCACTACATGTCTGCAATGTCTGTGGAGGCCAAAAGAGAATGTCAGGTCCTCTGTAACTAGAGTTACAGATGGTTGTGAGCAACTGCATGATGCTAGCAATTGAACTTGGGCCCTCTGGAAGAGTAGCCAATGAGCCATTCCTTCAGCCTTGTTCTTTATGGTTTTTGAACATATATGGTGATGCAAATTGGGGCTGACAATGTAGCTCAGTGGTAGGATTCTTGGCTAGCATGTCCAAGGTCCTGGCTTTACTCCTAGTACCACAAAGAACCATACAAAGTAGTTACTAACAGTTAACAATAATTCACTATTTTGATTTCTTGCCAGAATATTTTGTTTTTAAATTGAAAGATTAATTTTATATGGATGGGGTTGGGCTTTTGACTTGGGGCGCTTTGAAGTATCCGGGAAATTTTATTTGAAGTAATTTGATAAATGTAGATTTTTACAAATTCCTCTATCATCACAAAAGAGTTTTAAAGAAAGTAATTACATAGACATAGAGGGGTCCCTTCTCCAGGTCAAACTTCATTCCACAGAGACTCCACCTCTTCCTTCAGAATCAGGCTTCCCCCTAGTTCCTTACTGATGCCCTTTCCAGCCTTCCTGCTAGCACAGCTCCATTCTTTTGTGGTACCCATCTACCTGCAGAGCCACTCTGTGCCAGGGTGTTCTCATGGACACACTAACTGGGATTCAGGTAGGTGGCCTTTATTCTTGTCTCTCCAGACTTATGACTAGTTTCTGCTGCAACCTGCTTCAGGAGCTCTTCTGCCAAGCTCACCCCTGGGACTTCACTGGCTCACCCTAGTTCTTTCCTGCAGCTCCTTCAGCCTTTTCTTCTAGCCCACCTCCATTCCTTTCTAACACCCACCAATGCACAGAAATGGTCTCTACCAGGGAACCCACAGAAACCAAATTTGTTCTCAGACTCAGCAACAATAGCTGATGAACAGAATACCTACCCAATATAGATGAGACCAGATATCTACACCAGGAAACACATCAAATATCTTAGCTCCACATGCCTCTACCCCAGAACAAAACCACAGACATGAACAACCAAGACAATATACTTCCTCCAGAAGCCACTGACACTATAGGATTAGATCCTGAAAAACACAATGTAGCTGAAACAAAAGATATAGACTTCAAAAAAAACAATTATGGTTACGTTCAAGGGCTTTAAAGAGGATAACTGCTGAATGAAATAATGAAAATAATTCAGCCATGAAAGTAGAATGTAACAAACATATAGAATCACTAAAAGAAACACAAACTGAAATAAAACTAGAAATGAAAGATTTAAGATGTCAAAAACTTCATATTTTTCAAAGATCATCCTCACCAACATATTAAAAACCATGGAAGAGAGAATTTCAATTTTGAAGATAGGGTAGATGAAATCTACAGCTCAGCTAAAGAAAGTGTTAAAAAGCAAAACAAAACAACCCAGACCTAAAACAATCAGGGAATCTGAGACACTATGAAAAATATAAAATCTGTGAATTACAGTGTACTGACTAGTTTAATGTCAACTTGACACAAACTACAGTTATCTGAAAGGAGGTAACTTTAGTTGAGAAAATGCCTCCATAAGTTTCATCTGTAGGGAATTGATGGAAGAGGGCCCAACTCATTGTGGGTGGTGTTAACCTTGGTCTGGTGGTCCTGGGTTCTATAAGAAACCAGACTGAGCAAGCCATGATAATCAAGCCAGTAAGCAACACCTTTCCATGGCTTCTGCAGCTGCTGCTCCCTCCAGGTTCCTGCCCAGTTTGAGTTCTGTCCTAACTTTCTTCTGTGATGGACTATGGTATGGTAGTATAAACCAAACAAACCCTTTCCTCCATGAATTGCTTTTAACCATGATGTTTTATCAGTTTTATCTCTAAGACAAATAGAGATAGAAGAAGGAAAAGAACCCAGGTCAAAGGCACAGAAAATATTTTAACAAAATCATATAAGAAAAATTTCCCAATCTGAAGAAAAATTCCTAGCAATGTTCAAGAAGCATATAGAATACCAAGTAAATAGAACCATACAAATTATGCACAACACATAATAATTAAACAGTATACATATAAAATTAATAAAGGACATTAAAGCTGTAGGGGAAAAATATCAAGTCACATGTAAATGCAAGCCCATTAGATTAACATCTGACTATTTCAATGGAAACTCTGAAAGTCAAAAAGTCCAGGGGAAATGGACTCTGAGAGACCACTGTTGTTTGTTCAGACTATGATATTCAGCAAAACTAGCAATCACAATCAATAGAAAAAGAAGAAACATTCCATGATTAAAACAAATTTAGGCAATGTTTGTCCAATAATCCAGCTTTACAGAAAGTGCCAGAAGGGAGAGTTCAGTCTGAAGAAAAGCTTTACTGCACATAAGAGGAAACAAGGAATAAGTAATCCCAGAACAGTAGATCAAAAGAGTCAAAAACAAAACAAAACAAAACCCAAAACATGATACTATCACAGTAAAATAACAGGAACCAACAAACAATGCGCCATGGATTAAAGCTGTATTTCAACTACAATAGAAGCAGTAGAAAGTAGACTAACCCATGGAAGCTGAACAATCCATTCCTGTATGAAAATCAAGTCAAGCCAGAAATCAAAAAAGAAATTAAAAAATGTTTATACTTGAAAGAAAATGAAAGCCCAACATACTCAAACTTTTGGGACACAATAAAAATAGTTCTAAGAGGCAAACTCATTGCACCAAGTGTCTACATATGTAAGTTGGAGAGATTTCATATTAGCAACTTAATCACACACCTGAAAGTCCTAGAAACACAACAAAAATAATAGTCCAAAGGAGTAGAGAAGAAAATCAAACTCTGGGTGGAAATCAATGAAATAGTAACAAGAACAAAACCAAAAATAGTACACTTTTTTATATTTTGGTTGTTCAAGATAGGGTTTCTCTGTAGCTTTGGACTCTGTCCTGGAACTCACTCTGTAGATCAGGCTGGTCTCAAATTCACAGATATCCACCTGTCTCTGCCTCTCAAGTGCTGGGGTTAAAGGCATGGGCCACCACTGCCCAACCAAAAACAATACAAAGAATGAGTTAAACAAAAAGTTTTTTCTTTCTTTTCTTCTCCTTTTCCTTCTCCTTCTCCTTCTCCTTCTCCTTCTCCTTCTCCTTCTCCTTCTCCTTCTCCTTCTCCTTCTCCTTCTTCTTCTTCTTCTTCTTCTTCTTCTTCTTCTTCTTCTTCTTCTTCTTCTCCTTCTCCTTCTCCTTCTCCTTCTCCTTCTCCTTCTCCTTCTCCTCCTTCTCCTTCTCCTTCTCCTTATTCTTATTCTTATTCTTATTATTTGTCAATCAACAAGACAATCTTTATTCAATTCAAGAAAAGACACACAGAGAAGATACAAATTAATGAAATTTAAAAAATAAATGGAAAATATTATAACAGATACTGAGGAAATCTAGACAATCTTAAAGACAAGCTTTAAAAACATGTATCCCACCAAAAGAAATGCATCTATTTCTTGATATATATGAACTACCAAAATCAAATTAAGATGATATAAACATTTTTAATAGACCTATATATCCAACTGAAATAGAAGCAGTAATTTAAAAGTTTCTCAAACAACAGCAATGAAACCCAGGGCCAAATTAATTCAGGGCAGAATTCTACCAGACTTACAAAGAAGAACACATGCCAATTCTTCTCAAATTATTACACAAAATATAAACTGAAAAAATATTTTCAAATTCTACTTATAAATCATCTATTATCCTGATTCCAAGACCATAGAAAGATCCAATAACAATTATAAATCAATATTCCTTTTGAACATAGATGTAATAATTCTCAATAAAATACTTGTAAACTGAGTAAAAAAACACATAAAAAAGATTAATACTTTGATCAAGTTGACTTTGTCCAGTAGATGTAGAGATGGTTCAACATACATACATAAATGAGACACATAACATAAGATTGAAATTCAAAAATTATGTGATCATCTCATTAAATGTAGAAAATAACATTGGCTTCCAACATCCATTCATGGTAGAAGTACTGAAGAGACTAGGGATACAAAGAATATATATCAACATAATAAAAGCAATTTACAGCAAACCCATAGCCAACATCACTTTAAATGGAGAGAAATTAAAAGAATTTCCACTAAAATCAGGAACAAGACAAGGATATACATTGTCTTCATACCTGTTCAACATAGCAATTGAAATATTAACCAGAGAAATGAGACAACTGAAGGTAACCAAGAGAATACAATTAGAAAAGGAAGAAGTTAAAGTATCTTTATTTGTGGACCATAAGATTTTATATATAAAAGACCTAAAGGCTCCACCAGCAAACATCTACTGATTATAGACACTTTCAGAAACATAGTGTGATACAAAATTAATACAGAAATATCAGCCACTTTCCTCTACACAAATAATAAACACATTGAGAAAGAAATAAGGGAAACAGTACCTTTAACAGTAGCTGCAAATATATACTATGATAACTCTAACCGAGCAAGTGATAAAATTCTATAATAAAGGTGTTTAGACATTAAAGAAAGCTCTTCCATATAGCTGGGTCAATAGGATTGATATTGTGAAAATGGCCATCCTACCAAAAACAATCCAATGCGAAAAGCAATCTTCATCTTCACGTGAAAACACAAAATACCCAGGATAGCTAAAATTATCCTGAATAATAAGATAACCTATTACAGTATCACCATTGAAGATTTCAAGTTGTATTACAGAACAATAACATAGAAACATACATACATATAGTTTAAATAAAAATTTTCCATCTTGGCTGACAATCTCCCTCTAAGCACTAGAGGCAATCTAACTAAAATCTCAACACCAGGCATGAGAAAGCTCTCTTTTGAGTTGTTGGTCAGGGTCTTCCAAGAGACTCTCAAAACGGCACACATTATTGCTATTGGCCTTGACTTGTCCTCTGGAGATGCTTATTACTGAAGATATCATTCACTTTAGACATAGGGCTCAGCTAAAACTGGCTTTAATGTGTCCTACCTGTGGTCTAGTTTTTATAGTACCAGAAGACTCCCTGTAAGCTTCCAAAGGATGGAAGCAGCTAACAGTCCTACTTAGCTATGATACCTATGAATTATAACAATGACCAGCATTGTATGATAACCCTGCAGGTGCAGTAATAGGATACACATCTTCATCGTAACCAACAGCTTTCTAATTGGGCTTAAAGCCTTCTCAGCAAAAGGAAAATCATGCCTGAAACTGGGAACCTGACCAAATACCCAAAGACCAAATGGATCTTTGAGTAAAATCTAGAGTTTACACTTTGTTAAACCAGAATAATTCCTAACTATTCCTTACATATTTGTCCTTATACCCACAGATAAGTGTAATTCCTCACCCTGCATCAAAGAAATTTCTTTTTTCTATAGAAGGAGACAAGAACTAATCAAAATGCAGAGGTGTTGAGATTAGGCAACTACAGCTTTTAAGGCTCAAAGATCATTGAGAAGGAGGGGGAGGAAAGATTGTAAGAACCCAGAGTATCAGAGGTTTTACAGTGTGGTTGTGTCTGCTAGGAATGTCAAAAGCTATACTCATAAACCATCATCAACATGACTATCTAAACATGAGCGGAACTGGACAGCAACAATAGACATGCTAAGGCTAAGGTGGGGAGGAGCCCACAAATCCTCAGTGCTACACAAAGAACTATAAGCACCTGAGGAATGCTGAGAGTGGGAGTAATAGTGTTCTGTGGAGAAGAGCACGCTGATTGGTTATCCAGTACCAATGCTCAGTACTGAAAACATACATACTGAGCAGATTATATTTATGTATTTAAGAATGTGTATGTATGTATGTATATACATGTGTGTACATAAACATTATGTCTAACAACAATGAATAAAGAGGCCATGAATTTGAATGAAAACAAGGAGGGCTCGGAGCAAGGAAAGGGAAGGGAAAGTGATGAAATTATATTGTAATCACCCTAATAAAAGAAATAATAATAATAAAAAAGAAACAAATTTCCAAATAACAGAGGATGGTTTAAAATTTGGTTTTACCCCATAAGAATTTGAACATTTGCCTCAGTGTCTGAGGTAGCCACAGGGCCTCTGAAAACACTTGAGAGCAGAAGCATACGTTACCACCCCATACATTTCAGAAAAAAAATATCTACTCTTGAAACTACATAGCTACTTTTATGGATTGAACTTAATACATAAACAAAATACTACTACTACTACTACTACTACTACTACTACTACTACTACTACTACTACTAAACTTTAAAAATGAAGAGACCAGCAACATAGAGGTGAAGTCTTCTAGAAAGTGTTTCCTTAGGTTCAGCACACAGAAGCTGTGGTCTCCAGGGTGCTGGATCCACAACTCCTGCTGGTAGACAAATCTGGTAATGTGTAAAATTTTCCCAGGTAGTACTGGATTTGCAAGCATGATGAAGTTATGGAGAGCAGTACTAAGGCTTAGCACTCTGAGAGGTCAGGAGAGGTCATTGGTGAAGTGCAGCCTCAGCTAAAGTAGAAGCTCAAGAATTGAAAGGAACATGGAGGGAAGCTGACACTTGGCATCATGTGG
This sequence comes from Cricetiscus sungorus, assembly GCA_030556225.1. Taxonomy (NCBI): domain Eukaryota; kingdom Metazoa; phylum Chordata; class Mammalia; order Rodentia; family Cricetidae; genus Cricetiscus; species Cricetiscus sungorus. The sequence continues at coordinate 6,021,201 of JANBXA010000729.1, read as the reverse complement.
CAGTGTCAGAGTCCCAGAAGATGCCCAGGAGGCTATTGGTGAAGGTGGAGCCCAGGTTCTGTGGAGAACCCGGCATTTTGGAGATGCCAGTTCCATGGGATGACTGCCAAGGAGGCAACAGTTAGAGTATAGTGGAGTAGAGCTGGCTGGAGGTTGGGAGACAAGCTGTGTGTGTTGTGGATGTCAGAGCCAGAGAAATACCACTGCCAAGGCTCTTTGGAGTCTACAAGATTGTGAATGAGTCACAGAATCAATCACTGAACTTTTTATACTGTTGGAATTTGGTTTTGTTTTTACTTGATTATGATTCTACTCTAGGTCTCTTTACTTGAAGTAAGAAAGTATTTCTTTTTATTTACAGGAGCCACAGTTATATGATCTTTGATATTTTATTAAGTCCTTGGATATTTTAGAGACTTTGGCATTTTACAGAGACAATGGAATATTAGAAGTATTTTAGTTATTTTAGAGACTAAACTTTTAAGAGACTTATTTTTAAAGTGTTTGACTGGTACTTTTTAAAAGTTTTAATATTTTATATTGTGATATTGATGTCAATATGAGATATTGGGTATAGAACATAAAGGAAAGGTTACGGTTTAACAGTGATGTGTTTACATGTCAGATTGTTGACAATTGAGGTCAATTGTGCTGGCTAGTTTTATGTCAACTTGTTAAAAGCTAGGGTCATTTTGGAAGACAGACCTTTAGTTGAGAAAATGTTTCCACCAGATGGATCTTCTGGTAATCTAATTGATTGATAATTAATATGGAAAGACCCAGATCACTGTGGACAGTCCTGCCTTGGGCTGGTTGTCTTGGTTGTGTAAGGAAACAAGCTGTGTAAGCCATGCAGAAAAACCCAGTGAGCATGGCTCCTCTATTGCCTCTACATCAGGTACTGCCTCCAGGTTCCTTCCTTGCTTGAATTTCTGTCCTGATTCCCTTCAGTGATGGACTATGGTGTGGAAGTGTAAGTCAAACCCTTTTCTCCCCAAGTTGCTTTTGGTCATGGTGTTTTTTCAGCAATAGAAACTGTAAATGAATCACTGTGTAATTAATTACTCCTTCCATTCCGTCATGCAATGACCATGGCTTTAAAAGTCTGTGATACTATGCTCCTGATGGATGATGTAATGGAAGCAGGTCATATAGACATCTCCTTTGGCTGGGTAAACCCATCTCGTTCTCCCACTCATTGCAGGTGTTTCAACTTATGCAAAATAAAATCAGTCTTTTCATGCTTAGGCCAATATTCTCACATTTCTTACTGGCAGGGCACAAGGTCCTAATTACTTCATGTGTGCCAGCTAATTACTTAAGAAATCATTTTATGCAGCCTTTAACCTGGGCTCAACCAGACACTATTTGGGCTAGAAGCTTCATTTTCATGTCTCTGCTCTGTTGACAAAATGACAGGATGACAATTTAGTTAAGAAAAATGAAACAAATGAGTTGATAATTTTTCTCTGTGATTCAAACTAAGCTCAGGCAAAACCTTGTAGAGGTTCCAAATCCGTTCCAAGTCTGGTTTGTGCTCCATGCTCTCCCAATGAGGTTTCTTTTTTATTTTTAAGTTCCATTTTCCTTTCTCCTTTTCAAAGCTTCTCTTTGAAATGACCAGATGGAAACAGTGATTCTAAGAGAACTAAATGAGGATTTTTATAGTGACATCTTTATTTTAAAATGCATAATTTTTTAAATAAGAAGCATTTTCCCATGGCCTCTGTATCAACTCCTGCCCCCCAGGTTCCTGACCTATTTGAGTTCCTGTCTTGGTTTCCTTTACACATTTTAAAGGATACCTTTTCAGACTTGTGCTGTATTTAAAAGTCAAACTTAATTTCTAGATAACCCTTCATAAATTTTTCATTTTATCATTTTGCATAAAATATTATAAAGATGCTCTATGTAACCATTACACATATAGAAGGCAGCTGGAAAAGTGTTTCTATAGTAGCTCTAAGATGAGTCATTAAAAAACAGACTCAGTTTTTCCATGTTATTGTTAAGAATGAGTTAGTCACTGTGTGTGGTGTTGTATAACTGTTATCCATGGTTTCATGAGGCGGAGACCAGAGAATAGCACTGTTGAGGCCAGCCTGAACTATATAGCATGACTCTATCTCCAAAAAGAAAAGAAGGAAGCAATCATTTCATTTGCACTTCACAGTTTTCTAAATCAGAGTCCATAAGTTTTGGATGGCTTGATGATCTTATCTTAGAGAGGAAGAAATCAATATCAAGAAGAAACAAATTGACATCTGGATTAGGACCAATAGTGATTAAAATTGAGTGTGGCCACTCAACAACCAAAATAAGAAAGTAGATACCAGTCTCCTTGCTAGTGCTCAGGTACGAAGACCTCTTGTTTGCCTGGCCTGATGAATTCCAGGAGAGGATTTTAACTGCATTGTAGAATTCAATGCCTTCCATCATAAGAACACAGCCTACTGAAACAACTAAGGAGGGCGCACATGGGCTCAGAGATTCTGAAGCCACAAGCATGGAGTCAGCGGGAATCTGCACCAGGTCCTCTGTGTCTATGTTATGACTGTTAGATTGTGTTCTTGTGGGACTCCTATGAGACTGGGTGCATCTCTGACTCTTTTAGTTGCTCTTTGGACTCATTTCCTCCTGTTGGGTTGCCATGTCCAGCCTCAGTATGAGAGCTTTTGTTTTGTCTTATTGTATTTTGTTTTGTTATGTTTGGTTCTTGTCTCTTGGAGGCTTGCTCCTTTCTGAAAGAAGACAGGAGGAGTGGATCTAGGGGAGTGGGATTTGAGGGAAGGATGGGAGGAGTGGAGGGATGTGTTTGGAATGTATTGTATGAGAGAAGAATTTATTTTAAATAAAAAACAGATGTAGTTCAATTTTGAATTAAATTAAATGTAGCCAATCAAAAATATCTTTAACACACACACACACACACACACACACACACACACACACACACACAAAGAATTCGATGCCTTCAACAATTTAAATGATAGTTTTCTGCAGAAGCCTGACTCTTGCATTAAGAATGTGATACTTAAAGCTGGTATGTAAGTCCTCTGGATATATGTTTATGATTGGTATATCTGGATCATATGGCAATTCTATTCTTAACATTTTAGAAAATTCACTTCTAAAGTCCACCTTTTATAAAGTACTATTTTATGGAATAGCTTATTTTAGAACTTCTAAACAAAATGTAAAAAGCTTCAATGTTGTGTCAAGGGGTTATTATCTATTAATAATCATTTTAGGAAGACATAAATATTTTAGAAATTAATGCTATTAGAATAAGAATAATGAGCTGACATCTCTGTGTTAGACAGTGAATATCCTGTGTGTAACTGCATTTGGCATTTGAATGTGGAGCTGTTGCCTGCTTCAAGTTAATGTAACACTTTAAGAATCTGAGAGAAACTGAGTATAGTGGCATATGATTTTGATCCCAGTACTCAGGAGGCAGAAGCAGGTTGATCTCTGTGAGTTCAAACCTATCCTACTCTTCATAGTGAATTCAGGACATAGTGAAACCCTGTGTCTAACAAACAAGCAATCCAACCAACCAACCAACCAACCAACCAACCAACCAACCAACCAACTAACCAACCCCAACTAAATAAAATTCAAAGAAAGAAAGAAACATACAGAATCCAAGGTAGTCTAGCAGTTCCTTGTGAAGAGGTCAGTTGACGTTAGTAGAAATGATTTGCAGATAATTCTCTCCTCCACTGGAAGACACATATGGGTGAAGCATGTGTCACAAAGCCCAATTCCTGGAATTCATTTTCCTTAAAAGTAGGTCAACTCCATTTTCCCTAGGAACACCCCTCCTTCACTACTTAGGTACAAATGGATTGCAGCACAGAAGCAACCTCCAATGTTTGCAACACCCTTTGGGGAAGATTTTGAATATATCTTTCTCTGTAAGGATTCAAAAGTATCTTTAATACTCAGGAAACTTGGGTTCAAGGTTGTCACCTCTTTGGGGCCTTGGGTCTTAGAAAGCCACAGGCCAAAGATCTCAGGAAGTAGACTCACTAGGTTTTCCTTTTTCTTTTTCATTTTAACTAAAAGGGTCAAAAGCAATCCTTCCTTCAGTTTTTTCCTAACCCAAGCTTTATGTATCGTGTGATGACCTCAGGCAGTACTAACTTCAGTACTTCATAGTAAATCACTTAAGCTAGTCATTCCTCTTGGACATCTTTGGTTTGTCATCGTTTGTTTTCCTCTGTCTCTTTGTCTGTTTGTGGAAAATTAGTTCTTTTATACAGATTTCACATTACTGTTGAAATTTTTGGTGACAGATGAGAAAATGAAATAATTATTACTTATACTGATAAAAAAGTAACATGCTATAAGATTCTCAGAAATGAAAACATGTTGATGGAAAATATTGCTAAGTAAAAGCAAATTTTCTTACTATAACAAAAACTTGCTTCACCTCCTGCTTTGCAGTTGAGTTACAAAATACAATTATGTCTTAATTTGATTAGTTACAGAATTAAAGGACACATGTCATATTCAAATTGTCCAAAGACCCTTATGTTTATGTTTCAAAACCAGATCAAAGAAGGTTTTTACTTAAAACAATAACTGCACTACTCAGCTTGTGTCCAGACACCAGTCACCAACCTCTTGGGAAAGAAGGGAAAATATTCTCTAAAACTTCTGGTCAGAGAAAAGCTAGGAAAGAAGGAGGGCCCTAAGAGAGACATATGTGGTCCCCCAAAGAAGAGGAAAGGGACAAGATCTCCTGAGCATATTGGGAGCAGGGGGGGGGGAGACGGTCAGTGAGTGGAGAGGGAGTTAGGAGAAAGAGAAAGAGACAAGAGGAGGGGAGATAACATGAGGGAGTAGGAAGATTGAGTTGGGGGAGGAATAGAGGAGAGCAAGAAAAGAGATACCATAATAGAGGGAGCCATTATAGGTATGAAGAGAAGTCTGGCACTAGGGAAATGTCCAGAGACCTACAAGAATGACCCCAACTAACAATCTGAGCAGTAGTGGAGAGGCTGCCTTAAATGTTCATCCCTGATAATGAGATTGATAACTACCTAATATGCCATCCTAGAGCCTTCATCCAGTAGCTAATGGAAACAGAAGTAGACACAGTTAAACACTGAGCCTAACTCCTGGAACCCAGTTGCAGAGAGGGAGAAGTGATGAGCAAAGGGGTCAAGACCATGCTACAGCAACCCACAGAGACAGCTGACCTGTCTCTGTCTCGTGGACCCCAGACTGATACCTGGGAAACCAGCATAGGCTATACCCAGATCCCATGTATGTGTGTCTCAGTTAAAAGGCCTGGGCAGTCTATGAGACCTCTGGCACTGGAACTAGGATGTATCCCTAGTGTATGAAAAGACTTTGGGAGCACATTACTCATGGAGGGATGCTCCCTTAGCCTGGAGACATGAGGGAGGGCCTAGTCCCTTACTCAAATGACTTGACAGATTATTTTGATGATCCCTCCTGGAAGGCCTCACCCTCCCTGGAGAGTGGATGGGGAATAGGACAGGATGGGAGGTGGTTAGGGGGATATGGGAGGATGGGGGGGAGCAGGAACTGGGATTGATATTAAAAAAGAAAACAACAAAACTGCTGGTCAGTTTCTCTCACCACCCCCACAAACAGGAGACTCATTACTAGGCTTCGAAAGCCTGGTGTGGGTGTGCAAGATGGTCTCCAGGGATCAGTAATGACAAGTTTTCTTTGGTTAGCTTCTGTCTCTGTATATAGTCTGGAATATGCACAGACATAAATGCCATAATAACCACTATAATGGTAATTCAACAAAATTTGCCAAATCTAGTGTACAGTTATTATCTCTATGCTTTAACCAGATTGAAAATTATATCCTTTCTTTCATCATTTTTACTTCAAATATGTTATAATATTATTGTGAAGAATAGAAGAGAAAAGAAATCTTAGGGAAACCTACAAAGTGAATAACTGATAAAGTATTTCCCTAATAGTATGGATTTTGTGAAAGCCTGCAAAAGCAGAGGCTTAGTTGGCATACCCGAGTTGAGTGTTCTTAGATATCAGAGGAGACATTTACTTCCCCTATATCCTCTAGCAAAACTAATGAAATGGATCCTTGGACCCATCGTTACATTTGTTGAGTAGAAAGATCTATTTACTTTTTTGACAATGGTTGAACTGATGCAAAATTCCCTGTCTCACAGACCTTATTTTCTAATGGATAAAGTGGAGCAGATAAGACTATGTAAGTACTGTACTATGTAAGTACAGGAACAGGAAGAAACAGAATGAAACAACAATAAAAACAGAAGCAAGTGGAGATGTGGATGGAACATGCCAAAGTTTGTGAAGCAGGGTATGCCAAGGAAACCTCACCACCAGCATGATGATTGACCAGACCCAGAGGGAGAGAAATTAGCCAGTCAGCCAGCCAGCTAAAGGGTAGATGGGAAGGAGTAGTTGATGCAAAGGAACTAAGTTTGACTCACACTGGGGTATTTGATGGGCGGGAAAAAGAGAAAGGCAGGTGGCAAGGTTAAGTATGTGGTGCCTTAAGTAATAGAATCTTATCAGATTTTGGTAGCCAATCAAGAATGGTACAATAATCAGCCTGCATGTCTTGAGAATCTCATGGGTACTCCTGACCAACAATTCAAGGGTACACATCTCAAACCAGTACTTGGCTTTTTGTTTGGCAACCTATGGTTTCTGGAAGAAATATTATCTTCTGGTGTAGGTTAACTCCAATTCTCTCTTTCAACAGTTATAAAAATAATAGTTTAATATGATATCCTTAGTGTTAGTTTTTCCTTCATCAATCTTTTCTTCTTCCCTACTGTCCCGTCCTGTCCTCTTAAAGTCTCTTCTCCATCATGCCCTGATTCAATGCCCCAACTCTAAGACAGAGGTTCTCAACCTGTGGATCTCGGGCCTTCTGGGGATTAAATAACCCTTTCACAAGGGTCACCTAAGACCATCTACATATCAGGTATTTACATTATTTTTCATAACAATAGCAAAATTACAGTTGTGAAACAGCAATGAAAATAATTATATTGGGGGTCACTACCACATAAAGAACCATATTGAAGGGTCACAGCATTAGGAAGGTTGAGAACCACTGACCTGAGAGATTTTCCTGCCCCACAGAATAGTTTCCTGGCTTTTAGATGTGCTACAAGCTAAACATCCAAGCCTAAAGATTTGATCTACATATTAAAGAGAACATATGATATTTGAACCTCTGTATGTGGATTACCTCACTCAGTATTATGTTTGCCAGGTCTGTTTATTTACTTGACAATTTCACAATTTTATTTTTCAAGTACTAACTGTTGTAAATAAAGCAGTGATAAACATGGGTAACCATATATCTCTGTAATAAAATTTTTTTTAAAATGTCTTATTAATTCTTTGAGAATTTTGTACAATGTATTTTGGTCATATTTACATGTTTCCTCCAACTTTCTCCAGATACATCCCCTCCTCTCACTTTTATTTTTGAGCCTATCAAATCCAATTTGTGTTGACCAAATACTTTTGGGTATGAGGCCTGCTATGGAACCCATCAGGGGTCATACCTCTAAAAATATTACCTCTTCTTCTCTCAGAAGCTATGGATTACTCATAACTCATCATCTGGTGATGAGACTTTGACTCCCCACTTTCCTTTCTCCCACACTGAGATTTTTTAATGGCTTGAGCTTGTTCTGATCTTGTGAATACTATCACAATCTCTGTGAGTTTGTATGTGCACAAACCTTACAGTATCTGGAAAACACCCTTTCTTTGTAGCAATCTACCACTTAAAATATTTCCATTCTTTTTTCTGCAAGGATCCCTGAGCCTTGAGGAAGGTTTTGGTATGAATGTCACATTTAGTACTGAGAATTCCACAGTGTCTCTTATTCTCTACATGTTGAGCAGTTATGGGTCTCTGTGCTGCCATCTACTGCAAGTAGAATCTTCTCTGGTGAGTGAGAAGAGATGTACTAACTTATGGGTGTAACAGTAAATCAATAAGAGTTGTTTTAATACTGTGCCCATTAGGTGAAATAATAGTTGGAGGTCCTCCCCTAGGATCCATGGTCTATCTAGCCAAAGGTCTTGACTCTGATAACTGTGCCTTAAATTCTGAGTGTTGTGTTATGCCCTAAAATATTTATTCTTGGTTGTCAGCTTGACTGCATCTGAAATTAACTAAAACCCCCAAATGGAGGGCATACCTGTGAGGGATCTTTGCTTAATTTGAAGTGATATTACTCCTAATTAGATCTTTGATCTGAATTAAAGATACACCTTTAAGTCAGATCTAATGAGGACCACACCTTCTGCCAGATGCCTAAGTAAGAACATGGAAGAAGGAAGATTTTGCTCTTGGCCTGCTTGCTCTCACCTTGCTTGCAAGTTCATTTCTTCACTGGTATTAGAGCCTACTTTTTCAGGATTCTAGTGTACACTGAAGATCACCTGAGACATCCAGCCTTGTGGACCAAGTAACTACTGAGTTCTTGAACTTTCTGTTAATACCCAGTGTGTGTGTGTGTGTGTGTGTGTGTGTGTGTGTGTGTGTGTGTGTGTGTGTGTGTGTGTGTATGTTTATGATATAAGACTGATTTCTTCAGCAGTAGTGTCTTACCATCATCTTATGACATCTAGTTGGGGTGTAATCCCTCAATTATAGAGTAGCCTGATTTAAAATCTTTTCATATATGTATACACACATATTATAAGAAGCTTCTACATTAGCAGGTTTCTATATGGCCTTTTCAAAAGGCCACTAGTGTTAGCTATATTTCTCTTATTACCCATATTACCTCTTCTATTCAGCCTTCCCATTTCTCCATTCCACTAAATTCTTTCACCTTTATTTTCTTCTTTTCCCTCTTTATAAAACTATATTCTATTCCATTCTTTGAAAGAATTCCTCCCCCTCATGGCTTCTTACTACCTACATAACCCCTGTGGTTATTGCAATGAAACAAACATAGAAATTTCTAAAGCTGACATCCCAAATGAGAGAAAACATGTTGTGTTTGTCTTTCTGAATCAGAGTTACCACTCTCAGGATAATTATTTCCATTTCTACCCATTTTCCTGCAAATTTTATAATTATATTTTTTCTTAACAACTTAATAGTACATTGTGCAAATATTACATTTTCATTATAGGTTCATGAGTTGATGGGCTTCTAAGCTGTTTACACTTCATAGCTGTTGAGAATAGAGGAGCAGTGACTAGATGAGCAATAATGGTGTAACTGGACCTTGGGGGTAGGTCTATTTTCAGCTTTTTGAGGAACTGCCACACTGACTTCCACAGTGACTACAGCAGTTTGCTCTCCTACCAGCAGTGAATAAGTTTTTCTCCTTCTATAGCAATATGCCAACATTAAAATAAAATCTTAGCCATTTTGACTTGGATAAGACGAAATCTCAAAGTAGTGTCAATATGCATTTCTATTATGGTTAAGGATGTTGAACATTTAAAAAGTGTTTTGCAGCCATTTGTGTTTCATCATTTAACAACTATTTAGTCCCATATCTATCTATCTATCTATATCTATCTATCTATCTATCTATCTATCTATCTATCTATCTAGATCTATCGATCTTATTGCCTATTGCCTGTATATAGATATATACTTTTCCCTCTCAGCCTTTATATTTCATTGTGTTTTCTTAGCTCTTACCTATTTCTTGGTGTCCCTGTTTTTTTGTTTTTTTTGTTTTTTTGTTTATCCTTGTTTCCTTTGGGTACCAACTAACTTAGTTTTCATTTCTATATTGTATTTCTCTCTTTCATTTGGTTCTTTCTGAAAGTCATTAGTCTGTTTTTCTTTTATTTCTTCACTGAGATCAACATTGATATGTATTTCTAGTGAGTTGAATATAGATGTTTGATAGCTTGCTATATTTCTATGTTGATTATTTTTATATAATTTGATTGATCCATGCGATATCCAGATAGCTTGATAGATATTATTTTGGAAGATATTTATGAGAAGTTTCCAGATGATATTTCCGAACAAATTATTGATTTTAGAGTTACATTCTTCTTCTCTTCCTCTTTCATTCCAGTCCATTTAGTCCTACAGATGCTTTTCCTGGACAACCCCCCACAACACATTCATCCCTTCTATCTTCATTTATGACTTTCATGACTTCAATACAACTTGTTGTTATGGATCCCTTAGGCACAATACATGATAAAGTCCCAGGTAAGCTACCTGTCTTCTCACTCTCATCTATAACTCCATCAATCTACATCACTTTCAAATTCCAGACCTTTCTCAGGTGTTTTCAGGTGAGTTCCCGAAACCCTAGACTGCTTGTGCCCTCTCCAATTCCCATATCTAACTTGATCATCTAATCTAATCATTCCCACCTGCCCTGTTTTCAGAGTACAGGCTTGTGCTCTCAGTCCTGTGCACCAGCCAGGTCTAATCATTCCTCCTAACCCACCCTGTCTTGGCCTAGTTTAGGTGACACAGACTGTGTCCAGATTTAGTCTGTTGAGTTCCCTAAGCTCTAGCCCATGTAATGCTCCACCAGTCCCCAAGAATACCCTGGTTGCATATTCTGTGTATCTGTCCAATATGGTGAATGCTTAGGAATGCACATTTGTGTGTAGATTCTGCCTGTTGAATCTCTAGAAATTTGCATGTCCATGATATCCCAAACCCCCGGGCCATGTGTCAGCTGCACAATGATATGCCGGCTGAGCTTGGGGTAGCCTCAAATCTCTCATCAGACACATAACCAGAGAAAGAAGTTGACATACCCACGTTTTATCAGAAAAGCACATACAATATAAACTGCAAAGATGGTTGAAGATGGCTATCTCTCCCCAGCTTAAATCCACCAGTCACATGGAAATTTTCTCTAATGAGAATTACCTTCATGGATCTGGGGAGACAGAACTTAAAAGAATAATGAAACACTTCATAAAAGTACCCAAGGAGTTTAAAGAAAGTACAACAAGACACCTCAAAGAACTTAATAAGATTAACAGTAAACACCTGTGTGATGCCTAGGAAAACATAATTGTCTAGGGGAATGAAATGACAACGATAACCTGACTTCAATAAGGAGATGGAAACATTGAGAAGAACTCAAGCTGAAATGAAGATGGAATTGAAAAATGCAAAAACCCAATTAGAAAACACAAGAGAAAGCCTTTCCGGTAGAATGGACTTGGTAAAGCAAGGAATATCAGGACTTAAAGACTAAGTAAAAGTATTAGATCACATAAACAGCATGAAAAAAGTTAAAACAAATGAACATATCATAACTATGAGATACCATGAACAGAACAAATCTTTTAGTTATAGGATTAAATGAAATAAAAGAATTTCAGGTCAACTGTATAGACCAAATCTTGAATATGATCATACCATTAATGGGCGTATACCTGAAGAGACATTTGCTTAACCATGCTCTTTGCCAGAAATTGAATACAACCTAGATGTCTCTCAACATTAAAATGGATATAGAAAATGTGGTACATTTACGCAATGGGGCTTTAGTCAGCTGTTACAAAATGACATCATGAAATCTGAAGGCAAATAGATGGATCTTAAAAAAAAAATCATCCTGAGTGAGGTATCCCAGACTCAGAAGAAGAAATATGGTATTTGTTTATATGTGGATATGAGTTTTTAAGTCAATGATAACCAAGGCACAATCCATAGAACCACAGAGGTAAATATAGAGTAAGGGAATAAAGGGAACAGATAGATAACATTAGGAAAGGAAAATAGATATTTATGGATGAATGTGGGTGTCTTGAATGGGAGGATCAAGTGAGAAAATGAGAGGGAATAGTGGGAGAGAATATGGAAAGAGACAGCTAAAACTTAGGGAATCTGAAGGGTATTATCTGAAGGGAAACCTAATACAGCATAAACCTAAAATATACATAGATAAATATGATCTAAATGAAATCTCCAACTAAGGGTAGAGATAGATTATCAATTAGTCATCTCTTATTATCAATGAAATTTCAAGTACTGAGTTTGGGTTACATCTAATTGAGTTGTTGGCCAAAGGAACCAGCACAGGAATTCCTAAATAGCTCAGGCTGTTGCTAAGTCTATAGGTTGCTTTCAATGAACTGACAGCAAGGCCCTTCTCCTGAAGATAGCACCAACATGGAGGTGTTAAGCTAGTGCCAACACAGAGCCTTCGCCTCAACTTTCCAGCATCTTTGATATGTGAAGGTACTCTGCATGCTTTCAAACGAGAGACCTATATACCAAGTCATCCACAAACCCTTTATCTACAATTGTGTACTACCTGCAAGGTATCCTAAGGCAATGGTGGCACAAAGCTTGCAAGAGTAACAAACCAATATCTGATCTTATCTGAAGCCCAATCCACAAAATGGAACTCATGCCTGACACTGCTTGTGTGACCACATCCTGAGATTATATTTTTCAGGGACCTAGGGTAAAGCCAAATAATACTGTTTTGTTTTGTTTGTTTGTTTTTAAGAAAAAAATGTAGTGATGAAATAACTCCTAATGATAATGCTATACATCCCGAGAAATCAGAGATGAAACTATTTTCAGATTTTGTCTTATTTCAATCAGAATGGCTAAGATTTTAAAAAGAAAATGACAACACGTGCTATTGAGGATGTGGCGAATAGGCAGCCATAATTGTGAGCAAAATTGCAAATTGGTCCGGCTACTCTGAAAATTAGTGCGTGTGTGTGTGGGGGGGGCTGTCAAAAAGCTAAACTGTGTATTGACCAGAGCACCCTAACATACAGTACTGAGTATAGACCCAAAAGGCTAGACATCCCACTCTACAGATTTCCACTCAGTCTTGTTCATGTTCACTCTATTCACAGTAGATAAGAAGTGGAAAAAAACAAATTGTCTTTCAGCTGATAAATAGATAGAAATAATAGATAAATAGAAAATCTGGCACATACATCCACACATACATGCATACAGAATAAAGCACTTTGTAGCTGTAATGTAAAAAAGAATGAATTTATAAAAATTTAATCAAAATTGGATGAAGCAGAAAGTAATATGCTGAGTGAAATAATGCAGAGCCAGAAACACAAATGCCAGCAGCTCTCTCTTCTTTGTGGGTCCTAGATCGGAATCTTTAGACATGAGTATTTATCCTGGAATAACCACAGAACCAGGGAAATAAAAGAGGATTCTAGTGTGGAGGGAGGGTTAGGGCTCTAGAGGACAATAGTAGGACACAGAGGCCATGAAGGGGGACATAGGTTTGATGGACACTTAATTTGGGAAGGGGGGAGTAGGGCAGCACAGACGATAGAGAGACAAGGGGTAAACAACACTAAGAGTGTTTGAAAAGTCACAGGGAACCATACCACTCTGTGTTTACATTGCACATGTAAGTGACACTAAAAATCTGATCAAAATGACTTTAAATTTATGTATGTGTATATATGTAACCACAGTAAATAAAGAATAAGAGGCAATGAAATTAAGGAGTGGGCAAGAATGCTCAAGGAGCTGCAGAGAGGACAGGGAGGGGTGAAGAGATGCAAATGTGGTACTTACACTTGAAATGCACAAAAAATTTTAAAAGTTATCATGAAGGTACTCTCTGACAGGTTACTCCTTAATATGTAAAATGTAAAAATACATCTCCCCTGTGATGATGATGAACTCCTTTTCCTCTGAAACTATTAGCCACAACAGGTCCTTCCTTCTATAGTTTGTCTTGGTCCCTGTGGACCATTGAATAGAATGGACATCATAGGCTTGGTCCTCAGTTAACAGAACTTTGGGGGAAGGGTTAGTAAATGTGCCCTTGTTGGATGAAGTCTGTCACTGAGGCAGGCTTCAAGTTTTCCCAAGCTCCTATTCATCCACAGTTAGCTCTCTATGCCTTGTGGTGGTGTCTGAAGACAGGCAGTCTAGCTACTGCATGAGCACCATACCTTCCTGCCACCATGCTCCCTGCTGTGATAATCACAGGCTCTGACCCTCTGAAACAGTAAGCCCCAAACAAACTCTTCCTTCTATGTTTCCTTGGTTATGGTGTCCTATCACAGCAATAGAAAAGCAGCTAAGACAGAGAGTGGGCTGTTGCTGTGACAGACCTGACCATGTTTTTTGTTTGTTTTTGTTTTTGGAATGTGGAAGACTTAGGGACTTTGCACTAAGAATGCAGTTGAATGCTGCAAGTAGGGCTTACTGGACTCCATCACAGCTCATGGCAGGTTTTGGCATGAGTTTTGGCATAAGTTCCTCCGACTCTTGCTTGCTCTCCAGACACTGATTATCTGGCAAATACCTGGCATACCAGGTATTTAAAAAGCACAGAAAGCCTCAAGTGTCTTGGTCCACCTCCTTGTAGTTACATTGTACAAGTCTTCTATGCAAAGCTTCCCGATGTTATCAGTCTTCCACAGTCAAAGTGAAACAACTCCTTCAATTTTGATGATAGGACCAATTCTGATGGCCAGCAAAGAAGTTTTTGGAGACTTAGCCAAATACTTATGCAGTGGTCCTTATGCCTTTTCTCTTCTTAGTGAGATGATATTCTCATCTAAACCCTTCTTCATACTCAGTTTTCAACTAGGTGATTGCTCAGATCCTAAATCAAGTATCTTCTCAGAGATCTCCACAACCATCCTCCCACTGTCCTTGGTTTAGAGATGACTTTTATTTTAATTGAGAATGTAAGTCCTTTCTAGAATTTTTCTATCAACTGCTTTAAAGCTCTTAGAGTTGTCATTTATTGGATGTTTATCTCCTTTACTTTTTAAAAGAAAAAAGTTTTTACTACCCCTGAAAATTCAGTCTGGGTAGTTAGGTGGTTAGCGTACGACTGCAGTAAAGGAACAAAAGGCACCTTTTCAATTAAAGTTAAGAGTGGGATAACTTCAGTCACACAAAGAGAGAAAGACACTTAAAGAGTCGTGGTGAGTTCAAAAGGAAAGGGTTGAGGTGGAATCACAAAGCATCATGGGAAGTGCTATTCAAGCTACCCTGTCAAAAAGGCTGATCAACAGTGGTTCCAAGTCAGCCTCATCACCAGGGAGTCTCACTGATAAAATTATTTCCCTCCGGAGAGAATTTCCCTGAGCTGAATAGATGCTTTACGTTTGAATAGGATTCATGAAAAGCAGGGAATGGTGGGGGCAAGAATAAAAAGCCATATTCATTGACTGACCTGAAATGTGTGACCCACATGACCCTGTTTATCTGGCTTCACCTCTTAAAAGAGTAGAAATTTATACTTGCTGTATGTTGTGAGACTGCTTGGATTGTAGGTGGTTCCTCTTAGATATATACTCAATAACATTCTAATAAAATTAGGGATACATAATTTAATATTATTCTCATTTTAAAGTTAATTACAGTACATATCGTGGCAAATCATGACATTCATATTTTTCTGAAATGTGATAACTAATCATCAGTTTAAAATTTTATATCACAAAATGTTTTTCTTCTATCTACTTAAAAATATCTTTGTTGCCTTACTTTAAAAATCATTTTGTAAATCAAAGAAGCAAATAGTATACATTTACATTGTTAATAAGAAATGAATTAAATTATAGTAAAAAATGGCCATAAAAAGGATGTTTATGTGCAATGTAGGAGGCTATTATTTACTGAGAAATGTGTATTCTTAAATACCATAAACATGTCATCACTTTGATAAAATAATAATGAGATTTTTGTGAGTACATGTTGGTTACTATGGCAACAAATTGTGACATTATATGTACAAGTAATGGACATTTTAGACATGTAGATTATAATTCCTTAATAATTAAGGAAAAATATTACACATATCTATTTCTGACTATAACATGTAAAATAACATTTACAAAATTAAAAGCAACAAAATTACTTAGAAGAAAATGTAATGATAATTAATAGTTACAAGCAGAATAAAGAAATGTCTCACATTTGTATCATATATGAAATTCCTATATGAAATTCCTATATGATAGTGCTATCTTACATAAAAGAACTTTTACCACAAAGTTCAGGCCAAGAGTAACCAGTGGTTTTGTGAGACACTTCCACTCAGAGGTTATTGAGAGAAAGGGACGAAAATAGTGTACAGAACTGGAGAAGGTTGCTGTCATGGGAGAGGGTAGCCCTCAAGGAAATGGATGGAGTCAGGACTTTCCACGGTAGCCTGGGCCCCACTAAGGGGACTCTGTCATAGGAACTTTATATAATATGGCTAAAAGGAATTGATTCATTTAGGTGGTTAGCTTTTCACTCCATATAATTATCTTTCAAGTTAGTGGTAACTGTGGAATTATTCCATGATCATAGCAAATATGTTATACTTTTAAGTACTTTCAAGTGCAAGCCAAATATGGAAGATTCTGCCCTGTCTCCAAGTATTTCCTAGATTAAGGATGTTTTTGTTTGTTTGTTTTTTGTTTTTCTTTTATTGAGTTGATAAAATTTATGATTTATTTGGAAAATGTGAATTATCTCTAGAGAAAATAGACATATTCTCATATTCATGTTACATTACATTTGATCTTAGTAACTACCTGAAGTCCTTCCTAGTACTCAGAGAAAGTACTGGATTCAGTTTCAGTTATTTATTTTGTCCCTTAGATGCCTGCTTCTCAGAATTACCCCTCATCTAGGCATGCTAATAAGAGCTTAGTTCGTGTGTGTGTGTGTGTGTGTGTGTGTGTGTGTGTGTGTGTGTGTGTGTGTGTTGTTTTTTGTTTTTCGAGATGGCGTTTCTCTGTATTGCTTTGGAGCCTTTTCTGTAACTTGCTCTGTAGACCACATTGGGCTCGAACTCACAGAGATCTGCATGCCTCTGCCTCCCAAGTGGTGAGATTAAAGGTGTGTGCCACCAACGTCCAGCAAGAGCTTAGTTTTTAAGTGCACTGGGCAGGCCAAATGCTCATAGAAAGCAAGGAAATAGCTGAATTGACACACTGGTGCTACAGTTTAGATATAATTTAAGTGTTCCTTAAAAGTCTAAGGAACTTTAGAGTGCTTAGACTTGTTCCCCTGAGTATTGTTATTGGGGTGTGTTATGAACTTTAGGATGTAGGACTTCTGGAAATATATGGGTCACTGGAAATGTGCCCTTGGAGGGGACTGGGGTGCTCAGTATTTGTACTCACTATCCACACTGAGATGTTTCATGCACTGGCTTTACTGGCTTCCACGTACACTGACATGATCCAGTCCTGAGGCAGTACTCACAAAGTGTGCTAGCTGTACACCATTTAGACTTTGAATGTCCAAAATTGAACTAAATAAAACTTTTTATGAAATCATTCCTCTCTTGTGTTTTGTTTTAGTAATAAAAAGATGACTAATATAATTGGGTTAGAATTTGATTCTATTATAGCAGATAATGACTAGCTTTACTTGATTAAAGCTTTTAGTTGTACTGAGTAATAAGAGATGTGGCTAAATTGTCTTCAGTTTATTTAAATTTCAAGCACATTAGATTAAACAAGAGCTTCTAGATTCTGGCTTTTTAGGTCAATAAAAACATGACAGAAAAGTCTAAGGGCATCTATGGGCTTACAATTAATGAATTCACTAGTTTTCCTTGCTGATATGCTTAGAGATCTTTCCCACTTGCAACTTGGAGCTGCCTATTCTTGTTATAGGCACCAGGAAACATTTGTGCTCAATGAAGTTCATTCCTAGTATGGACTGATCTTATTTGAGTCCCACTAGGCTTAGTGAATTCTACTGCAAGCTGTGACTCTAGTGCCAATGGGAACTGCTCCTTTCTGACTTATTTTATTTTAATGAAGTTTAAAATTTTATGAAATATCCATATCCCAGATAGCAATTCAAAAATAGCATTTATCGCTTAGTTTGGGAAAGGCCCCCTAATCCTGTTTATATTTGAAATCACTCATAAGTGTTTATACTATTGTGAAACTCTCTTTTTCATTATTTTAAAATTCTCTCTCTCCCTCCCCACTCTCTTATTCCTCTGTGTCTTTATGTCACTCTCTCCCTGTTTCTCCTCTTTGTTTCATCTCGCTTCTCTTCCCTCCCTCTTAAAAAAAAATTAGGGTTTTCAAAGTTCTGCCACAAATCCCCACAAAGGCTCAGCTGAAGGCAAGAGTCTTGCCAAGACTTGAAGGTGAAATCTTCAGGATTTTGTTTGGTTTTTACTGTTTTTCCTGTTCCTGTGTTTGGTAGGCTGAATTTCATAGACTCATACTAGAGGGATTCTTACGGTTTTCTTGTTCATTACTACATTTTACAGATGGAAAAAATAAGGTTCATTGAAATTAAATGACCTGTCTATGTGAGTACAACTTACTAGTGGCTGAATTCAGACTCGGATTTATGTTTCTGATTACAAGTTAGTTACCTTGTTTGGGGAGTCACGTTTTCATGTCTTTTTGTTGGTCTCTTCTGGTGGCCTTGCTCCCATGATGACAATCACTTCCCAGTTCCCTTTCACATGAACATATCACTATCTGGCTTTCCTTTAAAATATGTTTTCTCCAGTACTGTGACCTAAGCTTTCATTAAAAAAAAAAGTTCATTCAGTATCTGCACAACTAAGATGTTCCCTGATGTTTTAAATTTATAATTTTGGAATTTTCATTGTATTTTTATACCCATGCAAGTATGGAAATTAACAGAATGGAAACTTTCACAAGGTAAATAAAATGTACCCCGGTAGTGATTGGGAGAGCAATAAAATCACTAAAACTTTCCAACCTTCATAATTACTTTGTAAAAATCCATATGCAGGTCATGTGAGTAATTATGTCATGTCTGTGAGGTTAATTAAGTGTTATATGCCTAAAGTGAGAGCCAGCTGCACACACACACACACACACACACACACACACACACACACACACTTTTCCACAGGCAGGCTGCCAAAGTGAGCAAGCCCCAATGACATGTATGGCTTTTTCCTTTGGAAAATATGTTTCAGTCAGTCATGAAAATATAAACCACAGAAACCACTTTGCTTCTAAGAGAACAAGTTTTGAGAAGCTCTGTTTTGAAACAAAGCCACAATTTTCCATCTCACAGTAAACCCTTCCCCAAACTGTTTTAATTGAAGGAATATTGAGGAGAGTTTGAGCAAAGAAAACTTAAAAGAGGGTCAAAACATCATTTAGTGAAAGGCTTGCAGAGCTGGTGTGTACTGTGGGCATTTCTTATTTTCCACTCCACCGTTTCCTTCACAGAACCTCTACACTCCACCTAGGCTATCCAGATGAAAGCTCCACAAGAAATTTCTTCCTACAACTGAAACTCAAGAACTCCACCAAATGTCAAACTACTGGAGGAAACACTGGAGCAAATACTCAAAATAACCAATCTTACTCTTTTTTGAGTATGTGTTTTTCTGATAGATCAGCATGAGAGTGTTGGGATATTTACAAGAGTAAAAGAGAAGTTACAGAGCAGAGAGTTTGGAAATATGGACCCATTTGGCCATTGTTGTGGTCTATTGGGTAGTGCTGCCAGCAGACCACAACCTTTCCGTCATTGTAAGGATGAGAAAGGCAGAGTACTAGAACCCTAACTCCTGACCTTGAACTATTTCAGAGCATGACTTTCCTTCTAAAAACTTTATGTATTTAAAAAAGTCAAAACAATTTTAAAAATGCTTAGTGAAATATCAAGTATTATTCCTTTATGAAGATAAGTTATATGCAATTCTATATTTTCAGTTTATAATTATTTAATTTGAAAATTTAAACTAAATAGAACTAATTATAAATGATTTTCCATATTTTATTTTGATAATTAATTATGAAGCATTTTCTTTTTGTAGTATAAGGTAAGTATTGAATAATTAAAAGTACTTAAAAACAAGGTCTCATCTAAAAGTAATGTATATGTAAATTCCAAAAACTCTTCCAGAAATGTGAAATTATACTTCTTAAAAATCAAATTTATGAGGATTGCACTGAATCTGTAGATTGCTTTTGGCAAGATTGCCATTTTTACTATGTTGATCCTACCTATCCAAGAGCACAGGAGATATTTCCATTTTCTGGTATGTTTTTTAATTTTTTTTCTTTAAAGACACAAATTTCTTGCTACATAGGACTTCCACTTGTTTGGTTAGCATTTCCCCAAGATATTTTATGTTGTTTGTGGGTATTGTAAAAAGTAAAGTTTCTGTGATTTCCTTCTCAGCCTATTTATCGTCTGTATATAGTAGGGCTACTGATTTTTTTGAGTTAATCTTGTATCCTGCCACTTTGCTGAAGGTGTTTATCAACTGTAGGAGTTCCCTGGTAGAGTTTTTCGGACCATTTATGTAAGCTATCATATCATCTGCAAATAGTGAAAGTTTGACTTCTTCCTTTCCAATTTGTATTCCCTTGATCTCCTTTTGTTGTCTTATTGCTCTACCTAGAACTTCAAGTACAACATTAAGAGATATGGAGAGAGAGGGCAGCTTTGTCTTGTTCCTGATTTTAACAGATTCACATTAAGTTTCTCTCCATTTAGTTTGATGTTTGCTGTTGGTTTACTGTATATTTCTTTTATTATGATTAGGTATGTTCCTGTTATACAGGATCTCTCCAAAACTTTTATCATAAAGGGATGTTGGATTTTACCAAAGGCTTTTTCAGCATCTGCTGAGATGATCATGTGGTTTTCCTTTTTCAGTTTGTTCATATTGTGGATTACTTTGATGGATTTTCTTCATATGTTGAACCATTCCTGCATCCCAGTGGATGAAGCATACTTGGCCATGGTGGATGATTTCCCTGATTTGCTCTTGGATTCCATTTGCCAATATGTTATTGAGTATTTTTGCATCAATGTTCATGAGGGATATTAGATTTGTCTTTGTGTGGCTTGGGTACCAAGGTAAGTGTAACCTTGTGAACAGAGTTTGGTAATGACCCTTCTACTGCTGCTTTGTGGAACAATTTGAGGAGTATTTGTATTAGCTCTTCCTTGAATTTCTGGTAGAATTCTTCACTGAAGCCATCTGGACCTTGGCTTATTTTGGTTGGGAGGCTTTTGATGACTGCTTCTATTTCATTAGGGGTTATAGGTCTATTTAAATTGCTTATCTGTTCTTGATTCTTCACAGACCTTGAAAGGACAATACTCAACTTTATATGGAAAAATAAAAGACCCAGGATAGCCAAAACAACCCTGTACAATAAAGGGACTTCAGGAGGTATCACCATCCCTAACTTCAACCTCTACTATAGAGATATAGTAATGAAAACAGTTTGGTATTGGCACAAAAATAGACAGGTAGACCAATGGAGTCAAACTGAAAACCCAGATATTAACCCACATACCTATGAACACCTGATTTTTGACAAAACAGCTAAAATTATACAATGGAAAGAGGAAAGCGTGGTGTGTAGAAGATTGCAGATAGATCCATGTCTATTGCCATGCACAAAACTTAAGTCCAAATGGATCAAAGACATGAACATAAATTCAGCCACACTGAACCTCCTAGAAGGGAAAGTGGGAGGTACCCTTGAACAAATTGGTATAGGAGACTGCTTCCTGAACATAACTCCAGTAGCACAGACACTGAGATCAACAATTAATAAATGGTACCTCCTGAAACTTAGAAGCTTCTATAAGGCAAAGGACACAGTCAACCAGATGAAATGGCAGCCCACAGAGTGGGAAAAGATCTTCACCAACCCCACATCTGACAGAGGGCTGATCTCCAAAATACACAAAGAACTCAAGAAGCTAGTCATCAAAACACCAAATAATCCAATTAAAAAGTAGAGTACAGAACTAAATAGAGAATTCTCAATAGAGGAATTCAAAATGGCTGAAAGACACTTAAGAAAGTGCTCAACATCCTTAGCCATCGGGGAAATGCAAATCTAGGCAACTCTGAGATACCATCTTATTCCTGTCAGAATGGCTAAAATCAGAAATACCAATGACAGTTTATGCTGGAGAAGATGTGGAGAGAGGAGAACACTCCTCCACTGCTGGTAGGAGGGCAAACTTATAAAGCCATTTTGATGATCAGTATGGTGGTTCCTCAGGAAAATGGGAATCAGTCTACTACAGGATCCAGCAATTCCACTTTTAGGCATATACCCAAAAGATGCACATCCATGCAACAAAGACATGTGCTCAACTATGTTCATAGCAGGATTAATTATAATATCTAGAACCCAGAAACAACCTAGATGCTCCTCAATTGAAGAATGGATAAAGAAAATGTGGTACATTTATACTACTCAGCGTGGGAGGGGGTGGAATCTTGAAATTTGCAGACAAATGGATGGAACTAGAAGAAACCATTCTACCATCCCAAGTGAGGTAACTCAGTAACAAAAAGACAAGCATGGTATGTACTCACTCATTTATGGTTTTTAGACATACAGCAAAGGATTACCAGGTTGTAGTCCACACTGCCAGAGGAACCTAAGAGAAAAACATACATGGTCCTCTGGTGAAGGGGAAAGGAACAAGATCTCCTGAGCAAGTTGGGAGGGGGCAGTGAGTGGAGAGGGAGCTAGGAGAAAGAGAAGAGAAGAGGATGGGAGAGGAGAACATGATGGAGCAGGAAGATTGTGTTAGGGAAAGAATAGAGGACAGCAAGAAGAGATACCATAATAGAGAGAGCCATTGTAGGTTTGAAGAGAAACTGGCACTAGAGAAATGTCCAGAGACCTACAAGGATGACCCCAACTAACAATCTGAGCAGTAGTGGAGAGGCTACCTTAAATGCCCTCCCTTGATAATGAGTTTGATGAATACCTAATATACCATCCTAGAGCCTTCATTCAGCAGCTGATGGAATTAGAAGCAGACACCCACAGCTAAACACTGAGTCTAACTCCTCGAACCCAGTTGCAGAGAGGAAGAAGTTATGAGCAAAGGGATCAAGACTAGGCTACAGAAACCCACAGACAGCTGATCTGAACAAGGGGGAGCTCATGGGCTTTAGACTGATAGCTGGGAAATCAGCGAAGGATGGACCCATACCCCATGAATGTGGGTCTCTGTTAGGAGGCCTGGGAAGTCTATGAGACCTCCGATGGTGGAACCAGGATGTATCCCTGGTACATGAAAGGACTTCAGGAGTACATTTCCAATGGAGGGATACTCCCTTAGTCTGGAGACATGAGGGGAGGGCCTAGGCCCTACTCCAAATGACTTGATAGATTTTGAAGATCCCTCCTAAAGGCTTCACCCTCCCTGGGGACTGGGTCTTGGATGGGACACGAGTGTGGTCAGGGGAACATAGGAGGATGGGAGGGAGAGGAAACTGGGATCGATATGTAAAATAAGAAAAACATATTTAAAATAATTTAAAAATCAAATTTATACTTTAAAATTATTAAACTAAATGTAATTTTAAGTGTTTGTTTATTCACATTGGTTGATTACCACAAAATTTAAAACAAATAATTCTGATTGATAAGGTATCCATTTGAAGGCATGTGTTTAATATTGAGTTGAAACTTCTTATAAAGGAGAAAAAAGAGAACTCAAAATTCTAGATGTAAAACGTTTGCTTAATTCTTTAGGAGGCAGATGTTGCCTGTGCAAAGTGGTCCTGATACATGTTCTCTACACAGACTAGATCTGACTACTAGCCTGAAGGGTAATATGTGCATTCTGTATCTGGATGAGTAATTATACAAGTATAAAACAACTAGTAGAGAGGACATAGGAACAGACATAGGAAAAATACATATTAGTGACATAAATGTGATTAAGTAAGTTCTTTAGAAGAATGTACTGAAGCAAATGGTTTGAGAAACAGCATTTGATTCAGCTTTATGCCTAAGCTTCTGCTTCTTAACCATGGTCATGTTATATAGAAATATTCTGATTTGCTTCTATATTGAAATGCAATAATCTACACATTGAGAATTTGTTATAATATTGTCAAGTTTACCTTGAAAATTTCCAGGAAATTTTGCATTGACTCACCAAGTTTTTTTTTCTCCCCCTGGGGGGGATATCAAGAACTCATTTCAGTTTCAAGAATGTCTGTAGTCTGGTATACTCGATCAGTTTTCTAAATTCCTGTGGTTGGTTAGAGTCTGATTTCGTAAGTTCTTGGTTTCCCTCATTAGCATCCCAAGTTGATTGTAGACAGCATTCAGCATAATTATAACCTCTTATTAAATTTTTTTCTGCCACTTTTGGGACATGAACTGTGTGTTTATATTTAAACTGAGTTTTAAAAAAGCATGTTCCCACCACTTGGGTAATGTGTCCTTAGGGTAATATACAATCACTGATAAAGACGGATGTATTTTAGAAATTATGGGTATAAGACTTAGACATCCTGCCAATCCACAGAAGTTGATAATGACATCTCTGAATTTAATTTAAAATTATTGTGTATTATTTACATTATCTCTGTGTCTGTTTTAGTCATCATTGGGATGAGTATTATGAAAACTCATAGAAAAGTAGTATGTTTGAACTAGAAGGAATTTCAGAGCTTATCTGGTTCTTCTTTTTCAAATTGGAAATACAAATTTTGAGTCAATAATATAACACTGTGTGTCTGATAGTAGGCGTGCTCTCAGGTTTCTGTTTTTTGTTTTGTTTTTGTTTTTGAGACCGGTTTCTCTGTGGCTTTGGAGGCTGTCCTGGAACTAGCTCTTGTAGACCAGGCTGGTCTCTAACTCACAGAGATCAACCTACCTCTGCCTCCCAAGTGCTGGGATTAAAGGTGTGTGCTACCACTGCCTGGCCAGTTTCTGGTTCTTTATTATCTTGGTAGATCACTCCCAATTGCAAAAGAGACAGAAATATTATCAAGGACACACTCATTGCTCACACTGGCTACAGCAGTTCTGATACTGTGTACAGCAGTTGCAATTGATACTCACACACATTTTCTTTGCATTAGTAATTTACAGACACTATTTCTATATTCCTTCTGGAAATATCTATGACTTAACATGAGAAGTTAACTTTGGGAGTTATCTCAGAATAGCCAGTGATAACTGACAAGTTTTCCTTTATATTGGAATAACTCTGTGTCAAATTCCATACCACCTCCGAGATGTCACAAAAAGGACAGTATTTATATAAACACTGCCCATTCTTTGTGTGTTCTTTTGATTTCTTATTATTTGAGTGATGACCGCCAAATTGTAGGGAAAAGGGACCAGCCAAAGAACACACCCTGAGCAGATCCAAAGAAATACACTTTGGCCCTGTAACCAGAACCAAAGAAATGTACCCTGACCCTGAAACCAGTGCCAAAGAAATACACTTGGGCCCTAGAATAAGAGCCAGTGCAAGAAATATGTCTTTGTTCTAAAATTAGAGCCAAGGGGCTAAAAAGGACCAGTGAAAGACACATACTTTGACCCTGAAACCAGAGCCAAATCTGATCCTGAACCAACCAATCCCTGATCACGAGATCTAGCTAATTTGAGCTCAGGCATTGAAATCTGACCAATCCCCACTCTGGAGATCTCCCCGGAGATACTCTGCCCTTAAGAAGTCCTATATAAACCCTGGGCCTGTTCTGCGTGTGGCTGTCTGGCTGTTGTCTGCCACTCTGGCAGAGGCAACCACTCTCTTGGATTCTTCCCTTCCAATAAATCTCTTGAATGAGATTGAAAGACCCCAGAAGAGGACTTCCCTTCAGGAAGAGACCCCTGGACCCAAAGACCGAGCTGAGGCCACGGATGCGGATGCAAACTGCAAGATGTTTATTTGAGATATACACAGGTACCTGTGGGCAACAAAGTCTCTCAGAGGACTTTTGCGCCCACAGGCTGGGGAGAGGGACTTTTATAGGGCTGGGTAGCAAAAGTGCGGCTACAGAAGCGAGATGCATAGTTACAGGGGTCCCATTGGTCAGCTCAAATAAGGTGTTGGGTCTTCCGAGGACAAGCCTCTTACCTGTTTGGAGATCTGATAATAGCTTACTTGGCTTATGTTTGGGATTTTCTCCGAACTCTCTGCTCCCCTCCCAAGGCCAGATGTCCATCCACAGATATCCTATTTGGCAGCCTGTGAGTACTGACCTTGTCCTGTACTTTTACTTGTTTATGTGGAAGCCTTGCAAAATGGCGTTGCCATTGCTAAGCCAGGCCTTAAGCTATTAGCCTTGAGTGGGGGTCTTTCAAGATATGGGTGAGACCTTTCTTCCCTGTAATGGAGCAGAGGAGAGAAGAAACAACTCCACAGGAACCAGACCTAAGCAGAGCAGGGTTAGCCCGGGAAACCTTCCCCTAACCAAGCAGAGTTCTTACACTGGGGGGACTGGAGCTGAATTGTAACGACTTCTCTAGGGAAACCCTCCCCGAGGGAGCAGAGCTGTTACATTGGAGAAGTCTTTCTCTGGAGCAGAGCTGTAAGGTGCTATGCCAACGGTGATCTGTAATATTCCTTGGCTCCTGAGGGAGAGAATACTTTCCCATCCAAGCTGTAACACTCACTATTCTTTGGCTCCTGAGTGCCAGAATCCCTTTCCATCCGAGCCTCCGTGATGCTTACACCGATATGTTTAAACTCAAATAATAAGAACTTGAAAGTTTATTATCTTATGAAATGAGGATTCATGTGATCAAAGCATAGAACTTGAGGTGAGGAAATTATCCTGAGTCATGTGAGTATGCTCTTTCTAATAACATGGATCTTTAAAAGTCGAGAACTTCTTTCAGTTGTGGAAAGAAAGATGTGCAAACAGTAGAATGGAAGGAGAAACACAGTATTATTGGCTTTGAAAATAAAGAATAGGATCTCGAGCAAAGGAATTTGTAAGAAGACCTGGGAAAACCAGAAAAGGGAACGTGTGTCAGTGTTTTCACTTTAACTCAGTAAGATCTGTGATGGACTTCTTACCTACTGGGTTGTAAAATACGAGGTGTGCTATGATTTGTCATCTAAAAGTCAGATGCTGAAACTTAGACTCAGAGCCTTCAGAAGGTAATTAAGTCATGAGTGTGGACCCGTCATGAATTTAATTAGTGAGTACATAATAAGGCTGGAAGGAACTACCCTTCCAGCCTGTCTTCTGTGATTTTGTGAGATCCATCCCCTCTGGAGGGTAGCAACATTCAAGGGACAATTGTGGAAAGAGGCTGGACCCTGACTAGACATCAAAATCTACTGAGAATTTGGTCTTGGTTTTCCAATGTTGAACACTGTTAGCAATGTACTTAAGTTTTTCATGAATTACCCAGTTTCAGGTGTTTTGCTATAGTATCAGAAATAGACACAATGTACTTAAGTTTTTCATGAATTACCCAGTTTCAGGTGTTTTGCTATAGTATCAGAAATAGACACAAAGAATTTGCTGTTGTAAGCAATGTATGTTGATGTGATAATATGTTCTCTCAGTGGTATAGTGCTGATTCCCTTTTTTACTTCAATTTCTATATTGGTGTGACAAATACCTGGGAGAAAACATTTGTAAAAGGAAAGATTTGTTTTACCCATGGTTTTATAAGTTTCAGTTGATTATGGTGGGAAGGATGATAGTGAGCAACTTACATAAAGGTAGTGAGAAAACATAATATTGTATTTTACCATCTTTATCTTATTTGGGCCACTATCTTATGAAATAATATTCCCCAATATGATTTAGTAAGCCCTTTCTGGAAATGCCTGAACTCTCTCTCTCCCTCTCCCTCTCCCTCTCCCTCTCCCTCTCCCTCTCTCTCTCTCTCTCTCTCTCTCTCTCTCTCTCTCTCTCTCTCTCTCTCTCCCTTATGAAATAGACTTATTGTGGACTTAAACATTTCCAAAATAATTAATGCAATAAAATATATTTGTTATAGATTCTAACATTTATGATAGAGTACCAAAAGACATTTCAAATTTCTAGTTGATTATTCAAAAGTAAACAGTGGAGTCTGAAACCATTTCCCATTTAATGAAGAATTATAGATGCCGTAATATATGTGAAACAATAGAACATTAACAACTTTATATATTCAGAATAAAATCCTTCATGACAAAGGCATGTCTGATGTTGGTATTCAATGCACTATCAAAATTATTTTCTAATTTTAGTTTTTCTCACTGGTTAGATTTGGAGGAATTTAACAGAGCAATAGTTCATATTTGTATGGCTAAAACTGTTAAAATTTAAACTTAAATTATAATCTAATTGTATTAATCAATGGTATTGAGAAATAAAATCAGAGAAGAATTTATATGTGTGCATGTACACATATACACATACATATACATACAATTTAAAAATGAATATCTAAATATCTAAACTTCATATCAATATAATATGAATACCTATATACACACACACATATGTATATATATATATATATAATAATTGTCCATCTATTTATATCTCAAGTTCAAAACCCAGTAAATAAAGACATTATAACAACTTATAAAATTTTACTTGTGGTCATTATTGACCTATTAACTGGTTTATCATTTAGTGGGCCTGCAAAAATCTACTTAAGAAGAATGATTTTAATTCAAATTACAAATATGCACTGAAAATCAAAGCACATGTTAGGTATGCTGCTCAGGCCACTATTGAGAAATATGAGTAAAGGCTGGAGAGATGGTTCAATGAGTAATGTTCTTGACAGGCAAACAATGAGAACACAAGTTTGTATTTAAGAGCCCCATAAAATCAAGAGCAGTGGCACACATTGGCTAGAGGGCTGGAGGAGGAGGTGGTAAAGACAGATGGATCCCTGGGCTTACTGACTAGCCAGTCTAGATAAATGGGTGGAGGTTCACCCTTGTCTAAAAGATGGACAGCAACTAAGGAAGACCTGCAGACTTTTGCCCTCCATATGTACACAGCCACATGCACATATACACACTAAAGAGCATACACAAACATATACTTCATATACATGCAAAGAGAAAGAGAAAGATAAATGTAAGTATTGCTCTAATTCAGTATACTAATTAACTTAAGTCACATTCATACTATGGATAAAAAACCATTGTAATATGCTCTACAGAAGCCAGGGCAATGCAGATAAAGTTTAAGAACTTTTTCACTTTGTTTGATGCACTTTGTTAAATTTTAAGTTATGAGTATATATGAGTCATGTCTGTGTCTGCATTATGAATATGTGTGTGTGGGGGGGTGGGTGGGTGTGTGTGCGTGCCTGTGCGCGCGTGTGCACGTGTGTGCGTGCAATTCTTTGAAACCAGTAGTGTGCATCAATTGTTATCCATGTAATACACTGATTATTAGATATTAGTTTGGGAAGCAAAACAAATTTTGATTTAGAAAGCTTTGCTCAAGATCCTAGAGCTTGCTCTATAAATAAACTCAGAGCAGACAGTATTGTTTTTTTTGAATCACAATTAGATTAACATCAAATTTGTAAAAGTTTTGAATGCCTTTTTCTCATCTTGGGTCCAGAGTTTCTGTTGCTTCTGTTATTGTAGATCTTTCCACAAGCCTGTGGGCTTTACCCTGTGTCAGGTCTAGTCTTCAGCATGACTACATTGCTTCTGTGGAAAAGCAGTTAATTTTGGAATTTTCCATAAACCTGTGTGTCTTATCTTGGGTCTGATCTAGTCCCCAACCTGGGTCCAGATTTCTTTTCTTTCATAAAGATATAGAAATATATATTAAATTAGATTAAATATATTAATATAATACATTGCATTATATAATATATTAATAAAGTAAAAATATACTTTATTAATTTTTTCTAGTTTGTACAAAATAGAAGATCTAATGTTGTGAAATTAATTTCAAGGTGCCATTTCACTCAAATAAACTTAAATGGATTCTTAAACAATGTTGATCTTTGTGTTAAGATCTTGAGTTGAGCAATGAAACAGTATGATTTAGATTTATGAGCTCTACATGGATGTCTCGCTTTATTTCTGTCAATACCTCACTCTCATTTCTATCAAGAAAAAGAACTTTCAGTACTGAGTCAGAACAACCTAAGATACAAGGTCATAATTTAATTGCAGCAATAAGGAGATAGATTATTAGAGAGTAACAATACTGATAGTGTGATAGAATCAGACCATAGAAAGTACATTATTCTAATACTTCTCCACCTACTGGGATTGAATACCTTTTGTCTTTAGGGGTGGGGTCAACAAGACACATTTGAAAACAATTGTGATTTAACACATATAAAAGAGATACAGAGACTGAAATACTCTGACTAACTTATGAAGTTGGAAGGAAATCTAGACTATGCTGTGTTGGCTTAAGATTGACAAAATAAAGTGGAAGGAATAACCCTAATAACTCTTACAGAAAGCTTATTAATATCATTAGATATTACTGTAAAGACCTCCAGAAATGCAGTTTGAAAATCCTGTTTTAGAGGGACTTTAGAACTACATTCCTTCTTTGGGTTGATTTTTCTTTTTTCTTTTTTTTTTTTTCATTTCCAATCTCATGGGACTACTGTATTGAGAACGCTAGTTCTTCTCTTAAGGAAATATATTTCTTTTTGTTTGCTTGATTTTTGCTTTTGGTTTTTTTTTATAGAAAAATAGATTTTTTTCTTACATAATATATCCTGCTTATAGTTTTCCTTCCCTTAATACCTCCCAGTTCCTCCCCATTTTCACTCCATCCAAATTTACCCCCTTTCTGTCACTTAAGGTCCATAAATCAATAAGATCAAAGCTTATATGAACTCACAGATTATAAGGCAGTGTGCAAAGACCTGCATAGGTCTGCACCAGATTCTCTGTGTAAATATTATGGCTTACAGCTTCGTGTTTTTATGGGATTCCTGAGTCTGTGAATGAGTGTGTCTTTGTTTCTTGTGTCTCTTGGGATTTTTGCCCTCTCTTTTTCTGTTTCATCCAATTCCAATGTGTTAAATTTTATTTTATTTTACTATAACTCTTAGAAGCATGTTTGTTTTCTAATGAGAGACAGAAAGGGAGCAGACCCAGATGGGGAGAAACTGGGAGGAGTAGAAGAAGGCAAAACTGATTAGGATATGTTATATGAGGGGGGTTGGGACTATTTACAATATAAAAGAAAAAAAAGAAAATGAAAAGGCTTCTAAAGGAATATGCTATACTATACTGATAAAATACAAACTCATCAGAATAAGACAAAAACAAACAAACAGAAGGAAAAGAGCCCAAGGAAAAGGAAAAGAAACAGATATAGATGCAGAGATCCATTTCTTCACACTCAGGAATCCCCAAAAAGCTCTAAACTTGAAGCCATAATATATATACAAGGGATCTATAGGGCGAAAAGAGAAAAATATGGAAATAAAATTGCAGGAGGCATGGAGGTTCTTGTGCTCACAGATAAGCACTAGGGGATCCAGGAATGTTAACCATACAAGGTTGTTTCTTCAAAGGGAGAAATGTATAACTTGTTTTCTGCCCAGAAGGCTGGGAGCAAATATGGTTAATAGCTTGTTGATCATTACATTGTGTGGTTGAGGCCAGAGACCACTCCAGATACCCCTTCCCCCCTTATCTTGAGCTTGTTTTTCTAGGCTTATCAATAATAACCTGTCTTTTTGGAAGATGTCAGTTGTACTTTCCAAAGAGTTTTGATGTGGTCATGTCTTAGCTTTGTGGTGTATATAGGATTGAGTGGATCATCACCAGGAAACTTTCTCACCAAATTGTGCTGTGCTAAAAACTGCCTAAAATTAACTACTTGGAGTCAGACTCTTGAAATTAAACCAACACCAGCTACTGAATCATGTAGAACTGAACTACTTTCTTGCCTACCTTGTATCAGTACTTTGCTGGCCATGATTATTAAAGAGTCTCCTGTAGTTCTCTTTCTTTCTGGGTTTTTATCAAAAGTAATTATAGTTTCGTAAGATGAATTGGGCAATTTTCCTTCTATTTCTATTTTGTGGAGTAATTTGAGAAGTATTGGCATTAACTTTTTTTTGAAAGTTCAGTAAAATTCTGTGATAGAAACTGGGATTTTTGTTGTTATTAAACTTGTAATTACTACTTCTGTCTCACCAGGAGTTATAAGTCTATTTAAATTGTTTATCTCATCTTATTTTAACTTTAGTAAATAGCATGTATATATAAAAGTATCCATTAAAAAATAGATTTTCTAATTTGTCAGAGTGCAGGTTGTTAAAGTATGACTTTATGATTCTCTGGATTTCCTTGGTTTCTTTTTTGTCCCACTTTTCCTTTTTATTTTTGTTAATTTGGATATTCTCTTTTTGTCTTTTAGTAAATTTGGGTAAGGATTTATCAATCTTGATGATTTTTCTCAAAGAACCCATTCTTTGTTTCATTGATTCTCTGTGGTTTTTGTGTTATCCGTTTTTATTTAATTGATTTAAGCTATGAGTTTGATTATTCCTTTCTATCTACTCAAAGGGGATGAGATATATTCTATTCCTGACTTCTGGCACTCAACTTTTGAAAGTCATGCTGGAGAAAACTCAAGGAAAATGTAAATGGATAATATATGCTATTCTGTCCAAGAGTTAAAAAAAAAATGTTTCTCTTGCATTAGTCTTTTCATGACTTCACAGATCAAATTTGATGGCCAAACTTTGGCAAAGGGTAAGGGAAGGAGGGATAAAGTGAATGTTTCTGTTGCTTCAAGCCTAATCACAAGATGACAGGATAGGTAGAGATTCTAGGTTAAGCATAAATGTGAGATTAAAAAAAATGTTTTGGTGTGTGAAAAAAGTGGGCTCTGGAAAGCTGTGGTAGTGGAGTGCACCGAAAATCCTGTTGATACTCACCCTTGTAAATGAAGCATGTTGTTCTGTTCCTGTTGTAGATTCCTGACATGGCAGTCATACTAGTACATCTTTCTTTCCTTATATCTCTACCATGGAAATAGTTTTTTATTTTTGTCTTTTTTTTAGTCTCCAAATTTTAA
Organism: Cricetiscus sungorus; assembly: GCA_030556225.1. Taxonomy (NCBI): domain Eukaryota; kingdom Metazoa; phylum Chordata; class Mammalia; order Rodentia; family Cricetidae; genus Cricetiscus; species Cricetiscus sungorus. The sequence continues at coordinate 5,988,481 of JANBXA010000729.1, read as the reverse complement.
CAATAATTTGGATTGCTGACAAGCTCTCAAGGTATCTTGGCTATTAAGTTTTTAATAAACTGAATTTTTATACAGTGTGTGCTAAATGAGGAATCTGCAAATGACTTAGCTGAATGACTGAGGAGAACCTGAAATTTCAGTCACAATTATCATTTAAGATAAGAAAATCTCTGCAATATTGGGAAGAATTTCAACTTGAAATTGCATTATATGTATTTGCAAAATAAGTATCTCAGTTTTATACATCAAGGAACAGCCGATGGATGCTTGGATAGTTTTTATGAAGTCAACCCATTTTTATAACAATTATGCAAAAATCTGAATTTAAAGAGATTTTCTGATATACTTACTACTAAGTTTACCTTCATAAATTTTTTAAACTTGGATATTTTCAATTTGGTTGGAATAACATTTTTGACAGGTTCATTGCATTATTTAAAATTAATTCTTAAATTTTAATTAGCATATTATTATATCACTTCTTCCTCTACAATTTCTTGGGATATTTTTAAAAATTTGTCTTGTTATTTGAATAGAAACCCTAGAGTCACTCCTTGAATATCATAATAACAGAATATTAATACTATGTTAAATCAATAATTTTGTCTTTTAAAAATGGGGGGGAGGACCACTAGTAATTCTTAAAAATTTTACAGTGAGGAGCCAAGACACAGCATCAATGTTTATATGATCACCAAAGTGTTTGCCATAGTATGTATGATGTGAACATAAGAAAATAAATGTCTTGAAATCTATTTATTTTGTATATAAAGTATAAGTATATGCTGCTTAGGTCCATGTAAAAGCGATCAATCCTAGTTGTAAAATTGTTTTAAATTGCACGTGTATATAGAATTTGGCTGTTTAAATTGATCTGTCATAAATTACCATGAGATAGGTGAGTCCTTTAACAATGTTTATATACAAAATACTTAAATAATAATCTCCCCCAAAGCTATGGAGGTGGTAGAACTTTAGACCAAATAATTTAAGAAGGGGACTTGTATCCTTTCTTATCTAGTCTGGCAATATAGATAGTCTATGTTTTCTATGATTATGCACTTTATTGATACTTAGGAATTGTGTAATTTTTAAAATTAGTGTGCTAGTTATTTGTTTTCTAGAACTTGAACAAAAGGCAAAAGAAACAAGCCTGTGTGCTCCATAGACTCACAGGCCCTTCTGGCTTGCAGATTATCTTCCTGCAATCCCCTGAGGTGTTACACATTTCCTCTCCATTGTAGAAGTAGTCAAGGAACAAAAGCACTGTCTCCTAAAAAAAAAATGTGCCCTGTGTTCCTTTTGAGTAATGGAAAGAGAAGCCAGACACAGAATTGCACACTCCTGGTTTGGGTTCTAAAATGATAAAATGAATGAGGATAAAGGGGCTTCCGACACATCTATCAGTCATGGGCACTGACCTGTCATACATCTGTCAAAGTCACACTGAAATAAACCCAGGGATTTAATATCTTTGAGGTACTAGAGAACTTCTCTTTCAGTTGGACTTAAAGAAATAAATTAAGGCTCGTCAGTGTGAGTTTTCAACAGACACAACTAACTCCAGTTTAAACATTCCCCCGGAAGACAGATGGAAACCCAGAGTTCTAAGTTCAGAAAGGAGTATTCATTGGATCTGAGAGCCAATGGGATGGAAAAAAATGATAAAAGATCTCCAGGGGACATCAACCGATTGTCCTGCTCTTTGAAACGCTTTCACACTGCATGATCTAGAGACTCGTCCACAGCTGGGTCTTAAGCTGTTGCTGCCTTTGCACCCTTCTTCTCTTAAGCCACTACAGTATGTGCTAACTCATTTCGAACAGCTTCTGTCCCAGTTTCTGCTTTCTGGAGGTTGGTACTAAGTTCTATACAGATTTTGTATTGCCCACAATATCTATGAAAAGTTCTAATTCTTGATAAACAGGATAACCAAATGGAATCATCATTGGGAAAATAATTTATATCAGAAAAGCTATTTGTCACATGGAGTCTATGCTGGTTGGTTTATGTCAGCTTGACACAAAACTAGATATAACTGGGAAAGGAGAATCTTAATTGAGAAAATGCCTCCAAAAGATTGGCCTATAGGCATACTTGTGAAACATTTTCTTGATTAAGGATCAGTGTGGGAGGACCCAGTCCACTGCTAGGGTGTCCACCCATGGACAGGCAGTTCTGGGTTATAGAAGAAAACAGGCTAAGTAAGACAAAGGGAGAAGGCCAGTAAGCTGTGTTTCTCCATGGCCCCTGCTTCTGGGTTCCTAACTTGAGTTTCTCCCCTGGCTCTTTTTGATGATCAAATCTGATGAGGAACTGCAAGCTGAATTAAGTTTCTTTTCATCATGGTATGTCATCACAGGGATAGAAATTCTAAGACAGAGTCCTTCCCCAAGATGAAGAAAATTGAGTCTTCTCAGCCCAGGCAATAGAGACTTGCTCAATTGGAAGCTCGATAAATCTGGAGGAGTTAGTTCATTCATGACTTTAGGCAAAAGAAAACTTATAAGTCAGATGATTAGAACACTATGTATTTAGAATTGTTTTTGTTCCCTATTGGAAGTTAAAAAATTACAAAGAATTATTAAGCATGATAATTCTTGGTTCTCCTCAAAAAGAAAAATCTGATACATATAAGAAGCTAAGGTCTATATAACTTTGTTCCCATGAAACAAAACCAATGAAAATGTTTACTGACAAAATCTTGCCAGGGAGGTGAGGAAGAAGAGTTCAAATTTTTTTTTCTGGAGAACATGAATTAGCCTGTTGAACAGTTGTGTAAAACTAACACAAAAGGAAACAAGAGAAATAAAAACTATCTCCCAAGAGGCTCTCCATTCTAGTTTACTCTGGGTGTTCCTTCTGGATAGTTATTTGCCACTTGTCATCTTCCAAGTTTGCAGATCTCTGGTCCTTCTGCATTCCCAAGCATATGTCTTGACATCAGGCTGATGGTTGATTCATGCAGACTAGAAAGTCCCCTATTTTGTCACTGAAGCCTTGGCATCTCAGTTTTGCAGGCCAACTGTTCTCTGTTGGTGTTGTGTTCTGGGGATATACCTTCTGTGCAGCCTGGGTGGGGTCCTGATATCATTGCCAGATTCATAATTGTCATTGTCTTTTGAAATTTTATAACTCTGTACCACTGGAAATCAGTAAGGCTAGAACATTTCTTACAGTTGGTCATTTTCATTTGTATATCTCGTATAGACCTGGTGATAGTTTCCATTACCTGGTTAAAAAACAAAACAAAAAACAAAACAAAACAAAAAAACCAGAAACAACATAAGACAGAACATACAAGATTCAAGAGCTTTTGGCAAATTTTTATGAGAAGTTATTGTTCCCAGTTAATTGAGTATATATTCATATCTGCTTCCCAGCAAAGAATGGAGAAATGCTAGAAATCCCTTACTTATATTACCCATGAATGACTTGCTCTGACTATCCTAAATATTATTTACTGTGCTTCTTGGAAATTCTGAACCCACAGGTTGGATCTTGACTGCTTCCTCATCATGTGCCATATGACTACCCCTGTAGTAAACAGACTGTCTTCAAGATTAAAGTTCAAGTAGTTTATTTGATAAGTGACCCAGGGGAACATGGTTGTTTAATTTTACCAGGAAGTTATAGAAGTCAGCATAGAACATGTTCCAGAATAGTGCTATGGGGTGGAGACAATTTCTCCACCTTTCCTCAGACATTGCTGTAGAGCTCCAACAGAAAGATTGAACTCTGGTCCTTATCTTCTGTTTCCAGGAGGAACAAAAAGGGCCCTCAGGAAATAATTGGGCACTGATAGGCAGATTTTGACAACTGGAAGTCAGGTTAGTCTATTCTTGTTACATAGAGAAGAGAGATATGGACAGCACACTGATGTCTGTATCTCAGTTATCCCTCTCTACTCTCACACATTGCATCTCTTGAAAGTCTTGCTTTATTAACTATATAGTACTGGACTTCCTCTGGGCACACCGAGACCTGGTAGCTTGAAATGGTTACTTTACAGGGAACAGGTCTGTTACTTGCTACCTAAGATCAGCCTTCTGAGAACTTGGTTGCACACAACAGTCCCTTGGCAGAGGCTGTACTTGTCAACCCTCAAAACTCAGGTCTGCTCATCTCAAAGGCAAAATAGTTTTCTTTTGGCAGAACTACTATGCTGTGTGTGTGTGTGTGTGTGTGTGTGTGTGTGTGTAGATGTGAAGGTTCTTTCAAGACCAGAAGAGATTATCAAATATAATGGTGTTGGAATTACAAATGGGTGTGAGCTGCTTAACTTGTGCTCAGAATAGAACCTGATTCCTCAGGAAGAGCAAACTCCTTTAACTGCTGAGACATCTCTCCTGTCCCTTTTTTTTTTTTTTGGCATGATTAGTATCCAAAGATGGCACTCAAAGACTTAGCATAAGATTTTAATCTCCAGAAAGTAAAGAGTAAAGAGTCATGACCCCTTTATTTCAGCTTTTGTAGCCTCAAGATAAAGTTACTATGTTTTCAGTTAATTCATTAGCCAAGAACCAAATGTTAGTAAACGAGTCACTTGATAAATAAAGCAGCATGGGCAGAAGCAAACACAGATGTTAGAAAGGTATGGTGATTAGCCAACTTGATGGGATTTAAAATTACCCTGCTAACAAATTTCAGAACATATCAGCAAAGGCATTTCTAGAGAATATCTGGGGGGAGAAGACCTTCCCTCAAAGTGAGTGAAAGTTTTCCAAGGAATAGCCTAGACTGAAGGGATCTAAGAGAAAGCAGGGCATGCTTGCCTGCCTTTGCTAACATCAGGCTCCTTCTTCTGTTACCCATCTAATGTTGACTCAATATTTCCCACTCTTCAGAGAACTTATATCACTAGACTGTTGAGCTGTTCACCTTGGACCAAGAAGCTACTTGATTCTCTTCTTCTTCTGGGTACAGATGGCTATTGTTGGACTGTGTAGGATAATCTAATAGGTCTCTCTCTCTCTGCCCATTTATCTATCCATCCATCCATCTATCTGTAATCTCTCTGTCTATCACCTTGTTAGCTCTGTTTTTCTAGAGAGCTTTACCTAATACAGAAGGGCTTTCACCTTTGATGAGTTTATCTTCTAAATGAAAAGAGCAAATTTATTTGTTTGATTCTAAAGTAATGTGACAAAAATTTAAGGACAAGCATATGGACTGTGTGTGTGTGAGTGTGAGTGTGAGTGTGTGTGTGCGTGCACATGCATGTGTGTTATGCAAATGTATATCCATATGTGTATACACAGATGTGGAGGCCAGTGGACATCTTCAGGTGTTCCTCTTCAGGTACCTCTCACTTTTATTTTGAGACAAGCAAGATTTAGAGATCTATTTGTTCCATCTCTCCCAGTGCTTTGATTACAGGCATGTTTTACCATGCCAGGCTTTCAAGATGAGGTTTCTCAGAATCAAACTCTGGTCCTCATACCTAGAAGTCAAACAGTCTGTTGATCAAGCTGTCTCCCCAGATTCTGGAACATCTTTTATAGCATGGCTAATTCTTATTCAAAAGCTTCTACATTAACTACTTTAATCTATAATTATATGATGTTCATGTTATAATTACTTAGCTTTACAATGCAATATGCTGTTGACTAACTATATTGGGACAGAAAAATGTAAAAACCTATGGTGATTTCTCCTAGCCAGCCACCTTGTATCCTGATTATCCTCCTTGGTTACTGGTTATGGATGTTACATTTTTTTTTCTGAAATCCACACAAAGCTTGAAGATAAAAAAATTATACTACCATCATTGGGCTTCTATAGAAAATTTAGTTGTCTCTCTTTTTAAAGCTCAGTTTGTGATGATTCTTCTTTTACACACAGGAGTAGATGATGTTGAGAGATAAAAAACACTAGTGTGAGATATTTGGTTTTAGTTCTATGTATCCCTGCTGTGTTCATTTTACTCACCTGCTTTTAAGATGAGGCAACTGGGACTGAGACAGCATGAATAACTTGCCTATCGTGGAAGTCAATGTGGATTTGAATGGTGGTCTGTGGTCCTCCAAGGTCAAAATAATACACTTCCTCTTCCTAATGGCAACTCTGTTGTTTCTGGAAACTGTACAGTTAATATAGCCCGTATCTTTAGTTGGAAAAAAAATCTTGTCAAATACTCTGTCAGGATTTTGTTGCCAGAAAAACCAAGCTGGATGCCTGCTAGAGGCTGAGTGAGGACCCAGTGGAACTTGGTGTTTGTCCTCCCTGAAGCTACAGTGATGTTGTGTTTGGACAGTAACAAACCAGATCTGTTGCTATCAATGTAGATTCAAAACCGTGAATCTTATTCTTGCCATGCAAAGTGCAGAGCAAGGTGAGCGATATAATAGAAGCCAATGCCGTGAACACCTCCATTTCTTAGAAAGAATCTTCAGAAGTTCTTTCTTTTGTCTGTACTGCTATCACCTCTCTGCCTGCTGTGCTGGCTTTCTTTCTCTCTACCCCTTCCCCTCAATATGCATCTCAACTTCTTTCTCCTCTTTTGTTCAGTTTAACAGGAGAGATCTTTGGTGCAGAGGAATGGGTGCCTTTATCAAGTCTGGATATCAAATAATTTTTCACCCCCCTTTAGTTGAAATCACAGGATCAGGATTTTTCTCCCTCTTGTTCTTCAGGATCACAGGTGGGGTGGGGCAAGGGTGCTATTGACTTCTTCATGCTTGTCATGTGGCAGATGGATAGACATACCAGCCAGGAAGGAATCTGACTCTTAGATGAATTCTTTTATCCTTAAATGGGCCCCCTGCAGAGGAAGCCATTAGTATTTAGTTATTGGGTTTCTACTCCCTGTGGTGTCTAAGAAACCATTCATTTAATTTTGTGACATTTCCAGTGGCTTTGGGGAGCTAAGCCTATGTGAAAAGACCTGTTCCTGTGGAGGATCACAGAGAGAATGCAAATGCAATTCAAATGGTCAAGACACCAGCCTCTGCTTGTGGCTCTCTTTCTCTCTGGGAGCCTTTGTGCATCTCTCCCCAGCCATCCAGATATTTGCCATGGTTATGTTCCCAAGGTCCTAGTCAGAGAGGCAGTGTCTGGCCTGTCCCTTCTCATGGTCAGAAATTGGCTCCAGAGCATAAGCAGACTTGCGGTGTAACAACAGAGGCATTTAAGAAATGTTTGATGTTTAAAAGAGCAACACAATGTAGGTTCCCTCCTAAACTTTCCTGGCAGAGAGGGGGTATAAGGAGGTTGTCAAGTAGATAAGAGTTTATGCTTTAGTGTCAGACATCCCTGCCACATACTATTGTGCCCAGGATGAGGGACAGTAACACTGTAGGAAATACAGAATTATGTGAGATTGAGTGAAGATTAAAGCTGAGCTATTATTTTACAATATGTTTAGGATGGTACTAGTGCATAGTAAAATTTCAGTAAATGTTAGGTATCACTAATATTGCCTCTGATAATAATCTTATATTTGAGCTAGTTATATATAGGGATTTGTCTTCTTTTACTAGAGCAGCATTACTGAATACAAGTATAACACAAGACACAGAGTTCTTTAGTAACCACATTAAATATGAACAGGTAAAAATTAATTTTAGGAGTTTCTTTAAACCCCTCAAATAAAATCCTGGCACTTCAATATGAAATTTAGCATAAAATTATTGAGATATTTCTCATTCTCTTTATAGAGTGTTTTGTGGGCAAGTTTATATTTCCTCAAAGCATCTCATTTCAGAGAAGCTACATTTCATATTTCAATAGACACATGAAGCTAATTGTTAAATTGTTGGACAGCTTCATCTAAATCTAAATATTCAAATCTAAAATCCAAAAATGATAGAAAACAAGGGACATGTATTATTCTGTGTCTGAGTGAGTTTCTTAAGAAGATTGTTTCCAACTTTATTCATTAACTTGTAAATTTCATTTTTCTTTGTAGCTGAATAAGATGCCATCATATAAATGTATCACTTTCTCTATCTATTTTTAAATCTGTTTATCAGTTGATGGACATCTAGGCTGTACAGTGAGATATCACTTTGTCCACACCTGTGGCACTGACCATGCCCATTGGGGGTGGGGACAGGAGCAGATGTTACCTGGGGAATTAGGTCTGGGAAAGGGGCCCAGAGCTCTTTCTTGCTTACAGCATGGGGACAGAAGAGCATCCAGAGGCATCCTTGGGACCAGGAACCTGCTGTTGTTCATCTATCTCTGTTTTAAGTTATTTCTCCCTGAATAAACATCTATTTGTTTCTCCTGATCCTTATTAAACTGAGATATCTGTTTGCATTTCCTGGCTCTCATGAGTAGAGAAGCAAGGAATATGGATGAGCAAAGTATCTCTGAGTAGGATATAGAGTCCTTTGGGTATATGCCCAAGAGTGGTATGGATGGACTATACGGTAATTCTATTTTCATTACTTTTGAGGAAACTCCATACCAGTAGTCCCATCAGAATAAACATTCCCTTTTTCCTTACATCTATGGCAGCATTTGCTTTTATTTGTTTCTTTGATGGTGGCCATTCTGACTAGGGTAAGAAAAAATATCTAAGTAGTCTTTACGTGCATTTCATTGATGGCTATGAGTGACACTTAAAACATAGTTCTCTAGCTGTTTTTTTTTTTTTTTTAAATTGCTCAGGATTGTGTTAGGTATACCAAACCTATTGTTGACTATATTTTGTGAAGTGTTATAACTGTTGTATGCTAACATTCTGTAGAACTTTTAACAAATGAAACTTAACAATGTTTTTGAGATGATATTACCCATGAGATAAAATAGACTTCAGGTATTCCTGGCCTAAGAGCTACTCCTTCTATATCACTTGGTTAACTAAAATTGGCCATAAAGTGTTTACTGGCCATAACTCTGACACATGTCACTCCTCTCTTGGCTATCAGGCTATTAAAATAAACTCCAACCGTGCTGCGATAAGGAAAAAGCTGAGGTCCTGGGTCCAGCCAGAAGGAGAGATTGTCTGTAGGAAATATTTACAAGCTTTCAAACCATCTTTCAGGAAAGACCAGTTCTGGGACAACCATGATGGTCAGGACTATATCCTGACTAGAATTGCTTAGCATTGCATATCTTTGCCTCTATACATAAAACTAAATAGCTTGGCAGTGGAGTGTTTGAAAGGCATTTGAAAGCTTAACTTTACTTCCTAGCACTGAAAAGAAAAAAAAATTATGATAATATCCAGAAAACAGAAATAGGACCCTTTTCACCCATCTTCATAATGAGGCTGTGTTGAGTAAATCTCACTTTTATTATTTTCACTATTTGGTTCCTGAACATGGCTTGTTAGGGGCCATTATGCCCTCATTCTTATAATTCTAGCAACATGGATGGTGTTGTTCAAGACTATCCTCTGGGCCAAACTGCTATCACCTCCAGAAGTCCAGATGGGCTTTTCACAACTGGGCTTGTTGACTTTTGTCGTTTCCTCTTGGAAAGAAGGGTGGGGAAGGCCATGGGACCCTCACCTCAGTATCTTTATCAACATCCCCCCCAACTCATTATGTTTCTGAAGGGGTTTCTGAAGTGCTAGAACATAAAAGTCTGATGGGACTAGGGGTGGAAACTGTCTAAAAAACCATGGAGGAGTCATCACTCCTGCTGGGTGCAAACCTTCGAATGTGGCTTCTTTACACTCATCCATTCTACTTGCCATAATCTCTTACAGGTTGCTCTGCAAGTAAGCCTAATTGGCTCCCAAGAGCAAACTTGGCTGGTATTGCTCCTTGGTTTGTCGAGGAGGTGTCGAGATAATTTAAGTCTCCCCAAGACAATGGTTTGAAGCAATAGGTGGAGTGCAAAGATCATGACAAACTAGCAGCATGTAAACCCTGGAGAGTCACTGGGTCTTCCACAGGCATCCATGGAAGTCCTTTCCATGAGGGTGGTGGTGCTCATGTAGGAAGTGACTATACTCTCCACAACAATACTTTCTCTGTCACTAGAAGCCACTCTTCCATCACAACCATGCAGTTTTATTGAGACTCGTAACTATAGCAAGGGTTTTGGTTTGACCAAGGGCTGGTTACTCTTAAAGACATAAACTAAGATGTTGAATTGTGACAAGGGAAACAAAAACTGTTGGCCAGAATTACCTCCTTGAAGTCACTGGCAACCACTGATATTCTCAAGAAACTTATAAACACGCCCATCAAATGTCCACATGAGGAATATTTGTGCAAATAAAAATGTTGGTTTTCCTGGATGACCTCATCACTGCTTTTTAGCTGTTGTCATCATCTCAGACACTGTGATAATGGGCCATAAAATTCAAAATCATAAAATGCAGCATGTTACTTAAAAAACAGTGAGTCTGCATTTCTCCTGCCCCCTATTCTTTCTCAGGAATGTTTGTGAACCTGACTGTGTCCTTTGTCCCACCTGTAACCTATTTTTACATGGCTGACCTCACATTGGAAACCTTGTGTGATTCAGGAAAAAAAGCATCTGGTTGTGTACACAAAGTCTGCAGAGAAATGTCTGTTCCATTTCACTTTCTATTGCACTCTGACCAAAGCAGCTTGGGAAATAAAGGGTTTGGGGTTCGGGGTTTGGGTTATTTGACTTCCACTTCCAGTTACTGGTCCTTCCTTGAGGGAAGTTAAAGCAGGAGCCTGACACAAAAGGTAAAGGGATATTGCTTGTTGGCTTTCTCTCTGGCTCTCTCGGCTTGTTACATCCACAGACTAACTGATGACTACAGTTACCCAGTTAACACTCATTTTAGGTGATTCTAAGCTGTGTCAAGTTGATGGTGTAAAATAGGACACTATTTTTTGTTGCCTACACACTGTTGAGAAAGTAAAAAAATTATGCTTAGAAAAGTAACAGGCTAACCCAAGAGAGATAAAAATCTTCACGGAGAAACTATAGGGGATGTAGGCTAAAATATCTTCAAATTAATCAGCTTCCCAGCAAAGACTTGGAAGGCCTGCCAGCCAATGAATGAGAAAAAGATTACATAGTAAATTTAGAGGAGTTAAAAGATTTGATGAGCACAAAGTGCTCTCCCTACAGATGCTGCCTTCAGGGCTCTGGGCTTATTTCTCTAAGGACTGTAGGATTCTTCTGATGGTTTACTGAGCAGAAGAGAAAGGAGTAATTCACCTCAATCTTAAGGAATCTGGTATGTTGTCTAGTTCTGCCAAACTTGCCAGCCTAGTTCCCATGTCTGGACAGCAAAGCTAGTTGTACATACATGGCCATATACAAGAGATGTCTCATTTTGTTCATGGAAAGTATCCATGAACTTATATTCTTAGAAGAGCAGGTGTGTGTGTGTGTGTGTGTGTGTGTGTGTGTGTGTGTGTGTGTGTGTATGTGTGTGTGTGTGTCGCAGGGGGCACATTGGCATCTTTGATGATTAGACATCAAATGTCCCAATATCTTGTGACATCATGATCCAATTATTGAGACATAAAATTTAGCTATTGACATTTCAACAGGCATTGTGATTATGTAGGTCTTATTTAGGTAACCAAATTATTGAGATTTTGTACATGCAGCTTCCTTTTCAAGCCTAGAAGATACTGTCTCAAATCATTGGTCATCTGGCTCTTACTTTCTTTTTTATCATATCTCTTGATATTTTCCCTGAGCCTTGGGTATAAGAGCTGCATTGTAGATGGAGTCAGACATCCTGCATTTCAACAAGTTGTGGATTTCTGTAATGGACTCTGTCTGCTGCAAAGAGAAGCCTCTTTGATGAGGGTTGAGAGCTATACTTATTTGTGGTTGTAAGTTAGACATTACATTTGCTTAGAAAAATGGCAATGTTAGATGCTATCTAGGATCTATGATCTCTCCAGTTGTGGATGGTTAGCTGGGTTTATAAAACCAGGCGTGAATTCCATACTGTTAATTGGGCTAGAAGTCTATTGGTTGCCCCCAAAAGATAATTTTAGTTTGTAACTTTTTAGAGATTGTCAGAAATAGTCAGTCAGGGATGTAGTCAGTGACATAATAAATTAAAGTTTGGATCAAATGTTCTCTCTAACAGAAATTTGAGGCTGGCAGGCTTGGTGGCCATTGGGCAGGATGGTTACTTACAAGAATGTAGACTGTTTGGAAAGGCAGCTGTGACTGCTCATGACACACAGTAACATCTACTTCCATTTGTTAGTCTGAGTATGTGCCCATGAAATAAAACCTGAAGTGGGAGGGTTTACAGAAGTCTATACTTTGTCTATAGCTCTAAGCTGTTGAAGGAAATTATGAGGCAGCCAGAACATGTCCAACTGGAGAGAAACCAACATTCTTTTTGCCACTGTGAAGTTTCTTGTAATCATATAGATAACATTCTAGTCTGGCTCACTACATTTATATAGCCAATCTTTGAGAAGGTTGAATTTGTTCAAATATTCTCAAACAAGTAAAACAAACCTGCTCTTTCTTACCTGGGGAACTCAGTAGTGAGTAAAAAAATGTAAGTATTTGCTCAATAATTTCATCATTCAAAAAAAAAAAAAAAACACTTGACAGCAAGCTTTTTGTCTCCATATCATCAGTGGTGGGAGTATTTGAAAATTGACTATAATTTAAATTTACTGAATGGTGTCCCAAGCTAGTTTTGCATTACACTAGCTCTGCACTTCCTCTGTTATAGAAAAGTGTTATTGTCAAATATTTGGGAGATGTGGTATATTCTATATCTTTTTGGAAACTAACAATTCTATAGTAAGAGTGCTTACAAATTTTACACCGAAGAAACTTGTTATGCTCTAATGTTTTCAAGGTTTTCAAATCCAGTGAATTTATGTACATGACCTATCAATGCCCCTTAAAATCTGTGTTATTCATCATGGTCTTTGGAAAAGCCTGAGAAATGAGCAACTCATTAGAAAGAGCCCAAGAAGCTTAGTGGTCCCCAAGCTACTGCACGCTAGTCTTTCTTGGCAGGATCCAAGACACACAGAGAAAGAAGACTGGATAATTACACAGATTGTTTGATGCACCAGCAGCTCTCTGGTATAGTTAAGAGCCATTGAGTATGCATTATGTGTTTGGGCTTTCTACATAGACAGTATTTCACCATGACTGCCAAATCTCTGTCTCCTTTCAGCTCCAACTATTGGGCACTCTCTTTCAAAATGTCTGAAAGGAGGGAGAGAAATGATTCCTTATTTTTGATACCTAAACCCCAAAATTTACAAAATGAGATCTACATGAAATTTTTCTGAGAGACAGAGTGAAAAATGTGTTAAAAGACATTGTGAAATCTTTAGATGATTCTGTATGGCATTGTTTTAATGATGAGTGCAACTCTTAAAAGTTAATAATAACAGCTAATAATAAATATTATTAGTACTGTGAAGGAGCTGAACAACATTAAATGCAAAATAAAATGATGCTATTTTGAACAATGTTCACACAAGGTATGTCACATGTGAATTCATCTTGGAATTACAAACATAAAGATGGAGGAAATGAAGAAATTCTATTAGTGGACTATAAAATGCCATATTTTATATGAAGATGCAATGATAATAAATATTTAATTAATGAGAACTCAGAATGTCTTTACATTTTCAATATTCAGTATTCAGGAAAATAAATAGGTGACTTGGTTTAATTTATTCCTCATTCTAACCTAAAGAAGGATGTTGTATGATTAAGAAAGATTTATTCTACTTTATTTTTATAAACTTCTAAAATTTGATATTTTGCTCTACTGTGGGATTAATAATCAGATAAATAAAGTGCCCTAATCCCATCTCTTGGAGGCCAAAGGTGGGTAGAACTCTGAGTTTGAGAACAGCTTAGCTTACAGAGAAAAAACAAACAAACAAAAAACAAAACAAACAAACAAAAAAGGCCCAAAATAGTGATGATGATGTTGGGGCTGAAATTTTGTCATCTGCAATAGTAACTTGCCTATAAGAGATATGCTGGTACAATAGTGGCACAAATGTTGTAGGAGTAGCTACCCACTTTCTGATTGGATTTAAGACTCACTAAATGAGATGAAACCCATGTCTGACACTGCTTGAGTAAGTAAGAACCTGAAAGTGGATGGGCCACAGGCCTTGGGGAAAACCAAATACTAGTGTTCTGCTAAAGAAACATATTAATAAAATGACTTCTAAAAACATTCAAGCATGCTCATAGATCAGTGTCTTTCTTGCTCAGCCATCCTCAGAGAAGCCTCCTCTTGGAGTAGTGGAACTAACACATAGTCCTACAACTTGACATGTGCAGAGAGCAAGAGACTTTAGAATACTCAGTCCTAAATGGGATATCTTCTTAAACCCCTCCCCACAGGGTTAAGGAAGCTATGCAGAAGAGGAGGTAGGCAGAGTTTAAGAGCCAAGGGGGATGAATGGCACCAAAGAAACAATGTCTTCCAGAAACAACAGGACTGATGCATACAGGAACTCAAAAAGGCTGGGCTGAAGACTTGCAAATGGCCTGTGCAGGGTCAAGCTAGATGGGGTCTCATTGCTAACAGGAAAAAGTGGGCTTGATCTCCCATCCCTAACCAATAAGCTATCTTCAGTAGAAATCTGCTTGCAAAGGAAATATTAGTTTTCTCCAATGGAATCTGATTGAGTATATTAACCACATCTAAAGGAAGGCCCATGCCAACACAAAGCAGCCACAAGGCTATTTTTGTAGACTTATGTTTCACATTGCTTTGTGTGGGTATTTTTTGTTTGTTTCATTGGTATTTTGCTTGTATATTATGGTTTCTGATTTAGTATTTTGGTTGGTTGTGTGATTCTTACTTTTTTCTGTTTGTTTCCTTTTTTGCTTACCTGTGCGTTTTTTAAAGAGAGAGACAGAGGGTGTGGAGTTGACTGGTTGGGAAGTGGGAGGATGTCAGGCAGGGTAAAAGTATGATCAGAATATATCATAAGAAAATAATTTAATTAAAATAATCAGGCTGACAAGATGGCTCAGGTAAGTCAAATGTTTGCAGTACAAGCCTAGTGATCTGAGTTCAATTCCCAAATCCATGTAGAAGGAGAGGATGGCCTTCTGAATGTTGTCTTCTGACTTCCACATTTGTACTGTGGTGTTCACATGATTTCACTCATACATGAACATGATACACAAACATATACAGTAACAAAACTAATGGTGATAAATACCCAAAAATTAAAGTAGTGGCATCAGTTGGCAGCATTGTTTTCCTTGAAGTAGAGGCATCACCTAATAGAAGTGAAATGATTTGCCAGAGGTAAGTTTAGGATAAAGTTTAGTATTAAGGCTTTCTTTCCCACTGACATGGAGTAGGGAGGGGAATAGTGGGAGAAATGCTGCTGCATTTCTGGCTTCCTCCTTGGACATGGTGCTTCTGTTCCTTAAGGAGCCAATGCATACAGCAGCTGCAGACATACTGTCTGCAATCTAGGAGGAATCAAGGCATCTGTGTTGTTTTCTAGTTGCTGTGAAAAAATACCAAAAAAAGGAGTGACTCAAGTGAGGAAGAGTTTATTTCAGTTCAAAGGTGCAGTCTGTCACGGTGAGGTAGTCATGTTACCAGGAGCTTGAGGCATCTAGCCACATTGCAGTCACAAGCCAGGAAGCAGAGGATGATGAATGTTGATCCTCAGCTCATTTTGTCCTTTTTATGCAGCCTGAGACCCCCAGCCCATGGATAATGTTACTGACATTCAGAGTTCATCTTCCCACCTCAGGTAACCTCACCTATATTATCCCTCACAGGCACATCTAGCTAGGTGATAGTAGATCCTGTCAGGTTGTCAGTCAGTGTTAACATCACAGTGGTTCTCTTTCTCATCAGTATGTCTCTGCAGAAACTTAATGTGAAACCCAAGTTTTGAAAGATGGCGAGAGGTGTGGCAGATCTCTCTTTGAGTTTTCATGATCAAAAAAAGGCAAAGGAATTGACCAGCCCTTTTACTTCAAGTACTTCTTCCTCAACCTCCATACTCAAGCCCTTAGTACCAAAAGATTTTTTCCTTTTTCTTCAACCTACTCAGAAATTCCATGGAAAACCAGATGAAAAGTAGTTAATAATGGCATAGGTACAATGACTGGTGTTGAACGACTTGTTTAGTTGGTCATGGGAGTGCACAGCTTTAATCCTAGTACTAGGTGGGCAAAGGAAAATAGAGTTCTGAGAGCCTGTAACCAACTTGTTCTACGTAGTGAAAGCAGAGGAGGAGCGGGGAGAGAGAAGTGGGGAGAATGAGAAAGACTTGCTGGTTTAGTTTTTATTATTTACAAAGAAAATGCAGACAAGATGTAGTTTGAGATATTTGGAGTAAAGAACAACTGCCACCAAAGATTAATCTTTGTCATCCTCTCAGCTAGTGATGATGCCTAGAGGGAATGTGTGGCAAAACAACACAGTTTGGCTTTATTGTGCCATTTTCACTGGCTTGTTCCAAAGAATTTTTATACTAAACCACTTCCCATCACCATGTTCCAGCCATGATGGAAACAAGATGATTCAATTTAAACTCAAGAAAGCAGTCTGAGATGGTCATGCATGATTGAAATTCCCAATCTCAGGACTCGTTTAATTTTAATTTTCTACTATAAGTACTCATAGCAATTCCACAAATACTTTTTAGAATTTTACTAGCAAAGCATATAGTTTAACATTGTTTAAACATTAGAATGCCCAAGGTTACGTAGGCCATACTTGACCAATTTAGAAATAAAAAATGTTCTTTTGTACCCAGGAGCTGAGTATATGTGATGTTGTTCTAAGGGACACAGTGAGAAGGATTGTGTGGGCTATCTTTGTGTTACTCTAACAAACAATATGGACAGTCAATTTATAAAGGGAATGGACTGTTTTGTCTCACAGTCCATGACTATGGTCACTCTTGCTTTGAGCCGATGGGCATGTCTGGTGAAACAAACCATTTGCTTCATGGTCAGGAAAAACAAAAGGTAGTTAAGAAAAAGGTGGGCTAACACAATTCCCTTCAAGGATATGCCTACATAATATCTTCTACTAGACCCCTTTGTAGTATGCCATTTCACAATGATGCCATCCTGGGAAACAAGCCTTTAATGAATAGAATCTTGGCGGACACTAAAAATCCAAACCATTGCAGATTTCATGCAGAATAAAGATAAAGGAGACCTAGGGTACCTGTCAGTGTGCACAGGAATAGATTGAATGTGTCAGAATTTATAGAACACAATTTACAAATCTGTGCTTCTGTTCCTCAATCTGAGTCTTTGTACATTTGAAGATCTATTTAATTGAGTGAGTACTGAGAGTAAGCATCTCGATTCTGTGTCCATATTATTAGAGGTTAGTGCCTGTGCACAAAGACAAGGGTAAATAATTTCTTAAGACCTTTTAAATACTTTTAGTTAAATAACTAAAAAACCAATATTGTTAATACAAGCAGATATTTTCAAATCTGGAATTAAGATTCAATATTACTTCTAGGTTAGTTGTTCAAAATTCAGACCACATTTCAAAAACACTATTATAAATGGCAGTTGGGTTTCCAGGCTACCTCATGAAAATCTACTTAATGAATAACATAGCTGAAATAGTTTGCATTTATAATAAAAACAGTAAAGAGTAATGATATTGTAATGCTAGAAGTCAAGTCATAATGGTAGGGCTAATTAACTTTAATATATTTTCTGTGCCTTATAGCTTGAGGAAATCTAGCACAATATGAGAGTGAAGAGCTCACCCCAGGGTCAGAACATCTGGTTTAAATATTAACTCAGCAGTTTACTGTCTGTGTAACTATGGGGCAAGGTATGACTCACTGAGCCCCAGTTTATGCAACTGTAAAAGAGAGGTAAGGAAACTTCATAGGGTTGATGTAAGGGTTAGGGGACAACAAAGCACTGACACTGTTGAAATTGATACCTACAATACACCACTGCCTCAGATCCTGTGGGTAGCTGCTACTGATAGAGGTCTTCTCACTATGTACACTCTGGGGCAAGGGTTTTGCCGTCAATTAAAATCCAATAGTCCAGTGGGGAATTAGTCCTATTTACACAAAGTAGGACTTGAGGCGCTCTGAGATTAAGCAGTAAAAAACATGTAAAAAACATGTCAACAAATTATTTGGATATTATTCTGAGCATGTATGGGAAAGTAATTCTGGGTGAGATTAATATTTGAAACAGTAGATCAATAAAAGCAGATGGCCAATGCATATAGAATGCGGCCAATCTCTAGAGGGCCTTCCTGGAACAGAAACAATCTAAGAAAGAGAATATCACTTCCTGCTTCCATGTGTTTCTAGGGAGACCTTTATTCTCCCTAGAAACATGAGCCACAATTTTCTGTGTTTTCTCTTTGTCAGTTGTGTATCTTGAAATATTTTTTTCAACTCCATCGAGGCAATTCTAATAATGATAGATACATGGGTATTTTAGTTTGTTTTTGTGCTGCTTTTATAAAACACCACAATGAAAAGTAACTTAGGGAAGAAAAGACTTTACTTCCTGATCACAGGTCCATTTCACTGTTTATCACCAAAAAAAGTCAGGGCATGAATTCACAAGAAGACCTGGAAGAGAAAACAAGGCTACATACTCCTTGCTCACTGGCTCATGCTTAGCTAATAATTTTATACAATCCAACTATATTTACCTAAAAACTGTGCTGTTCACAGTGGGATGGACCCTTCCACATAAACCATCAGTCAAGGCAATATCTCACAGGCATAGCCACAGATCAAACTAATGGAGGTAATTTTTCATTTGCAGCTTCTTTTCCCAGGTAATGATAAGTTATATCAAATTGACAATAAAAACTAATCAGGATGGGTATGTAGACAGACACACAGACAGCTAGATAGAACAACAGATAGTAGATGGCTGACTGATACTCCCATTAGCTCTTTTTCTCTGGAAATCCCTGACAATTAATAATGAGTACTTAGATGTAAGCTGACAGAATGAAGCCAATATCCTAATCAGTGTATTTGAAAGCCAAGAACCCTTGAGCTATGGCCCGACTTCTTTGGACTCTATTTTGCATGCTTCAGGCCTTATTTTGTGTTGGATAGAACCACCCATGGCAGGCATGGGGCAAGTGGTTTTTCCAGACCAAGAAAAGGAAAGAGAAACACTAGGGATGAACACTCTAAACTCAGCAATAACATGAGCCAAGCCAGAGACGGGTCCCCATTCTTATCAAACATTGCCTAATTTAATGTTGATGTTAAACCAAGGTTTAAGCTGGAAGGTTCTTTTAACTTATTCCAAAATTCAGTGTTAAAGCCAAAAATTCTGCCAAGTCTACAAGGTTTTATGGAATCCATGACCACATCTGATGCACAGTCTGTATGATAAGCCCTCTAATGTTAACTATTCTGCATGGCACTTACAGAATTTCTCCAGCTACTTTCATGACTCCAGGTTCTCTGGGAAGCGAAGACAGTGATTTCTAGAAGTTCCTGAAATCACAGTGCTCCTCCGCATCATCACCACTGAACCCAAAGAATGGATGCTGTGTGTTAGAGAGCAGAGCAAGATGCGGGCTTTTGTTTGCTTTCTAAAATCACTTTATTACAACAACAACAAGAACAAATGTCACAGCTAGGTGAAGAAAGCCACTCAAACAATCACCCAGTCCCAAATTTTATGCATCTTAGTGAACTTCTATACAGTTAAAATATCATTCTAAAGCCATTTACTGCCAAATATATTGTTATGCACTTATCCACCACAAAAAGAAAAAAAACTGTGACAGAGTTGCAACTAGGGAAACAATTAGCATATAGCTCTTTCATGACTCATGTCCTTTTGCCTACAATTTGTCCTTTCTTATCACCAAACAACCCTTCTTACTTTCTTTCTAAATGTTATTCCAAACAACCCTTCTTGCTTTCTTTCTAAATGTTATTCGGTACCCACACTTACAGCTTTACATATAAACATATAAATTTATATACCTATACAGCCTAGGCTGTATACTTGTTTATAGTATACTTGGCAGGTATATTTTTACACTTGTAGTACCTTCCAAACTGATTTCTATAATATCTATTTTAATTTGCACCCCTTTCTCCTCCTCCTCCTTAGTCCTCCTCTGTTTTTATTTTGTTTTTGTTTTTGTTTTTTTTTTTTTGAGACAGAGCTTCTCTGTGTAGCTTTTGCTGTCCCAGAACTTGCTCTGTAGACCAGGCTAGCCTCATATTCACAGAGATTTGCCTGCCTCTGCCTCCTGAGTACTGGGATTAAAGGCACCAAGCAGCTCAGATTTCCCGATGATAGCTGTGTTGAATGGGTTGAAATGATTCCTCAAAGTAATTTTAATTTGCACTTCCCTGATGACTAGGAATGTTGAAGACATTCTAAAATAGCTTTTGGCCATGTGTGTTGAGACCTGATTTTGCTGGTAGAAAATTTAAAACACATTTCTCCATATGGAACTTGAATCTACTTCTTGAAGTCCACACTCTCTGGCTGCTTTACTCACTTGGCTCCCGGATTTTCTACTTCAGAAATTTCATCATCAGATGGTTTGAAATTATCTTCAACACAATGCTGATGTTTATATATTGAAATGTCTCTAAAGCTTCAACAAATAAACTTGGTTTGACTGGCTGAAGAGATGCTGAGTTGCGAACACACTTACCCCAACTTGGTTTTATTCATCTCTTTTCAGACTCACAGCACATTCCTCAGAATGCTGTACTAATAACTTAATCTAAACATAAACAAAACAAAGTAAACTCTAATCATGGCATGGCTTTTAAGTGTAGTTCAATAGATAAATTTAATCTAAAATTAAGAAGTGAGGGTTAAGGGAAAGAAATAGCAGAAAAAACGCAAAAACATGAGAACCAGATGTTATCTTTCATAGAAAAAAAAAAATCCAAGAAAGTCACAGCCACTGGTCTTTTGTGATTCTTTCAGTACTCATCATTCTCCTTTGGTTTAGTCATTTGGTTTCTTTTACATTTTTTATTTATAAATATTATGTAAAAGGTTTTGCTGGTATGTTAATGTGGGGCTCAAAACATGAAGTGTCAGTCACTCCCTTTATTCCATTAATAACACTTGGCTGCCTCTTCCCCAGTTTTGCCGGGCACGGCTATCCTAAAAGTACTCCAAGGAGCAAGCATTGGGGACTCCAGCTTTCTAATGCCAGTAGCACTGCATTTCTGCTTATGAACCTCTCGGCAAATGTAGGACTCTGAAAAGACCTGGTGCTCTAGAATGCATTAGCTTCCTGTCACCTGGTTTCCTGACAGGATGGCAACCCTGCCCACTCGGGACCCAGCTGTCCTGTCCGGCCTTCATTTCAATGTGCTTTTATTCCATAAAGGCAGATATCCATATACAGAAATGATATCAGAATACCGAGAAACCGGAGTCTACTCTACCTGAACTATAACTCCTGTGGTACTTTAACATATGGAAGGCTAGAATATGCCCATATCATTGTCATTTTCAAGACTTTTCTAAGTTTTTGATGACTTGATAGGTCTGCATTTCACTACCTCATTTACACTGATTACTGATATATATTATATTATATATATATATATATATATATATATATATATATATATATATCAGTACCAAAAGATCATTTTTAAATTCTTCCCTCCCTTGCTGGAACTACCAACTAATTTTTCATAAAGACTATAAAGATAGGCTTCACAGTGAATCATGTAAATGGAAGTCTTGAACCTTTTTTTTTTGTAGCAATGTATTAGTGTCTAGAAACAGGTTTTTCATTTGTGGGTAGCCTTTTAGCCAAACACGAGCATTTTTCATCAACCTTTTCACTAGTTCAATTACTGAGTTTTACTGCATTTTAAAGTTGTTTCAA
This sequence comes from Cricetiscus sungorus, assembly GCA_030556225.1. NCBI lineage: Eukaryota > Metazoa > Chordata > Mammalia > Rodentia > Cricetidae > Cricetiscus > Cricetiscus sungorus. The sequence goes on along the minus strand of JANBXA010000729.1, from coordinate 5,966,742 downwards.
TATACAATACATAGTTCCAAAGACATGTGGCAATCATCCAATATACATATTTTAGTTTAGGAAAGTTGCAAACAAGTGAAATTTTACTGGGGAAAAATGTACACTTTGGCATGGTTTTAATAGGACAACTGCAAACACAATGCTTTAGTGTTTAGAAATTACCCACTGCAATGTGAAATTGCCAAAATGTTATTTAGGACAAGTCTGTTTTCCGATTAATGAGTTGCTCTCAGGAAAAGGAAATAATGTAAACCTTAACATATGTACACAGTTGGTGTGACTATGAAAAGTTGTTCAGACTTAATTAAAGCTATTAAATTTTCTTCTTTTTTTCACTATACCTTTCAAGTAATGTGTTGCTTGAGGTATGACAAATTGCAAAGGGACTGTTCTTAGAACTAAAACTAAACATCTAGACAAATGTTGGCTGTCAAAGAAGTTGTCTAGAACAGTTATCCATACATTCTAGTGACCACAAAAATCCATCAGTTTCTCTAAATTCCTCTCTTAAGTTGGTTTGAGCCATTGAGGAAAATTTTGCTCCCTGTTTTATGACCAAAAGTCTATTTGTGTTTAATAAATATTTCTTTGTTTTTGTAGTTCTTTGAGACATTTATACTGCATTTTGATCAGTTTTTACTCTCCATGTACTCTTCTCAGTTACACCCCATCCCATTCCCTACCCACTCAAGTATGTGTTCTTTTTCCCTCAAGTACAGTTGTACTGCTCATATATTCTTGGATATGTGATGACGCCCTTCACAGGAGCATGGTAACGCCACCAGGAGCTTCTTCCTCTAATAGCTATCAATTGCCAGTAACTCCTTAGTTAAGGGTGGGGTTTTGTTCCTAGATCCCCTTTCCATGCTGGGAATTTTTTTTTCTGGCTTAAGATTACAAAGGTTTTGTGTATGCTCTCATAACCACTATGAATTCATATGTGGAATTACCCTGCTAGGTTTGGAAAGCATTATTTTCCTATGGTCATGAAACATTTATATTTCTTATAATCTTTATGACCCCTATTCCAAAATTTTTCCAAGGCTCACTGGACCTTGAGAGGAGGATCAGTGTGATATACACATATACACAGCCTCTTGTTCTCTGCACTTTGACTATATATTACAAAAGCGTCTCTTAAGAGAATTTAGATATACATTAGTCTCTGGGGATAATCATGCATCATTAGTAGACAATTAAATACTACATCTATACTATTACTGCTAGGTTCTCCCCTAGGGCCAATGACCTATCTTGCCACAGAGATGCAGGTGTCAGGTCTGTTACTCTCATGACACTTGTGCCACTATTACACCACTAGGATTGTCTTACTAAGCCTATTGTTGCAGCTTTCAGGATCCCAACTGGGTAAGATTGATTACTTTTTCCTCTGTTCATATGTACAGCATTTTTAGCACAGTGAAAGTCATCTAGTAGATGTGAAGTTTACAGATGAGTGTTACCAAGAACATTGGCAATAGTCTTTAATGTTTGAGAATCGGTGGTAACTCACCAAAAATTCCACAAGTAGTAACCCATTGGGGGCAGGAGAGCATGGTAGAGGAGGGGATAATAGAGGAATAAATATGTAAAATAAAAATATATGTATTTTTATTTTTATTTACATAAAATTATATATATATACATATATATATGTATATATATATATATATATATAGAGAGAGAGAGAGAGAGAGACAGAGAGACAGAGAGAGAGAGACAGGAGGATATATATCATAGTTAGGGTTACTGTTGCTGTGACAAAACATCATGAACAAAGCAACTTGGAGAGGAAAGGGTTTATTTAGCTTATGCTTCCATATCAAAAGAAGTCAGGACAGGTACTTAAACAAGGCAGAAACCTGGAGGCAGCTAATGATGCAGAAGCCATAAAGGAGTGCTGCTTACTGGCTTTCTCATCATGGCTTGATCAGTTTGTTTTCTTATAGAACCCAAGACCATCAGCTTGGGGATGGCACCACCCACAATGTACTGGGATCTCCCAATCAATCAGTAATTAATAAAAAGCCCTATAGCCAGATCTTATGAAGGCATTTTCTCAATTGAAGTTCCCTTCTTTCAGGTAGCTCTAGCATGTGGCAAGTTGACATAAAAGTAGCCAGCACAGAACACTAACAATAAAGATATCAAAAAAGTCACACTGACACTTGATACTTGCTTTTTTACAATTTTTAAAATATAATTTTTTAATCTAGTATATGTGTGTGCATTTCTGCATGTGAGTATAGGTACTGGTGGAGGCCAAGAGACATTGGAATTCCCTGGAACTGGAGTTTTAGACTGATGGGATATATCTGACATGGGTTCTAAGAATCAAACTTCAGTCTTCTGCAAGAGAAATTTGCACTAAGCCTTATCTCTAGTCCTAGAATGTATAAGTATTTCTCAATGTACTTTTGTAAGAATTTTCTTTGAGCATGATGGTGGTAAAGGGGACAAGTCAATAACCATACAACCCTCATCATAATATCCCAATAGTAAACCAAAGTCTAATTCCAGCAAAGATTATGAAGGGAAGCAATGAGTTTATTAGGTTTATTTATAAGCAGTTGGTGAGAGGTTATAGGCAAGACCATAGGTGGCCTTACAACAGCTACCCTGGAGGGTCTGCATCAAGCAGGGAAAATGACTTTCCAATGGCTGTGAGGGTGAAGCCCCCTCCATTGGTCCTTCTAAGATATTATACTACAGCTCCAGAGACTGCATTCAATTAAGGCAGAAATGCATACAACTGGTTGGGAAGGATTGGCTGGATATTCAGGTGAGAGTCCTATGACCTTCTCAACAACTTCCTTCTATGACGAAATGTTAACAGTCAACAATCCCAGATGTTATGATCTTTTGTAAGCAGGTTCAGTCCAGCCAAACCCCTGAAGATGCTGTCTTGGAGAATAGTCCTGTATAATATCTAAACATGAAAACTAAATTACATAAATTATTGATCAAAGCATAGCAAATACAATACAAAAGACTAGAAAAATTACTGAAGAATTATTAATAGATCTATTGAAAACTCCAAATATACGTTCATACATATGTACATGTCAAGTCCTTTGATAACTGCTGTAACTACATATTAGTCCATTTTGCAGTGCTCTTATGATGAAATACTAAATTTGAAATAAATAGAACACCTCTAGAGGGGGCACTAAAGTGAGTCTGTTCTATCTGCATTCAAAAAGACAATCTACTCCCCTCCAAAATAAAATTCTTAGGAATGTTTGCATGTCTTTAAACTAGCCCAGAGACATGGGGGACATCTTACTCTCCTGTGACATCTGTTATTCAAGTTTCTTTCAGGTACAAAGAGAAAACTCCAAAATAAAACTAAAGGTGCTTTGTCATTAAATAACTTAATACTTACACAATGTAGTGTGGTTACCTACACACATTGAAAAAATGTTGTTATGTATCTATGGTCTAGATCTCAGTTTCAAATTACCCAGTCATGTCTTTCAACATCTAAAACATTTTTTATAATATTTACCTAAAGAACATAAATTATCAAGAGCTTTTTTCTTAACAGGTATATGGTAATATAATATTTAAAGCCACAGGCTTTGATGTGGGATTGGTATAGGTTTGAGTACAAGCCCCATCAACTGCTTATGTGTATGAGTTCAGGTCACTTATTCAAAGTCATAGTTTCCTATTTAGTAAGAGACAGTGTACAATCAAATGCCTACCACACTATCTTATCAACTACTTTTCAATTAAAAATTCCAAATGCTAAAGAAAGACTTCTATTTGTTAGATAACCATCTGCATAATAGTTCTTCAGGTGAAAATTGGTCAGAGTCAAAATCAATCAACCAAACAACAAAATAAAGACCTTTCAGAGCACAGGGCTTGGTGCTGAGGTTCTTTGTGTTTTGCTTCCTCAGGATCCTTTAGGAGCAGTAACTGTGCTGTGTCAGTGATGGTTTTTATTAGACCTAATATAATCTCAAAACCTTTTAGAAATTCTCTTTTGTCTACAGGCATTGAATATTCTCTGATTTCTTCTGCATTGCTTATTTAACACTCATCATCTGTAGCCTCCCTTATTCTCATGGGACTTATCACATGTTTCAAAAATGATAGGCTGAAATGAGGGAATGATTCTTTTCTGCTTCCATCATTTCTTTTTTGACCTCTCCTGTTTGAGCTCTCTGTCTTCAACACAACAGTCCCTTGAACTCAGGGAATAACAGTGAGTCAGGAGACAGAAATGATTATTTCCCCTCTCCACTCCTCATGCCTGCTTGATTTATTCCAGCAGTTCATCGAGTTCTTCAAGACACAGGCCACTGTTCCACAAGTGGCTTGCAGGACCTTTACAATCTAGTTTCTGCCTCTTTCTTGACTTGCCCGTGTCTTCTATCCTGAAGCTTCTGTAAGAGTTTCACAACCCCATGCTCCTTTTGCTTCTGAAGCTTTCCTCAGCCTGTTCTCTTGGCATTAGGAGTGTATCTTTCTGCCACCACTCCTCATTGAAGAATAAATAAGCATTGGCCCTGCTTAGTCAGGTATCATCTCAGACTCTTTGTCTGCAATCTAGCAATCTGGTCAGCTATCTTTTTTGTCTTTCTGAGTTTGGCCTACTTTCATTTATTTTTATCTTTTTTTGCCATTTTGTTACTATTTTAAAAAGAGATTTACTATTATTATTATTTACATTCTGACTACAGTTTTCCCTCCCTCTTCTCCTACCAGTCCCACCCTTCCCTATGCCTCCTCTCTTCATTTTTATTCAGAAAAGGGCAGGCCTCTCATTGATAGCAACCAAACACTGTATATCAAGTTGCAGTAAGACTAGGCACCTCCCCTTGTATTAAGGCTGGACAAGGCAACCCAGCATGAGGAATGGGGTTCCAAAACTCAGCAAAAGAGTCAGAGACAGACCCTACTTCCTCTATTAGGAGTCACCCAAGAAGATCAAACTACAGAACTGTAACATATATGCAGAGCATATAGGTCAGTCCCATGCTGGCTTCCTGGTTGTTGGTTCAGTTTCTGTGAGGCCAGGTTACTTGATTCTGTGGATTTTCTTGTGGTGACCCCTTTGGCTCCTACAATCCACCACCCTCTCCCCCACTTCCACAGGAGTCCCTGAGCTTCACCTAATGTTTGGCTGTAGGTCTCTACATCTGTTCCCATGTTTCTATCAATAGCTTGATGAAGGCTCTTTGATCACAATTGGGCTAGGAACTAATCTATGAGTATAGCAGAATATCATTAAGCATCATTACTGTGCTGGTTTGAAAAAAAATGACCCATAAAGTGAGTGGCACTATTAGGAAGTATGACCTTGTTGGAGTAGATATGGTCTTGTTGGAGAAAGTATGTCACTGTGGAGGTGGGTGTTGAGGTCTCATATATGCTCAAGATACTGCTCTGTGTCTCAGACTACTTCCTATTGCCTACCCAAGATTCAGCTACCTCTCCAGCACCATATCTGCTTGCCACTATGTCCTACCACTTTGTTGAATGTGTTTATCATCTGTAGGAGTTCCCTGGTAGAATTTTTGAAATTGCTTATGTATTCTATCAGATGATCTGTAGATAGTCATACTTTAATTTCTTTTCCAATTTGTATCTTCTTGATTTTCTTTACAAGCTCCTTTTTTAAATAATAAAAAAATGAGATTATAACACAATTCCATCATGGCTAGCAGAATAGCACAGCTGAAGTATGCTGAGCCCACAATATAATTGCATCATTTCTGCTTTTCCTTTCTTTTCTTAAATCCTTCCATGTAAGCCCCCTGCTCTCTTTCAAATTCATGACCTCTGTTTTCTTTAATTATATACTCCAAAATATGTAAACACAAGTGCTCAGTCTGTATAATCTTAATGGTGTATATATTTCAGGGTTGACCATTCGGTATTGAATAACCCATTAGTGTGTTTGTGTTTTTCCCATGGGAAGACTGTTTCTCTTACTTTCAGTATTCCATAGTTGCTTGTAGTATTTTGTGTTAGCCAGTACCTTTTGTGTGATCTATAGGATTTATAATAGGAGTGGAAGGAGACAAATGACAAAACACATGACACACAGTAGGTTTTCACTGGATATCAACTGTGTTTTAATGAAAAACTCTGAATATTGTCTATTCTTGCTCCTCCATTGTCTTTTAGAATTTCATTTTAAAAAAGTAATTCCTGGCAGAAGAGCCTGTCTCAGCAGGCAGAGCTGCTCCTCCCACTTTGTGTAAATGAACCCAGACAGTGATCCTCTCTTTCTGCCACCATGGACTGCATGTTGGCAGAGTACAAGGTGCCTTGCCGGTAGAGCAGAACAATGTGGTCAGCTTCAACTAAGGAAGGGTGTGAAGAAAGTGATCAAAGGAGTGAAGCTATTGCTGTCCAGTGCTAGAGAATCTGTAAAAAGCACCATTGTAGAACATATAAATATCATTCATGAGGATGGCTACTCAGAGGAAGATTATAAACAATATAAACTATTTCTCTACAGCAATACTATATAGTCCATCATTGCAATCATAAGAGGCATGGGTGTTAAAGATTGACTTTGGGGAAGCTGCCAGAGCAGATGATGCCAACCATTACTTGAGCTAGCAGTGTTGAGAAAGGAGTTAACACCTCAGAACTAGCAGGCAGAATTACATGTGTGGGGATCCCTGCAGCATTACATCTGGCAGAGGAATGATCTATTTGAGGTGAGAAGGAAATCAGTTTCAGCATGACTTACCCAGTGCTGGTTCAAACTTCTAGAGTATAACACCACTGGGTAGTTCATTTTTAGGCATTTTAGTTCAGTACAACTTTGGAAAAAGTTTCCTGGTAACATTCATCTCAATCCCGTGTGCACAAATAAAGCTTAAGGCAGCGTACTTTCCTAGGAGAGGATCAGGTATGGTCTCAGTCATACCAATAGTGTAGAGGTCACCATGCTACAAAGTACATGATCCTGATGAAGAAACAATGCTCAAGATAAGAATCTAGGGAGAGAAAATGTTAGATAAACATAAAAGTCTGGGGGATTCATGTGTGGACTGGACCTACAGATACTAAAGGTTACCTAGCTTATTAACTACAGCTATTTCCAGCCTTGTGGGGGAAAAACAGCTCTATGTGTCCCTTCCATTGAAGGGTCAAGCCTGTGTCCCTGACATTTTTGGTTTCCCTAGTGCTTATCTGAGAGTACAAAGAACTCATGCTGTCTACATACATGGCTATAGTGAGATGGAGTGTTATCATGGCTCAGCAGATCAATGAAATATCAACTCAGTGATTCTATTTCATATTCCCTGAGTAATTTGGACAGAATATTTAAAACAGTCTGCATTCACACTCAGTAAGACATTCTCTGGACAAGAGTGAAGACTGCAGGCAGTGTAGAGACACATTTAACTATCAGAGAGCCACACTTCAAAATGTTTGATGTGGGTGAACAAAATCAAAATGATTTGAGGGTGTGAGAACAATTACCTCCTGTGTAGCCCTCAGTGAGCATGGCCTCCTTCTGGCAAAGGATGTAGAAATGAATCAAATATATCAACTTGTGAAAGTGTTTATAGCATTTGCAGTAGTCAGTTGTTTACAGACGCTTCCATCATTCCTGCCTTAATAAGAAAGACCCCTTTGAGGAAAAAAAAAAAAAAAAAGGAATCTACTAACAGTCTGATGCCCAGAAACACTGGTTCCAATATATATGAAAAGACAGTTGCTTACATTCAGGGCCAGTTTAAAGATCTGAATAGAAAAGAGATGCCAAGGATGTGTACACCCCCTTCACTTGTGCCACAAACACCAAACATGTAGTTTGTTTTTGATGCTGTTACAGGCGTCATAGTTCAAAACAACTTGAAGGGATGAGGATGGTCTGAGAAAAAGCTACCACAACGTTGAGAGAATAGACATCTCTGGCTCTTGGGGGAGCTACAAGCATTTTGGTACTAGGGAAGGGGACCAGCAAGTAGAATCTTAGCACTCTTTAGTACAATCTTCTGTATTAGGGGATGTTTAATTGACATGAGATGTTCAAGGCAGATGTTAGAATTGGAACAATTGTAAAAACAATTGTAAAAATTGATTAGCTCATCAAGGCATCACTTGGATTTTATAATCTAAAATGTTTAGGGTGTATTAAAATTGAGGCGCTGCATTTCAAAACTTAAATATCAGATTACTTTTTCCTCTTTCATTTTAAATAAATCACTGGCAGTTAATTTCTAGGGTTCTTTTCCTCACCAAGAAGAGAATAGCTATTAAACTTGATTGCAGAAGAATCTTTATGAGAACAGCATGAAGTGCACACATTGTGACTAAATCATCTTGAAAATATTCCTCTTGCTAGGGACTGTTTGATTTTTTTTTAAATTTTGGTGTGGTCAGGATGTAGTATTTCCATAATTAAGATTCTTCCTTGTTATTGGGACTACAGAAATGCAGCTCTTCTGAATGAAACTTACGTTACTGTCTTTTTTAAAGTACCACAATGTTGTCTAAATGGGTTACTTTGGAGAGCTCAGCAGTAAAATTCGAGCTCTAATTTCTTCAAGCTTATAGTCCAGTTAATCTTGTTTGTGCTGATTACTAATTGAACATTGAAGTAATAGGATAAAGTCAGCTTGGATATAGACACAGCCAAGAAAGCCCTCAACTGGAAAAGCAAATTGACCAATTCAGGATCAATGGCTTTGCTACTGGGTATGTACTAACTGGATCACTGATATTTGCTTGTATGTCTCAGCATTGGGGAGTTTTGTGTAAGATGTTCCATGTTTTTCATCTTTGAGGCTTTTATTGTTGTTGGGAAAGAGACACCTAAAGTGTTTCCATATTACATGCTTTTCCTTTGTAAATGTTGTGCCAAAACCCTATTTGTCATTATTTTTTTTTTAACCATGTTAACTGTAGAATTAATCCTTACCATGTTTTCTGTCTAAAAATGTTATATTTTGAGACATTTCCCCATTTTGTTATGTGCACAGATTTGAATCTGTTACAGTTGGCAGCAGTATTAAAAATAGTGACTAGGGAGTTCAGGATTGCTCTTGCTTATAACAAGTCCTTTCTAGAAACCCTGACTTCTATTTCCATTTGCTGCTGCTGAGTGAGTGTGTTTCACTTTTGTCTGAGAATGGTTTCAGGTAGAAGAGTTCTCTGAAAGTCCAGTCTCTTGATTTCATAGTATTATCTAATCTAGGATGGAGGAATTAATGTCTTACCTATGTATAAGTGATAGGCACTCACAATTCAGCTTCCAGATTCATGTTTTACTTGTGTAGGTAGCTAGAGTCCTTTTGAACAATGTACATCAAAAATTATTAAATATTGAGTGGACCACTGAGGAATAGAGAATAAACAAAGAGAATGCACTTTGAGGTTTTCAAGTCAGTAGGTTGAGCAGTGCCTTTTAAGGTCTAATCTTTTGGGGTTGGATTGCTTTCATATTTGATATCACCTTCTACCCATTAAAAAAAAAAAGATGGTGATGAACAGAACTGCTTCAGAAAGCAAGCCACAGCTGGTCAGTACCATTGCTGACAGCATTTTAGATTTCTAATTTTTGCCTGTTTTGAAAAATTATTACTACACAGACAGTCCAACTAAAATCTAGCAAACATTTCTTTAGGACGATAAAAACATGGAAGGAAAATGTATTGGTTTCAATGATTGTTCAACTTAATGCCACAGTATAGGGGTTATAAGGTGTTAAAGCAGGTTTTTCCTGCCGGCCGCCAGCCCACCAGCCCCCAGCTTGCCAGCCCGCCAGCCCGCCAGCCCGCCTGCAGCCGGTCTAGCCCACAGCCGCAGCAGCCCCAAAAAAACACTCACAGACTCTGTATTTGATACAATACTTTTGCCCAGTTACCATTATTGTTTATGGACTAGCTCTGTCTTAATTATTAACCCATTTCTACTTATCTAAGTATTTCCACATGGCTCATCTTATCTGGGAGCCGCGGTTGGCGTCCTGCTTCCTCCATGCTCTACATCTTGACTCCTGCCAACTACTTCCTCTTTCCTCCTCCTAGTCTCCTAGCCCCGCCTATCTAGTTTTCTATTGGCCACAGGCTTTATTAATTAACCAGTATGAGAAACATATTTACAGAATAACATCTCCCATCATCTCCTCTTTTCTGTCTAAAATAAAAGAAGGGGTTTAACCTTAACATAGCAAAATAAAACATATAACAGGTATCAAATAAGAATCACAGTAAAAAATATTTAGTCCATTAACATTTTGTAAGACTTAAAGAAAATATCATCTATCCTATCTTTGTGAGTCTAAAGTCCTATATGTAACTTATCTTTAATCCTTACTAAGGAAAACTATAACCATAAATATCCGTCTTCAACTCCTTCAAAGAACATAGAAGGATAATATATAAACTCTAGAAATGACAGAGACAACTCATTGCCTGGTCAGTCACCCGAAGTTCTTCTGTAATGTTCCATCTTCAGCACATAGGCCATAGTGTGTCTGGCAGACTCTTCAGCAAAGCAGGAAACTTTAAACTGTCCACCTGTATTGGCAGTTTTGTCAGTCATTTTTCTCTGTGTCCTGTAGACTGACTGGCTGCCTTTTCCATGGAGCAGGAATTTTGTAGCAATGGCCATCTTGCATCAGCAGTCACCTTTTTGTGGGTCCTGCATGTCCAGTTTCTACAATATAAAGTCAAACAGTCCAGAAGAGCAGTACCTTGCCCAAATGGCTAGTCTTGCTATATTAGAAGCAAACTTCGTAACGAGTTTCTTCAATGTCCATCTTCCTTTTTTTGATACAGGTGGTGTTACCAGGAGCAGTTGTGCCTCACTGTCAAGAAAAACCCTAAACCATTTTAAATGCCATATTCTGTAGGTCTTTGAAAGGTTTGAAGAATGCCTATTCATCTCAAATACATCTCTGTATATCTAGAAATCCTAACTAATTTAACACCAAGTTTTAATTATCATAGGTAACTCTCTATAATCTGTATTAAATTATACATTACATTTTCCAATGAGCTATATAAACACAATACCTAAGCAAGAGGAGAAATATACATATCACAAAATTGACCTTAAATTGTATCAATAAAAGAAAATCCATTCCAAAGCAAAGTATTCATATCTATACCATGATTCCCTTTTTACCTTTAAAAAGATTGCTTGTGGTTATAGCCATTTATAACCAAGCCCATTTAAATGAAAACAAACATTTATAAACAATATTTGGGAATTTGGGCATCATTCTTTCCAAACTACTTCCTGCTGGTGGAGGGCGTTGTCATGGGGGTCCAAAGAAGACACAGAAATCTTGGCAGTAGTCTGCAAGGCTTTGTCTCAACTGCTTTGAATGTTGGATCACCTGGGGAGCTGTTTCAGGAGGTCTGGCTTGATCAAACCATATAAGTCTGGAAAGAATCCACAGCTTTTCATTTTCTGTGGAAACAAAAATAGAAATCCTTTTCCCCAGTAACTTGTCCTAGGCTTAAATTTTGGAGTCAAAGCATTTTTAAAATATATAAATTGAATTAATCCAGCAGCATTTCTTTTATCAGCAGTTGTTATTCTCTCAGCAATCAAATAACTTAAAGACAACAGAATTGCGTATAGTATCCAAAATTTCTCTGTGATTTCCATGTGCGCCACCATACCCATCCATTTTTTTTCTTTTTTCCTTTTAAACTATTGTATCCTATTTCTTTTTCTCTCCCAAGCCAGCATATTTTTTAAAACATAGTGTAAACCTTCATTGCAGTTCTCGTACAAACCAATGAATTGTTAGCAGAACTCTTTAAAAGCAAGGCTTTTTGCCATTTATGCTAATTTTGGAACCCCCCCTTAAAGGAGCCGCGCAAGTCTCTGTCTACAGCAAAACAAATCCAACCGAGAAAATGCTGCTACCAAGAGGTCTCTGTTCTTTTGTTTCTAAAAACTATTTTTTAAGCTTTGTTAAGTTTTAAGTGAAAGTTCTCAATCCCATTTCTGACACTATTATGTTATGGCTGGTTTTTCCTGCCGGCTGCTGCTGGTCCTGCCTCCATGGTCCCGCCCCCACGTGAGCCCCAAATAACATTCAGAGACTCCGTATTTGATACAATCCTATTGGCCAATTACCATTATTGTTTCTGGGCTAGCTCTGTCTTAATTATTAACCCATTTCTACTTATCTAAGTATTTCCACGTGGTTGTCTTATCAGGGAGCCACTGTGGGCGTCTTCCTTCCTCCATGCTCTACATCTTGACTCCTCCCTACTACTTCCTCTCTCCTCCTCCTGGTCTCCTAGCCCCGCCTATCTTGTTTTCTGTTGGCCAACAGGGCTTTATTAATTAACCAGTATGAGAAACATATTTACAGAATAACATCTTCCATCAATAAGGCATACTTTCTTCCACTTTATTTTCCTTTATTGTATTCTATAATAGAGAAACATCTGGAATTGAGAACAAGTGAAATATTGTTTTTATGATTTTTATATACTTTGGGTTTAATGTAATGGTGTTGATAATATAAAATAATAGATAATCTAAATTTAATTAAAACATTTAAAAATTCATTGTTTCTTGAATACCTTTCTTCCAATACTTTTCAATTCCTTGTTCAGATATGCTAAGAATCTTGTCAGGTGTATGAATTAGTGTGCAACTGGATTTTTTTTCTCCGATATTGTCAGTCCCTATTTCACAATAAATATAGCCTTATCTACACTCTAAAGCAGATACAGTTCTAAGGACCTTTTTCAAAGGTTTCTATTATTCTTTATGAGTTCTGTTTGTTCTAAAAACAAAAAACCTTAAGGCAGATGAAGTCAAACTTCTGGAACCTGATTATACAGTTTAAAATTTATTCTCCTATTGTACTCTCCTCCCCTCAGCTGTGAATGACCCTTTAGTCATTCTTCTCATTAAGTCCTCCAGGCAGAGAGAGAGAGCAAGAGAAAAGATATTAGCACAGCAGCATTAGTGAGATGTGTGATGGGAGAGGCTGGATCTGTTGATGGAAAATGATCTCTCCGATTCACTGTAAGTGCACCTCTAAACAGCAGCATTAGTGAGATGTGTGATGGGAGAGGTTAGAACTGTTGTTGGAAGAAGATCTCTCAGGCAGATTACAGGTTCCACCTCCTTATATTGACCAAATATAGGCTAGCTGGAAACTACTATGCTTTCTCTGGTTTTGTTTAAACTAGCAAATGCTTTATTCAAGTAATCCATTAGCTTCCCAGCACAGCAGCCACCACTGATTTTTTTTCCTTTCCAAGCTGGAATACTCATTTCTAAACAAGCTGTCTTGGAGCTCATCCACCCCACAAACTCCTACCCACCACTTTCGCTCCAGTACCCCATCACTCTCACATCCCTCTACTTGGTGAAATACAGAATGAAGCCCACAAAAACTTGTAGGCTTGGAATAGTTTGCTGTTTTAACTTGGCCCCTTCCACTCACAAAGGAGATCTAACTTCTGTAAAGAGATCCCCTGATTGTACGGTCTGAACCAACCTAGAGATCTTCCGTGGGACTCTGCAGTGTCAGCAGCTCCTAAGCTACACATTATTCCAAACATAATCCTTTTATAGTTTTGCCCAAGAGCCAGATCCTGCTTCCAGCTAGACCGAGTGACTGCTGCAGTTCAAGACAGCTCATTCTGTCCTAGAACTTTCTTTTCTGTTCAGCTGACAGAAGCAGAGCTCTGGTGTCCTTAATTATCCCAGGGAATACAATGACTCAGCTCACAACACCGAGTCTAGGGAGCAAATCTCAGCATTGCTGTGCCCAGTACTTTGCTGTCCTGGCTCTTCAATGTGTCACAGGTGTATCAATCAGGGTTCCCTAGAGGAACAGGACCAATGACATTGTGTGATTGTGTTTGTGTGTGTGTATGAGAGAGAGAGGAGGGAGGGCGAAAGAAAAAGAGAGAGAGAGAGAGAGAGAGAGAGAGAGAGAGAGAGAGAGAGAGAGAGAGAGAGAGTTAGGCCAGATTTAAAATAGTAATAATAGCAGAACCACACATAAGAGCTAAAAACCCATTAATTACTTGGCTTTTGAGGTTGGTTGCCTCAGTAGTCCTAATCTGGCACTGGTAGCCGGATGTTTCCTGGAGAGCTGTTGGTCTCTAGTCTAAGATGTAAGCTTGGCTACTCCGCATCTGATAACAGCCTGGGATCAGCACCAGCTCCAACAGGGGCTGATTAATACCTGGAAAGAGGAAAGGAGGAGCAAGCAAGCAAAAGGTAAGATGTTTCCTTCTGTCGTACCTTTGATATATGGGCTGGTACCAGAAGTGCCACCTACAGTTAGAGTAGATCTCCACACATCCATTAAGCAATGAGTACATTTCTGGACACTTCTGGTGGATAGTACCACTGAAACCAACCATAATAACAGATATATACACTATGAAGGTACCCATCAAAGCCAACTAATGCATCTAGTTCTTGTTTAAACTGAAGCCTTGCTGACTTTTTCTTCTTCTTACTTGTTGCTACCAGTGTTTGGGGAAAGTTTACCAGACTTCAACTGGAGAAAAGCATGTGTACTATGTGATCAAAGACTCTTCTAAATAATCCAACACTGTCAGGGGAGGGGGGACTATTATTGTTCCTAGCTCATGAGTTTGAAAGCACAGAGCAGATAGTGTGCTGTTGTGAGGATAGTGGTCTGACCGTATTTTCAGAGCAATGTCTTTGATTAAGATTGTGAGTAGCCTGGACTGTGAGTGGTAATACAAATGTAGTACTTCTTACTCTGCTTTAAGTATGTGTGCAACTTTCCATGATGTTCACAACAAACTCATAATCCTATTCAAAACTCAATGCCCTATTCATTTGATAATGCTTATATCTTTGCAGGTAACAAAAACAGATGGCATAAAGAGGCCACATCTTTCTTTCTGAAGTTATGTACATTGTTAAAAGGCATATACAATGGCATGCCTTTAGAACCTATGAATAAGCATTTTATACTGCATTCTGGATATACTACAACATGATTTTTTCTCTTTTCTTTGGTCGCTTCCTTAGACTTTTTTCTTTTATATTCTGTTTTACTTTACATTTAATGTAATGATAAAGCCTAGTAGGACATAACTGTTTTTAATTCTAGGTCAGGTGAGTGCTGGCATTAGATTAATAGCACTTTTAAAATGTCTTATCAAAGCCATGATATTGAATAAGGTCCTCATAATCAAATAACTTTGTGGAGGACACAGACACTTACAAAACAGATGTAGAAGAAGAGTCATCTGATAATGACTAGCTCATAGATAGGAGTCCAAACCAGAGGAAGAACTGGAAAATGGGGGATTCATGGGGATTAATCATCCCTGGACCAAGGCTAATGAAGAGTATTCTAAGATGGGGAGAGGAGTGCTCAAAGTCAGGAGACCAACTAAGGAAGTCAGCAGAGACTGACTTTCCCACACATCAGACCTGAGTCTGAACCACCTGGCTGTGATTCCAGGACTACATGCTAGCCTATAAGTGCTATGTGGATATAGCTGGGGGCAAGGAGTCAAGTGGCTCAGAAACTTTAAATGCTATCCCTGGCCAGAATGTAGGGTGGTGAGAAAGGAGCAAGCATAATTTGGAATGTTTTTTTTTTAACTCCAGGGTATTATGGGGATGGGAGTGGGACAGAGTGATTACCACTGCTCAGGATGGACACAGGATTGCTGGAAAAATAGAATTCAGGATGGAGCATCACAATAAACAAGCAAACAAATAAAATGAAACTAGAAAAATGGCTCAAATTATAACAGTTTGATAACAGATCTTATGATAGCAGGAAAGAACCAACTCCTCAAATTTCTCTGAGATCCACCTTTAGGCCATGGCACATGCATTATCCTTCCAATTATCATAACAAATAAAAATAAAAAAAAATAGTCTCTTCAGTTCACAATTTAGAAAGAGAAGCCAAGTGTCCAGTTAACTATGATTATGTATTTATGTTTTCTCAAAGCATATGTTTTTCAGTAATATGAGAATTTTAAGTGTGTGTGCTATGGCTAGGTCAAATATTCCACTTAGGGAGAAATGAAAATTATCCTGTTATATTTTATTTCTATGAACATTGTGGTGCTTGAGTATTGAGGTATTTGCTGTCATGAAAGTTTCTCCTTTTGTACTGGAATATATTCTTTTTGTACATAGTGATGGACTGTGTACAGGTAATTTCTTTCAAGTATATCACATACTTTGTTATACTTGTCAAGTTCCTGTTTTCTCTCTCTAGTCCCCTAATTCCTTCTAGCCTAGATAGTCTCCTTCCTTCTGCCTGTATCCCTTCTGTTTTTATATCACAGCTTCATATGTCTGTAAAGAATTTTAGGACCCATAAATAAGCAAAAACACATGATATTTGTCTTCTTAGATTGGTTTTCTTTTGGGACTGGATTATCTCATTCAATATGATCTTTTCTGAATCCATCCATTTACCTGCAGAGTTCATGATTTCATCTTCATAGATGAAAATATCTCATTGTATATATGGCCCATTTTCCTCATCCGTTTGTTGGTTGTAGGACATTTAAGTTGTTTCCATTTCCTGCCTATAGTTACAAAAGAAGTAATGAATATGGCCAAGAGAGTATGTGTTGAGTAATTTTCCCATCCTTTTACCCTAAAGCGGTATTTGATTTGTCACTGAGGCAGTAAAAACTCTGTCCTATTAAATCAATCTACTTGGCTACTCATTTTATTGGAGAATTCAGACAACTAACATTCAGAATTATTGCTGGAAAGTGTGTTATTAATTCCTGTTATTTTGTTATGTTAGTACTTACCTAACTGTAGTTTGATTGGTTACTGCCCCGGTGTCCTTTATTTTTCCTAATGGACTCATGGTGTGATCACCAAAAAAACTAATCAATAAATAACAACAAAGGAACTAGAGAGATGGCTCAACAGTAAACATGTGTACTGCTTTTATAGAGGACTTCAGTTTGGTTCCCAGCACCCATCCTGGGTGGTTCCTACTTCAAGGGATCCACTGTCTCTGGCTACTGTGGGCATCTGAACTCACCTGTACATGACCAATACACAGATGCATACACATACATAATTTGAACTAAAACAGAGGGAAGAAAACAAAGCATGGCAAAACATATTAACAAAATTAACATTAGCTATCAAATAAGAAAAACACAAAAGGAAAGGAAAAAGAGCTGAATCAGCATTGTCTCTTGTCTGGATGCTGGTTCCAGCTTCCACTTATGGGTGCTCTTTTATAGGTTGGGTCACTGATGCTGGCCACACTTGTGAGCATTCCTTCCTGGGGTTGCAACATGTGAGTGCAATCCGTGTCTATGTGTTCCAGCTTGGACTAAGGTTCAGGTCAGAGTTCTACCTTGTTGAACACTATCTGGTTCATAATCAGTCTTGAGCCTGTCTAAAAGTATTTAAAAGCCCAGGTTTCAGAGTATAGTTCCTTGTGACACTTGCTCTGCATTTCCAGAGTGTGTGATTCAGGGGGAGACTTTTGACTCTAGGGTCATAAACAGGTTGACTCAGGAGGGGTCTTTCCTTGTACCTTTTTCCTTTGTTGCTGTGCATGCTCTCTCGCCCCTTTTTACTCCCCTCATCTTTGCTCCTTAAAAGGTTTGTTACTGCAAGTGCAGTGCATGTTTTCTGAGACTCTCTATCTTAACTATGGCTCTGCTCCTCCCTAGTTAGACTCTCACTGGGAGAAGAGGGGATCTCTGACTGGGGCTAATGTCTTAGGAACAGGATCTGGATTCTAGACACTTCTCTTTTACTTTATGAAGTTTCTTTTTTTTTTTTTTAACATCACTACTGAAACTAATGTTTTTTCACCTGCCACTGTAAGACCCGTGAGAGCGTGGTCCCTCATGCTCCCACTCAGGAAAGGCGCCCCCCCCCCAAATCACTCATGAGAAGCGGTTTTGATGCAAAAGCATGAGGTTCTTTATATCCCGAGTGCACTGGGGCCAACAGCCATACGCAGGGTTAGAGGGCTGAGGACCCTGGATACAGGCTTGAGACAGCTTTTATAGGGTTACAACAAAGCCCGCGGATCATGAACCAATCACCTCATAGCATCCAGTGCAGACCAATTAACTTAAACTATCCAAGCCCATGCAGAGCCCAGGAAGTCTGCTTTCGCACAGGCTTCTGGGTGGGGTGACAAGGCTCATTTCCTGTGTTCACTCACTCACAGGTGCTGTTGTAAACATTCAAGAAGGAGTCCTTCAGTCTGGGATTTAAGACTCCCCCAGTTTCCTGGGGTCAATGCAGAGTTAGGCTAAATTTTTCCATCCTAACAACACTACTTATTAGGATGGCCACTCGACAGTGGACAGTGATTCCCCAGTTAACTCCACAGAGGTCCCAACAGTCTATGCAGAGGTATTGTCTGTCATTTCTGTAGTTTAATTTCCTCTTCTGAGTGAAGCATTGCTTATGTGAATACCCTTAGCCTGCTTTATTATTTACTTTTCTTGTTGCCATGACCAAATATCTGACTGGAAGCAACTTAAGGGAGCAAAGGGTTATTTTGGGTCATAGTTAAATGGGTACAATCCACCATGGTAAGAACAGCATAGCAGTAGGAGCAAGAGATAGCTGGAGTCAGTTCACCTGCAGTCTTGAAGCAGAGTGTGAATAGGAGGAAGGGGGCCTGGGCTATAAAACTTCAAGCTTGCCTAGTGAATCTCTACCTCCTAAAGGTAACACAACCCTTCCAAACAAATAGATGCAAATGAAGCATTCAAATGTATGAGTTTATGCGGGACATTTCACATTCAAACGCTATGTCCAGTAACATGTGAAGCTAGGATTTAGTGATAAAATCTAAGCAATTTATCATGCCCCTTCTCAGAAAGGTTGAGAACTTAGCTAAATGGCAGTTGAGCAGCTTTTGTGTAAGTCAGAGAAAACTGGATACCTATTCCTTCCAGCTTTCTTCAAGCATCTAATGAGGAATACATCCCAAGTGCTGTGTCCAACACTGGAAAAATACTTACCTTGTTGTAAGACACTGGGGATTTGAAGGAAGAGGATAGGAATAGGAAGAGACTAAAAGGAGAGTCAAGATAGGGGCAAGGGCAAAGTACACCTGTGTTCCAGATGTAAACAATGAAGAAATGTTGAGTTAAAAGTATGAGCATTGAAAAAAGAAGTGCTGACATTGGGAAATAATAAATGTTCTGATGTTTCAGCACCATAGAAGAGTTCTCACACATTATTGCCAGGGTTTCATTCTCTGTGTTCTTTATACTTCATGTCAGCCATAGGATTATTCTGTTCCTGAGACTGGAAAATTGCTAACTGATTATTTTCTAGCCAAATTCTTTTTGCTACATACAAACTCCTTTCTTGTAATTAAAACCAGGTTTCCTGTTACAGTTTGCTTTATATTCAGGTAGCATGTGACCATCTGGAATGAGCATGTTGGGTTGAGTCAAATTTCCCAACTAGATTGTATGTCTTTCTGCTTCTTACGGTGTTGAAGGGGAGGCTAGGAAGTAGCTGTAGCTAACTTAGCAGCTTTATTTTGCATGGGAAGATTTAATTGACTTCTTGAGAGGATACACTTGGAACTACTGTGCTGCTTCTTGAGTGAGAGAATAAAAACAAAGAGCCTTCTAAGCATCATGGAGCAGGGCATTGAGCAAGTCAGAAGTGGATTTATCATTCTGAAGAGCATGGTACCTCACAGAAGTTGGAAGATCACTGGTTGGATTAAGAATGACATCACTGATTAAATAAAAAATGAGATCAGTGAGTGAATAGGGAGGGAATCATAGGTTGGATTTGGAAGAAAAGCACTCACTCAATCGGGAAGAAGCTTACTGACTGAATCTGGATAACAATGACTGAATTGGAAAGAAACATCAATCCCTGTGTTTGAGAGGAAATCACTGAGTAAAATAGAAAGCATATCAATGACTGATGAAGGAAGGAGATCCTGACTGAATTGTGGAGAAGAATGCTGAGTGAACCTGAAGGAGTACACTGACTTTTCTGGAGATATGGAAGGAACTGAAACAGACAAGGACTGAGTTGAACAGGAGATCACCCACTGAATTGTTTTCCACATTGGCCAAGACAGTATGGAAAAAAAAATGCTTAATTGGGAAGATTACTCACTGAATTTCAAAGGAGTCATTTACAGAAAGTGGTAAGAATACCAATAACTGAAGTGGGACAGTGATCAGTTCCTGAATTAGAATGATAATATACTGGATTAAAACAGAAATAACTCAGTGAATTGGTAAGATGACCCTTGACTGAAATGGGAAGAATAACACTTAAGGATATGTGAAAAGGGTCATGGAATTTAGGCGCTCACGTATGAACTTGGCGGGACATCACTGAATTTGGAGGGAAATTAATGACTGGATTTGGAAGGATGCCACTCATAGATTTGGGAACGTGATCACTGAATAAATTGGGAAGATCACCAACTGAATCAGAAAGAAACTAACTGCCTAAAGTGGGAAGGCTAACACAGACTAAATAGGTAAGCAGACATCTGAATTGGAAAGACCATTCACTGAATTGGGGAGAAAACTCCCTCACTGAATTAAAGAGATCACTGAAGGGCATGTAATGGGGTGCTTTATTTGGGAAGGAGATCATTCATTGAATTTCAAAGGGAGTTACTCACTTAAGGGGAAGGAATCCATGACTTGGTTAGATCACTCACTGAATTGGAAAGGAAATCACTCAGTGAATTGTAATCTGACTGAAATGGAAAGGCGATCACTTAATTTGAAAGAGATCAGTGAGTAAAGTGGGAGTGAATTTTGGGTTTTGAAAACTGTGACTCACAGAATTAGGAAGGAAGTCACTGGATGAATTGGGGATAATTCTGGCTGAGTTGGTAAGGACATTAATAACTGAGTTGACACAGTGACTGAATAGTAGAATATATCACTTCCTGGAATGGAAGGAAGTCAGTGGGTAGCATAGGAATATAATCACTTCCTAAATTAGGAAGGAGATTTCACACTGAATTGGGAAGGATTTTACTCAATGAATGGGGAAGGAGAACTTTGATTGAAATGGAAAGGCCATCCATCATTGAAGTGGGAAGGATGCTGCTGGCTGAATTCAGATGTAGGTTATTGACTTTGTTGAGGATGAGATGACTGACTTAATTTGGAAAAAGATGACTGAATAAATTGGGACTGAGATCACTAATAGAATTGAGATCACTGATTGAACTGGGATTGAAATTATAAACTAAATTAGGAGGTAAGCCACTAACTAAATTTGGGAGCAGATCACTGACTGAATTGGGATTTAGGTTAGAGGTATAACTAGGGAGGTCAGAGTTCATCTAACCTTATACAACCTTCACCACATCCAATTTCCGTGCATAGTCTGAATTGAACACTTTGGTCTGGCCAATTTGTTGAATCTGCCTAACTCTCGCCCAGTCTCACCCTCTCAAATACCCAGATAGCTTGTTCATCCTTCTTGCCAGCCTAATATGAAGAGCCTTGCTGTGCTATTCCCAAAGTCCAAGGTCTCTTGATGCCAATATAGGCTTTCACACCCAGAAAACCTATCTGCTATAGTTGATGGAGAAATAAAAACCTTTCCATCATACACATAGGATTATTGAATTCATGTCTACTGAATCAACATCTTAAAGGATACTGAAAACATTATTTCAGATTGAAGAGGAGTAAGCTTAGTCAAAACACTATAGGAAAAAAAGACTATAATTATGGAAACACAAAGTAACAGATCTGGACCCTTCCCTTGTAAGGTAAGACCATGTGGAAATACTTAGATTAATAGCAATGGGTTAATAATTGAAAGAGAGCCAATAAGAAACCCAAGCCACCTGTCAACAGCATTATAACTAATATAGCGTCTGTATATTCATTTGGGGCTCAAGGACCACAGGACCTGTAGAACCAGAAAACTCATGTTTACAAAATGGTGCCCCATATTGGGTGCCATTTTGTTATGGATGGTTCTTCTTGCCAGCCTGGTCCTATTGCCACATCAGCCCAAATAAACACACAAGATTTTTGTTAATTATGAAACTGTTGGCCAATGACTAGGGCTTCTTATTGGCTAGCTCTGTCTTAATTATTAACCCATCACTATTAATCTAAGTATTTCCACATGGCCTTGGCTTACTGGAGAACACCTGATGCATCCTCTCTTCCCAGGATAACATCATGACTCCTCTCTGCCTACACCTCCCACAATTCTCTTTGTCTGGTATCCCTGCCTATTTTTCTTGCATGGCCACTAAAACACACAGTGTTTTATTCATCAACCAATAAGAGAAACACATCCAGAATAACATCTCCCACACCCAGACATGGTGCCCCGTGTGGCAGTATTTGTCTCTCAGGTCTATATGGTTCCAACAATATCACAGCCCATGGACATCAACACAGATTCTGGCTGAGGTAGGACCACAGACATAAACATAGTCCTTGGCAGCAGCCTTGACCTAAATGTCATTGTGGCCCTAGGTAGTATCTCAGGTCACCCATATTGGCATGATCACAGGTGGTATCCCAAACCCCAGACATCTTCTCAGCCTTTGATGGTAAAAGGAGTCATGGAAATCAACTCAGACCCTTAATGTGTTAGGGTCATGGACACAGATATGGCCTTCAGCAGTATTCTGGGCCCAGGCATCATCATGGTCCTGGGTGGTAGTGCAGGTCTCCTAGATTGGCATGGCCCCTGTGGCATCAACATGGTCACAGGTAGCAGCTCAGACTGTGGGCATCTGCAGGGCCTTCAGAGGTAACAGGAGTTATAGACATCAAGACAGGCCCCCCACAGCTGACCCTGGAAGCAGCTCATGCCCTGATATCACTATGTACCTGGGTGGAAAGCAGGCTGTCCAGGTAGCCATTCCTCACTACTATTGCCCTCTAAGATCTGCCTCTCTCCACAGCACATGAACCATTCTGTCTCTTTCTCTTTCCAAGTTCCCAACCTTATATTCAATTCCCATAATGGTACTGATTGCCTAGTGCTAGAAGTGCCAAGACAAATGCTTGTTGATTTCCACATGCCCAATCACTGACAATGAAGGAGGTCCCTTACTAAATCCTGAAGGTGATTACTGACTGAGTTGGACAGTCCAGAATGACTGAACTGGGAAGGAGATCACTTATGGAATTGGAAAATAGAGCAATGTCTGAGTTGGGACAAAGATAGTGACTTAATTGAGAAAAACAGCATTCACTGACTTGTGAAGACCATTCATCGATGAGGGAAGATATCAATAACAACAGTCGGAAGAAAATCACTCAGTGAACTTTATCGGAGATCAGTGCTGAATTGGGAAAGAGATCACTTATAAAACTGGGACATACAGCAATCAGTGAATTGGGCAAATCATCCACCAACTGAAAAGGGCTTACTTTCTGAAGTTCAAAGGAGACCAGTGACTTAATAGGGAAAAGGATTACTCACAGAATTTGGAAAAAGATTATGGTATGAATTTCAAAGGAAAACAATTAGGAAAGAGATCACTGGCTAAATTAATAAGATGATTATTAACTGAGTTGGAATGGGTATGACTGAGTAAAATAGGAGTATGTATGTTCACTGATAAAACTAGGAGAAAAATTATTGACTGAATTTCAAAGGGCACCCATAGTTGGATTCTGAATGAAACAATGAGTCACTGGATTGGGAAGAAAATAACTTACTGGAAAAAGAGATCACTGTCTGAAATGACACTGAGTTAACTGGATGAATTTGGAAGGACATTGATGACTGAGTTTGGGTATTGCTCAAGACTGAATTGGGAAGATCACTGAATTGGAAAGATCACTGACTGGACTATGAAGGTGCATTAGCTACTTTTCTATTTATGTGATAAAACACCATGACCAAAGAAACCTATAGGAGGAAAAGTTTAGTTGGATTTAGGGTTCCAGAAGGTTAGAGTCCAGGTTGTCAGAGGGGAGGTAGCACGTGTCATGAATAGTGACTTGAGCAGGAAGCTGAGGGTTCACATATTGAACTGCAAACAAGAAGTAGAGACAGCAAATTAGAAATAGATTGAGTCTTTAAAGTCCCAAAGCCCATCCCTGGTGGCGCACTTTCTATAGCAAGCCATATCTTCTAAACTATTCCAAATAGCACTACCAGCTGGAGGCCAAGTATTCAAATGTCCCAAAATTAAGAAGACAATCACTCAATTAATTAAAAATCATTCACTGATTTTGGAAGTGGACCAATCAGTGGATTAGACAGAGATTATTCGTAAACTTGGGAAGATGAGTGTAGAGAGCCGCATAGTGCCACTCCTTAAAGTGGCGCTGGCTTCCGCCTTACTCCTTCCCACTGGTGAAGGCTCTCTGGGTAAACAAGCCCTTAATTGGTTCAGCCTGTCTGCTTCCGAATTAGAGTAGCCTATCTGCAGGGTCCACGTGGCTCACTGGGGTTGGTTAGCTCAAGGGTATTTAAGCCTGTCCAGGAGTCCCCTGGCTCTCTCTCCCTCTCTCTCTCCCTCTCTCTCTCTCTCCCTCTCTCTCTCTCCATCTCTCTCCCTCCCTCTCTCTCTCTCTCTCTCTCTCTCTCTCTCTCTCTCTCTCTCTCTCTCTCTCTCTCTCTGCGGGCCAGAAGCAACATGTTTAAAGGATCCTGATTAAAACTGCAAGAAGATCTACCCGGAGTCGCATCTTCCTTGCTGGCGAGGGCAGGCGCGTACAGATGAGCAAGCACTGAATTTGAGGCAGACATCACTGAATTATGAGGATCCCTAAGTGAACTTGGAAAAGTATCACTGAATCGGGAATTGAGGAGAAGTCACTACTGAATTGGGACGGAGATCAGAGACTCTGGTTAAGGACAATCTCTTACCAAATTGGGAAGATCACTAATTGCCTTGAGACTGAAATTACTGACAGAACTGGGAAGGAAATAATTACTGGATTTATTTGTTTGCCTGTTTTTGTTTTTGTTTGTTTGTTTTTTGAGTGGGTAATTAGTAGCCAAGTGTTTAAAGAAGATTTCTGTGCCAATGTGAAAAATGTATGCAAAGCAGCAATGTTTAGTTATTATAAACATTCAATAAATTTCTAAAGTAGCTGTTAGGACCCATTTTCTCAGAAATATCCCTACCCCACCTCCCCTTCTTCGAGTTCCCTGATCTGTGGCCCCAGACCCTTCCTACCACCAAATCCCCCAAAGGGACCTGGAGGCAGAACAAAGCACACGACATTGGCCACCATTCCTGCCCTGCCCCTCTAACCTCTGGTAGAGAAAGCCTTCATCCAGTAGCTGACGGAAGCAGAAACAGTTACTCACAGCTGAACACTGAGCTGAACTCCTGGAATACAGCTGCAGAGTGAGAAGTGATGAGCAAAGGGGTCAAGGCCAGGCGGGAGAAACCCACAGAAACAGCTGACCTGAATAGAGGAAGCTCATGGACCCCAGTCTGATAGCTGGGACACTAGCATAGGACCGACCCAGAACCCCCAAACGTGACTCTCAGTTAGGAGGCCTGGGCAGTCTATGGGACCTCTGACAGTGGAACCAGGATGTATCCCTGGTGCATGAATGGACTTTGGGAGCCCATTCCCTATAGAGGGATACTCCCTTAGCTTAGATACACAGGGGAGGGCCCTACCCCAAATGACTTGGCAGATTTTGATAATCCCTCCTGGAAGGCCTCACCCTCCCTGGGGAATGGATGGGGGAAGAAAATGGGGAGGGGTCAATGCAGGAGCATGGGAGGATGGGAGGGAGAGAGAACTGGGATTAGTATGTAAAATAAGAAAAAATATTAAAACTAACTTCAAAAATCAATCAATCAATCAACCAATCAAACATCAATGGAAAGTACAGAGCCAAAAGGACCTGGTCTGACAAATGATAGTGCTGAATTGTGATGGTTTGGCCCTGGCAGGAGGAAGCAGCTAAGGAAAATTCTATTTGGGTAGAAATCCCTTATAGAAGTGAGGCACACTCATTCCTACTGGCCAAGTTAATGCACAAAGTATTCTAAGATTATGAGGGGAAATTTCATAACATCAAGGGGTAGACAGCCACCAGAAAAATTTTACAGTAAGCCCTCTCAGTTTCTTGGCTGGGGAGTTTCAGTTCTTGAAATACTTGAAACACTATGTAAGGAGGAGTGCCTCTCCTTTAAGCAAAAGGCTATCTCATCAACTCTCTTGGGTCATCCCTGCTCATCCTTCCTGAGGAAACGTCACTTTCTCCTTCTTTATGCCTACATGTTGTTTATATTCATATTATCTGGTCGAAGCTTTCCTTTTTTGGTTTGGAACAATGAGCAGTGGCCTTCCTTCATTCTCCAACAGATGAGTTAGAAAGCTGCAAGTTCTTAAATGTCCTCAGGAATTATGACCAGATACTGATTTTTTTTTTTAAATGTAGCTTATAGTTTGACTCTAAGTTTAGACCTTTCATAAACCATCCCTTGGGATTCTCTGTTCCTTAAGTGACAGTTCATCAACCTTTCCTATTCCCAAATGAATGTCAGATCAGCTAAGGCCAGTCCACTAGATGACACCTACACAGCAATGTGTTGTTTGTGGTTGTTTTAATAAAACTTATTTATTCTGTGGGTTTACAAAGAAATAGTTTTCCCCTTCAGTTGAGATTTAGCTGAGCCATACAGTTTTTAGTGTGTACCAAGTTCAAGATCAATTTGCAAAAAAATAAGAATTATTTTATGTTCTTTGAAAATGTAAGTGCAAAACACTATTTGAATGGCTATCATATACACAGTATATATAATGTATGAAGATACACATAATATATACTCTATACATACATTCATATTTAGCATACAAATATGTACAATTCTAGAAATATATACAGACATAAACATTCACACATATATAACATAAATTAACAAACAAAAATTTTCACATGTAGTACACACATATGTATATGTATATATGTATGTATATATATGTGTATATATATGTATGTATGTGTATATATATATGTATGTATGTGTGTGTGCTTGTGTGTATGTGTGTGTGTGTGTGTGTGCGTGAACACACACAGACATTATATACTCTGAATTATCCCTCCAGACTCTACTTTCTAGTTTTTAATCCAAGTTGCCCTTGTTCTTTCACTGGGTTGAGTCTACCTAGCTACAGTCAATAAACCTATAAAAAATGCCTGTTTCTATCAGAAGTGGCTTCTCTCTCAGAATCAGAAAGAATCCTTATCCTCTCCACAAATCACCCCATAGCTTCCTGTAGGTGAGAGAAAGGGCTGGGGATTATTGGATCCAAGATCCTGTCATTGTGGATGTATCAAACTCTGAATCAATAAATTAATCAACCTTTTAATCTAATGACTGTAGCTAAGCTGAGGCCTCCATAGCAACATGGCTACAGAACATCATATTCAGCCCTGGAAACTGGAATTGAGAATGTAGAACTGTTTCTTATCTGTTGCTTTCTTCTTTTGCCCTCCTTTACCAAAGGGTGTCATCACCCATAGGAGTCTCATTCCTCTTCAAATCCAAGCAAACAAGCAGACATTTTAAGCCAAGGAAAATTCTTATTAACAGCAACTAGGTAAAAAGGGCCATAAAGTATCAAAGGGTAAAATGTAGTTTTGCAAGGTGAAGTTAGATACTTAGGTCATATTGTAATTTCTTCTAGATTTCTCATAAACATTGATCATACCTTTGCTGTTAGAGATTATTTTATCCTCAACACAAAACAAATAAAAAAACCAAGTCTTCTTAGGCCTAAATTGTTATTGTAGAAACTGAATTCCAAACTATCTGTTAATTGCTCATCCACTGTTGAGGAAGATTAAGTGGGACCAACTCAATATCATACAACTAGGCAGCAGGAAGAAACAGCAATTAAGACCTTTAAACCAGGCCCCTGCCCTAGGGCATCCAAACTATAATCTTCCCATCATCCTTTTCATTCTTGAAAAATAATGTTACCCATTTGGACATGCTGACTCAGAAACATTAAGAAAGATTAAATCCAGTAGACAGAGGACACCCTCTCTGCATGAAGGCCGTCTTAGTCATAGTTGATCTACTGAAAACAGAAGATGTCATGTTGAACTCTCCTCTCACCGTTTACATACCCCATTCTGTACAACTTCAGTTAAAATTCCATCACTCTATCTTTTTACTTGTGGAGTAGCTTAAGTTTTTATGAGACACTTCACTTCTGCTTTCATTTCCCAATGTTTCTCTGGGGCTCTGCAACCCTTTCAATCCTGCTGCTACCTTACTCCCTTTATCAGATGAATCCAAAGATGATAAACACAACTTCACTCAAATAACTAGAGTGCTATCCCATAGGAGAGATTTGTTGGAAAGAGAGATCTGTCAAAATAAGGAATTTATTTGTTTACTGATGGTTCATATTTACAGAATTAGTAAGGTCATTTTCAGACAGTATGTGCAGCTACTGCCACTCTTGCTATAACTGAGAGTGCTTATCTGCCTGGGATTAAATCTGCTCAGATGGCTAAACTCACATCCTTAACCACAGCTTGCCATTAAGCCAAAGCAAATGAGCTAACATTTATGCATATGATTACTATGCGAGTACTGTACAACTATTGCATTCTTGGAGACAAAAGAATCTATAACTTCTTCCAGCCACTATTTTAAAGTATCAGCAAATCTCAGAATTGCTGGATGATACCCATTTGCCCCCAAATTAGCCATCATTAAAAATTCTAGGACTTTCTAAAACAAACACTCAAGACACAAAAAGTAATAATTTGGCAGATAGGCAACAAAAGAGGCCACACTACACAGAACCACATGTCATGAGAGAATCTGTCCTGCACATTGTGGCCACTCTATCTCTGACCGCTGACCTCTCCAGGCTCAATGAATGGCATCACAAGAAAAGGACATTAATAATAAGGTTGGAATCTCAATTCCTGAAGAAATTTTTAGATTTTTTTTTAGTTGGGCCCAAATGGAAGGCCAGTAATACCCATAGTATGTATGCATGTGTATATACATAATATATATATTCATATATATATATATTCAATTGACACCTGAAAGATGATCTTTTTGTTTAAACTATAATTTTTGAAAGACATCTTCAGCAATAGCTTACAAGATGTACTTAATATATTGTGTTTGTCCAAAACACAATCATAGTAAGCTACTTTATGGTATACAATGACATTTCTCTTTACTGAACATAGCATTTGAAACATATCAATTTGATTCTATCCAAATGCCTCCAACAGATATGAGTATAAGTATATCTTGGTGCTAATTTGCATGTTTTACCATTTGATTGAAGTCTTCCCTTGAAAGGAAGCCAATGCCTTAGCTGTAAGAAAAGTGTGTTAGAGACAATTACTACTACTTGGGGCATTCCTGTTGAATTGCCTGGTGATTATGGAACTCATTTTACTGGATAAGTGTTTAAATATATCTGAAAACTTTGGTCTGTTCAACAACATTTTCACTGTGCCTACCATCATCCCCAACCCTCTTGAGTGGTTAAATGAATAACTGGTATTATAAAAAAATATTTGGCAAAGGTAGCCAACTCTTCTAGATTTCCTTGGCCAAAAGACTCCCATTAGTTCTCCTAACCCTTATATCTACCTTTTGTGTCCTTTTGACAAACCCACTAGATGCCTTGTGAGAATGGAAGAAGGATTACACGAGACATCTCTGCTAAAGGGAGGGAGTCTACATTATTACAAGACTTACATAAATGATAGGTAAGAATTCAAGATTGGTTGCAGAATTTTTCCTCAGTGCACTCCAGGGAGATGATGAACTAAACAAACTAAAGCCAGGTGATTTTGTGTTTGGAAAAGTGCTCCCTTCAGACTCATTGGAAAGGGCCTCACCAGGCACTTTAAATTACATTCTCCACAGGGTTCATATTTTCCACATCAAACGTGCATCTGCTTCTCCATATGGCTGGATGATGCTCACCTTCAATAGCCTTGTCAACCAGGAGCCATAAGTAACAGAACTCCAAGCCCTAACACACATAATTGTCTATGTATATCTTTTAGAAAGTTTCTGAGACACATAGATTATAGTACATGATATTTCCTTAGATGCTGAATACAATGCTGTTCTTAATAATTTTTATATTATGCCTTTTCTTAACCATATTTTGTTATGTCTGTTTGCTAACCCAAATCTCCTGGCTTACTTAAACTGGTTCTTTATGCTTAGAAAGATTAGATTTTTTTCACTACTTCCAGGAAATAATTCTCTTGGAGGAAACAAGAGAAAATTCTAGGTTTTGGATTGGCAGAGTTCAAATTTAATCTATTCAAATGATTTTCCTTTGCAAGAAGTTATAAAGCCACAAGATTTATAACTAAACTGATATTAATTTTCCACTAAAAAGAACTCTAACTAGATCCAACCAAGTAGATATCAATGTTAATATCAATGTTGGAATTGACAAGATAAAACAAATTCCTGGATGTAATGGTTAGTATGTGTCTACTGTCCCAGAACAACCTATGCAATTGATCATTTGCCTTGTGAGTGTGTTTGGATACACCCAGTCTGCAACCTACCACACCTATCAACTACATGAACTCCAATTCATAGGCATAGTTTAATTCCAGATAATGTAAACAATTCTATCATGGAAGTAACCTCTAAGAGTAACCTCTACTTTACTGACTTTTGTATTAGGATACCCAGAGATTTTATGTTGACTCTTTTTTACCCAAGTTGTACAAACACTATCAGTCTCCAATGGGAACACCATTCATTGGGAATTAATTATAATTGTCCACATCGTAAATCCAAAGGAGACCTTACTGGAAATCCAAGTCCTGGACTAGAAGGCTAATGAAGAAAGACATTATTTAGAAAAGGACTCACTTTTAAACATAGGGCATATAGAAGGGATACTATTCAGAAGAGGGAAAGGATGGGAAACTCTTTAAAGTGACAGTGACATGTTACAGAAAAGGATTAAAAACATTGAACACAGAGCTATTCCTAAACTTAGAGATGGGAAAAAGCCTATTCTTTAACTTGATAGGAATTGTAGACAGTAGTAACACAAATGGACTCTGGGGTAGCTACAGAGCAATGAAAAATGGTTTATTATGCAGAGGCCAGAACTAATGATCTATGAAATTTTTATAAGAAACCTCAATTATAATGGCTCCCTCTTTTATGCTCTCTCTCTCTCTCTCTCTCTCTCTCTCTCTTTTTTTTTCTCTAGTCTATTCCTCCCCTAAAACTGACTTTAGAGA
The DNA here is from genome assembly GCA_030556225.1 of Cricetiscus sungorus. Taxonomy (NCBI): domain Eukaryota; kingdom Metazoa; phylum Chordata; class Mammalia; order Rodentia; family Cricetidae; genus Cricetiscus; species Cricetiscus sungorus. Next base: position 5,935,596 of record JANBXA010000729.1, on the reverse strand, counting down.
AATGTCCAGAGATCTACAAGACTGACCCCGACTAACAATTTGAGCAACAGTGGAAAGGCTACCATAAATGCCCTTCCCCTGATAATGAGATTGATGACTAACTTATCAACCATCATAAAGCACTCATCTAGTACCTGATGGAAACAGAAGCATACACCCACAGCTAAACACTGAGCCAAACTGGAATCCAGATGCAGAGAGGGAGGATAGAAATCAGGCTATAGAAACCCACAGAAACAGCTGACCTGACCAAGGAGGAGCTAATGGGCCCCCAGACTGACAGCTGGGAATCCAGCATTGGACTGACTCAGACCCCCTGAACATGGGTCTCATTTAGAAGGCCTGGAAAGTCTAAGGGACCTCTGACAGTGAAACCAGGATGTATCCCTGGTACACAAAAGGACTTTGGGAACACATGGAGGGATACTCCCTTAACTTAGTGGCATGAGGGAGGGCCTAGTTCTTACTCCAAATGACTTGACAAATTTAGATGACCCCTCCTGTAAGGCATCACCCTACATGTAGATTTGAGGGAGAAATGGGATGGGAGGGTGGTTGAGGAGCATGAGAGGGTGGGAGAGAGGGAGGGAGGGAGGGAGGGAGGGAGGGAGGGAGGGGGTAGAGGAAACTGGGATCAATATGCAAAATAAGAAAAATAAATAATGAAAAAGAAAAAAATCTCAATTATGAAAAATAATGAGGTTTGTAACAAGATACTGTACTTTAAGGATCCACATTTCCTGATCAAATGAATCTTCAAAGTATTGGGGGAAATCCTAAGTAATACTAGTGTTGTGCCAATGGGAAGCAGATTGCAGTATTGCAAAATGACTCCCATTGGAGTACCAAATACCTCTTTGAGCATACAGTGAGAAATAAGATTTTGTTATGCCCATAAAACCTATGGAATTTTGACTTCTCATAAGTCTTGCCTCTTGTTTAAACTCTTTTTACAAATGCTATTTGGCATAGGAAAAAAAATGTTGATTCTACTGAGAAGGAATTCAAAATGATATTGTATTGTTGTCTGATTCCTTTTGCAATTGTGTCTGTTTATTTACTTTTCCAAACTGTCATCTGGTACAATTCCAAGATAATAGTTCAGATCAAATTATTATCCACAGATAAGAGTTACAATAGTTTCGATATTGAAAATCAACCTTTCTTAGAGTTAGAGCTAGTCAGTTCACACATAAGGTGATAGCTATGGAATCAGATTGGCCAAAAGAAAGACTAGAATTAAAGGAAAATGAACAAAATCACATATTCTAAACAATAAATAAAATGTTCCACAAAGTACAAATGTCTGTAGACCAGAAACGAAAACATCTCATTGGTTTGGTTAAGGAGTGCATCAAGAGGACACTCTTTTCTTTTTCTTTTTCCTTTTTTTAAATTTAAATTTAAAACAAAGTGTTTTACATGTCAATCCCAGTTCCCTCACCCTCCCATCCTCCCCTCTCCCCCCCACCAAACCCCAGCCCATCCCTTTACTGATCCCCAGGGAGGGTGAGGCCTTCCATGGTGGTGGGGTTTTCAAAGTCTGTCATATCATTTGGGGCAGGGCCTAGACTCTCCTCTATGTGTCTAAGCTGAGAAAGTATGCCTCTATGTGGGATGGGCTCCCTAAGTCCATTAATATACTAGGGATAAATACTGATCCATTATTGGAGTCCCCATAGACTGCCTAGTCCTCCTAACCAACACCCACTTGCAGGGGATCTGGGTCAGTCCTATGTTGGTTTTAGATCTATCAAACTAGGGTAATGAGATTCCCCTTTGTTCAGGTCTGCTGATTCTGTGGGTTTCTCCAGCCTGGTCTTGACCCCTTTACTCATCCTTCCATCCTCTCTATAACTGGATTCCCTGAGTTCGGCTAGTGTTTAGTTGTGGGTGTTTGCTTCTGCTTCCATCAGTTACTAGATGAAGGCCCTAGGATGGCATATAAGGTAATCATCAATCTCATTATTGTGGAAGGGCATTAAAGGTAGCTTCTCCATTATTGCTTAAATTGTTAGTTGGTGTCATCCTTGTAGATCTCTGGGCATTCCCCAAGTGCTAGATTTCTCCTTAAATCTATAATGGCTCCCTCTTTTATGATATATCTTTTCTTGTTCTCCTCTATTCTTTTCCTGTCTCAATCTTCCTGTTTCCTCATGCCCACCTCTCCCTTCCTCTTCTCCCCATCTCTTTCTCCTAACTCTCTCTCCCCTTCCTCCATGCTCCCAATTTGCTTGGGAGATCTTGTCCCTTTCCCCTTCTCTGGGGGACCATGTATGTCTCTCTTAGGGTCCTCCTTGTTTTCCATTTTTCATGGCAAATTGTAGGCTGGTGATCCTTTGCTCTATGTCTAAAATCCATATATGAGTGAGTACATATCGTGTTTGTCTTTTTGTGATTGGGTTACCTCACTCAGGATGGTTTCTTCTGGTTCCATCCACTTTCCTGAGAATTTCAGGATTCCATTGTGTTTTTCCACTGAGTAGTACTCCATTGTGTAAATGTTCCACATTTTCATAGAAGCAATCTAGATGCCCCTCAGGGGATACTTTTCTTTGGTTAGGATGCCTACTACCCTTAACTGCTTCATTCACTTCATCAAGCCAAACTGTATACTTAATATTTAGATATAGTGATCCCACTATATGTTACTCTTAAATGTTATGTCAGAGGCTGATACACCTTTAATCTCAGCATGTGGGAGGCAGAGGCAAAATCTCTGTGAATTTGAGACCAGCCTGATGTACAGAACTAGTTCCAGAACAGACTGTAAAATTACACAGAGAAATCTTTTCTCGACAAACCAAACCAAAACAAAGCAAAAACTCAAAAATGTTATGTCAGTGGCAGGGAATGAAAGAAAAGAAAAAGTCGATCTGAATAATGATAGCTAATTGGTTAACATGGTCCAGAAGTTTCTTAATGGATTTTGCCAGCTATTTCTCACTTCTAAAGATTCATCGATATCAGATCTTAGGAATAGGTCCTCCTAGGTAGAAAAGGACTTATAATATTTAGTAAGTAATATGTCCCCCTCACTGATATATCATGTGATACATGTCCAACATGGGAAACTGTGAATGGGAATTCCTGAAAAGAAGCTGGCTGCATAGGCTGATTAAGAAAAGCTGTGGTGATGATGGATGGTTTGGGATGTTACTGATATCAGCCTGTTATAGTTTCTTTTGGATTGTCGGTAGCCTCCTAAAGAGAGAATTTATTAGCAAAATCCTATTCTCCAGAAATGGAAAGGCTAGCAGATGATATCTGGGACCTATAGGAGAGATTTACCCCATTTTTCCTGTCATTGCATCTCTGATGTTAACACCTACATGTTTTTTAAATGCCCTGATTTATAACTTTCTTTGTTTCACTACTGCAACATCTCCATAAAACTGCCTTCTTGTTGGAACTTTGGGGAGACCTATGTATATGCTGGTCACTTATATTTTGCCCCAGAATAAACTATGTCTTTACTCCATTGAGGTGAGAGCTATTCCTTTAAAGACATTGGGTATCCCTTCTCCCCAAGAATATTGTAAGTTTTTGTTCTACACATATGGACCATTTGTGAAATTTTGTTTTACTCCCCTCTCTCTGGGGAGTTATTTCAGCTTGGGGAGAATGTTGCATTTCAGAGCCACATACCATAGATCACCAACATAAAGATAGAGTCTGTGTCATGCCATTAGCATGGGACAAAATCCAAATTCAAACTTTGAAGAGCAACTTCTAATGAAGGTGAATCAATTTTTCTATTATGGTGAAATTGAGGAATCTTAAGTAAAACTAATGTAAGTCAAGAAGCATCTCTATTCTATTGTATAGATACACCACAATCTCAATCTCTGGTTACACCCTGATCACATGCAGGTTATAAATAACTACAAACTTTGTCAATATTTTGTGGAAATCTTTGTATACATTAATGTTTTTGCTTGTTTTGAATAAATTACTAGGTGTGAGACTGATGATTATATGGAAAATTTATGCTTAACTTAACAAGAAGCTGTCAAACTATTTCTCGATTCATCATACCATGTTACATTCCGACCTGCAATATTTGAGAGCCCTGGCTGTTTCACACACATTCTCCAACATTTAGGAGATTAGGTCCTTTATTTTGCTTTCGGGTATGAGTGATTAAATTTAGGGCCTTGCAGATTGTTGGCACTGTACTAATAGTGAGCTACATTCCCAGCCCTCTTTGTTTTAAAGGGCTAGGGTAGACTCTAAACTTTGCGCTCTAAAAAGTCTGTGAACTGGGGATTCCACTGTTTTTCAACATCCATAGCAACTTTCCTAGCACCACCTGGGATGAATTAGGTTTTTTGTTTGTTTGTTTTTGTTTTTTTTTCCATTCTAGGAAGGATGATGTGGTATTTTGCCTACAAATGTTATACATCTCTTCATATGTTAATTTGTAATTTGAACATCTTCTTTGCAAGATCGGCACCGATTTTGTTTATGATGGCTCTCCTCCCAAGACCTAGCCACCTTCAAAGGCCCCATTTGCAAAGTCCATTACATTTAAAATCTGGTCTCAATACATAAACAGGGAAGAGGACACAGACATTCAAACTGTAAAAGTCCTTAATTCTAGAATGCATATCCTTTTACTAATGTTATAAGTTATGTCTTCAGATAGAGTAAGTTCTTCATCTTTAGATCTCTTTTTCTAAATTGCTTTGGTTAGTCCAGATCCCAAAGGAGCCTTCGAAGACGGTTGTTGCTGGAGGCCAGAAAAGAGCTCTGCTTTTTGGTTCCTTGTTTTCTCTTACCCCTGCCTGTTAAGCAATACACGAGGAAGTGACTGAAACTAAGAGGAGCTATCTAGACACTCCGTGTTTGGACCAACTGGACTGAACCACTCACTCCCTTTCCCATGCCTCTCACCAGTTTCTGCCTCATTCTTTAAAAGTCTCCCAGATTAGCATCTTGATGGTGCCCTATTTTCTGGGACCTGCTTCTGCTACACAGGTGCTCAGCTTTCTTTTTTCTCTTATGTTTCCAAACTCATGAGACAAGAGCCCAAAGATCGATGACTCAGTGGAAGTTTTGTGTGATTGTGAGCATCTAGAATTTTAGGTCCTGAGTGGAAAAGCCACCCTAGAGACCAGGGTGGGTTCTGTCACTTTCAAAGATAACTACTCATTTTTCCCATGTGATAATTAATTTATATAAGTAATACATTTTCATTTTGATTATTATTGTGCTATAAATAATTTCCTGAACCATTGACATCTAGATACAGAACCTTATATGCTAGTGGGTTTGAACCTCTTTCAGTGCCCTTCCTTCATACATTTTGACCTATTTTGGATGATTCATGCTTGAGAATGTTCTGTTTTGTGCTATTTTGTAAATGATATCTGTTTTATTTCCACTTGTTTATTGTTTAGGTGAGTTAATGAATGTTTTGATTATGTTTCCAGTGGATTCTGCCTAATGGGTCTGTTTAAGAATTAGTACCTATATCTATTCCTTCTCTGTAAAATGTAATAATGTAATAAAATAGTTTCAGATTATGCCTAGACCTGGTTTAACAGGTCTGTAATCCCACTCCTTGGTTGTTTGAGATGGGAGGGATGCAGATTCAATACCAGTCTGGGTTAAGGAGTGAGTTCAAAACTGGACTGCTCAATTCAGTAAAACCTTCCTCAAAAATATGTTTAAGACCTTTTCCTGTTGTTCAGGGGTAGTACTCTTATCTAGCTCATGTGAGGTCTTAGGTTCAATTTCTTTCACTGTACTCTAAAATAATAGATTGAGTAGGACAACTTATTTAAGAGAAACTTTTACATGATAGAATCATTACTGATCTCAAAACATTCTTCTAAAGGAAAACATGAGAATTAAACCAAAATAAAGAGAAATGTTAAAAACTATTATTTGTATTGGAATAGTTTCCATACATTATTCACTCTGCCCTCCCTTTTACCCCTATCTATATATCCTGTGTACATATTGAAATAAGTGTTAGTATAAGAGTTGGTAGTAGTATCCATGAAAAAGGAAAAGGAAAAGTTATAATGAAACAAAGCACATTTCCTAGACAGATTGTCTCCATGTCAAGAAAGAAAATCAAACAGCTCATCAGAGAAGCTGATTTGTACCTTTCCTTGACAGTAATTTCAGATACTGGACTTTTCCTTTCCTTTCCTTCCTTCCTTTTCTTTCTTTCTTTCTTTCTTTCTTTCTTTCTTTCTTTCTTTCTTTCTTCTCCCTTTCTTTCTTTCTTCCTTTTTTAAATGGCTGGACAACATTAACATTCTGTAAGTCATACTACTATAAAATATGATTTTTTTCAAAAAGCATAATATTTAGAAACTGTGTTTTCCTGTGCCTTACTTTGGGTGAGACTGGTGTTTAAACCTAAATACTTAAAAGTGTGTTAAGTAGACTGATTCAATCATGAGCAATAATGCAGATGCTTATTGGCTTGTCTTGGAACAGTTTTGTTCATGCCTAGAGCTGTCATGCAGATGAATTATTTTCTGAGAGCAAGAAGTACAGAAAAGCAAAGGACATCTCTCTGGTTTCTTTAACCTTGGGGGGGATAGGAGAAATCTGGTTTTAACATCTCTCTCAGAAAAAGAATATCTTGACATGCACATAGAGCTCTTGGAGAAAGCTTAATATCCATTGGCCAGGAAGGGTGAGATTCTGAATATATCTAAATAATTTGCCTAGTATCCAAATGCCTACTCATGGCAGTCTGCTAACCAGGATATAAATCATACTGCTTGCCATGTTCAGCACAGAGACATGGAGAAAGACCCCAGATCACTTAATGACATAACTTTATGGAGTGCATGTAGATAAATTTAAGCAGTACTGCTAAGAACTGTGTTCAATCCAATTCTGAGATCCAAGTAAGTGGACAGTGCTACATGTATAATAAAGACTGAACATTTCTCTGAGATTTGTGAAGACAGGCAATTGATCAACTCGTATGTGTAAAAGAAATACACATGATTCTCAAAGCCAGAAGAGGCTGGTGTGAGTCCTGGGGCCTATGCTAACTGCTAATGCTCTCTTGGAGTTAGAAACTAGGTTCTCTTGTGAGATTATTGTAAGGACTGTGACTTCCCCAGGGAGAAATTATTCCTCCTGAATCATTTCTTGTTCTCAACTGTTATATTTCACTAAAATAGTCCTAACATAGCGACTAGGATTCCTTTGCTATTAAATCCATTTTTCTTTAAACCTTTTAGCACAGCACACACAACACACACAAACACACAAACACTTTGAATATCTTCAATCCCATATAATATCCTGACTCCTCCCACTGTTTCCTTACTGTTTCCTCTAAACCTTCCTCCTATTTTCATGTATTTCTATTGTTTTCTATAATTATCATTTTCTTTAATTATTATTCAATTATATATATATATAGTTGGTAAATCCATTTAGTGTTGCTCATAAATGAATGTTTTTAGGGTTGACCATTTAGTATAGGATAACCTGTCAGGAGCTTCATCTTAGGAAAGACTGAACATTGGCAGTTTAATTGGTATTGTCATTGTTTAAGTCTTGTTTAGGCAACTATATTACTGAGGAAGTGGGAGGATTTGGGAGTTGTTGAGGAATGAATGGGAAACTGAAATCAGAATATATTGTATTTTTAAAAATCTATTTTCCCTTTTATTGAAAATAGATTATTTTCTCACACAGTATATCCTGTTTATAGTTTCCCTTCCCTCTACTTCTCCAATTCCCCCTATCTATCCTCCCCTCCATGTCCATTTCTTTTCTGTCTCTCACTAGGAAAGAACAGGTTTCTAAGAGATAACAACCAAACATGACAAAATAAATATAAGAGAAAGCAAAACCTGTCACATGGAAGCTGTGCAAGGCAATCCAACAGAAGGGAAAGAGCCCCAAGAGCAGGCACAGGAATCAGAGACACACTCATTCACACACTCACCACACGGTGCAGACCTGTGTATCCTTGTGCTTGCTGCTTCAGTCTCTGAATTCATATGCACTGCTGGAAAAAAATCTATTTTCAATGAAAACAAAATAAAACCTGCTAAAATTTCCAAATTCCTCCCATTTTGTGAATCATCTTTATTTGGTTGACAGTTTCTTCCACTATATAGAAGTTTCTTAATTTCATGAGATCCCATTTATCAGTTGCTGCTCTTCCTTCCTGAGCTAATGAAATCCTGTTCAGAAAGTCCATACCTGTGCTTGTAAGTTGAACTGTATCCCCAACTTCTTTTCTGCTAGCAGTTTCAATGTTTCAGGTCTTATGTTGAGGTCCTTAATCTATTTGGATTTGAGTTTATGTGCAGGGTAAGAGGTACTGATCTAGCTTCATTTTTTTTTTGCACTTTAAAATCAATTTCTTTTTCATTTTTGACATTGTTGTCAACAATTATGTAAGTGTGGTTGGGTAAGATTATAACTGGATTCCCTATTCTATGCCCTTGTTCTATGTGTTGATTTTGTTCTAGTACTAAAATATGGTTCTGTGGTATAATTTAAATCAGTTGTGCTGACACCTCCTGCAGTGTTCTTTTGTTCAACTTTGAATACACTTGATTATTTGTGCCTTCATATAAATCTTTGGGTTTTAAAATTTATTTCCCTTCTTTAATTCTTCTATGTAAAAATTCAAACACTATATTTAATAGAAGAACAAAGAATGGACATTTTTCTTTTTCTTGATCTTAATGGGAATGATTTGAATTTTTCTCCATTTATCATGTTGGTAGTAGGTTTCTCTTATATAGCTTTTATACAGCATGTTGAGTCATGCTCCCTCCATTCCCAGTCTCACCAAGACGTCTATCATAAAGGATATTGGAGTTTGTTTGATGTGATGGTGAATCCTATGTGCTAGTGTTTTCTTGATAATTTTTCATCTGCAATAATCAGAGAGGTGGACCTATAATTCCCCTGCCCCGTGTGTGTGTGTGTGTGTGTGTGTGTGTGTGTGTGTGTGTGTGTGTGTGTGTGATTTTATATTAGCACCACACTGGCTTCATAAAAAGATTTTCGAATCCTTTTATATTTTATGGAACAATTTAAGTATTATTGTTGTTAGTTCTTATTTGAAGTTCTGTTAGAATTTTCCATTGAATCCATCTGGCTCTGTGTGTATTGTTGTTGGGAAATCTTTAATCATTGGTCCAGTCTCATTCCTAATTATACATCTATTTCGATTATTTATTTTATCTTGGTTTAATTTTGGTACTTCATATGTATCTAGACATTCATCTCTTTTTAAGTTTTACAATTTAATGGAATACAGGTTTTCAAGGGAAGTTTTCATAATTTTATTTTATTTCTTTAGTACTTCTTATAGTGTCTCAATTTTCATCTCTAATTTTATTAAATTGGGTCTTCTTGCTCTTTCTTTTGGTTTATTTGGCTAAGGGTTTGTCAATCATATACATCTTTTCAAAGAACCTACTCTTCATTTTTCTTTGTATTATTTTTTTTCTATTCCATCAATTTCTGCTGTGACTTTTAAAAAAGTTTTTATTTAGTCTTCTCTAATATAATACATCCAGACAATAGCTTCCCCTCCCTTCACTCTTCCCACTCTCCTCCAGACCCACTCACCCTGTCTTCCTCCAGAGATGAGCATGAATCTCAGGCTCATCAACTGAACACAGCACAACAAGATACAATTTGACCAGGCACAAGGCTGAGCAAGGCAACCCATTAGGAGGAAAGGGATTCCAAGTGCAGGCAAAAGAGTCAGAGACACCCCCACTTCTACTGTCAGGAGCATTCCCACACACCAAGCCAGCAACTATAACATATGCACAAGCTCATGGAGACTACACCATTGGTACTTCAGTCTCTGAGCCCCTATGAGCCCTGCTTAGTTGATTATGTAGGCTTTGTTCTTCTGGTGTCCTTGATGCCACTGGCTCCTGCAATTCCTCCTCTCCATCTTCCTTGAGGTTCCCCAAGCTCTGAGGGTAGGGACCCGATGGAGGTCCAATCTGGGTGCGCTCTCTCTCTCTCTCTCTCTCTCTCTCTCTCTCTCTCTCTCTCTCTCTCTCTCTGTCTCTCTGTCTCTCTCTCTTCTGTCTGTCTGTCTGTCTGTCTGTCTGTCTGTCTCTCTCTCTCTCTCTCTGTCAAGTGTTTGGCTGAACTCTCTCTTTGCTGATGACTGGATTAGGCAGGCAGCAACCTATGAGTATATTAGAACATCATTAGCAAACATTTCAGTGATTTTTTTTTAAGTTTTTTTGGTTACATCTGAGGTCTTTGGGCTATCTAGCCTCCAGCTTCTAGTCATACAGGCAGTGTGCACTATGGGCCTCAAATTAGAGCAGTCACTGTTTGACTACTCTCACATGATCTCTGCCACCATTGCACTACCACATCTTGAAGGCAAGACAGATTGTAGGTCAAAGGTCTTGTGGCTGGGTTGGTGTCCCAGTCCCAACACTGGTAACAAAAGATGGATGATTCAGGCTCCATATCCTCCATTACTAGGAGTTCTCACTAGGGTCACCCACATAGATTCCAGGGAGTTCCTGCTGAACTAGGTTTCCACCTCACCCCACAAATGTCCTCCAATTCCAGTTCTCCCCCCTCCCCCACAGCTGATCCCTTCTATTTTGAACTCCACCCACCCCCAGTCCACCCACTAAATCTATTTTATTTCCCCTTCTCAGGGAGATCCATATGTTCTCTCTTGAGCCCTCCTTGTTACTTAGCCTTTCTGGATCTGTGGATTGTAGCTTGGTTATCCTTTACTTTGTAGCTAACATCCAAAGTGAGTACATACCATGTTTGTCTTTCTGGATGTTTGTCTACTTCATTCAGGATGATTTTTCCTAGTTCTATACATTTGCCTGCAAATTTCATGATGTCATTTTTAGCAGCTGTGTAATACTCCATTGTGTAAATGTACTACATTTTCTTTATTCATTCTTCACTTGAGGGACATCTAGATTATTTCTAATTTCTGGCTATTATGATATAGCCACTATGAACATAGTTGAGCAAATGTCTGTGTGGTAGGATGGAACATCCTTGGGTACATGCTCCAGAGTGGTATAGCTGTACTTAAGGTAGATGACTTACCAATTTTCTGAAGAACCACATATTGATTTCTATAGTGGTTGTACAAGTTTGAACTCCCACCAGCAATGGAGTAGTGTTCTTGCTCCACATCCTTGCCAGCACAAATTGTCCCTTGTATTTTTGATGCCAGCCATTCCGACAGGCATAAAATGGAATCTCAAAGTAGTTTTGATTTCCATTTCTCTGATGGCTAAGGATGTTGAACATTTCTTTAAGTGTTTCTCAGCCATTTGAGATTGCTCTATTAAGAATTCTGTTTAGATCTGTGTTCTATTCTTAAAATTGGATTACTTAGTTTGTTGATATCCCTTTCTTGAGTTCTTTATATATTTTGGATAGTTGGAGTTGGTGAAATTTTTTTTCCCATTTTGTGAGCTAGCCTTTTGTCCTATTGACATATGTCATTTAGCATACAAAAGGCTTTACTTTCATGAGGTCCCATTTATTAATTGTTGATCTTAGTGCCTGTGTTACTAGCGTTCTGTTCAGGAAGTTGTCTTCTGTACCAATGTGTTCAAAGCTATTCCCCAGTTTCTCTTCTATCATGTTCAGTATGTGCTTTTATGTTGATGTCTTTTATCTACTTGGAGGTGAGATTGTTTTGCAGGGTGATAAATATTAATCTATTTGAATTCTTTTACATGCAGATATCCAAATTGACCAGAACCATTTGTTGTTTCTGTTGTGTATTTCTGGCTTATTTATGGAAAATCAGGTGTCTATAGGTGTGTGGATTTATGTCTCTAGTTTGATTCTATTGATCATGTCATTTCTATTACTGTATACTATAGTACATATTGAAATCAGGGATGAAGATATCTCCAGAAATTATATTATTGTTCAGGATTGTTTTAACTATACTGGGTTTTTTTGTTGTTGTTGTGTTTCCATATGAGATTGAGTATTGTACTTCCAAGGTCTGTAAATAATTATGTTGAAATATGATGAGAATTTCTTTTGGTAGGATGGCCATTTTTACTATGTTAATGCTGCCAATCCATGAGCATGGGAGATCTTTCCATCTTTGGATACCTTTTTCAATTTCTTTCTTCAAAGACTTGAAGTTTTTGTCATACAAATCTTTTATTATTTTGGTTAGACATATCCCAAGATATTTTATATTGTTTGTGGCTGTTGTGAAGGTTGTTATTTTGTTGATTTCTTTCTCAATCCATTTGTCATTTGTATATAAGAAGGCTACTGATTTCTTGGGGGCTAATCTTGTATCCAGCCACTTTGCTAAGACTTTTATCAGCTCTAGGAGTTCCCTGGAAGAATTTTTTTATGTATACTATCACATCATCTACAAGTAAAAATAGTTACTTGTCCTTTCCAATATCTATCTCCTTGATCTCCTTCACTTGTCTTATTTCTCAAGCTAGAACTTCAGCTAATATATTGAATAGATATGGAGAGAGTGGACAGTCTTGTCTTGTTCCTGACTTTGCCATGTTTTTTACTTTTTATTTATTTATTTGTAACAGTTCTTACTTAGTTTTTATTCATAATCATAAACTTATCTCTGCAATCCAGCTAGGAGGGGAATGAAGAAAATATGGAATCCAAAGGATTTCATTGAGAGCAGAGATTACAGGGCATTGCGGGCAGATGGGGTGGGGATGTTCTCCTGAATGGTATGGTCGGTAAGAAGCCCCCAAGTCAAAAGAATTAGAGTTGTTCACAGTCGGAAGTGGTGATCTTCTTGCTGGTCTTGTCATTCCTGGACCAGAAACGCTCTATGGCTTTCACAATGTTCAACCCCTCTTTCACCTTCCCAAAAACCACATGCTTGCCATCCAGCCACTCAGCCTAGGAGGTGCAGATTAAAAAAAAATTGTGAACCATTTGTATTTGGTCCAGCATTTGCCTTGAATAAGATGCCAGGACCTGTATGCTTCAGGATGAAATTGTCATCCTCAAATTTCTCTTCATAGATGGACCTGCCATCAGTGCCATTTTGGTGTATGAAGTCACCCTGGAACATGAATCCTGGGATAATTCTGTGAAAGGAAGAACTCTTATAACCAAATCCTTGCTCTCCAGTGCTCTGAGCACAAATGTTTTCTGAACTTTGTCTGCAAATAACTTAAAGGAGATCTGGCCCAAGGGCTCGTCATCATCAGCCGTGAGGTCGAAGAATATAGTGGAATTGACCATGGCTGCAGGAAAGGGCGACGGGACAGTGGCATCTGCAAAGCCGCCATGATTTTTATTATTTCTTCATTTTTAGTGTTTTGGGATTTATTTTGTTCTCTGTTTGCCAAGTTCTTAATCTGTATTATTCATTTATTTGGGACTTACCAAAATTTTTAGTTAAAGATGGCGCTGGCTTCCGCCTTCCACCTTTCTTATGGTGAGTGCTCTCTGGTGTAAACAAGTTCTTATTTGGTTAAGCCTGTTCAGCCTGTTTGCTTCTGCTTTAGAGTAGCCTATCTGCTGGGTCCATGTGGCTCACTGGGGTTGGTCAGCGCAAGGGGATTTAAGCCTGAGCGACCTGAGCGGGTCAGAAGAAGCATGTTCAAGGATCCTGATTAAAACTGCATGAAGAAAATCTTCCCGGAGTCGTGTCTTCCTTACTGGTTGAGGGAGCAGCACACCATTTTCACAGGTCACCTCAGGCCGCCTACAGGAAGAGTTAGTTGGTTGGAGCAGGGCCAGGCCCCTCTCCCACACAATGAGGCCACATATGGCATCTAGGTTGCTTCCAGGTTCTGGCTATTTACAAATAATGCTGCTATTAAAGTACTTTCTAAAATTATCAGTATTTAATTTAAAACAGAGGATTCCAGTAGTGAAGAGCCTCTTCTGAGATCACAGCCATGTCATGTCTATCACTGTGTTGGAAGCTTCACGTGGATGAGTTTGAAAACACAATGCTTCATTTCTTTTCTCATTTTATTGCAAACTGGTAAAACTCTGCCATAGAATGGCATGGGTGCATGGCAGTATTTAGCGGTTGTGTTTTGTCATAGTATATAGTTGCATATATATTAAAAATGGTCTTACACTGTATGTGCCTTCCTCATTCCTACAGAGAGAATAGATGACATTGTCACTGTCTTTCATGAAGAAGAGGTATCCTTAAGTTTTTAGTGGGGACACTTCTATTCTTTGCCTAGAAAATACATGATGTCCACAAGTAAGGACATCAGCAAAGAGGCAGATTTTGGTGTAAACTTTAGAATAAATGTGATACTGACATACTTTTGTATCGACTTTGTGTTCTCTTCATGAATTCTCATGAGAATAAGTATGTGGAATGTGTAACTACCTGGCATTTTTTGTTTAATGATTTAAAATCTAATGTAGTAAGTAGTAGTTGAGAAACTGAAAGATCCCCACTCAAGGCTAATAGCTTAAGGCCTGGCTTAGCAATGGTAATGCCATTTTGCAAGACTTCCACATAAACAAGTAAAAGTACAGGACAAGGTCAGTACTCACAGGCTGCCACATCTGGCCTTGGGAGGGGAGCAGAGAGTTCGGAGAAAAACCCAAACATGAGTTAAGTCAGCTATTATCAGATACCCAAACACATAAGAGGCTTGTCCTCGGATGACTCAATGCCTTATTTGAGCTGACCAATGGGACCCCTGTAACTATGCATCTCGCTTCTGTACCCATGCTTTTGCTACCCAGCCCTATAAAAAGTCCCTCTCCCCAGCCTGTGGGCGCACAAGTCCTCCAAGAGACTTTGTTGCCCACAGGTACCTGTGTATCTCAAATAAACCTCTTGCAGTTTGCATCCACATTTGTGGTCTCAGCTTGGTCTTTGGGTCCAGGGGTCTCTTCCTGGAGGGAAGTCCTCTTCTGGGGTCTTTCAAAACAAAGATGAATGTTTAGTGGCAAATTCTACATTATGTAGAATGAGGAAGAACAGGATACAAAACAAATGAAATGATATCAGCCTCCCAACAAAACAGCAAAACAGGAAAAATTCAGATTTGTCAAGATAAACGAAGTGGGAAGCAGGCACAGAAGGATTCTGTATGAATAGAAAATTGATCTGATCACATGGAAGAAGAAAGGAGTCACAGTTCAACCAAGGGACATTTCTTGAGGGTAACAGCACTTCTAGTAGTGGAGTCCTAGGCAGTTTTCAGCCATGTGCCACCTTTTGTGAATGATACCTTCAAAAAATTATTTGGAGCTCCTATTTTTTCCACATTTGGTTTGATGCAGAGATGAGAGATGCAGCAGAACAACAGATGGGGACTCAAGGGAGCAATCTACACACAGGGACAATGTCAAGAGAGAGAAGGAGAGACTGAAAATTCCCAGGATTCCCAGGAAATGCAGATAGTCAGCTAAAGAAGGAGTGGAAAAAAGATCCATTTTCATTTCAGCATCAAAGATAAGTGTGCTCACAGAAGGTTCAGAAATACTCACATGCCTGAGTCCTGGGTTGCATTTGTAAATTCTCTTGACATTTTTACAAATAATAGCTTCTCCTGACTTATTAATGACAAGCTGAGCAATGTCTTCTACTTTATGGTATAAACAAATGGAGATCCTGCCTGCAACATCCAGCATCCTAGTGACATGTGAGGATCATCACTGAATGATTCTCAGCACCAGAACTTTTCCAGTGGAAATACTTACAATGGTCAGGCATCACCAGAATTATTTGGTGTTAATTCCCTGGCCCATAAAACCGCATTATGTAAAATGTTGCTTCTTCCAAAATTATAGCTTTTTGGAAAAAGGAAACATCAAGTACAAGTTTCTGAGATCAAGAACAGGAAATGAGTGATTCAACAAGCTGGATTTCCCCCAACTAGAGGTCTCCATAGTTTCAGTGCATAGTTACAAAATCTTCCAGAAGACTTGTCTGGTGTTATTCAAAAGCAGTCAGGCTGAGAGCCACAGGGAACACTGTGCAGGATGATGAAGGGCAGTTGGAAAGACAATTTAGACTCCCAGAAATATGTCAGCCCAGTGTACTGCTTGAGTGGAGTCTGTGATCTACCATGACTTGGATCTGGGCAGGGAGCAAGCACCTTCAACCACAGTAGCAAGAAGATATCTGTTCTGCCCTGAAGACTTAGGGCTGGTTTAATGTGGGAGCCATGCTTCTAGGTATCTAATGAAAAGCTGTTGTGTTATAGCTGGGAGTGGGAGCTCAGATAGTGCTGATTACTTCATTCCCTCCTTCCACCCTCTCTCCCTGGAAAAAGCATTCATCAAAGAACCCGGTTTTGACTGTTTTCATCTAAAACCTAAGTGCTTATGTGGACAATGTTGTCCATTACACAGAGTGCCGCTTTGGAGGAAATTGCCAACATATAAGATTGGAAACCTGGCTTTGGAAGTAGAAGTATTCTTTGAGTAGAGCTTTTTAAAATACATGTGCATGTTTCAGTAGAAAAACAAAGTCCTTCCACACTCTAGAAGTGTTTCTCCTACTTAATTCCCAACATAATCTTCTACCATAACCACCCATTGATGCTTACCTAGGTTCCTGTTGTAGATCTTAATATGTTCTCTGTCTCCAGATTTCCCATACCCTCCCCAATTCTCACTCTCAATCTTCCTAAAATATGGGTTTCCACTGGGTCTCCCTCTGCTCAAAATTACTCGTAAGTAGCAACTTTTTTTTGTTAGTACGCAGAAGGATTTTTTTTTAGTCTTACATAAATTTTGTTCAACAGTATGCACTTCTACAACTGCACACCCACTCTCTAAGTGGCCTAGTATGAAAGAACAAATGTGTATTGTATATGATAAGCTATGACTTGAATTTTTCTATATCTAACATTTAGTCAAAGGTTCAGGCTGAGAATAAGGATCGGTATCTTTTACACATTGGATTCTCATTCAGCATCCAAATCACCTATTCACATGTATACCTGCATTTTTTACATCTATGTATTAGCTTCTTATGCAGGTCCACAGTAGACATAATGATTACTTCCTCTCTTGATTGTACAAAAACCTGCATCAAACATTTATTATCAGTATCACCAAAGTATAAGGCAGGGTACATAGAATACATACATCCTAGTATTCACACAATACAATGAATGTTTATTTCATAATGAATTGTTTTCCTTACATAAGATATAATTCAATTTTTTCCAATATAAAACTTAATTATTTTATGTTTATCAGATGCCATGTGCTCATTTCTAATAAACCTAAATAAACAGAGATTTTTATTAAATATTACTTATTTCCTACCCAAAGTCAACCAGTCACTTTAAATTTAAGTGTGGTATCACAGCATAAATGTTACCTTTTGGCCATTCTCAGCACATGGTTTAGTGTAATTAAATATACAGAATTTGTTGCAAAACCAATGTGTCATATAATTTTATTTGGATTTCTTTCACATACTGCAGATATATGTTTCAAATGCTGGGTTTTATTCATCACTCATGAGCATTATCATTTTACCTTCTTCTACAATGTGTACTTGAAGCTCTCTTACCTACTCCTTCAGCTTACCTAGCTATGTAACTGTTTCTGTCAATAACATTTAAGCAATTATTTTTTTACTGAAAATTATGGGCAGAACCTTCCTTGATCTCTTTTAAAATAAAATATGGTTAATTTTCTAAAGTTAAATAAAAAATACATAAAAAATTTGCCACATTAATATATGAATAAAGTTTGCCCCCCCTCCTTAATTGATTAAGGTCAAAGCAGAAAACAAAGTCCCCATATTTCCTTTTCCACAACTGTTTTCTGAAGGTTTTTTTTTCCAGTGGGGTTCTCTAAGCCATGGAAGACCTAGAAATTAGAACGACAAACATGCTTCTGCTTCAGCAACCTACCTGTCAGTGGGCATTCAGACTGAACATTTGGGGAATTTTGGAAACTTCATTTTTTGTAGCAGAGCTTGCTGCTTACCCTAGGACATGTTTTCTGTTTTCATGGTTTCACAGATTTTGTGATCTTCTTTAGGTGGGATCCTTTGTTTTCCCCAAGGTACAATCTTTTGTAGCTTCTTAACAGATTCATAAAACAGATTCATAAAAAGCACGTTATATAAATCCTTCTGTATGTGAAATTTTAATTTTCCTAGGCACTCAGTTGTACCGCGCCTACCCTGACCAGCAAGGAAGACGCGACTCTGGAAAGATCTTTTTCATGCAGTTTTAATCAGGATCCTTGAAACATGTTCTTCTGACCTGCAGGGGCTCAGGAGACCCCTGCACAGGCTTAAATACCCTTGAGCTAACCAACCCCAGTGAGCTACGTGGACCCTGCAGATAGGCTACTCTAACACTGAAGCAGACAGGCTGAACAGACTTAACCAAATAAGGGCTTGTTTACACCAGATAGCCCTCACCAACCAGAAGGTGTAAGGTGGAAGTCAGCACCACTTTAAGGTGTGGCACTTCATGGCTCTCTACACTCAGTGATTTTCTGTTATTGTTCAAAACAATTAAATAGCAGAAAATTAATTATTTTAATGTATACCATTCAATTTTTCCATATTTACTCTATTATATTCATGAAGTTGTGTAATCATATCTCTCTAATTCCAGAACATTTTAATTTATTAAAATTTGTGCTTAACTTAGCTTTTTGTTTGTTTATTTATTTTATATGAAATTATCCATAATAGTTCTTGATGGGAAAGACTATATTATCATACATTTGTACTAGGCATAAACAATTTCTCAATTATATCCTAGATTCATGAAGTTCTAGAGACTTCTACTGTTGGCCTGATGGAGTAGAAAGTTGGGTTTAGAAGGCTCATATGGTCTACCATGTAGACCTTTAGTGACTGACTAAGGTGAACCCATGAAGTCATAGCCCTTAGTCCAATCTCTAGGGAGTGAATATCCCAATAACTTGAGTTAGTTTGGGAGTAGATCCTTCTTCAGTAGGGCTTCAAGATGAAAGCAAAGCCCAGGTACTTAGGCAAGTACCTTAAGTACAGAATCCCATGATCATAAGTAGATAATTTCATCTGAGCTGTAAGACAGTAAATGCCTGTTACTTTAAGCTACTGAATTTGCAGTACTATGCTATGCTGCTGTAGAAAACTAATACATTTGGTGCAGTGGAAAACTGGTACGTTTGACCTCAGCATGTTGCTATTGCTTGTTTCTTCAGCAGAGCATTCAATCTTCCTTCAACATACAGAATAGATCTCACAAATAGAATCCATCAAGGTGTGGTTATGGGCTGTATGCCAACTTCAGAAGACATCATTACCCTTTTCATTCTTTTGGAGAACAATAGAAGTTCCACAAGTAATGTTTGGGAAAAGCAAAAGTTCAGGAGATCATAGTAATGCCATGGCTAACACAGAAAAAATGAAAGGGACTTGGTTCACTTGCTGCAATCCTTTTTTATTTTTCCTTGCTTGTTTGAATAGCCTAGGGGACAGTGAGAAGAGCTAGCATGGTAGAATATTTAAAGAATCAGATTTAGAGCCAGAAAGACATGTTTATGTTCATGGTGCTAACTTCAAACATCAGCTGTCTTATTCTGTGGTTATGATTAAGTCATATTGCATGAAAAATCATGTAGCCAAGTTCAAATTAATTTATGTTGTGGTGAGTAATTAGAAACTGGTAAAACATTAGGGAGTGGTAGTATTTAGTGCACACTGAACTCTGATATACATTTTCCATCATCACATGCTCGTGGTCACACTGTAATGCTAGATATAACTATTAACAGGATTTAACTTTTGTATTTTATTCCCTATAAAGCTTCTCTTGGCTAGATTCTGTCCCAGCCATCACAGAAGCTTTTGTTCAGACTTCGTTCCGGGTTTACAGCAGAAGTTAAGCAATCTATATGACGTTGGGGGTAATACTGCACTTTGAATTCTAGGAACCGATTTTCTGTTGCTGTGATGAAATAACATAACTTCAAACAACTTAATGAAGAAAATCTGTTTTTAATTGCAGCTCCAGAGATGAGAGTACATAATGGTGGGGACTGCATGGTATCATGTAGTCAGAACATGAAGCTGGCTGGTCACATTTGTCAGCACACCAGGAAACAAAGGAGTAAACGAGAAGAGGAATGAGACCATAAGTTCTCAAAGCCCACCTGGCATACTTCCTTCAGCAAGGCATCCTAATAACCCCATACTTCTCCAAACAGCACCACCAGCTGGGGACCAAGTGTTTAAATATATAAACCTAGGAGGGACATTTCTCCTTTAAAACACACCATTATTTTTTGGATCGAAGTAACACCAGAAAAAAAAAATACTGAGATGGGGAAATACTTGAGATATTTGAAGGCCAATTAAAAAAAATGATAAGTACATGTTAGTATGGTAGCAAATGAGACTACAGAGCCAAATGAAATTAACCCTGATGCCTAGGGTAGGTGTCTTAGTTCGGTTTCTACTGCTATGATAAAATACCATAACCGAAAGCTACTTCCAAAACGAAATCCAAAGCCAGGGCATAGTTCTTCTTATGACCCTCACTCAGGTCACACTCCATCACTGAGAGAAGTCAGAACAGAAACTCGGGATAGAAAACTGAGCATGGAATTGGAAACAGGAGCTGCGAATGGATACTGGTGACAGGCTTCCCCCTTGGCTCGCTCAGAATGCTTTCTGATACAGCTCAGGACCACGTGCCCATAGTGGGTACAAGCCACAGTGGACTCTGACATAATCATTAATTAAGAAAATTCCCTAAAGACTTACAGAAAATCTGATGGACACATTTTCTTAATTAATATTGCCTTTTCCTTGACATGCCTAAGTTTGTATCAAATTGTCAAAACTAAACAAGACAATTGATTGCTTTTCAGCTTGACATAGTTTATTACTGTAAAACGATAACCCCTCCTTCAATTTTTACCCTCTATATCTCATATTAATACCAACATCTCAATATAAATAAAACATTCCAACTTGTAAAAGTACTAAAGTCTTTTAAAATCCAAATACTTTAACAGTTCATTCTCTTTAAAACATCCAAAATTTCTTTCAGAGTTCAAAGCCTCTCTAAAATATCCGAAGTATTTTCACTGTGGGCTCCTATTTTTTTTTTCTCAAAGGAAATACTTCCAAAATGGAAGAACCAAGTCACACTTAAATTTAAATCAAAGCAAAATCGAAGTCCAGTACTCTGTGTAGTTCAGTGTCAGGCATATTGGACTCTCTTAGGATCTTCTGGGCTCCACATCATCCCGGAAGCTTTACCTCTAAGCTCTGCCTTTTGCAGAACACATATCTTCTAAACTCAGACTGGCTTCTCCTCAGTGCTTCTACTGTCCTTGGTGGCATCTCCAAAATGCTGTGGTCTCCACTGCATTCATCTGCATCTTCACTGATGGTCCATTCTGAGCTTTTTTTTTTTTTTCCTTCTTCAGAGATTCTGAGTCTTCCATATGGTGCCAAGCCTCAACTTCTGTCTATGACTCCATTAACCCTGGGACCTCCACTTCAACTGAGGCAACAGCTTTATCAATGGTCTGATAGGAGATGTTATTCTGTAAATCTGTTTCTCTTTTTGGTTAATGAATAAAGAACTATCTCCCAAAAGGGAAGCAAGATAGGTGGGACTAGGAGAAGAGGAGGATTCTGGGAAACATAGGATGGAGTTGCGATGTCATCTCAGAAGGAGAGGATGTGTGAGTCTGGCATTCTCGGTAAGATAAGACCATGTAGAAATACATTTATTAGTGATTATGGGTTAACAATTAAGACAGAAATAGCCAATAAGAAGCTCTAGACATTGGCCAACAGCATTATAATTAATACAGTGTCTCTGTGTATTATTTGGGGCTGACATGGCAGTGGGACCAGGCTGGTGGGAAAGTGCTTGTAACAATGGTCTCTTCTAGCCTTTCACAGGGCTCTTCAACACCCGCTCATGTTTTCAAAGTTAGTATGGGAGACTCTTACACAGCTCCAAGTTTAGCTGCTAGCACAAGGTACTGCTGTAGCTTTGCTGGACCACAGTTGCCATGTTCTGGCCCTGAGAAACACTTCCAGAAAATTTCCCCCTAATGATACTGCTCTTTGTTATTTTAATCACAGCTGATTCTTCAGCCCCAGCTGTTCAATCTTAATTTTCCCAGCAAAACAAAGGTTTCAGTTTATCTATTTTAATTCAAAATATCACATAAATGGCCCTGATAGAGTATTTGCTTCCCTTGTAAACTTCACAAGCCAGGGATCCATCAACAGAGCTGCTCTGAGCATTATCTTATAAGTGCCCAAAATAGCTTACTAAGCTCAATAGTTTTTCTAGCCCAAAGTTCCAAAATCCTTCTATAATCCTTCCCATAATATGATAAGGTCTGCCACAGCAATATCACATAAACCTGGTACTAATTATTTTTTACGGGGAGGGAGGAATGGTTCCACTCACTATCATACCTAGTGACATGCTAGGAAATGCTTCCTTCCTGTTCCCACAACTTTTTATGCTCTGCAGGCTTAAGAGTTCTGGTTCCAGAGGGAGGAATGCTTCTGCCAGGAAGCACAACGAACATCCCATTGAATTGGAGATTAAAATTCTAAGACTCATTCTCTGGGCTTTTTGCTTGGTAATCTAGGCTGATAAAAAAATACTGTGTTCAATTCCATTAAACTACACACACACACACACACACACACACACACACACACACACACACACACAGAAGAGAGAGAGAGAGAGAGAGAGAGAGAGAGAGAGAGAGAGAGAGAGAGAGAGAGAATGACATAAATATATGTATATTTAAAAAGCTTATAAAATTTTCTCACTACTTTTAAAATCATCCTCAATATTAGTTATTTCCTCTCTCTTCTGGTCTACCTTCCTATACATCTCCAGACTTAAACAAATCTCCCCATTATTCCCCATTTCCCCTTCATATCATCTAGATTCTACTGTCTACTGTCATCCTTCATTCTTTCTCCTCTCCACCAACAGTTATTATTAATATTATTTTTAGTTTCCTGGCTTCTATAGGTTCTCCAAATTAAAGATGCAAATCTAAAAATTTGATGTTAAGGTCCACATATCAGTGAGATGTGACATTTGTCTTTCTAGGATTGTTTCCTCACTCAATATAGTACTTTTAAGTTCCATGAATTTGCCTTCAAATTTTGTTTTTTTACAGTTGAATAAAATCCCAGTGCATATAGGCAACATACATTTTAAAATTCATTCAGCAGCTGACA
The DNA here is from genome assembly GCA_030556225.1 of Cricetiscus sungorus. Classification (NCBI taxonomy): domain Eukaryota; kingdom Metazoa; phylum Chordata; class Mammalia; order Rodentia; family Cricetidae; genus Cricetiscus; species Cricetiscus sungorus. Next base: position 5,912,432 of record JANBXA010000729.1, on the reverse strand, counting down.
GACAGTAGGCTCCTTATATGACCTAGATATTGTAAATAGAGTTGCTATGAACATGATTGACTATATAGCTCATATATGTATTCATACATGTGCATGTGTGTGTGTGTGTGTGTGTGTGTGTGTGTGTGTGTGTGTTTTTACTAGTGTTCTTAGGAATTACCACACTGATTTCTATAATTGTTTCTCTAACTTGCACTCCCATCCACAGAGCATGAGGGTTCCCTGGTCCCTATGCCTTCAATAGCAGTTCTTGTTTTTGTTTTCCTAATCCTTATCATTCTGACCTGAATGAGATGGACTCTCAAAGGAATTTTAACTTGCATTTCCCTGAGTGCTAAACTTTTAAAATATTTTCTAAGCCATTTGTAGTTCTCTTTCTGAAAAATCTCTGATAAGTTCTATAACCCATTTTTAAATTAGGTTGTTTGTTTTCTTGGAGTTTAGGGTTTTGTTTTTGTTTTCTTTGGCTTTACAATTATTTTACTGGTTTTGGATAATCTAATGCATGCATTTTGTATTATGTCTTTACCACCTCACTTTTGCCCACTCCAACTCCTCTCATGTTCTCCCCACTCCTTCTAAAATTCTTGACTCTTCTATAATTATTATTCTAAAAACACATACCATATAATATAACACACACACACACACACACACACACACACACATCTGCTAAGTTCATTTAATGTTGCTTATGTGTATATATGTTTGAGACTGACCATTTGGAATAGGATAACCTATCTGAATGGTCATCCATGAAGCAAACGGACTCCCCTTCTCAATAGCATTAATTGCCTACAGCACTTCATTTGAGGGTGGAACTTGGTTTGCTTGCCAACTGATGCCATTGTGCAGGTCTTGTTTAGGTAAACATGTTGTTAAGATTTCATAAATGCCAATTCCTGACAGTTACAGAGGACAGAATTTTCAGGAGACTCTCTGGTCCTTTGACTCTTAAAATATTTCCATTGATTCTTCCATGATATTCACTGAGCCTTAGCTGTAAAGCATGTGTTGTAGGTATGTCAAGTGGAGCTGGGCACTGCATAAAAATTTATTCTCTGATTATAATCAGTTGAGGCTTTGTGTGTTAGTCATTATCTGCTGCAAAGAGAAGCTTATTTGATGATGAGGTGAACACTTTATTACCTGTGTTTAAAATGCAGCTAGGAATTAACTGATGTAGGAAAGTGGCAATACTCCTCTAGGGTACATGAGACTTATGAGCCAGAGGAAGTTGACTAGGCTTACCATACCAGAAATGAGAATTGAGTAGGTCATAATTCCAGTTATACAGCTTGTTACTTTATCCTCAAGATATACATGCCACTGTTGCATCCTTAGGTATATTTTGTTATGCTGGTAATTGTTTGCTATGTTGATCATTGTTGTAGTTCACAGGGTTTACAGCTAAGTAAGGTTTTTAATTACTTACTTCCATTTGTTGTTTGTATTATAACTTCACATACTATGAGAACTAGTCTTTAGGGAGGATACTTCCAGGTGAGTTCAAGCTCAATTCTTCTAAGTCCTGTGTTCAATGTGTATGGAGTCTTCAGCAATAGGGTCTGACCTTCACATTCTGGGATACAATCAAAAGCAATGGCACTAATCCATTTTTGTTTAGAAATCCCTTGGATTACCTTGACAAACAACTCAGAGGCACTGAGGTTTTTGTTAGGTAGTCATTACATTGTTCTTGAAGAAAGAATTTATCACAACAAGCAGTGTAATTTTATTTCAATCATTCACACATTTACACACATAAAGTTACATTTATTATATATTTTAATAAATATAACATGCCTTCTTGATTATTCTCAGTGTTCTAAACATACCATGGGGTGTATCTTTTGTTGTCTTTTCTATTGAGTATTCACTGTGCTTCTTGTAGCTGTATGGGAATGTCTTTCCTTTGTTTGGGGAAGTTTTCTTCTATGATCTCATTAAAGATCTGTCCTAGGCTGTTGACCTGGAATTCTTCTTCCTTATCTATGCCTATAATTCAAATATTTGGTCTTTTTATGGAGTCCCATAATTTGTGCATGTTCTTTTCCTGTGTTGTGTTTTATAATTTTCATATTCTTTGATTTTGCTGTCTAATTTCTCTACTTTATCTTTGAGTCATGAAAAGCTGTATATCCTACCTCTCCTGGACCCCAAAACCATAGCCTTGTTGGCCACTCAGACAAGAGGGACACAACTCTAGTGGCTCACCAATGAAAAACAAATAGACACAGGGGATGCTATTCCAGTATAGTTAAAGAAAGCAGTATGAAGCATCCAGACAAACATCCAGAAGATCAGTTACACCAGTCTGGTATTGTTACATATCGCACAATATTTTAATATGTCATATATTTCTAAATGAAAATAGAGTTAACATACATTTTAGCCAGTTTTTGTAATTATTGATCTTAGGCCTTAGAAACTTTAAAATGATACATATTGTCTTTAAGTCTTATACTTTTTATGCCTTAAATAACTTACTCAGACTTTCATAATTTATAAAAGCTTCCTACTTTTACCTTCTTCCCCAGACTATTTTGTAGTAAACTGTCCAGATTTGCAGGAGTGTTCAGTTACTATTGTATCAAATTTGTGATGTGGATCTAAATAATCTCTAACAAATTCCACAGTGCAACCCCACCAGTAAGACACCCACTTGGCCCTCTTAGGTGATATTCTGTCTTTAAACATTCACCTACACATTCCTATGTTTTTAAATATGTAGAACCTTCTTCAAGGAACTAAAGACAGTTGCCTGTTTTTATTTTTTTTTTTTCTGAATGAGAGAAAAAATTTTCTAATCACTTTAGCAATATATCACAAGAACTAGAATGCAGAAGTGAACAAAGCATCTGCAGTGAAAGAAAATGCTCCTTAGAATACAGCTATCCCATACTTTACTCATAACTGTACTTTTAAATTTTTTTATTTAAATTAAAACCATCTTATTTTACATACCGATCCCAGTTCCCTCACCCTCTCAACTCCCCTTCCCCCCCACATCCCCATCTAACCCCCCATTCACTCTTCAAGGAGGGTGAGGCCTCCCATGGGGGAATCATCAAAGTCTATCACATCATTTGGGGCAGGACCTAGGCCCTCCCTTGCATCTAGGTTGAGAGAATATTCCTCCATAGCAAATGGGCTCCTGAAGTGCAGTAGGAATAAAAACTGGTTTCAGTAGCAGAAGACTCATAGACTGCACAGGTCCCCCAACTGACACCCATGGTCAAGAGGCCTGGTTCAGTCTTATGCATGTTCCCCAGCTGTCAGTCTGGAGTCCATGATCTCTCATTTGCTCAGGTCAGCTGTTTCTGGGGATTTCCCCAGCATGGTCTTGACCTCCTTTCTACATTCCTCTCTCTCTCTAAAGCTAGATTCTAGGAATTTGGCTCAATGCTTAACTATGAGTCTCTGTTTCTGCTTCCATCAGCTACTGGATGAAGGCTCTATGATAGCATTTAAAGTAGTCATTGATATCATTACAGGGGAAGGACATTTAAGATAGTGTCTCCACTATTGCTTAGATTCTTGTGGATCCCTGGAGATTTCCCTAGTGCCAGGTTTCTCATTAAGCCCATAATGGCTCCCTTTATTAAGATATTTCTACCCTTACTCTCCTTCTCCAATTCAAACTTTCTGATTCCTCATGTTCTCCTCCCCACTTCTCCCCTCCTCTTTCTTCTATCTCCCTCCCCCTCCCCCATGCTCCCAATTTACTCAAAAGATCTTGTCCCTTTTCCATTCTCCAAGGGGGTGGGGGTTCATGTATATCTCCCTCTTAGGGTCCTCCTTGTTTCCTAGCTTCTTTGGCAATGTGGATTGTAGGCTGGTTATCCTTTGCTCTGTGCCTAATATTCACTTATAAGTGAGTATATACCATGTTTTTCTTTCTGAGTCTGGGTTACCTCTCTCAAATTGGTTTATTTTAGCTTCGTCCATTTGCCTGTGAATTTCAACACATCCTTGATTCTTTTTCTGCTGAGTAGAAAAAGAATCATACTCCATTATGTAAGGGTACCATATTTTCTTCATCCATTCTTCGTTTGAGGAACATTTAGGTTGCTTCCAAGTTCTGGCTATTTACAAGTAATGCTGCAGTGAACATAGTTGAACAGATGTCCTTATAGTATGAATGTGTATCCCTTGGGTATATGTCTAAGAGTAGAATTGCTGGATCTTGAGGTAGACTGATTCCCATTTTCCTGATTTCCTATACTGATTTCCAAAGTGGCTGTACAAGTTTGCAATTGAAGAGTATTTCCCATTCTCCACATCCTTTCCAGCATAAACTGTCGCTGGTGTTTTTGATTTTAGCCATTCTGGTGGGTCTGAGATGGCTTCTCAGAGTTGTTTTGATTTGCATTTCCCTGATGGCTAAGCATGTTGAGCACTTTCTTAAGTGCCTTTCAGCCATTTGAGATTCCTCTATTGAGAATTCCCTATTTAGTTCTGTACCCTTTCTTTTTAATTGAATTATTTGGTATTTTGGTAACTAGCTTCTTGAGTTCTTCATATATTTTGAAAATCAGTCCTCTGTCAGATATGGGGTTGGTAAAGATCTTTTCCCATTCTGTGGGCTACTGTTTTGTCTTATTGACTGTGTCCTTTGCTTTACAGAAGCTTCTCAGTTTCAGGAGGTCCCATTTATTAATTGTCCATCTCATTGTCTGTGCTAATGGTATTGTGTTCAGGAAGCGGGCTCCTGTGCCAATGTGTTCAAGGATACTTCCCACTTTCCCTTCAAGTGGCTGAATTCATGTTGAGGTCTTTGATCTATTTGAACTTCAGTTTTGTACATGGAGATAGATAGGGATCTATCTGCAATCTTCTACATGTCAGCATCCAGTTATGCCAGCACAATTTGTTGAAAATGTTTTCTTTTTTCCATTATAAAATTCTAGATTTTTTTGGCAAATCAGATGTTCATATGTGTGTGGATTAGTACCAGGGTCTTCAGTTCATTCCATTGGTCTACCTGTCTGGTGCAAGCTGTTTTCATTACTACAGCTCTATAGGAGAACTTGGATCAGGGATGATGATGCCTCCAGAAGTTCCTTTATTGTACAGGGTTGTTTTGGCTATTCTGGGTTTTTTGGTTTTTCATATAAAGTTGAAATTGTTTTTTCAAGGTCTATGAAGAATTAGCCTGTGATTTGATGGGGATTACATCAAATATGTAGATTTTTTTGTTAATATTGCCATTTTTTACTATGTTGATCCTACCCATCCAGGAGAATGGAAGATCTTTCCATTTTCTGGTATCTTCTTTAATTTCTTTCTTTAAAGACTTAAATTTCTAGTCATACAGGTGTTTCACTTGTTTGGTTAGAGTTACCCCCCAAAAATTGGCTGATTTCTTTTTCAGCCAACGTATTGTCTATATATAGGAGAGATGCTGATTTTTTTAGTTAATCTTGTATACTGCCACTTTACTGAAGGTGTTTATCAGTTGTGGGAGGTTCCTGGTAGAATTTTTCAGGTCACTTATGCAAACTATCATATCATTTCCAAACAGTGAAAGTTTTACTCCTTCCTTTCTGATTTGTATCCCCTTGATCTCCTTTGGTTGTCTTATTGCTCTAGCTAGAACTTCACCTACAGTATTGAAGAGATATATAGAGAGAGTAAACAGCCTTGTATTGTTCCAGATTTTAGAGGAATCACATTGAGTTTCTCTCCATTTAGTTTGAAGTTGGCTATTGGCTTGCTATATATTGCCTTTATTATGTTTAGGTATGTTCTTTTTATCGCTAATCTTTCCAAGATTTTTATCATGAAGAGCTGATGGATTTTGTCCATGGCTTTTTCAGCATCTAGTGAGATGATCATGTGCTTTTTCTTTTTCAGTTTGTTTATGTGGTGGATAACATTGACAGATTTTCATATGCTGAACCATCCCTGCATCTGTGGGATGAATCCTACTTGATCATGGTGGATGATTTCTCCGATGTGTTTTTTGATTTGATTTGCCAGTATTTTTGAGTATTTTTGCATCAGTGTTCATGAGGGCAATTGGTCTATTATTCTTTTTCTTAGTGTATCTTTGTGTGGTTTGGATACCAAAGTAATTGTAACCTTGTAAAAAGAGTTTGGCAATGACCATTCTGCTTCTATTATGTGGAACACTTAGAAGACTTAGAAGAGTATTGGTATTAGCTGTTCTTTGAATTTCTGGTTGAATTCTCCTCTGAAACCATCTGGCCCTGAGGTTTTTTTTGTTTGTTTTTTTGTTTTTTTGGTTGGAAGACTTTTGATTACTGCTTCTATTTCATTAGGGGTTATAGGTCTATTTAAATTGCTTACCTGGGCTTGACTTAACTTTGGTAAGTGATATCTATTAAGAAAATTGTCCATTTATGATGGGAGATGTTATTCTGTATATATGTTTCTCATACTGGTTAATAAAGCTCTGTGGCCAATAGAAAACAAGATAGGTGGGGCTAGGAGCACAGGAGAAGGAAAGAGGAAGCAGTAGGGAGGGGTCGAGATATAGCCAGGGAAGAAGCAGGAAGCCTGCTGCGCGGCTCCCCTAGAAGACGACCACGTGGAAATAATTAGATAAGTAGAAATGGGTTAATAATTAAGGCAGAGCTAGCCCATAAACAATAACAGTAACTGGCCAACAGGATTATATAAAATATAGAGTCTCCTGCATGTTATTGGGGGCCAGCACACCAGACCAGCAGCGGGCAGGCTGGCCAGAAAACAACACGCTCTGGCGCAGCTGTGGGCCATGGGACAATGGCGGCAGGACCAGGAGGCCGGCAGGGAGGAACCTGCTGTAACACATTTACTTTAAATTTTTCCAGTTTTATGGAGTACATGTTTTCAAAGTATGACCTGATGATTCTCTGGATTTCCTGTGTCTATTGTTATGTTTCCCTTTTCATTTCTGATTTTGCTAATTTGCATGTTCACTCTCTGCCTTTTGGTTAGTTTGTTAAAGGTTCGTCTATTTTTGTTAAATTTCTTGAATAACCAACTCTTTGTTTCATTAACTCTTTGTATTGGTTTTGTTTGTTTGTTTATACTTTATTGATTTCAACCCTCAATTTGATTATTTGCTTTCATCTACTCCTCCTGAGTGAGTTTGTTTCTTTTTGTTCTAGGGCTTTCACGTGTGCTGTTAAGTTTCTAGTGTGACTATTCTTAAGTTTCTTTATACAGGCACTTAGTGAATTTATTGAAGCAAATTTGTTAATGTATATTGAGAATATCTGTGAAATCTGAGTGGTGTCACTTCTCATATACCTGATCTCAGTAATATTCCATTTTTCCTTTTCCCTTTGATGAGACTAGCTAGATATTTATAGTTTTATTGTACAATAAAACATAACCATTGCTCTTCTCTACTGAGATTCTGTTTTTTGACTTCTGCATTGATAGGTATTATTTCCTTTTTCTACTTTGAGTTATGCTTGTCCATGTTATAATTTAGTTTTTAAATTATATTTAAGGTATAATTACATCACTCTTCTTTCTTGCTTCCCTCTAATCCCACTCTCCCATGTCTCCTCATTTACCCCTTGCATGCCCTTCACTCCCTATTAAATTGATGGCTTTCTTTTCTTTGATTATTGTTACATACATATTTGTATGTATGTACATATATACAAATATATAAAACAGAGTTCATTGATTTAATACTTTTCTTCTTCCTCTTTTTTGTTTTTGTTTTTCCAGACAGGGTTTCTCTGTATAGCTTTAGAGCCTCTCCTGGAACTCACTCTCTAGACCAGACTTGCCTGGAACTCACAGAGATCCATCTACCTCTGCCTCCTGATTGCTGGGATTAAGTCCAGTTCCTTCTTAAATATTCTCTTAGCAATGACCTATAAAATGCCTAATATTATATTTTTATTTTCATTTTGTCCTAAATACTTTCTAAGTCTTGCTTTGACTCTAAGATTATCCAGAAGTGAATTGTTTCACTTGTAAATATTTAGGGAATAATTAAAGAGTTCTTTGTATTGATAGCCATTTGATACTGGATAACCAAGCCATGTGCTTTTCCCTGGGGAAGACTATCTTTCCTGTTTCCAGCACTCTTTGGTTGCCTGTAGTTCTTTGTATAAGGCTGAAGCTTCTTGGGCTTTCCCTGCCAAGTTAGCAATGTCTGTTATTGTCCTTGTTTGGGTCATGTTTAGTTAGTCATGTTGTTGAGACTTTATAATTATAGTTTCTGATATTCCTAGGAGACGTGCTCTTAACAAACTCAATCATCTTCTGGATTTTGAAATTGTTTCATCTCCTTTTTCAATTCCTGAGCCCCAGATTTTAGATTTATCTAAATGATCATCCCTGAAAACACATATACGAGCAATATTGTATAGACTGAGACGTTTGTATTTATATATTTAGAAATATGTAATTGTATAGATATACATGTATATGTAACAGTGATTAATGAAAGAGAAGCCATGAATTTGAAACAATTTCTAGATCACTGACAGCCCTTCTGACTTCCTCTGTGTAATCACTATTGTAGCTCGGACTCTGTCATATATCCGAAAAACCATAAGAGCACATAAGAGACGTGCTCTTAACAAACTCAATCATCTTCTGGATTTTGAAATTGTTTCATCTCCTTTTTCAATTCCTGAGCCCCAGATTTTAGATTTATCTAAATGATCATCCCTGAAAACACATATACGAGCAATATTGTATAGACTGAGACGTTTGTATTTATATATTTAGAAATATGTAATTGTATAGATATACATGTATATGTAACAGTGATTAATGAAAGAGAAGCCATGAATTTGAAACAATTTCTAGATCACTGACAGCCCTTCTGACTTCCTCTGTGTAATCACTATTGTAGCTCGGACTCTGTCATATATCCGAAAAACCATAAGGCCCTCTTGCATGTGCAATACAGCTGAGCTCAGGTCATCACCACCCACTTTTATTTTGACTAAACTGAATGCATCCCTGAATTTCTCTGCAAATGCCTTTATGGCAAGGTTGCATTTGAATGTGATAATGGATTCTGTGTGTATGAGAGAAATACCATTGGTTGATATGTGAGGAAAGAGAAACTGCAGGGTAGTATTCCATAGGCAGCAGCTCAGTTGGTACACTCCTCCAGCCATAATCCATGTTTTCACCTCCTTAAGAATTGTGTACCACAAGAAAACTGAAGATGTAGAGGAAAAAGAGAGGGAAATCCTGGGACTTCTGAATGCTCACATTAAAAACAAGGACTTTCCTGGGAGTGAATGAGTAACACTGGTAGATATCAATTTTGTTTCCCAGGCTGTGGCTCTGTAAACATGTCTTGGGGTCTTTTTGATAGAATTTCCCCAATACCAACTGTTGGCTCCTCATCTGCATTAACCAGGTCAAGCTCAGAGGTGGAGCTGTGGAGGTCCCCAGAGAGCCAGCTTAGAAGTGATACCCCACAAAAGAAAGAGGTAAAGAGAAACAGAAGATGCAGGCTGAGCCTACAGGATAAAATGCTACTGCCCCAGTTACAGAGGAGGAGATGAATGAATATTAGCAGGCACTGGATACTGAGCCCAAGACCAAGGACTCCTTGGCTCACCTACCCAAGAGTACATTTATTTTGGATGAGATTTATTTACTTATTTATTTAATATCCCCACCACATTTTCTCCTCCCTTCTCTCCCCCTAGTCCCTCTCTAGCATCTCCACTGTACTTCTCCCCACATCCCTATTCACTTCCCCTCCATTTGTATTAAAAAATGGGGGGAAGGTCTCCCATGGATATTGACAAACATGGCATATCAAGTTATAATAAGACTAAGCACCTTCCCTTGTATTAAGACTGGGCAAGGCAATACAGTATGAGAAATAGGATCCCAAAAGAGCCAAAAAGATAGCCTCTACTCCAACTGTTAGGAATCCAACAAAATGACCAAGCTACAGAACTGTAACATATATGCAGAAGGTCTAGGTCAGTCCCGGGTTGTTGCTTCAGTCTCTGTGAGCCCCTAAGGGCCCAGGTTAGTTGCTTCTGTGGGTTTTATTGTGATATTTTTGACTCCTTTGTCTTATCATCCTTCCTCTCTCTATTCAGCAGGATCCCTGAGCTCAGCCTAATGTTTAACTGTGCATCTCTGCCTCTTAGCTGACTATTGAGCCAGTCTATGAATATAGCAGAATATTATTAGGAGCAGGTGGGGTGGGGGTAAGAGTAGTGAAAGGGCCAACTGGAATGGGGGGCATTTCAGGATCAGGTAGAAACTCCCAGGAATCTACATGGATAACCCCAACTAATACTCCTACCAAAAGGGAATGTGTAGCCTGAACTAGCCACCTCCTGGCAAGAGAACCAGTGCAGGAATTGAAGCATCAACCCAGCCACATACCCTTCAACCTAGTCTGTCCTGCCTCTGGGATGTGCTGGGGTAAGGCAAAGTTTGTGGGAGTGGCCAACTAATGTCTAGTCTAGCCTTGGAGGAGACCTTCCAGCAATCAGGCAATACCTTCAATCAAGGAAAGTTCTTCAGTCTTCAAGGGAAGATTTCTTGCCATGGCCCAACTGCCTACACTTACTCCTCAAACAGATGAGGTAATTAAGGAAACTAAATATTGAAAAAAGAAAGAATTTCTTATTTAACTTTACTCTAGTGTTGATGCAAACAAACTAACAAAACATTAACAACAACAACAACAAAACCACAGCTGTCACCTTACAGCAATTAAGAGCTTGTCTAATCAGATCCACCTTTAGTGACAATGGCCCAGAAACACAGATTTAGGTTATCCCCAATTCCATGTTTCAACATGAAAGCAGCTTCATGAAGTTTTATTGTTTAAAGAACAACAAAAGTCATAAAAGAGACAAGTTTAAAATGCATTTGTAGTATATTGTACATTGTGGTGTATCATACATTTGCAGATACAATAAAGAAATATTTACAAGAGGACGGGGGACCTTTTCTACAGGCCTAAGATGCTATTTGATAACATTCTTAGCTTTGGGGGTTGATGGAAGCTAGTGGTTGGCTAAGTTCAGAGACTCTGGAGGTTTTTAACCTACTAGCCATGGGACATTAGTTCTGACACAGAAGTGGACAAAGAATGGCTGTTCTGGGGGTTAAAGATAACTCAAGATTAGGTAGTTAGTCTTTGTACCTACAACATTCCAGTATCTCAACAGTATTGCAGTTGTGCTCAGTCTATGCAGACATAGCTTCTTTCCAGGGGTTCTCATTCACAGTGGTCACAGAGAATAATGCATGATTTCAGTTCATCTAAGCTTATGAAAATCTGTATTATGACCCCAAATACTGTTAATTTTTGTGTTCTAGAAAAGAATGAATTCTTTTGTTGCATGAAAGCAGTCTATAATTCTGCACATCTCTGTTCTCACTCAGTTTCTGTCTGCTTGTTTATGGATACTGAGGTTAAGCACTGCAATCTCTATAGTTGTGGATTTTTCCTGAGAGATCTATCAGCTTTTTCTGCACACAAATTTAAGTTCTGTTATTATTTAATAAACGTGCCTCTGTTACATCTTTTTGCTGAACGGTTTGGAATTTCTTTGTGAAATCACCTTTCTATATGGCAATGTTATTCACTCTAAATTTACTTTGAAACCAATGTAGAAAATTTGCCAATTTTTTATTAGTAGAATACAATATTATTTTCTATCTAAAGTATGTGTTTTTAATGGTTGTAATATAATTAGGACTCTTGCTTTGGGGTATTTGGACCATTTGTGTTTAATGTGGTTATTTGTAAGGTTTGGGTTACAGCCATCATTTTGATCTGTGTTTTCTTTTTGTTCCATGGCTTCTTCATTACATTTTCCTTTATTTGTAACTTTCTTCCTATATTTACTCACTGTTTTTACTATTTATGTAGATCTAGGCTTGACTTTGTTGATATTTAGTTTGCTGGTGACTATTACAATATCCATTTATTTTTGCCTTTATTTTCGAGGCTAGAATAAGTCGCCTTTTAATGTTTTGTTTTTTTCTTCAGTACTTAAAGAAGCCATTATTCTAGACTGTCATACTTTGTTTCTTGTATGCTACCTGACTGTTCTTTTCTTTCTCTTGTTGCTTTAAAGAGTTTTCTCTTTGAAGTTTCTGCTATCTTTAAATTATATCAATTTAGAAAGTGTAATTTTAATACAATTAAAATATTCTTGTGGGTTCTAGTTCACAGAAAACAAGTTCTTTGTTTTTCTGTTTATAAAGGAGCTGTTGTAATTTTCTCCTTTGTACAAGTTTTTCTCCTAACAATTAAGGTCTGGTTATGCTTTAAAATTTTATATACTTTGGCTGTCTGTTACTCTTGAGTTGCAATCAATTTTATATACTTTGGCTGTCTGTTACTCTTGAGTTGCAATCTATGAAATTTACATTATAAGTGAGATAATGAAGTAGAATTGTTATAAATTTTTCTTCTGCATAATCTTCCATGTGTTTCATGAGTCTTGGTGGAGACTTTGTTTTAATGACCTGGCAAGAGCTTATACCCCATACAGGTTTTTACAAATTCTGTCCTGGACCTTCTCATTGGAATGAAAAACTTATTTTCTTTTCTCATTATGTAGTATCTTTCTTACTCTGAGAGCTAGTTTATCTACTAGAGTATTCATATTGTGAACTTTCTATTTTAAAAGAATGAAGTTTACTTAAACATTTGGCCTGTGTTATCTCAACCTCAAATTTTGTAAAATATATGATCATCTTTGCCAATTTTTCAATCATCATCACTATGCTGAAATAACTCTCCAAAGAAATGCTCAGAAACTTCATGAATAGTCTGGTATAGTCCTCATTTTCTTTTAGGTCTAACTTTTGATGGTGTTGATGCCATTCACCTAATGTTTTTTATTTTGTGAAACCTAGACTAGCACTGAATAAAAGATATATATGCATATATATGTACATATATGAAATATACATAAACAGCTTCCTTGCTTTCTCAGTGTTGGGAATTATTATGTCTACTCTTCCCAATATTGTCACTACCACCACAAGTACTTGAAAATCCACTGAAATCTAGATAATACTAAAAAATTATGGTTTTTATTTTTATTGTTTTATTTATTTTAATTTTTCAAGACAGTGTTTCTCTGTAACTCTGGAGCCTTTCCTGGAACTAGCTCTTATAGACCAGGCTGGTCTTGAACTCACAGAGTCTTTGCCTCCCAAGTGATGGGATTAAAGGCATGAGCCACCACTGCCTGGTGAAATTATGCTTTTAATACTTATTTGCATTCAATTAATTTTAATTTGTATTATATATGTGGTTTATATATACACAACCTTTTTTCTATAGTGGTTTGTATTGTATATGAAATAGAAACAAAAAGAAACCAAACAAAGAATCAAAGAGCTGGTTCTGAGAAATGAAAATCTCCAGACCTTTTCCCTAACCAGAAATAAAAAAAGGAGATGACACAAATTAATAGAGTCAGTAATGAACAGTGAAATGTTAAAATAAACACTAAAGAAATACAGAATAGTATAAAGGTATATTTTTAGACCTGGACTCCTTTAAGTTGGAAAATCTAAAAGAAATGGATGAGTTTCTAAAGTTATTCAAACTACAAAGTTAAACCAAGAATAAGTCAACAATCTAAATAGACTTACAACAAATTAAAGAAATGGAAAGAGTAATAAAGACCTGCTTCCCATTCAGAAAAACAAATAACCAAAGCCAGAGTAGATTCACAACAGAATTATATTAAAAGTGTCAACAACTAATACTTTATTACATTATTCAGAAAAAGTAAAGAGAAAAGGCACTTCTAAACTCCTATAAGGAGAGTATTACTCTAATAACAAAACTAGATAAAGACACAATGAAAAAAGAAAACTATAGGCCAAAACTCTGATGAATTTAGTTATAAAAGTCTTAAATAAAATGCTTTTAAACCAAATATAGTTATGTATCATAAAAGTCACATGCAATGATTAAATTTGCTTTATTCCAGAGACGCTTGGATGGTTCAACATCCAAAAGTATAAATTATCTTAAAGACAAAAATCACATGATCATCTCAACACATGCATAAAAAACTTCTGACAAATAAACACACCGTCATAATTAAAGTCCTAGAGAGATTAGAGTTGGTGGGAGCATACTCCAACATAATGAAGGCTATGTATGAAAAACTCACACCAACATTTCCCCAAATGTAGAAAACACTGACACAATCCCATTAAAATCAATAATGAAAAAATGTGTGAAACTGCTTATAGCTTTTCAAGATACTCAATATACTTTTCAATATACTTTCCAATATACATTTCAAAATACTTGAGGCCCTAACTAGAACAATGGAGTAGAGGAACACTTGAATTGACATGAATTAGCAGAATTAATGAGTTCATATGTCTACGAAGATTACTAATCTACCAAAAGCAGTTTACAAATTCAGTGCAATCCCAATAAATATCTATACAATATTCTTAACAGAAATAGAAAAAAGCATACTAAAATTCACATGGAACCAAAAGAACCCTAGATAGCCAAAGCAACCCTAATGAAAATGAACACATTGTAGATTTCAAGATATATTACAGAGCCACACTAATAAAAATAGACTATATTATCCCCCAAAAGACAAGTAGACAAATGGAATGAAACAGAAGGCCCAACTGTGAATATACATAACAACAGCCATCTGATATTTGAACAAAGATGCCAAAAAATACATTGAAGTAAAGATAACATCTTAAAAAAATGATCTGTGAACAGTGGATGTCAAAATGTAAAAGAAGAAGTTAGTTAGAGCTGTGTCTATCATCTGTGCAAAAATAAACTCCAAATGCATGAAATATTCTAACATGAAACCTGAAAATTCTTTAAGAAAGCATAGGCAGTATCCTACAAGACACAGATGTAAGAAAGGCATTTCTGAATAGGATTTTATTTGCCCAAGGACTAAGATCAACACTTGACAAGTAGAACTTTATAAAACTAAAAAGCTCTGAGCAGATTAGTAAAGAATTAATAAGTGAAGTGGAAACTCACATAGTTGGAAAAATGTCAGTTATATATTTGGTAGAGGATTGATATCTAAAATATACAAATAATTCAAAGGAGATAGAATCAAGAACATTAAGTGAGGCTGGGGTGATGGCTCAGCAGCTGAGAGCATTGGTGCTCTTTCAGAGGTCCTGAGTTCAATTCTGTGCATCCACATGGCAGCTCACAACCAT
This sequence comes from Cricetiscus sungorus, assembly GCA_030556225.1. Taxonomy (NCBI): domain Eukaryota; kingdom Metazoa; phylum Chordata; class Mammalia; order Rodentia; family Cricetidae; genus Cricetiscus; species Cricetiscus sungorus. The sequence continues at coordinate 5,897,267 of JANBXA010000729.1, read as the reverse complement.
ACATAACTGTAATTCCAGGGTATCTGATACCCTCTGCTTGTGTGCAGATGTACATCATCGTTGTTGGTTACTCCAAGATATGTGTGCCACTACTGTACCCTTAGAGTTATCTGCTATGCTGGTTATTATGGTTTCTATATCATAGCTGGATAGGACCATTGATTGCTTTCATCCTTTGAAAGGTTGCAAGGTGCCTTCTTGTAGCATGAAAGCTAGTACTTAGCTGTGAGAAGTCACAACCCCAAGATGGCGCCTGGCTGGATGCCAGGCAGTTCAAGCTTAGCTGTAAACAAGCCTTATTTGGAAGTGATTGATGGATCTGGTACGCTTCCTCTTTCTGTGGCCTATCCGGGATTGCCAGGTGGCATGAGGCTGTAAGAGCACATTTAAGGGCTTGCTGGGGCTGGGAGAAGTGGAAGCAGATGTACAAGGTTCCTGAATAAACTGCTTGAAGAAGAGGCATGGTCCTGTTTCCTTGCTGGCCGAGGTAGACACGACACTTAGCAAGGAGGAATTCAGGTCCATTATAGTTCAGGGAACTCTGGGCCCTGTGTCTGAAGTATATGATGTCTTCAGCAATAGGGACTTACCATCCACCTCTGGGGGGACAACCAAGGGCAATAGCTCTATGTTCTGGGAGTCTCTTGAACTACCCTGACCAATAATATGGTAGGGGTTTCTTATATCTGGTGTTAAATAGTCTTTGCCTCTTTGATAATGTTGTCAATTTCACTTAACTATGCTTGTAATTTATATTCAGACTTACATGCATCAAAGTTTTTGTTTGTTCATTTGCTTTAGATAGTTAATAGTATGACCCCCTTATGACTTTTTTTCAGAAATCTTTATTGTGATTTTATCCTCCTTCGTCTGTGTTTCTCTCTCTCTCTCCTCTCCATAATTAGACACTTTTTCTATTTTCTCAGTAAGATCACTTTTACCCTGCTATTCTAACCTCTATTGCTCCCTAACCACCTTATGCCAGCAATGGTCCCTTTTTACTTTCCTGATTTCTGTAGATATAAGAACTATATCAGAGGATTAGGAGCTAGGCACCTCAAATGAGAGAGAACATGCAATTTTTGTCTCATTCCATCTATTTACCTATGAAGTTCATGTGTTAGTTTGAATGAGAATGCCCTGCATTGGCTCGTATATTCCCATGCTTAGTCCTCAATTGATGAACTGTTGAGGAGTGGCCTTGGTGGAGTAAGTATGTCCTTGTTGGTTGGGAGAGATATATCACTGTGGGTGGGCTTTGAGTTTTCAAAAGCCTACATCAGGCCCAATCTCTCTCTCTCTCTCTCTCTCTCTCTCTCTCTCTCTCTCTCTCTCTCTCTCTCTCTCTCTCTCTCTCTCTGTGTGTGTGTGTGTGAGTGTCTGTCAGTCTGTCTGTCTCTGTCTCTCTCTCTTTCTGTGTGTGTGTGTGTGTCCCTATCTCTTTCTCTACCCCTCTCTGCCTGTGTATCATGATGTAAAGCTCTCAGCTAGTGGTCCAGTTCTGTGCCTGTCTGCTTCCCACCATGATGAAAATGAACTAATTTTCTGAAACTGTAAGCAGATCAATAAATGCTTTTTTTGTAAGAGTTGTCTCATGGTGCTTCTTTACAATAGAATTGACAGTTCATGATTTCATTTTTTTTTATAGCTGAATAGCATTCTATATTGCATATGTGTTACATTTGTACTATCCAGTATCAGTTGAAGGCATTTACATTGTTTGCATTTTCTAGCTATTATGAATAGAGTAGCAATGAATACAGCTGAACAAGTATATGTGAAGTAAAATGTTGAGTCCTTTGAACATATGGTAATGAGTGGAATATCTGGACCATGTGGTAAAATTATTTTTAGCTTTTTGAGAATACTTAACACTGATTTCCAGAGTGGCTGGACCAGTTTGCAACCCCATCAATAGTGAATGGGTTCCTTTCTCTCCACATCCCTCCCAGCATATGTTGTCAATTGTTTTCCTGATCTTTGCCATTCTGATTAGGGTAAAATGTTCTCTAATTGGAATTAAGGACCACTCAACAAGAGAGGAATCATGCCCAGTTCTAGAAAACTAGCCAACTATATAGGGCTAGTGAAGTCATCTTGAAGAACCTGCAACTGCCACTTTACTAAACTAGCATAATCCATAACTACATTCTAAATATTTGTCCTTATGCTCACATATAAGTGTAGTCCTCATCCCACATCAAGGAAATTTCTTTTTGCAACAGATGGAGATGATTACAGAAAACCACACCCAATCAAAATGCAGACTTGTGGGGTCCAGTCTCAATGAATGTATCTACAAAACACATCCTGTACCTAGGCACAGAAATAATTTCAGAAAACGGGATGAAAGATTGTAAGAGACAGAGGATCAGGGAGATTGCTGTGATATTGAATCTCTTAGGAATATCAGAAGCTTTACCCATCCATTCTCATCAACATAACTCCTAAATATAAGCTGAACAAAGATACTAATAATAGACATTCTAATCGTCTGAGAGAAATCCAAAATGCCTCAATCCTGTACAAAGCTATACCAGCCACTAGGGAATGGTGAGAGTGAGAGAAAGACACACACACACACACACACACACACACACACACACACACACACACACATACACACACACACGATTTTTAAAAATGGGCCATGAATTTGATAGAGAACAATGAAAGGTAGTATATGGGAGGGTTGAAGGGAAGAAAGAGAAGGCGGGAATGGTGTAATTTTAATCTGAAAAATAAAAATAATTTAAAAATAAATTTTAAAAAGATTTTAAAAAAATTGCTAATGTAGCCTTTATACACAGTGGAAGGCCTAGTTCCTGCCCCAAATGATGTGACAGACTTGATGATCCCCCATGGAGGGCCTCATTCTCCCTGGGGAGTGAATGGGGAGTGGGATGGAAGGGGGGGTGGTCGAGGGAGTAAGAGGTTGGGAGGGAGCGGAAACTGGGATTGGCATGTAAAATAAGAATGTTTCTAATTTAAATAAAAATAACTAAAAAAATTGACAATGTAAAATCCAAAGTTATAAATCATTGAATAGCTATTCTAACTATATAGGAGTTCATTGAGTTATATAGACTTTGAGACTGATAACTTAGGTATTTACTGTCTTGTTATTGGTAACCTTTCTATTATAAATTTTAAAGTAGGTAAAATTTATATGTACAATATGCATATTAAAAATATGCCCACTGGAGATATTTTTAATAGCTAGCTCATTAAAACTGATGTCCTACTTTGCTTATCTGTTGTTGTGATAAAACACTGACCAAACACTACTTGAGGAGAAAGTGTTTATTTCATTTTGTAGCTTAGAATCCACAGTCAAGGGAAGCTGTGGCAGAAACTCAATCAGAGACTATGGACGAAAGCTTCCTACTGTCTTGCTCCTTTCTTCCTGCTCAGCTTGGTTTCATCTATAACTCAGGACCACCTTCACAGGGATTGACACTGCCTACAATGGGATGAGCCCTACAGTATTAGTAAAGACAGTTCCTCACAGATTTCCCTACTGGCTAATATGAGAGTGGCAATTCCTCACCTGAGCTTCCTCTTTCCAAGTAACTCTAGTTTGTGTCAATTAACCAGCATAGCAGGAGAGGTGACACAGCTTTAAAAGCATTTATTACCCTTACAGAAGACCCAGGTTTCATGTCCATGGGCTGCCTCAGGTGCTCTGTAACTCCAGTTCCACAGAGATCTGATGCCTTGTATGGCCTCCGTGGTACTTTCAGGAGTGTAGTGCATTTATACTCAATCAGGCACACATACATACACAAAAATAATAATCAAATACATCTTTATTTTTTAAGTTATTTCAAGAATGCTGGCAGATCCACTCACCATGGAATGTTCAAGAAGGAAGCCTCAGGGTCGCTCCATCTGCCACACACAGCTTTGGTGCATATGTGGGAGGCAAGTGGGGACTGGAGAGACATTCTAGTGTGGTGGCTCCTCAGGACTTTGGAGACTCTTGGAAGAACAATTAAAGACACAGTGTCTCTGCGAGAAAAGAAGAGCCTTGCAGCCAATATAGGAAATAGAAAATGGAGAATTTCTGGCCTGAATTCAGTGAAGAGACATTGAAGACAGGGTCAGGAACTATATCTGTTTAACAAGGAGGAAATCTTTGCCCAATAGGAAAGCTTGAATTTTTCTATTGTTCTGATAAACTATGGAGATACAAGCTCAAGAATAGCACTGACTCTGATTTGGGAGCTTTAAAGAAACACACACACACACACACACACACACACACACACACACACACACACACACACACTACACACACATACACACACACACACAAATATATCTTAATATTATCAATTATATATAATCAAAGAGAAAATTGCGACAGTGAAATGGTGTGCGGGAAGAGTTGACAGCAGGAGAGAGGGAAGCAAAGGAAATGATGTGAATACAGTACACATGTAGAGAATCCTCAAAAACATTTCAGATTATAAAACAGGTCTGAAAGAAAGGCCCAGAGAGTCTTCCTGCAAGGCAGCCCTCTTTAAAGAATTTCTTGGAACTGGAGCTGTCAGTTTCCAGGCTTAACTTCATATGTTTACCTCCTGTTAAAGACAAATTTTTATGTCTGATGCTTACCTAAGGAGACTAGTGTCTTAGTTCTTATCTGCAGGTTTGTATAGCAAAAATCTCCCATAGTTGATCCAGTTATGCTCAGTTCTTCTATTCCTGTGGAGGTTAGTTTTAGTAAAACTCAGCTAAACGCTTTTCTCTCAAGTACTGACGAAGCATAGATGAGATCCAAGTGCTTCTGCTTGACTCTAGTAGGAATGGCTGTTCTCAAGCTGGCTTACTGCCTGAATTGTCCAGTATCTGAGGTATATGAGCCTTGTGTACTTAGCTCATGGCTAGATTAGTGTTTGTGCTTTGGAGTGTGGCCTTAGTAGTGATTAAAATCTTCTATGTGTCTTCCAGGCTCTACATTCCCATACAGAGATGATGGGCTTTTTCTCTAGTGTTTAAAATGTATTTAGTTTAATGAAGTGGCAACTTCTCTCTGTATCTAAAGTGACACATTTCTGGGGTAACGTTTTATGTTTTCACTTCTTAGACACTCATCAATGACTCTCATAGATGTTGACTTCATAAGTTACAGACTGTAAAGGCCATAGGCTGGAGGAAGTGGCAGGAGCAAATTGTCTCACTGTTGGAAGTATCAATGAAGAATGAGTGACCACAAACACCAGTGACAGGCTGCAGCAGACTGCAGTCAACACAGCCCTAATATCGAGCTTAAACAAAGAATACAAGAAGTGTGGTGCTGGCCCCAGCAAAATTCTTACATTGACACCAAAACAATCTTCTTCTTGTTATAGAGTTTTATGACTGTGATGTCATTGAACACTGACAACAACAGACTGTTATATCACAGATGAAAAGCTCTTAAACTAACCAAGGGACACCATTGTGCCAAGACTGGAGTTTGCCATAAAACTATGGGTCACTGAAATCTGTCCACTTCTGAGCAAAAACTCCAGGGAAAAGAGCTGTGAATTTAGGGTTCAATTTAGTTGTTTTGATTTGGACTTCTTTATGAGTAGAAAGAATTAAATTGGCCATATGTGACCTTGTGTTTCGAGGAAATCAAATCATTCAAACAAGATAATTTTGCCTCTTGGCCAACAATTCCTTTCCTTTTCAACTCCAAGGTTACGAGTCCCTGCCTGAATATATTTTACTAGCGTTTAGTGGATTGTAATTGTTCCATTGTTTCTCTGGTTACAACCTCAAAATGTATTGCAGACAACAGCTGAAATCATTCTCTGTACTAATTCATCGTGGGAGTGAGAGTCAGATTGCAGCACTCAAATCTACCTTGGGAGGAACCATTGAGAGCACAGCAAATTCTCTTCCTGCATTTGTCTGTTCATATGTCCATCTGTTCTGCTCTTTTGCTTACCTGACATATACTAATTGAGTCCTAAATGTATGTCACATAATTGCATTGAATGCTGCTAATTAGAACGTCAGGAGAAAACACTTCTCTTGCCCTCATGGAGTATTTTTGCTTCTGGCAGGAATAATGTATTTCTTTGAATGTCTTCCCTTCCTTCCTCCCTCCCTCCCTCCCTCCCTCCCTTCTTCCTTCTTTACCCTTCTTTCTTTTTTGTATGTGATCTATGTGTAAGTGCATATATGCATAGTTCATGAATGCATGTGTGAAGATCAGAGAACAACTTTTGGGAGTCGGTTTTCTCCTTCCTTAGTGGATTCCAGGGATCAAACTCAGGTAATCAGATATCTTCAGTGAGTCACCATGTTAACCCATCTTTGATTTCATTACCTCCATATTAAATAAGTTTTATAATGGCTGCCTTTTTTAGTAGCAGAAATGATTATTTAACAAATATGATGAATAAATAACAGGAGCTGTTCTTGAACCTTTAAAACATGCTCATGGAACATTGTTGTGGAATATTTTGATTCCATTCTAAAGTGCCCAAGACTGCTAATAAAATTTGTTTTGAATCAGAGGGTCAAGCTAGTTACAACAAAGTTAAGCATATATGTTTTGGGAGACTGAGTACAGAGAGACAGACAAAGGAAGCTGTAGGGTGGGGCTTAGAGAGGGTTTTGGACTTTTTGGATTGCCGAATAAAAGAGAAAGTAGGTCACTGGTCACTTTTCCACCCCTTCTCTGATCATTTAGGTACTTATGCAGATATCTGACTCCAGAGTTTTTATTGATAAAGAGTAATTAGACAAATGCTTCACCTCATAGTTTAAATGACTACACAAACTGATAAAACAATGATCTTTGTATAAGATAAATATAAATATACCTAGTCACAGAGAATGTTCTACAATATTGCATTTGCTTCTCATTACATTGGGCAGAAAACAAAAGGAATCATGAGTTACAGAACTGCATTATGCCGATGTCTTTCAGATGAAATTGGGATCTAGTTTCTGGTTGCCTTTATTGAGAGTTTAGATTAATAAGAGATTGACCATGCAATTAAAGCCTGGAGTTCCTGGGAGAATGGCAGAAGGGAGGAATGAAATTGCCCATGGAAGATTCATGCAGCATAGGACTTACATCTGGGTACTTGAAAAATCTCCATAAAAAACACAAACAGAGAAGCCTATAGCCACTCCTCAAAGGAATGGGGATGCATAGCCCAGAGACAGAGAGACATCGGGTAATGAGTCAACAGCATTTTCACAGGTAGACTTAAGGAGGTTGCTGTCCTTCTACCTGGATCTTTCTAAGAATGGAGCTGAAGTTTTCCCTTTATGCCTGGGCAAATGCGTAAATACCAGAAAATCTGGTGAAATTTTAGAAGCAGGTGGAAATTTTTCCCTCTCTTTTTCTGCTTCTCTGACTGGCACTGAGCAATTGCTCTCAACATCATGTGACTCCTCTTCACTCTGTGGTACCCTTTACATTCAGAAAATTCTCACTCTTGCAGGAATCCCTCCAACTGTACTTACGTTTTCTTTGGTTCCTGGTTTTCTTTTTCACTACTTTAATACCCAGATGTTTCTAGAACTTTCTGTCCACAAGACTATTTTTATTCCTGAGTTGCCTCTTAGGGTCTTTGCATTGTCTGCTCAAGGTTGTCAGAGAGCTGGTACTCCCTCTGCCCCAGTGGAATTCACGATGGTGAGGAAATGCTTGAGTATGGAAATATGTTTCTGCCACTCTCCTGGTGGCCTCTCAACTTCAATGAACTTAAAAGTTTTACTATTTTAGCTGAGTAGAACATGGATGGGTGGTTGTAGGATATAATTGTCTAAACAAGCACACAAAGTTTTACATATGCAAATATATTGTGCTAAAAACACATTGCAATTAAGAAGGTATAGTTTATGGCCATGACACAGGAAGCCAGATATGGGCTCTGGGACTCAGTGGTGCTTGCTTTTATTTGATTTTTTTTATTACATCCTCATCCACAAAAGCAGTTCACCAAAGCTCATATTTCTATTTTTCCAAAAACTTATGTTTCAGTTTTCCCTTTTGTTCCCGTTTTCTTTATGTGTGAACTTTAGAACAAAATTATGCTAGCAAGTAACAGAAGTGTCCAGAGTAGTGAGGAAGGTGGCCAATGCATGACAGTTTGGGAAACTCACATATTTAATTAGGAATGGTGTGGGGTCTGAGTGCATCCTTAAATGCCCAATTCAAACAAGTAGTAACTATTTGGCAAATTTGGTAAAATATAAGAATGGCATCAAAGCTGAGCTACCGTTGTATGAGAGCCTGAGTAAAAATAATATGTCAGAATTTACAAACTATAATATTCCTGTGAAATTTTATTTTAATATCCTGAGGGGGTAATGTTGTTTTAGTTACTGTGTAATTCTGTGCTTTATATATTTTAAACAATGTGTTAATTTTTGTAGCATGATCTCATTTCTCACAGGTAAAGAGTATGTGCTTATCATAACACTGGAGGAATTTAATCGGACTAGATCTCAATTGTTCTGTGTTTCTTATTTTTTTTTTTTTTGACTATGTGAATTCTCAAAGTATGGACTGTCCAAAACAAACATTAATTTGTCTAGACATTAAGCCTAGTTTTGTTTTTAAGACTTTCACAATCAACATGTTAATAATCAAGTCGCTTCAGTATGGCATACATTCGAACTTCTATTTCAAAATTGGATCTGGGGTCTGTAAGATGGCTCAGTGGATAAAAGTTCTTGCTATATAAGACTGAGGACCTGAGTTTGATATCTGGTACCCACTATTGTAGGAAAGAATTGATACTGTCTTCTGACCTCTACATATGCAATAAAGCACATACATGTTTACACTCACACACTCACACATGCTCACATGCACATACATATTCTGTCTTAGTTAATGTAACTACTGCTGTAATGAAACACTACGACCAAAAAGACTTGGGGAGGAAAAGATTTATTCGGTTTATGCTTCCACATCACAATTTATCAACGAATGAAGTCAGCACAGGACCTCAAACAGCAGGATCTGGAGCCAGGAGCTGATGCAGAGGCTTCATGGAGGAATGCTGGTTGCTGGCTTGTTCCTTTTGGCTTGTTCAGCCTGCTTTCTTATAGAATCCAAGACCATCAGCCTGGGGATGACACCATCCACAATGGGATGGGCCCTCCCCCTATAAATCACTAATAAGAAAATGCCTTACAGGTTTGCCTTACAGCCTGACCTTATGGAGGCATTTTCTCAATCTAGGCTTCTTCTCTGATGACTCTAGCTTGTGTCAAGTTGACATAAAACTAGCTAGAACACATACTAAATCTAAAAGATATTTTTAAAAATTGACCAAAAATGCCAAATTTTGGTACACTACATGACCAGATGTATAGTTGGCTGGTAGAGAATGGAGGATAAAGTTTGGGAAACAGAAATAAGGGAAATGAATTTTACATATTGATGTAACTTGGGATGTTAGGGCTCTCAGAGGGGAAGAAACATGGTAACATGCTGAGACCAGGTTTTGCCTGGAAGAATTTCAGAAGTGCACACTGCCATTGAAATTGGTCTTATGTTCTTTTCCTGCATCTGTATCTATGCATACCAACTTTGGACTGAAAGTATCTAGAAAAAAAGTGGTATTCGTGCAGATTTTTTCTTGCCATTCTTCATGCAATTTTACAAATATTTATATAACATTTACATGTTATGAGATGTTACATTCTATGAGATGTAAGTAAACTTAAAGAACATGGAAGGGTATGTGCACACATATGCCATATAAAGGCATTTGAGCACATATACACTTTGAAGTCTGTGGAAAGTTCTGAAACCTATCCTATGGATACCGAAGAATAAATATATCTGTTTGTACATACAAGGAAATGTCTTTGTTTCCATCTTTATTCTTGACATTTTCTGGTTTGGTCTTCCTACCTTTGTCAGTACCTGCTTATTGTTTATTTATTCTGCATTACATTACCACTCCTATAGTTTCACTTAGTTCCTTCCTTTATATTCCAGATAGTGTCCTTCTGTAAACAAGTGGAACATACTATATAGTAAATAATGCTGCTTACCAACTTATCTTGTGTGCATACATGTATTATATGCACAGAATGATATGCTATATGCATTTAGTTTTCTTGATTTAATTTAAAAACCAAATCATCTTTTTATAAATAATGCAATTGAATATCACTATTCGACACTTTTTAATATTACTTGCCTACATTTTTCCCTAATAAGACAGGGAAAGGAAGTGAACAAAATATCAACAAGTTAAAATTGATTTAGAACCTGAGTATATATTTCATTGTGCAAAATTGGATTTCTCCTTGGAAGAAATGGCACCTGTGCCTTTTGGAAAAGTTGACATGCACACAGATGATCTTGGAGACCAGTTGTTGTTGTTTTGATACAGCTGCTGTGATGCAGCTGCTATGGCCTAAGAAACACAAACACGAGATTGAGCGCCCACGTGGAGTTTATTGAGAGGGGGGTAGCTGGTGGCCAACCGAAAGCGGGGAGAGAGAGAGAGAGAAGCAAGAGAGCAAGAGAGAGAAACAAGAGAGAAGCAAGAGAGAGAAGCAAGAGAGAGAGGCAGACGAGAGAAGCAAGAGAGAGAGAGGTGCGCTTGGTTGCTTTAAAAGGGGAGCTTGCGCATGCCTAACCTAGTCTCTGTGGCCAGGTAGCTTGGGCAGCGGGGCTTGCGAATGCGTAACCGGTCACCGCCCAGCCAGGTAAGGCCTGACATAGTGATTATGCATCCCGCCCGTCAGAGGCGGGGCCCACAGACTGCCGAGCCTCAACACCAGTGACCTTTAAGAGTCCCTTAAAGCCTAGGTTCTATGACTCTGGACAATGCAACCTAGTACAGAAATATTAGTGTCGGTGTGGCTATTTCCAGTGTCACTCTAAAAATTGACTAAATGCACATGTACAGTTATGTCCTTAAGAACAACTGGAAAGATTAGCATCATATCCCATTACCTTGTATTCAGTAAATAATCATGAGTGCCTGCTGCAGGAAGAAAGTGGGTTAAGCACTCTGGATGCAAAGGAAATGACAGCAGATCTTTACCATAGAAGAGTCCAAAGGTCAGGGAAGAGACGGATTCCATGGTCCAGTCGAGGAACAGAGAAGCAATGTCACTGGCTAGGCTGACTTCCCACCCAGTAATTAGAGGTAGGCCGGAAGCTGCATGTTAACAACCACAAGAGACTCATCACCATGAATCATTTGCAGTTACATTCTACTTTTTGCCGCAGGTGGGTCATTTATATTCTTCTCAGAAGTCTGTCTGCCAGTCTAAATGCTGGGGTAAGCTAACTTGTTGTTCTGTTGTAGACAAGAAGGGGACTTTCCCAGAAGCCACTAGAATGTGCCTGGACTTGAGCTAAAGTCTAACACAAAAACAGGGTGGAATGTTTTTTTTCCCCTATTCTATGCAAAGATTTTTGGCCCTTTGGAAGTTTGCTTGAACTTTCAAGCATTCAGTCCTTGAAAGAATACACAGGTTCACATTGAGAGTAGGTGTTTGCTGACTTGCTGATTCATAAACATGGTCAAGAAAGATGTAACTTTCCTAGATACTATTAATTCCTCTCAAACCCAAAGTTTAACTTAAAGACATTGCAATGGCTATTCAAACCAAAAAGTAGAAAGTATTGGCTGTTTCCATGTATGTCTTTATACAGGAAAAAGAGATGTTGGCAAAATTAAATTAAGGTCTGAAAATTAATTTAAGATAAGGCAGCTTTCATTGCCTGCATGAACACATTCATTTAACACTATGTCCCCCACGAGGTAGGTGTGTGTGTTGTGTGTGTGTGTGTGTGTGTGTGTGTGTGCTTGCATTCATTTTCCTTTAGAGTAGAAGTTACACTATCCTAGGAAGTTCTATAGAACTTTGGTGTAATAAAATAATAGTTAATATTATAATGGGTTTAAAATAAAAAAAAAGAAATTTAATGTCTAAGTGATGTCCCAAGAATTTACTTTCAGATGGCAAAATAAACATGAAAGGGGAAAGGGAAACATCTTGTCAAAGCAACCACCCAGCTCAGCTTGTATTTTATATTTTGCAGTTCATATTATTAATACCTGGCAGATTCAGACATTTTCTCTGGTGCATGGTGATGAAGCAGTTGGCTGAAAAACTAGCCCAAGAAAATCCTGTGTCCTGCAGCTGCTCTTCCTTATGTGGATCCTTGGAGTGTTTAGGCAGCCATATTATTTATCTGTCTCCAACTTTCTTCTCTAAGCAAATTCTGCTCACACACTTGGTGAGCTCAGCACTTGCTAGAACATCTCCCCAATTCAGTCTTGACATAGACTGTATTACTTGGCCTCACCTCATAAAGTTGCCAACAAAACCAGAATTTACAATGACTTCCACATGTGTATATGTGGCAATTCTGGGGACAGAAGAGTAGGAGTTAGAGCAAGAAGAAATAAATGTCCTGTAAAACATCTGAGTCATTCTGGCCTTCTTTCAGATTAGTGGCACATTTGTTTTTTCTCTGGCCAGAGACAGGAAGAACTGCCACATTTCTTGGCCAGCCTGGATTTATAGTAACTTATCCTTTTGCCTGTATTCATGAATGTCAGTGTTTTGCTTAGTGCTTCAGACCATGACCCACTTTCAAACATCTGCCCAGATGTTAGTTGTATAGAAATGACTTTCCATACCAAGACATTTTTTCCTATTACATATTTGGTTGTTAAACATCATTAAATAAACACATGGCAAACTCACCTATCAACCCAGCCAACAATCCACTGATAAATATCTGCTTGGGATAGACTTTTTCTTTGCTCTAATCACGAATGTATGTGTTTCTCACCAGATATAGCTTCTGTAATTCAGGAAAATGCTTTGCTTTTCCAGGGCTTAAAAAGTTGTAACTAGCGTCCAAATGTTTTCTGTGATCAGTTAAACTGGTTTCAGGGAGATACAAGTACAGGGCCCTTATCACTCTTGCTATCTACTCTCTAATCACCACTTGGATGAGTGTATTTACTAATGGTAAAACGGGGTATCTTAATAGGATTTTGTTTTGTGAAAGAGAGAGCCTAATATTTTCTGGATCAGTGATGTAAGTGTAGATTATTGATATTGACAAATGAAGAGGCTTGGTATAAAAGCATGAGAGTAGCAGCCCTTTAATAGTTACTTGTATAATATAGACTATGCAAAACACAGGTGGTGAATCTGAGGAACAGTTCAGAAGGAGTTTAGTCCTGTCCTTTGGTTTTGAATTAGTCATGAAAAATAAAGGAAGTTCATATCCTAGGGCAATAACTTGACTCTATGTAGGAAAATGTTGAAGACAAAAATACCTCCTCACTTGATCAATGAGCCAAGCTAGGGAATAAAAGCCTCCTGGAGGGTCAGTGCTCTTGCTTCTCATGGATAATAGGTGGAAGATGGGGCAATGTCTAGATGCTGTATTAGTTCTGCTGCTGTACATTTCCATAATTATTTTGGATTCACTCTTGAATTGCTGTGGGTTTCATAATTTTTTCATTATATACTTTAGTAACCAGTTTAACATATTCCCCCAAAGCTGGAAGTAAACTCCTCAAACTTATTTATTCTATCCCTACCTTAGCTATAATCAGATGACATGTGGGACAAGGGGTGCGTGTGGGTATTCCTTGCCCCACACCTTTTCTCCTCTTTCCTCTCTCTCTCCTATTCTTTACTTATTCCCCTCTGCTTGTCTTCCTTCTCCAGAGACTATTCTCTTACAGAGTCAAGGGAAGGCATCTTAATAATCTTACAGAGTTCCTACAACACATCTGCTTACCCTTGAAGTGCTATGGCTTGCCTCTCTGAGAAAGATTCCAAAGTGATCATGATAGTTTACAAACCTGTACTCCTAGTCCCCATCAAGGCTAAGCCCTTCTTGGGTCTCCTTGGGAAGCATCTGCACTCTAACCAATTGGCATGAGCCCCATGCTTTGCCTTAAACCCAAACCTCATTCTCCTTGAAAACTTCTTTCTGCTTTAAAATCTCTACCAGTGGTTTGTAGCTGCCAGGAAAGTTCCTTTCCTTCTCTTCACTCAGGAAATTCTTACTCATTTTAAAGTCACACATCTCTAGGCAAATTTTCCACAACTTCCTTTCTGGGTTATAACCATAGCTTAGAGATTCTATGACATAGTTTTTATTTCCTTCCTATTGCTTATTGTAATTATAATGATATATTCTTGGTTGGGTGATCCCTTATTTAAAGTCTGTTGACTAGATTCTCCCATGATGGAAGACAACATGTCTATTTTGTTCAGCATGCTATATTAGCACTGAGCAAATGTCTAACACAAACTTGATACTTAGTAAACATAAATTGCCTGAAGTCCTTTTTTTAATTGTCTAACAAACTTCTAGAATTATATTTTGCAGTGAAAATACAATAGACGCTACAAATACATACAAATAAAATAATTTTTTGAGCTTGAGGATGCTCATTAGTAGAGTATGTGCTTAACATATGCAAAGACCTTGGCTCAATGCAAAAAAAAAAACATAAGCAAGGGGGTGGAAGTAAAAGTTATTAATATTTATATTAACCATGGTGAAAAGAAACAGGTAAGAGGTAAGAAGTCAACATATTCACCCTTTCTTCCTTCTGATCCATCTGAACACGGCTATAAAATCTGGCCATGATGATGAGCCAGGCACATGTTTAAGGATCTACAAAAGTAAACAGTAGAAGAAAGACTTGGGAAGAGTGGGCATGAGGGAGCAGGAAGATTGAGTTAGGGAAAGAATAGAAGAGAGCAAGAAAAGAGATGCCATAATAGAGGGAGTCATTGTAGGTTTTAAGAGAAATCTGTCACTGGGGAAATGTCCAGAGATCTAGAAGGATGACCCCAACTAACAATCTAAGTTAATACTGTAGAGGCTACCTTAAATGTCCTTCACCAATAATGGGATTGATGACTACCTTATAGGCCACCCTAGATTTTTAATCTAGTAGCTGATGGAAGCAGAAGCAGACAGCCATAGCTAAACACTGAGCTGACCTGGAATCTGTTGTAGAAAGGGAGTAGTGATGAGCAAAGAGGTCAAGACCAGGCTAGAGAAACTGCTGACCTGAACAAGGGGGAATTAATGGATTCCAGACTGATAGTTGGGAAACCAGCATAGGGCTGACCCCCTGAAAGTGGGTGATATTTAGAAGGAATAAGCTTATGATACTTAATTCTACATCTCAGCCACAATAACCAGGTGTGTCTTCTTTCACTATGAAAGTAATTTTTTAGGAGGGGTTAACATCTAAACCAGTAGAGTTCAAGTAAAGCAGATTACTTTACATAATCTGAGTCATCTTCAATCCAATTAGCTGTAAGGCTTTAAAAGAAAAAGACGCTTGGATTCTGTGGAAAAGCATTTTCCCCCTGAAAATACAGCTGTCATGTGTAAGTTAAGAATTAGTTCCTTCATGGGTTTCCAGCTTGTCAACTGCCCTGGGATTTAGACAAGCCAACCATGCAGTCACTGAGCCAATGTCTTATAATAAATCAGAATGCATTCCTACACTGATTCTCTGGAGAGCCGTGACTAGTGAGGAGTGGACAGACAGACATCTCCATTCAGTAAAACTGTAGTTCCAAGAAAGATAAGAACACCCCCACTGCCCTCTTTCTTCTTTTCGTCCCATGTTGAAATGAATGGGGTTAGAACTGCCTAATTTTTTTCTTGACTTAGGATGATGTTTGCTATAGGTTTTTCATATATGGACTTCAGTGTGTTGAGATTCTCTTTTATTGTACTCTCCGGGACTTTTACTATGAACATGTTGTATTTTGTCAAAAGCTTTTTATTAAAAAAAAAAACATATATTGAGATGATCATTTGATTTTTGTCTTTAAGTCCATTTGTGTGGTTTACTACATTTATTGACTAGAGTATGTGGACCTATGCCTCTATCTCTAGGATAAAGCCAACTTGGCCTTGGAACATAATCTTTTTGATGCATGTATGTATTTGATTTGCAAGCTTTTTATTCAGCATCTTTGAATCTCTATTCTTCCTTTTGTTTAGTTGTGTCTATATGGTTTTTCTATTAGTATGATATTGTCCTAATAAAAAAACTCTGAGAGTGCTACTTCTGTTTCTTTTTTGTCTTTTTTCTTCTATTTTATTTAATATTTTAAGGATTGACTGTAGAACTTCTTTGAAAGTCTGGTAAAATTCTTCTGTGAATCCATCTGAGCTTGTGTAATTTTTAGGAGAAGTATTTTTCATTACTATTTCAGTCTCCTCATTTATTAAATATCTCTTTAGGTTGTTGACTTCTTCTTGACTTAACTTTGGTGGTTTGGCTGATTAGAGAAATTCTTCCATCTCTTCTAGATTTCCCAACTTAATGGCAGAGTAATTTTTGTTTGTTTGTTTGTTTGTTTGTTGAGACAGGGTTTCTTTTTGGAACCTATTCGGGTACTCACTCTGTAGCCCAGGCTGGCCTCGAACTCACAAAGATCCACCTGCCTCTGTCTCCCGAGTGCTGGGATTAAAGGGATGCACCACCACTGCCTGGCTAATGGCAAAGTATTTTAAAGTATTCCTCTGTGTGTGTGTGTGTGTGTGTGTGTGTGTGTGTGTGTGTGTGTGTTACCATTTTCCTATCCATTCTTGATTCTATAACTTTGGATCAACTCTCTTTTACTTATTTGGGCCAAAAGTCTGTATAATGTATTTCTCTTCCAAAGAACCATGTTTAGATTCATTAGTATTTATTATCTTTATGTTTTCACTAATTTCATTTATTTCTCTTCCAGTTTTTCTTATTTCTTGCTATCAACTGGTTTTGTGTTTGGTTTGATTTTTTTTTACATTCTTTAATTGTATTAAGGAACCATTTATTTGTGCTCATTCTGATATTCAATGTAGGACCTTAAAGCTATAACTTTTCTTCATAGGACTGCTTTTAATACATTCCAGAGATTTTTGTGGTGCTGTGTTTTCATTTTCATTTATTTTCAGGGATTTATTTTGTTATTTTTTTTCTTGATTTCTTTTTGCTCCATTCACCACTAAGCAATTAGTCATTAAGTCTCCATGAGTAGAAATTTCTTCACTGGGTTTTTGTTTATTTTGTTTTTATTGTTGTTGTTTTGAGTTTTATTACATTGCATTCTGATAGGCTACATAATGCTTTTTCATTTTTCCTGAATTTGTTATAGCTTGTTGTTTGTCACAGGAGGTCTCCTTCTTTAGAGAAACTTTCATTGGCAGCTGAGTAGAACGTTGTTTAAGTTGAATGGGTATTCTGTACATAGCTATTAGGTTCATTTGATGTAGGACATTTAATTCTGAGTCTATGTTAAAGTTTTGTTCACATGACCTGTCTATTGGAGAAAGTAGGTACTGATATCACTTACTATTACTATTATATATGTGTTTTATATTGGAATGTCTCCTTGGTTGTTTTCTTGACTACAAATGAAATGTCCGTTACCTCATTTGATTAGTTTATCTTGAGATTTATTTTTTAGATATTAATATATCAATTATATCAATGCCTGTTGATTCACAGTTCTATTTGCTTGGAATAGTAGTTTCCCTTTTTTCACTTTAAGGTGGTGCTATTTTAATGCTGGATTACTTGTACACAACAGAATGATAGATTTTGGTTTTTAATTGTTCAGATAACCTATGTCTTTTGACTTGAGACTTGATGCAATTAATAGTTAAAGGTATTATTGAAAGGTGTATGTTGACTAAGTCGTTTTGTTTAGTTTTTCTATTCTGTTTGTATTCGTAGTTGTATTTCACATTTCAGTAATTATATGCCTTCATTTATTTTCTTTCTGGAATCTTTTGGCTTACCTTTCTCTTATCCCTCTTTTCAGTACAAAGTATTGCCTTTAGTATTCTCGGTAGGGCTGGTTTGGTGGGCATGCATTCTTTTAGCCTGTTTCCTAGAAAGTTATTCTTTTTTCAGCTATAGCAGACAATTTTTAAAAACAAATTCATATATGACATCTATGGTCTTTTATAACCTAGAGTATATTGCTCCATGCTGACTTTCATAATTTCTACCAATAAATTAGCTGTTATTTTGATCAGGTTCCTTTTATATGCTGTATGTGTTCTTCCTCTTGATGCTTTCAGTATTTAGTGATTTAACTATGATATGTCATGAAAAGATTCTTTCTTGTCTACTTGATATTCTGTGTGTTTCACATATCTGTATGGGTATGTTTTTCCCTAGTTTGAAGAACTTTTCTTCTATGATTTTGCTGAGAATCTGGTCTATCCCATTGTCCTACTACTGTTTATATGTGTTTCTTCACTCTGTTATTATTTATATCCTTTGTTTTCATGATATAATTCTTCTAGTTGTTCTTCAGTACTAATGTTCTGCCTTCTAATTGATGCATTTTCATTGTAATTCTTTCTTTTAAGTTTTGTAATTGTTTTATTGAGATTTTCAATTGCATATTTATTTCAGATTGAATAATTTTCAATATTTCTATTTCTTTCTGAATTTGGTTTTCAATCCTGGATTGTCTTTGTCACTTATTTTCTTGACTTTGTGTCTCATGTGGACAAAACAGGATGGGCTGGTATACAGGATATGCCACCTGGCTAGAACCTGGAACTTAGAAAAATTACAAAGAGTTTTCAGGAGTATGAGCCTGGGCTCTGCTTATGGTCACAGGGTAGTTCTGAGATTGGAGAGGGTCAGGCAGGATGGCATCAGAGGTACTCATATAATGGGCCAGTGAACAGCATAATTTTCCTTGGCTGAATCTGGAGCATGGATCTGGCACAGACAGTTACAGGTTGATGAGAGAATGGTGGAGAACTATGCTGGGGAGCGCAGATATCTTTCCATGAGTCCATAATATCTAGGTAATCTAAAGGATCTTTGTCAGTGAGGGGTTTATGAGTTGGCCGTTCTCAAAGTGAAAGTGAGAGTAAGAGAGTGATGGAAAAAGAGCAAGGGTGAGTCTGAGAGAGAACAGGCAGGAAGCAAGAGTGAGAGCAAGAGAGTATGAGTATGAGGGGAGGAAGGGAAAGATGGTAGAGGGAGGGAGTGAGGGAGAGAGGGAAGGACAAGGGAAAGGAGAGAAGGAAAGTGTGGTGATATAAGATAAAAAAGTGAACTATTGAATCAACTTCTAAAAAAGAAACTTCTTTTGACACATTCAGAGAAAATATTCCATTATTTGGAAGGGTTGGACTTCTATATATTGTATACAAATATTGTATATTGATACAAATTTGAGATTAATTTTGTTAAAACATACTGAACTTACATTCCTAATCTTTTTCAAGGCACTGTACCTATACAGCTCATTTAACAATGAAATGTAAATTTCTAGTTCTTGAAAGTTATTATTACCAACTACATAGGATAATAAGGAAATTGAGGTTAGTAATTAATCACCTGTTACAATCAAAGTTTTAGTCACATTAGATAAGTTTTCAAGGTCAAACTGAGATATATTTTAGAAAGACAGATTGTCTTCAGACACTTCAGAGATCTACAGAATATGGCATTTAAGATGTTTTAATAACAGTTTTTTGTTTTTTGTTTTTATGACAATGAGACACATCTGCTCCTGGCAGCACCAATCTATTACAGAGAAGATGATGGATATCGAAGAAACTCCACATGGAGTTTACTTTCTTTGTGGTAAAAGTAAGCCACTGGGCAAAAAAGTGCCCTTGCTCTGATTGCTGACAGTAGGCTGGCTAAATAGGTCAAACAAAACACAAAAGAGAGTGACTGTAAAACCTTGCCAACATAAGGTGGAACTGTCATTCCGAAATCTTGTTTCATAGAAAAGTCTGTCAGATATGCTAGACCTGTAGGCTAAAGATGAATGTCCCAACACTGCAGAGGAATCTTGGGTAAATGTCCAGACAGACAGCTGATTTTGTCATTTCTCACATTTTTCGCTTATACGTACTTCCTGCTTACTTAGTTAATATTATTTCCTTCTCAGCAACTCTGAGGAGGTTGAGGACTAGATAGTTATAGTTATAGCTTTCTTTGTTTATCACACTCAGAAAAGAAACTCACTAAAGAGACATAAAAAGTTAATTTTGAGTTGGCAATGCATATTAGAATAGAAAGTAAATTAGGTACAAGACCTTGAATTCACCAAGATAGCATAGATAATGGAATATTTTCTCTGAATGTGTCAAATGCAAATGGACTAGACATTGTTGAGGTACTTGTTGTCTGTACATGAACACTTCAAAAATAGAGTTTCAAGTATTAATATAAAATCCACAGAAATATAAAGGTCAAGACCAGAGGCTTCAGAGCTGCTAAACATTCAAGGAAGAATGAATACTAATATTTTTCAAACCTTCCAATAAATAGAAATTGAAGGAACAGTATACTTCTTAATATGTTTAATGAGTCCAGTATTACCTTAACTAATACACCAAAGACACCACAAAAAAACAAAACAAAACAAAACAAAATTTCAACTCAATACCTATGACAATTTGGAAAACATCAAAATATAGGCAAATTAAAACTTAAAGCATATTACAATAATTGCACACCACAGTGAAGTGAGATTTATCACATGAGTCTGGCCAATCAACATGATAAATTACATAGTGAGACAAAAGCCAAAAATTACTCACACTTCCCCTTCCTCCCCCTACCAAAAAAAAAATTAGAGAAAGCTCGATATTAGTTCTTGCAAAAATAAATCTCAGTGGTTTCAGGCACAAGTACTTAGGAGACAAAAGCAGACAGATCTCAGTGAGTTCGAAGCCAGCTGGGGCTACATGATAAGACCTTGTCTCAAGTATTTATCAATAGCTGCAGAGGTGAAGAGGCACCTCACACATAAGGACAACTTGCTGTTATTGCAAGGGACAGAGGTTTACTTCCTAGCAACCAATAGTGGCTCACAACAACTCATAATTTTAATCCCAAGTGATTTAAAAACCCTGTCCTGAGTTCCACCAAGAACGCATGTGGTACAGAAACAAAAATATAACATAAAAAGTATTTCTTTATAAAGTTTCCATGGTACAGGTATAAAATAAAAGTTCATCATGATACAGCCAATCAAAAAACTCGGCAACCAGCATGATAACCAGTGGGGAGAGACTGAAAACTTCCCCTCTGAAATGTACGAAGTAGGGAATTTTTGTAATCTCTAGTCACTATAGTACTAGAAGTAATATCAAGACAAAACAAGCAAGATATAATACATCAACAGTATGTAAATCATCATGAGGAAGTAAACTTATCTTGATTTGCAGGTGACATGTTCCTCTCTGTACAAAACCCCAATGATTTAATCAGGAAATTATAGAACTAAAGAATGAATTCAATAAAGTTGCAGGAGATAAGATCAATATACACTTTCTGATCCCTAATGTTCTCCTCCCCCATCCTCTTTTCCCTGTCTCTGTTTTCTACCTCCCTCCTCCCTCACCATGCTCCCAATTTGCTCAGCTTCTTTCCCCTTCTCTGGGAACCACGTATGTTTCTCTTAGGCTCCTTCTTGTTTCCTAGCTTCTTTGGAGGTGTGGATTGTAGGCTGGTAGTCCTTTGCTCTATGTCTAATATCCATATATGAGCGAGTACATACCATGCTTGTCTTTCTGTGACTGGGTTGCCTCACTTAGGATGGTTTCTTCTGGTTCCATCCATTTGCCTTTGAACTTCAAGATTTCTTTGTTTTTCTTTTTTCCTCTGAGTAGTACTCCATTGTGTAAATGTACCACATTTTTTCCATTCATTCTTCAGTTGAGGGGCATCTAGATTGCTTCCAGATTCTGGCTATTACAAATAATGCTGCTATGAATATAGTTGAACAGATGTCCTTGTTGTATCAATGTGCATCATTTGGGTATATGCCCAAGAGTGGAATTGCTGGATCTTGAGGTAGACTGATTCCCATTTTGCCGAGAAACTGCCATACTGATTTCCACACCCAGGAATGGAGTGGTGTTCCCCTTTCTCCACATTCTTTTCAGCATAGACTGTCATTAGTGTTTTTGATTTTAGCCCATTCTGACAGGTGTAAGATGGTATCTCAGATTGGTTTTGATTTGCATTTCCCTGATGGCTAAGGAATACTGAGTCAGGGGAAGAATAGAGGAGAGCAAGACAAGAGATACCGTAATAAAGAGAGCCATTATAGGTTTAAAGAGAAATCTGGCACTAGGAAAATGTCCAGAAATCCACAAGGATGACCCCAACTAAGAATCTAAGCAATAGGGGAGAGGCTACCTTAAATGCTCTTCACCTATAAGGAGATTGATGACTACCTTAAATGTCATCCTAGAGCCTTCATACAGTAGCTGATGGAAGTAGAAGCAGAGATCA
Source organism: Cricetiscus sungorus (assembly GCA_030556225.1). Taxonomy (NCBI): domain Eukaryota; kingdom Metazoa; phylum Chordata; class Mammalia; order Rodentia; family Cricetidae; genus Cricetiscus; species Cricetiscus sungorus. The sequence continues at coordinate 5,874,990 of JANBXA010000729.1, read as the reverse complement.
ACAGCTAAGCATTGAGTCAAACTCCTGGAATCCAGTTTTAGGGAGGAAGGATGAGCAAAGGGGTCAAGACCATGCTGGAGGAACCCACAGAAACAGCTGACCTGACCAAATGAGAGCACATGGACCCCAGTTGTAAAGCTACAGAACCAGCATTGTATTTAACCAAGCCCTCTGAATGTGGGTCCCAGTTAGGAGGCCTGGGCAGTCTGTGGGAATTCTGACAGTGGAACCAGTATTTATCCCTAGTGTACAAATGGACTTTGGGAGCCCATTCCCCATGGAGGGATATTCTCTCAGCCTAAATACACAGAGGAGGGCCTAGACCATCCCCCAAATGTCTTGACAGATTTTGATTATCCACCATGGAAGGCCACACCCTCCCTGGGGAGTGGATGGGGGTGTGATGGGAGGGTTTGTGGGGGGCATGGGAGGATACGAAGGAGTAGGAACTGGGATTGATATGTAAAGTAAGATTGTTTCTAAATTAAATAAAATTTAAAAAAGAAAAAAAGAAGGAAAAAACTGAAAAAAAGATCGATTCACACAAAGATATGACAGCACACACACACACACACACACACACACACACACACACACACAAATAGTATAATAAAACATACAACCAGGCCGTAGTGGTGCATGCCTTTAATCACAGCCTTAGGGAAGCAAAGGCAAGTGGATCTCTGAGTTCAAGGCCAGCCTGATCTACAGAGCAAACTCCAGGACAGAGAGGGTTATAAAGAAAAACTCCATCTTGAAAAAAAAATAAAATAAAATCTCATTTATAACTGCATAAAATATTTGAGAATAAACTTAGCTAAGTAGGTGAAATAATTGTAAAATGACAGCTATAAACATATTGTGAAATTAAAGACAATGACATGAAATGGAGAGACTCCATGGCCATGGATCTGAAGTGCTATTGTTAAAATGTCATACTATCAAAAGAAGCATAAATACAGCACAATCTCCGTAAGTTTCAATTGAATTCTTCATAGCAATGGGAATAAAAAATAATCACAAAATTGTATGAGATAATAATATACCATGAAACAAAAACTGCAGTTAGAGATACAAGTTTATGCTACATGGTTTTATTAACAAAAACACTATATCACTAAAACCCTCATAAACCTATGGCACAGAACAAAGTGACAAAAAGTGGCTCCAGCACTTACAGTAGGCTGATGTTCATAAGAGTAAACAGAAGAAACAGGGCAAGAGAATTTATTTTTGAGAATTAAATTGGACCCTTGTATATCAAAAGAAATTAAAATGGATTAAAAACCCCTCAACATTAATGATTAGTTCCATAGCACTCACATGAAGCAACTTTTAATGAAAGCTTCTTGACATTGACCTTGGCAACATTTCTTATCTAGGATACCAAAATCAGAGGATACGAAAGTAATAGTAAAGATTATATCAAGCTATGCAGCAAAACAATCTGCAAAATCAAAAGATAACATGCATGTTGGGAAAAAATATCTAACTCTTGTGCCTGAAAAGAAGCTGATGTTTGTCAGTATCCAGAGTCATGAAATGTTTTTTTTTTTTTTTTAACTTTTTACAAGAAAACACAAAGCCTGATTTTTAATGGGCAATGATTTGATGCATCGAAAGAAAAGTATATATGATCATCAGGTAAGTGAGAAGGTGGTCAATGTCACTAATCATCAGGGGCTGTACACAAATGCCACCCTGAGATAACATCTCATACCTTGAAATAAGAGTTATCAGTAGGGCAGGAATGTTGGCACCAAAGAACTGGAAAAATGAAACTCTTAAAACACTGTTTCTGGAAATGGAAACTGGTGGAGTCATTATGGAAACAATATAGAAGTTCCCCAATAATTTAAAAGTAGTCACCATATCACCCAGCAATCTCTCTTCTGGGAATATGCTCACAGAAAATGAAATCACTCTAACTCAATTATAAGGTCTTACTTTTATAGGGATGGGAAGGTGGAAGGAGGAGGGAAAAGAACACATGAAGCAAATGGGATGATATAGCTTGAAGGTACAAAGTATAGATATGTATACCAAAAGGTATGAGGATAGTACAACATGAACATTATACATAGTGTATCCAGAATTTTTGCTAAAATTATAACCATGGCAGGGTGTGGATGGAGATGCCTGTTTGTTTTCCAATTTTCCAGCAGTAGCTGTTTTGAAGCATATAACAATAGCATGCTGCATACTTTAAATCTACACACACAAAAATTAATTTTAAGAAAAATTTGTTGTATGATTACATTCATCCTAAAATAGGTGAGAGGTAGAGAACTAGAGTTTGATGGAGACATAGATTAGTTGGGGAAAACAAGAGTTCCCAAATGAATGATGTGACACACAATACAACTTACTAGTGACAAAATGCACATTTACATAGATGAACTGGTAAATTTCCTACTATACACATTTTGGCATACAAAAACTTAAAGTTCATTCGAATATAGAAAAATTAGTTTTCCCAAGTGTAAGTGAAATAATAAGTAAAAGCATAAAAGGAATGACAAATAATACTGAGTTATGAATGTCTCATTATGTGGACATCTTTTGTCTTTCATGTAGACTCCAAACTTTCAGAAGACCAGGGATGATTTTATAGTTCATGTGTGTGTTTCCTGCTCCTTAGCTTAATGTCTGGTTATAAGCATGGCACAGATTCTTGTAAAGGGGAATTGTTATGTGATATTCCCTTCTAAAATAAGGACAGTTGAGTTCACAGTGGCAATGATAGGGAAGTTTCCCAAATTTGGTTTAAAAACTCAAACTTAAACTTGTGACTCTGAGTTCAAGGAGATAACTACGGAGCAGGAACAATGCACCTTAGTAAAGATGAGTTTGCTGTCTTTCTTCCTGTTGGAGCTCATTTGGAAAATAGTTCTTCACATTGACTTGCTTTCCATGAAGGTAAGGCATGGGTCCTATACAAGCGCTCAAGTATTGCTAGTTCCCCTTCTTCAACTTCTCTGAAGGTTTATTTTCTCTGTGGAATTAACTTAAAATACCTGTTCATGCATAATAATTAGCTGTACTTTTAGCATGACCTGGATTATATACAATAACTTGAGTGCTGAGTATTCATTGCCTTGTTCTGTGACATTAGGCAAGTCATGCCTTATGTCAGCTGTCCTTAAATGACTTCTGGGTTCTTGCCATCCTCCTGAGAGTGTGCTTTTAAAACACAATGATTTAATTTCTTTAAAATCACTTTTAACCTTCCTAGGCAATAGGAATAGGCTTATTTTTTCTTCATAAGCATGTCTATGGCTCAATGACAATTCTGTATCAGTTCTGAGTCCTAAAAATGATTTTATTCCAACCATAATTATGAAGATGGCCATGTTTTTTTGGATGCTTCATTTCCCACAAAGGATATGATTGGCCTAAAGATTTGGCTTCAGCTATAAGGGATAACGTTTGTGTTGCGGATGTGAAACACGAGTTTGTGTATTCCCAGACATCCTGATGATGGAGTGGAGAATATTATTCATATGAGGCCAGCATCAGATTCTGGGCAAATCAATGGGGTTAGTTGTAATACCTGAATCATGACTATTATCTTAAGATTCTGACTCTCAATGAATTTGGTTGAGTTGGAAAAAAATGTCTGTTCTTGCCTCTGTGCACACCACCAGAGAGCTATAAAATTGATGTGAGTGGAAATTTCAGCTGTAGCAGAAATTATAAGTCTGCAGCCAACATTTCCAAGTAAACTGAGAACCAACCAGAATGTTAAGAAAAAACAAATGACCACAAACCATATAAAATCTTCAGACCTTGGTAGAAAGAAAAACACACCAAGGACTCCAAAAGTGTGATTTATTAAAGACCTGAGTTCTTGAAAATGCATAAAATTGCACAGTTGCTCATAGAGACTCAGTCCTCAATGCATTTTGTACCATGTAGAAGCTATGCAGAAAAACTATATTTATGTATGGAGCCTATGAGTGCTATGATTTATTAGGCAATTTCCCCCATTGCAATGCTGTGTGGGCATGGGGTCCAGTGTGGAACCCTAACCAGAAGAAATCAACACGGAGCACAAGGGTCTGAGAATTGTCTTCAAAGGAACATTTGTGTGCAATTTGGCAGAAATAAAACTAACTAGGAAGGCTGGGAATCTTTAAAAGGAAGAATGTTCCCTCTGTAGTCCATCAACTGGAGTAGGGAGATTTGCCCCAAGGAAGGCCATTTGATCCATACCTAACTATGCCTACCCAGCTCCTCTTCGAAGAAGACAGAGGTGGCCATCAGGCAAGCTTGTGTAAATATTGTATACACTGTGGTCTTGCTGAGTGTATCCAGCATGTCAGCTGGAAGTGTGTTCTTCTTGAACCACATTCCTTAAGAGGCAATTCATTTTTTATCCACAAGATTAAATTTTACCACAAACTGCAAGAGGCGAACACTGGAAAAAGAATACGAGGTTATAATCCTTAAGACATATTTGTTCCTGAGGGAGAATTGCTACTTCAGTCTAAATCCTCTACATCTAATACCTAGATGTTTGGGATACTGAACATCCTTTAAGGAGAGTTCCTTCCAACAGATGGCTAGGAGATTGATACAGATGGTTGGGCTTGTACTTAGAAGCAGAAACAACGTTCACAACAAAATGTCATGTATTTCTCAAGATAGTTTCAAGGAATCTCTTCATGTGGCACAGTTTCTTTTCAACACATTCACAGGATGATTATATACCTAGATTTAATATGACTATATCGAAAAGCTTAATCTGAAAACTCATGTTTTTTATTTATAATGATATCATGTTCCAGTTAACTCATTGTAAACTAAAAATACAGTAAGATTAAAAATGCATTTAATACTCACCTATTGAACATAAGAGCTTAAAGCAGCTTGATCCAAATGATTCAAAACTCCAAATGTGTTTACACTGAAATGTTGACTTTTGTTGAGTACTTTCCTGAGGTACACACTATAAAGGCCCTATGGGCACACATTTACAGCCTTGTAAAGTCAAATGACCTTTGTGGAGCCATCCAAGCCAAGCACTTCTGTTGTCAGCATACTTGTATATATGTACATGTATGAGTCTGCAGATGGAGATCTCGTTCTGTCTTCTTCAGGAAAGCTCGTGGCACATGAAGCTCGAGGCACATGTAGCCTGGTTTAGGCTTCACCTTTGTTACTGTGGAACTTCCCATAACGTGGTAAGTTTCTACTCTTTGCTTGGAGCTGGTGATGCTTCTGACATCACCAACTGCTGGCTCTGGAGAAGCTCCCATTGATGGTCCCCTTAAGAGAAGGAGTGGCTCTACTCTGAATTTGATTTTAATCTGTGGTCTCCAGTCAGTGACCAAGTTCCTTTTAGAGAGTGTGAAGCTGAATGAGGAAAGTAGGATTTCATTTGGTTCACTGCAGATTGGTCCTGGGCAGATATATTTCCTACCACAAAGTTTTGTTGTTTTTGTTTTATGTTTTGTTTGTTTTTGCCTGTCTAAAAGGCATGGTTGTCTGATTTCTTAGACTCCCTTTTCCCATTGGATGCTTATCCAACCCTGCAATCATATTTAGAAATAATACTGAAGGGAAACATAGAAGCATGTAACACATTCAAGGACCTATTTTTGTTGTGTTCTTTCTCACAGATAAGAGCTTTACATTTTACTGGTGTATATAGTGTTATTTTCCATAATGACAGTCTGCCTCCTTCAAGTAAATCATGTACTTTGAACATTTTGACATCTATCCTACTTACTTTTCTACGTACATACATACATAAATACATACATACATACATACTCATGTGTATATATGTATATGTACATATATATGACTTTAGATAGCTATGTAAATCTAGAATCCACAAACCCCATATGAAAGGAAATGTTTTTGCACTTCTGTTTCCTCTTTTACCAAATATGGCTAATAGTCATTAAAAATGAAATGCTAGCTCAGGATGGGTTACATGCCCCTAATCATGTTACCCAAGAAGCTGAAGAAGGAGAAGTGAGAGTTGCAGGCCAACTTGGGCTATATAGTAAAACTCTATTGCAAGAAAAGAAAATTGCATTGTTTAAGATGTTTCATACCATGCACTTAATAAATGGTGAAAAATCATCATAATTAACTACAAAAGATAATCATAATAATTAACTTTGAAAGTTCATACCTCTCATTTCTTTGACTGCCTCATGCTCACTTTATAAATCCAAGCTGACTCTGTTTCACACATAATATTTTTCCATATGAAAAATTCTTATACTTACTTGGTGTTCTTTTAGTTCTCTGGCTACTACAGCTGCTTGCAACACACTTATATTCTTTCTTCCTGAACAGAACAAAGGACATGATAATGTCCTTTCCCACTTAGAACAGTGCAGAGCTATTCCTGAATGCTGATGATGACGTTGGTGAGCACTTTCAGCATGTGCACGTGCTGACTCATCGTGCTTTTAAAAAGTCCAGGGATGACAACGTGGTTCAGTGAGTAAAGGCATGTTCCACAAAAGCTGATGACTGAAGTTTGATCTATGGGACAGACATGGTGGAAGGAGTGTCCTCTGACCTTCATGTAAGAGCAGTGGTATGTCTCTCTCTCCTTCACTCTATCTCCCCCCACACACACATATACAAATAAATATTGATCAAAATATTTTTTTGTGATTTTATTGTTGCTATTCAGACCTCATATTCTTCAAAAAGTTTGACTCTTTGTACCAAAACCTTATCAAACCATATGGTTTCAAAGAGAAACCCTAAGTTAATATTATTCACACAAATAACAGTATAACCAAACTTTGAAAGATCATGTCTTTCACTTTATTCTTTAAACTAGATCAGAATACCTGTTCTAGTATCAGAAACATTGTTCTAATGATAATAGTAAGAGTAACACTAATTTACTCATTAACATAGCAACCAGGAAGCAAGTGTCACTACTGAGTTTCCATGGACATCCAAGGGTTGACAGTGCATTATTGTCACCCACCAAACAAAGTATCTGCCTTTCCAACACACCAACTAATAACATACAACTAATTACTATTAATGAACTATAGCAAAACATTGTGTTTATAATCAACCATCATTTTAGAGCATTATGAACTTCAACTATTAAGATGTCAGTTCATAAATCTCCAGGTTAAAGATGGAAAATACACCTCCTTGTTCTCTTTCAAATTCACTGCCTCTTATTTCATTAATTGCTGTTATATATTATATATACATTCATAGGTAAATGTCCCTAAATACATAAACACAGCATGATCAGTCTGTACAATGCATTGAATCTGTAGATTGCTTTTGGCAAGATTGCCACTTTTACTATGTTTATCCTACCCATCCAAGAGCATTGAAGACCTTTCCATTTTCTGATATCTTCTTTAATGTCTTTCTTTAAAGACACAAAGTTCTTTAACTTGTTTGGTAAATGTTACCCCAAGATACTTTATGTTGTTTGTGGTTATTGTAAAGGGTGATGTTTATCAGCTGTAGGAGTTCCCTGTTAGAGTTTTTTGGGTCGCTTATGCAAACTATCATATCATCTGCAAATAGAGAAAGTTTGACTTCTTCCTTTCCAATTTAGATCTCCTTGATCTCCTTTTGTTGTCTTATTGCTTTAGCTAGAACTTCAAGTACAATATTGAAGAGATATGGAGAGAGAGGGCAGCATTGTCTTGTTCCTGATTTTAGAGGAATCGCCTTAAGCTTCTCTCCATTCAGTTTGATGTTGGCTGTTGGTTTACTGTATATTGCTCTTATTATGTTTAGGTAAGTTCCTATTATCCCTGATCTCTCCAAGATCTTTATAATGAAAGGGTGTTGAATTTTGTCGAAGGCTTTTTCAGCATCAAGGGAGATTTTTCAGTTTGTTTATGTGGTGGATCACATTGATAGATTTTCGTATGTTAAACCATCCTTGTAACCCAGGGATGAAGCCTACTTGGTCATGGTGGATGATTTCCCTGATGTATTCTTGGGTTCTGTTTGCCAGTATTTTATTGAGTATTTTTGCATCAATGTTTATCAGGGATATTGTTCTGCAGTTTTCTTTCTTAGTTATGTCTTTGTGTGGCTTGAGTACCAAGATAATTGTGTCCTTGTAAAAAGAGTTTGGTAATGAGCCTTCTATTTCTATTGTGTGGAACAATTTGAGGAGTATTGGTATTAGCTCTTCCTTTAATTTCTGGTAGAGTTCTGCACTGAAGCCATCTGGCCCTGGGCTTTTTTTGGTTGGAGGCTTTTGATAACTGCTTCTATTTCATTAGGGGTTATAGGTCTATTTAAGTTGTTTGTCTGTTCTTGATTTAATTTTGGTAAGTGATAGTTATCCAGAAATGCATCCACTTCCTTTGAATTTTCAAATTTTATGGAGTACAGGTTTTCAAAGTATGACCTGAAAATTGCCTGGATTTCCTCTGTGTCCGTTTTTTTCTGACTTTGTTAATTTGCATGTTCTCTCTGGTTGTTTTTTTTTTTTTAGTTTGGATAAAGGTTTGTCTATCTTGTTGATTTTCTCGAAAAACCAACTTTTTGTTGCATTGATTTTTTTGTATTGTTTTCCTGACTTCTATTTTATTGATTTCAGCCCTCAAATTGATTATTTTCTGGCATCTACTCCTCCGGGGTGAGTTTGCTTCTTTTTGTTCTAAGACTTTTAGTTGTGCTGTTAATTCTCTAATGTTATTATGTTTTGTTTTCTTCATATGGGCACTTAGTGCAATGAACTTCCCTCATAACACTGCTTTCAAGGTGTCCCATAAGTTCAGATATGTTGTGTCCTCATTCTTGTTGAATTTTAGGAAGTCCTTAATTTCTTTTTTATTTCTTCTTTAAACCAGGTATGGTGCAATTGCATAATGTTCACTTTCCATGATTTTATAGGATTTGTGTGATTTGTGTGGTCTAATAAGTTGCATGATGGTCTGATAAGTTGCAAGGGACTATTCCATTTTTTTTTTTTTTTTTTTTTTTTTTGTATATGTTGAAGTTTGTTATGCCGCCTAGTATCTGGTAGATTTTAGGGAAGTTTCCATGTGAAGCAGAGAAAAAGGTATATTCTTTTGTGTTTGAATGGAATGTTCTATAGATGACTTTTAAACCCAATTGAGACATAACTTCTGTTAGTTTTTTTGTTTCTTTGTTAAGTTTCTGACTGGTGGTCCTATCTAATGAGAGTGGCCTGTTGAAGTCACCCACTATAAGTGTGTGAGGTTTTATGTGAGTTTCAAGCTTTAGTAGCGTTTCTTTTACGGATGTGGGTGCCTTTGTATTTGGGGCATAGATGTTCAGAATTGAGACTTTGTGCTTATGGATTTCTCCTGCGATGAATACAAAATGACCGTCTTCAGGTCTTTTTATTAATTTTGGTTTGAAATCTAACTTGTTAGACATTAGGATAGCCACACCTGTTTGCTTCTTGGGTTCAATTGATTGAAAGATCTTTTCCCAGCTCTTTACCCTGGGATAATGCCTATCTTTGAAGCTTAGATGTGTTTCCTGTATGCAGCAGAAGGATGGATTCTGTCTTTGTATCCATTTTGTTAGCTTGTGTCTTTTTATAGGTGAGTTAAGACCATTAATGCTGAGCGAGAGTAAGGACCATTGATTGTTAATGCTTGTTTGTTTTGGATTTGTTTTTGTCATTGGTATTGTGAAAACATTTGCCCTGCTTTACCCTTGGGTTCTGGTGCAGTGGGATTATCTATTGCCTATGACTTTGTGAGCATAGTTAACTTCCTTGGGTTGGAGATTTCCTTCCAGAACTTTCTGTAGGGCTGGATTTGTAGATATGTATTGTGAAAATCTTGGATTGTCATTAAATATCTTGTTTTCTCTGTCTATTGTGATTGAGAGTTTTGCTGGGTATAGTAGCCTGGGCTGGCATCTGTGGATTCTTAGTTCTTGTAGAACATCTATCTAGGACCTTCTGGCCTTGAGAGTTTCCTTGGAGAATTCAGGTGCAATTTTGATAGGTTTGCCTTTATATGTTACCTGTCCTTTTTCCTTCACTGCTCTTAATATTTTCTTTATTCTGTATTAGGTGTTTTGATTATTATGTGTTGACGGGTCTTTTTTTCTTTGGTCCAGTCTATTTAATGTTCGGTATGCTTCTTGTACTTTCATGGGCATGTCCTACTTCAGATTGGGAAAGTTTTCCTCAATGATTTTGTTGAATATGTTTTTGGCACCTTTGAGCTGGGCTTCCTCACTTTCCTCTATGCCTATTATTCTTAGGTTTGGCCTCTTCACGGTGTTCCACATTTCCTGGACGTTTTGTGTTAAGGATTTGTTGGATTTATGATTTTCTTTGGTTGATGAATCTATTTCCTCTAGTTTATCCTCAGCACTTGAGATTCTCTCTTGCATCTCTTGTATTATGTTGGTTATGCTTGCATCTGTAGTTTCCGATCATTTGCCCAGTTTGTCTATTTCCAGCATTCCTTCAGTTTGTGTTTTCTTTATTGTCTCTATTTCAGTTTTTAAGTCTTGAACCGTTTCCTTCACCTGTTTATTTTTTCTTGGCTTTCTGTACTTTCTTTAAGAAATTTGTTTATGTCTTCCATTTTTGTGTTTGTTTTGCTTCCATTTCTTTAAGGGATTTTCTCATATCATCTTTGAGGGCCTCTCTCACTTTTATGATGATAATTTTTAAGTCATTCTCTTCTGCTTCATCTGCTTTGGGGTGTTCAGGTCTTGTTGGTGTAGAGTCTCTAGATTCTGGTGGTGTTATGCTTGTCTTTCTATTGTGCTGTGTTTTCTTGTATTGTCGTCTTCCCATCATTTCTTCCAGAAGGTGTAGGTTGGGTCTCTTTCTCTCTCTATGGTACCCATGTGGGCTTAGGTGGGTCAGAAGTTTGATGTCTGTAGCACTGGGTGGTCCAAGCTCTCTAGGAGTTCTCTCCTCAGGCAGGCTCCAGCGATAGTGGTCAAAGATCAGGCTCCATCAGAAGACTAGCATTGGGGGTCAAAGATTCCGAAGGCTGGGACTCAGGATGTTTCTGCATACACCGATAGGCGGATCTAGCCAGGGCCTGGCACTCTCCAGCTAAGGACTCTTTAGCAGAGGCCCAGCCATAGGGGTCAAGATCCAGCCCGCAGGGACTCAGAGTGGCCCCGTGGGGATAGGTGGATCTCTGGGAGGGGCCTGGAACTCCAGTAGAGGTCCAGCAGTGAGGGTCAGAGGCCAGGCAGGTGGGGATTCTGGGTGGTCCTGCGTGTATAGGCAGGTCTAGTGTGCACAGAACAGCTCCAGGAAGTTTCCCTCATTATGGCTTTAAAGAGAAATCTGTCACTAGGGAATTGTACATAGATCCACAAGGATGACCCCAACTAGGAATCTATGCAAAAGTGGAGAGGCTACCTTAAATGCCCTTCCCTTATAATGAGAATGATGATTACCTTAAATGCCATCCTAGAACCTTCATCCAGTAGCTGATGGAAGCAGAAGCAGAGATCCACAACTAAGCACTGAGCCAAACTCATGAAATCCAGTTTTAGAGAGGGAGGAGGAATGAACAAAGGGGTCAAGACCATACTGGAAAAACCCACAGAAAAAGCTGTCCTGAGTAAGTGGAAACTTAAGAACCCCAGTTCCCCAGGGGAACCAACATAGGACCACATAACCGTGGGCATCAGCAAGGAGACCTGGGCAATCTATGTGGCCCCTGGAGTGGAACCAGGATATATCCCTAGTGCATAAATGGACTTCAGGAGCCCATTTCCTATGGAAGGATAGTCCCTTACCCTAGGCCATAACCCAAATGACTTGAGAGATTTTGATGATCCCTTATAGAAGGCCTCACCCTCCCTGGGGAGTGGATGGAGGATGGGATTGGGGGGTACATGGGAGGATGGAAGAGAGAGGGAACTGGGATTGAAATGTAAAATAAGATTGCTTTTAATTTAAATAAAATTTATTAATAAAAATATATTTAAAAAAACAAAACAAAAAGTAGAAGCAGAAAGTGAAACCTGTAACTCATCTGACAGGCATGCTCTGGGCTGAATGGACAGATGAGCCTTGTGGAATATTCTGGAAAGAACATTCCTCTGACATTCTTAGAAAAGACTTAACCATTAATCATCCATTAGATCAGCTTCTCATAGCAAACATACTAAGTGATAGCCGTGTGAAGCTGTAGGATATCATCCATGTAGCTGAAGAATATAAATGGGATTGAGAGATAAGACGTTTTGTAGAATAGTTTTCTTTCTAATGCATTTCTTTCAAAGTTACAAAAGTACAAAAAAAAAAGAATTGAAAATAAGCCTTTGTGGAAAGATTTCTAAGTTTTTAATTCACATGGAAAACATTACAGGAATTATTTCTAAACTTAGGTCTTGCTTTTAAACAAATATGACACATGCCATTTAAAAACTTCAAGATGGCAAAATAAAAGGCATATGGCATATCCTTGCAATTAAAATACATAATTTCAATCTTCCAGTAAGTATTTAAATATCAATGAGAGCCTGGGAAGTCCAAGTCATAGTTTTGTTTGTTTCTTGCTTTTTGGAAAAGGGTATGCCTCCACCATTGTCTAAGTCTTTGAAGGAGACTTCATCTCTGCACATTTGCATTTTGCTTAGGAAAGGAAGGCTGCTCTCCCACAGTGAAAATAAACTACTCTTTCACATAATCTACCAGGTAATGCTGATTAACTGAAGGAGTCCCACATATTAAAACCACAGTGGCTTATTTCTCATTCATGCTGGACAAATATTCATTCATCTTTGTTACCAGAGAGCGCTGATATCCACAGCTTTTAAGTAGTCACCATATAAGTCTTAGAGACAGTTATATCACTTGCAAAGAGAGCTCTGGAATGACTTCCAATTAAATGCTTAGCCCTAAATCTATCTACATCAAGCATTGGCCAAAATGAGTTATTTAAACTAGAAGGTACAACTTGATATACACCAGAAATATCTGCTGAACCATGTTAAGCATGACCACATGTGTCCACACCTACATAAGCTACTCTTGGACTGGCATTCATTTTTTCCTAGTATGAGACATCAATCAATTCTGAAAACACTTAGAATTCATGTGATACAATCATTTATCTCCTCCTATTTCTTTGTCTTTAGACATCATTTTAGGCTAAATGTATTGACTATTTGAACATTGTTATCATTGAACTAGCTATTTTCTCCATGATTACCTTTGACCTTATGTTTTCATAAACCAACTAACTCACTGTAGTTGTTATACTTCGCCTGAAATTTTGCTTCTCATAGTTGTAATTAGATGGAGTCAACTGCTATCTGAAAATATTTGTGAAGTCTTTCAAAAATTTACTCATTTTCATTTGCATGACATCATGAGGAAGAAGATGAACTCTCACTTATGCTGCTCCATCCTGACAAACATGTGAATCTTCATTTTGTTCAATGTATCCATTCTGGATACACCTCTTAGCATTAGTTGATTAGTATTTATTTCAATGATAAGATTGGATATGAAGGTATTATAATATTTGTATTGCACACAAGCACAGTAGCTTATGATAATGCAGTATCATGTAAATTACCCCACTTTATTTTATTAGAAGGCATTGAATCATCCCACGTTATCACAAGAAAGGTCTTCCGAGAAATCATGTTTATGCTGCTTTATTATAATACACTTCTATAATTTTTACTAAATTACTAATCACCAATCTCTTACGGATTGTAGTTTATAAATTAAAATTTTAAGTCTAGATGTATCAAAAGTACTTTATACATATAGGGTTCAGTACTACCTGTTTTTTTTGGGGGGGGATCCACAGGGTATTAGGATGTAATATCTCTGTAAGACAGGGAGACCATTGTAGTTATCAACCATTGAGAATCTGTTTTTGCTCTTGTAATCATGAGATTTTTGTGTTGAGGTTACAGCATAGCAGAAGGATCATTAATTGAAAAACTCTTCCTTCTTTCCAGAAATTAAGTTTAATAGCTGTCAATTCAATAAATATTTTGGGATATTGTTTGAGAATTTTACAACTACTTTAAAAATACACTCACACTAATATACAAATACTACTAATAATTAGTGTATTTAATAATAATAATTTAAGATGTGTAAATTTATCTTCAATCTAATGAAAATTAGGGAAATTCTCCAGAAAATGCTCAAAGATGGTATTGTTTAGGGTTCCTAACTTTAAAAATATTTGATTGTGATGTACTACATGACAAAAATATCTTAAGTAAGAGTTAAAGTGCACCTGTGTTTAAGCCAGGCACTAGTGGTAAATGCCTTTAATCCCAGCACTTGGGAGGCAGAGTCAGGCAGATCTCTAAGAGTTCAAGGACACACTGGGCTACTTCCAGGACATCCATGGTTACACAGAGAGACCATAGGGGTAGGGTGAACTCAGAACTCTGAAACAGGTAAAACTGGGACTGTTTATAGTGGAGGGAAGTGATAGGCTTCAGAAGATGGTATGGACATATTCATTTCTTGTTCTTGGCTTCTAGGAAACTTTCAGAAATCTTCAGTATTGCATATAGCACAAAAAATTGTAAGAACTTAGCGAGGAAGAAGGAACAGAAGAGTGTCTGAAGTGGCATAGTTAGATGATAGAGCCAGAAAGTTCACAAAAGTGAATGGATGACTTTTGGAGCTTTTTATTTGTTGTATTTATGAATGATCTATGAATCTGAAACATACTTTGTTAGGATTTGCTAAATATAAACATGGCTCCTCAACCTGAACTTAACAATTATACCTCCACTTAGTAGTGAAAAGGGCATTACATCCTAGGTGTCACAGAATGAAAATATAAGTCATACTTATTTTCTGCCTATAATGACCATGCTATGTAGTTGTAAGGAGGGGAAAAAAAGAACTTTTCTAAATGCATTATCCATTTGTTCTTCACTCAGCATTCAGTTACTCAACAGACATTATTAGCACCTCTCAGGCATGCTACCTGATTTTTGCTATACCTTCTTAGCCTTTCTATATTTTCTCTGACCTTGTAGTTTTTCTTTTCTTTTTCTTATTTTAATCTCCCCCTCTTTTTCCTTATTCTTTAGCATACCATCTGAAATACCCCTACAAAGTAGTTAAAGTCAGGTGTTTCTTTTAGAATAAAGAATAGTCTTTTATTGTGTGGTGATGATAAAGAAATATAAATGAAATGAACACTTGAAAGCCAGGTTATATCTTTGTGACTGAGCTTAGACTGCAATTATCAATCCATCATCCAATATAAGTGACTGATAAAGTCATTCCTGCTTTAAATAGCTGTATTGAATGTGAAAGGAAGAGTGAAATGAAGACAGAAAGAGGTCTTTGGGCAAAGAAAGGCTTAGGAAAAACTACTACATAGAAGAGAAAAGGCCCAGAGCCTCAGAAGTCTCGGTTCTGTCTGGAACAGACTGGAAGTGTCTAGATGAAGTGTCCCTGCAGCACAGCTGCAGAGGGAAGACATTTCTGTGAGATTGATGCATGTGCTCGCACGACTTACAAAGACTTAGCAGAGCATCAGCACAGCTGACTTTCCATAACGGGATCTCCTCCCCTGATGATTCAAGGAGCTTGACATTTAATGAGGAAAAACAAATCTTCAACAAGAGATATGAAGGCAGTGAGATTGAGAATTTATGCATCCTGATGTTCTGGCCTTCAGAGGCCTTAGCAAAGATCAGCCACCCCTGCTTCCCAAAACACCTGTAGCTCTTCCACCTGCCTTCTAAGGATCATCCTGCAGAATGTTTAGACTGTTTTGAAGTGACTGGTGGCTCCTGTCCTCCTCTCCTGCATTGCCCCAGCCTTAATTGAAGTGTCACAGATGATCACTCTTAACTCCAAAGGTCTATCAAGCTGTTTCTGTCCCATAGCACTAATACATTTTACTTTGTGTCATTGATCAACATGTCCTTCCAGATGTGTGGTTATGAGAGAGGGGACTAGAGACTAAGGGTGAGAGAGTGCTCATATAAAGGCAAAACCAATAATCAAGCTTAAGCCATGGTGGCACAGGGTTATGTTCTTGGCTTTCAGAAAGCTAAGGCATGAGAATCTTGAGTTCAAGGTTAGACTGGGTCACACACTAAGATCCTGACACAAACAAAAGTATCCACAATATTTAAAAACAAACAACCAAAAACAAAAATCACAGAAACTTTAGGTCTAAGTTGATTTCATGTCAGTGTGTATTGATAGGAATATGAACTATATATCTATACAAAATAAAGAAAGAAAGCCTACCTCCTATCTCACTGCCTCTGGGAAGAGAATAGGATTGTTTTCTGTCTAGCACATATTTTGTTTATATTTTCCTCTCCCACAGGCAGGGCAGAGTAAAGTGGAGTTGATGGGAAATGTTTATCTGCATGCTGTGAACATATGTTTCTCTTATTGGTTGCTGAGTAAAGTTGTTTTGGTCAATGAACCAAATTTAGCCAGGCAGGAAATCCAAACAGGGATAGAGAAAGGTAGTAGGCAGAGTTAGGGAGATGCCATGTAGCTGCCGAGAAGCAAGGGGCCCAGACATCAACAATAACCCAAGACCACATAGAGATACACAGATTAATAGAAACGGGTAAATAATTAAGAGAGAGCTAGCCAACAAGAAGTCTGAGCCATCGGCCAAACAGTTTATAATTAATATAAGCTTCTGTCTTTTTATTTGGGGCTCTGGGGCAGTGGGACCAGGCTGGACAGAAACTTCCATCTATAGGAAGTGTTCCAGTAGAATCTGAGCATGGTCCATTCATTTACTTCCTTTAATGTAGACACAGAGATTGGTCTAGAAGCTAGTAGGTTTCTCAGATCTAATCAGCTTTTTTATTCTTCCCTCCATTTCATGATATAAAATCAGTTAAGAAGAATTTAGAGATATAATGCTAGCATAAGGTTATTTATATGTGTCTATTATATAAAAAGTAAAGTCACACAGAGGCAGTCAAAGAGGTAGAGGGGAGAGTTTTCCTAAATTACCATTTCAATCCCCCAGGTTACATTTGCTTGGGTTGTTTTGTATTCATTTTGACTCTTCTATTTTTTTAGTTTTGGAGATCAGACCATAGACCTCTTACATGTTAGGCAAGCGGTAGTAACTACAAAGGTGCATCCCCAGCCACTTAGGTCTTTATTTGTATGATATGCCCTAATATCATCTTTTTCATTTGCTCTGATTTAAATTGGTTACTTAAATCTGAATATCTGTGCTAAATGAACTTCATTAAAGGCATTGGTGTCTTTAAACTCAATGAAGAAAAAAACAATTTTAAGGGGAAACAAAATCACTTAACAAGTCATTCTAGTAGTCATGCTTTATAAATATAGATCTTATGCCTTGATCTCAAAGAGAGAGTTTTCATCGGTGTTCGAGGAGAAACAAGAGGGTAAAGGAGTGCTCCAAGTAAGATATTTGTAAACATGATTATAACTTTCAACACAACAGAATGTAGATACAAAAAAGCAGAACAATATCCCTGTTAGAGTCATATGGCTGCATCTCAGCAGTGACTGGTGTAAAACGAAGGTCAAGAGGAAGCACACATTCCTTTTTGTTCTTCCCCTGAATCCTTAGAAGAAAAGTCACGAGTGATTTATTCCTTGTGCTATGGTGCAGAGCCTAAAAAAAACATAAACTTTTGTTGACTAGTCCTCTAAAACTCAAAGTACCAACACATACTATAACAGGGAGAAGCTGGTTTCAGAGACTTCAGCCAAAGAACATAATGCTAAGTTTGGAAAGGTTTTGTATAAATCTTGTATGTTATTAAAGACAGAAAGAAGGACACTAGTATCTGAAAATAATGCCAGACTATCTCAGTCAACTGCTCAGAAAAAGTGAGCAACGTGAAAACATCTAGTGAAATGGCATAATCTGCTTACAAAAAACAATAGCTTTTCTATACACTAATCACAAACACATAAAAAAAATATCATGGCAAGAAGTATACTAGAAGATTTCCAGAAAGACCTCCCATGCTCAATTCCAGTCAAAAATTTCATCTCATTCTTCACAGAAATAGAGGGGAAGAGCTATCAACTTCCATTTGGAACTACAAAAGATACAGGATGGTCAAAGCAGTCTTGACCATAAAGAACAGTGCTGCAGAAATTCAGATTCCAGGCTGCATGATATATTACACAGCCCTAGTAATAAGAACAATATGATGCTCCAATAAAAAACAGACGTGAAGATAAATGGAGCAAAATAGAAGACCCAAATATGAGTAAATGTAAAAAGAATCTAACATTTGACAAAAAATGCCAAAACAACAAATGGTACTAGGTAAACTGGATGTCTGCATGTAGAAGAATGAAATTAGACCCCATCTAACTAATTCCAAATTGATCAAAGACCTAAAGACCTGAAACACTAAAACTAATAGAGGAAATACAGGCTATGCCCTATGTAACAGAGGTGTAGGGACAGACTTTCCATTTGCCTAGGAATGTAAGGCCAAACGTTTACAAGTGGAATCACATAAAACTAAAAAGCTTCTGAAAAGCTAAAGAAATAATCAATTCGATGAAGAGGAAATCCACAAAATGGAAGAGAATCTAATGTCTAGAGTACTAAAAACATGCAAATAAAACCCCAAAACAACAAAAAATGAACCACTCAAAAATGGATTAAGGATTATTGATTTGAGTAGACAGTTCTGAAAAGTGTTCATCATCTTTAGAAATCAGGGAAATGAAAATCACACAGTTTTGGGATTTCATCTTATCACATTGAGAATGGCTAAGATCAACAAAACAACCAACAGCAAATGCAAATGCTGGAGATAAAGTAGGCAAAGGAAGAGCCCTAATGTACTGTTGATGGAATTGCAAACCGTGCTAGGTTTTTGTTTGTTTGTTTGTTTTGTTTTGTTTTGTTTTTGAAATCAGTGTGGAACATGCTCAAAAACAAAAACAAAATCTATCATATGACCCAGTTATACCATTCCTCAGCATATGCCCAAAGACATCGACATCCTACTCCACAAATACTGGCTCAGCCATGTTCATGGCTGCTGTATTCACAATAGCTAGAAAATGGAAACAACCTTTAGCTGAGGAATGAATAATAAAAATGTGTACCCAATGAAATGCTACTTGGCAAGTGTGGGAGTCTTGGCGCCCATAAGGACCTCCTATAAGCAATAAGGAAATATAAGCAATAAGGAAATATAAAAGCATGAACTTTGCAGTTAAATGGATAGAACCAGAAAAGATCGTATTGAATGGAATAACCCAGATTCAGAAAGACAAGTATCACAAATTCTCTCTCATCTGCAGTACCTGGTTCCAAATCTTCAAGTCTAAGTATATAACTTGAGGTAACCGTAGAAACTAGAATAGTTAAAAATAATAATGAAGGACCATCTCTAGGTGGGTACTAGAGAAAAAAAAAGCAGAATTCAAGAATTTAAAGAAGGAAATGGAAGAAATTGGAGTGGATGCTAGGGAGGATGAGGTAATTTTCATGAGAATGGACCCTATTGGCTAATATATTTGGATACTTGGTCTCAAGTTGGTGAAACTGTTAGGGAAGGATTGGGAGGCGTGGCCCTTCTGGAGGAGGTTTATCACTGGGAGTGTGCCTTGAGTGTTAAATAGGCAACACCATGCCAACTTCTCTCTCTCTCTCTCTCTCTCTCTCTCTCTCTCTCTCTCTCTCTCTCTCTCTCCTATTTAATGGTTGTGTTTTAAGATGTAAGCTCTCAGCTTCTGCTCCAGCACCATGCCTACCTGCCTAGAGCCATTTCCCCATACCACATAATGATCATGGATTTATCCTCTGAAACTCCAAGCCCCCAATTAACTCTTTCTCATACATTGCCGTTCATGATGTCTCATTCCAGAAATAGAGATGTAACTATTGCTAAAGACACTATGTAATTGGACTCAGAGGATCTGTGCTGGATCTGACCTGAAAGTCTCCTCACTGACGACTAGCTTTCATAATAATGGAAGTAACTATGTAAAGCTCCCAAGGGGTGGACACAAAGAATAGTCCTATCCATCTCTGATACCTATGACCCACAGCAATGAAGAGGTCTTCAAGATACTCCTAAAGGTGTGTTAGTGGCACTCATACCTTGGCAGCAACCAGGCAATGAGGACATGAGGTCAGGAGAAAAATTATGTTTGGTACTAGAAATTTAGCCAACAACACAGGGCTAGTGAGGACATAGAACTTAAAGAAAAACCTACTACTTCCACTTTATCAACCAGCATCATTGCAAATTTCAATCTAAGTATTTATTCTTATGCTACAGATAAGTGTAGTTCTCTCCTCTCAACCAATAAACTTCTTTTTGCAACAGATGGAAACCATTACAGAAAACTCAACTGGTCAAAAAATGGAGGGCAAGTGAATATGGGGTGTCCATCCTAATTAATATATCTATGACACAACCTCCAAGCCTAAGGCTCAGATAACATGGCAGAAGAGGGGAAGGAAGGCCATAAGGGCCATTGGACCAGGAAATCTGTTGTGAGATTGTGTCTCCTGGGAGGCTTCACCATAACATCTCAATAATATGGTTGCCAAAATAAAATTTGAACAAATATATTGCCAACAGACATGCTAAAGTGAGAGGGAAAAATCTTGGGGATGGGGGGGGTCACCCATAGACAAAAACCAAGGAAACTAAGGAATACACAGCCACAAGGTGTGTGAGATGGCCTAGCTCAGACCCATACCGGGTCTGCGTTTGTGGTTTCAGTTTTCTGTGATTCCCCCTGAGCCCTGCCTGTTTGAGTCTGTGGGCCATGTTCTTGTGGCGTCCTCAAGCCCTCTGGTCCCTTCAGTCCT
The DNA here is from genome assembly GCA_030556225.1 of Cricetiscus sungorus. NCBI lineage: Eukaryota > Metazoa > Chordata > Mammalia > Rodentia > Cricetidae > Cricetiscus > Cricetiscus sungorus. Next base: position 5,854,249 of record JANBXA010000729.1, on the reverse strand, counting down.
TCCACCCTCTCTTCTGTGAGGTTCCCTTGAGGAGACAGTTTTATGGGTAAAGGGAGGAGGCTGCCAACATGAGTCCAAGGCCTAGGATCCACTGAGGGCAGGAGAAAATTGATTTCCTCTGTGATATTTGTGTGCCCACACATACAAACAGGCAAGTACACCAAGTAAGTAAATGATAACAATAATTTTAAAAAGAGTATGTTCACATATCCTCCATACACCATATTTAAGAGGAGCGGGTTTAATCTCCTGGAGATGTTCAAAGAGGGATTTGGGATATATGATGACTCTGCTCTCTGCAAGATCCCACGCTTCCAGCTCACAGTGAAACAGGAGGTGTGTTCTTCCTGGCCTCTGCCTGCCACATCAAAGGCCAGGAGTGAATAACTCCCAATCCATTTTCAGTCTCGAGAATCTGTTTTTCTTCTCTTTAAACAAGCTTCTCTAAAGACATGGGAGGTGTCTATTTCCTGACTATGTCTCACTAAAAATGTTCATGGATGTGAGCTTGCACATTTCCTCTCTCTTATCTATGAGACAGACAAGAAAGAATAAATTCTCCACGCAGAGGGAGGTGAGTTGCTTGACAGAGAGGACTTGTGGTGGGAGATGCTCAGGGGTTATTAGACACGATGCAAAGTCTGGCCCCCACTCCTTTTAGCCGTGGCCTTGAGGAACAGCCCTCAACCCTGAGGATTTGATTCCCATCTTCAGAGGGCATTAATGCTTTCAAACCCAAGGCAGGTCAAACACCTTCCTCTTACTCTCTGACCAAGGAAACCTGAAACATTTACCCACACATTACACAGGGAACCTTCCTTCTGAAAGGCTGGTTTCCAGCATGGCTCATAACAGGCAGCACATAAGCCTCAGAAACCCATTTAACACCCGTCATCTGGGACCTAGAAACTGGCTGCAAAAATAGCGAGCTGAGTAAAACATGCAGTGGTTTCCAAGAGCCTGCAAACCAAATGCTGGATCAGGCACCCGGGATCTAGCAGTAAAAGTAGTTTCCAGAACTTGCTTGTGGTCAGTGGCCAGTGCCTTGATACACATTTAAATGAAGCACAATTGCAAAGAACTGCCAGGCAGGCAACTGCCTGACTAGATTTTGCCCTAAGAGAGAGGGGTCAGCATAAGGTCTCCCTATTGAAGAGTCCAGGGTACCGGCCATTGTGACACACAAGGCAGATGCTGTTTTCGAAGCTCACTACATCAAGAGCGCTGCCTCGTCACAGCACCAAGGTAAGCAAGTGTTTCTGAGAGAAGTAAGATTTGTTTGCCAGCTGCATCTCCAGGATGCTGTGGGCAAATAAATGAACCGCAGGCTGCATACTTCCTCTGCTTGGATCGCCAACAAAAGAAGAGCCAAGTATATGCTCCAACATCAAAGCACATGGAAAAGCTTGTTGTTTTAAAAATGGTTTCTTTTTAAAGGACAAGCTTTACTTGTTCCTTCTGCTTTAGGTTATTCAATGAATGGGATATTTCCCATAGGCCTTACACTTAGAAAGGCTGGCCCTATGGCCCCCTGAGAGCTGCCTACACTTGGAATCGGAGATCTCTGAGCAAGAACGAATTTCAGAGTTTAAGTGTGCTCAGCAGTGGGCACCTTGAATAACACTTAGAAAGGGCCCTGTCACTACAGAGAACCACAGGCAGATGTCAGGCTGGATTTGGACCCAGAAGGCATACATGGTCAACTCTGCATGCTCAACCAAATATCCTGAAGTCCAGTTGTTTTATCTGATAGAGACATGCAGGTTCCAGTTGTCTTGGTCAAATACAGAATGCAAAGGAAGTCTAGAATCTGCATGTGCATAAGATAGCACACAGGAAACAGTGTTTACTTCCTCTTCACACACTAGCCTTCATTTAACTGTCCTTGCCCTAAACACAGGCATGGGAAGGAATAGTACACAAGGAATGATTGGTGCTCTTTGCTACTCTAGGAGGGAAGGAGTGACCTGGGAATACAAAGAAACACAGGGTTGATAGCTGTCTGAATAAGACCAGTTCACCAACTTCAGACAGCGTGGCTCAAGAACATAACGTCTGGTTTAATCACGTGACTTTTTTTTTTTTTAACATAAAACTCAATAATGCATACTGTAAGTCCCTAGAATGGTGTTAGTAGCCCTTCATATTTAGGCCTCCTGAATTTTTGCAACATATGTGGGTGTTCCCAGCCTCATCAGTGACTACCCATCACCAGTGTAGGCCCAGGCTCTCTCTACTCTTCCTCTTGTCCTTTCCATACTTTCTTCTGTGTCCAGCAGGGTTAGTTTTCCCCCAGCACCCAACATCAGCAATGAATTACCATAACATATCAGCAATGACAACCCTTCACAGAGGGACCCTTCTTTGAACAGTACTCTCCACTTCAAAATAAGTCTGTGATGGTCTTCTCAGTCCCCTGTGTTTTGTACTGTACCTTCTTGCATTGTTCCATGGTTATGCTGTCATTCTTTTTAACACTATTCTAAAAATGCATTGCATGAACAATATAAGGGAGGAAAGATACATTTTGACCTTTTGGGTCTATTATGATAGGGAAGGCATGTCTGACAAGAGCAACTCCCAGCATGATGGCAAGTGAGGGAAAGGGTGGCAAGAGGAAGAATTGCAGGTAATGGAGGATTTCATTGTTTTCCCCTTTTATTCTATCTGGGATACAAGCTTGTGAGATTGGTATCCAAATACGGGGCAGGTCTTCCCTCTGAAAACTCTCACAAATTCCTCCTGAGGTGCACTTTGCACCTCAATAGAATCAAATTGATAATCAAGACATATCTAACAAACAAACATACCTTGCCTTAAAATCTGTTAGACAGGAAGTGTGTGAAGGTAACTGTGATGGATTGTTTTAGTTTTCCAACAATTAATTATCTCTCTTTTCCAAGCATCTGGAAACTAGAAGAAACACAGGGAAAACTGTCTCCTTCAGTGAAAGAATGAATGGGTGTGTTGCCCTGGATTTGCTCCTTGGTTGGCTGGGATCGCCTCTGCACCTGCTGCTTGTTTGTGTCTCTGGGTAGTCTACGAAGGCTGCTAGCAGATACCTTACACTTCCTTTTGCACTGCTGACTGGTCCCAGGCAAACAGCTGCCTCATTCCTATGGGGGCCTCATGTTAGGTCCTAGTCTCTTTTAGTCTGCTTGGATTAAAACTGACTGGCCTTTCTGTGTGATGTCTAGACACCTAACAATTAAAGCTGTATGGTCATGTAATTTGACAATAATATGTAAAAAAAAATCCCCAGAAATTTAACAGGGAGCACATTCTATGAGTGTCTAGCCACTGAGCTGTAGGGACACTCCCATGCTGAAAGGATGCAACAGTCCATGGTTCTGGGAAAACCTCCTGAGCTAAACACAGAGGCAAGTGTAGTTCAGGGCATCACTCTGAAAAGTCAGAAAAGAAAAATCAAGAAAGAAGTAAGACAATTTGAAGACAGATCGGAAAGAATAATAATAGTGGAAGGTCTACAGATATAAAACAGCTGTCCTCTGGAGTATCATTAGCATGTCTGGGGGCCTCGGGGCAATTTGTTGGGAGAACACTGGTTCATGTGTTCTGTAAACTACAGGCAAAACTTCAAGTGCTCAAGGATTTCTTCTGGAATGTGTTTGTAACACTACTTTGTTTCTGAAAGGTTTCAAAACATTAACAATTAAAATTTGATTGAAAGTCAAAAACTTATTTGAATCTCTTGATGACACTTCTCAAGCTAATTATTTGCAGACTGGATGAAGATGGGATCAGGTATGAAGCGAATATTTTCAGTAGTAGAGAGGGCAGTGGCAAAGCTGAACTTTGCCATGGACAGTGCTGAAGACTGACTATTTCTGCAGCTTGCTACAGTGGTAACTTCAGCTGATTATCCAAAATCTGATGCCTGTAGTGAGATGGAATGTTTCAGTATGTTTTTGTGTTTTATTCTAGAATATCTTTTTATCTGTACATTTTTAAGGGATAGAATTAGAGAAAAGTCAATCTCAGAAACAATTCCTGATGGCCCCTGATTTAAAGTGCTCTGGGTAACCCTCTAGGATCCCTCATACATCTCCACAAAACCCCAAGGCAGACAGACAAATGAAAGGTGTATTACCCAGAGTACATATGAAAGATGGATTGGCATTCGCTGCTGGGCCAGAGGGAGTCAGTACAGACCATAGACGTTTTCACTATCACTGTCTAAAACTGCAAGAGAAACAGCTTCCAGGAGCATGACAGAGTTGAGTATTAATTACTTGCTGGATTTTATGCCGAATAAAACCACATGTGTCTTTCAGCTGTGGTTTGGAAACATTTTCACCCTGGATATTATCTGTGAAAATTGGATGGGATTACATCACCCTACTGCTGGTTTATACATGTTCAACTTTCATGTCAGCAGGGAGGGCACTTCTGTGAGGTTTCCTTTGAGTTCTCTACAGAGGGTTGGCAGACAATAGTTGGAGGCAAAGCAAACCCCGGCTTCCACCTATACAATATGGAGAGGTGTACCTGACATCTTGAGAGCTTGGAATTGGCCTTTCAATAACTAAGAGTCCAGGAAAAGGTTATTTTAAAACAACTGAGTGGGAGGTTCACATTACTCTGGTGATTAAACAGAGTAAAGAGTGGGTCCCAAAGAAACATGGATAAATGTTAGGGAAAAAGTCTGAAGATAGCATGTAAAGGAAGTGGGAATTGTCTTTAAAGTGTTTAGGTTGAAATAAAAATGATTAACCGATGGCTCCCTGGCTAATTCACAAGGAGCACCATCTCAGTGTCAACATTCTTCCATAAGGCTTTACTTCCAAGATACTGCCTTCCAGTATCACTGCAGCATGGAGACTAGGCCTTACACATGAACCCCTAAAAGATCTTCAAGATCCAAACATTAACACCAGTGTTCCCATGATGTATGCTGAAAAGAAATCCTCATGTTTGGGAGTTCTATATCAGATAGGAGAAAAGAAGGTATATTATGAGAAACCAAGTGTATATAGAATTTCAGATAGAATAATAAAATGCATGAAATTGTGGAAAAAGTGAAAGATAGTAACACAAAAATGAGCATTTAAATTCAAATGTCAATAGGAACATTGATTTTGAGAATATTTTTAAAAAGTCATGTGGAAACCCCCTGTTTGGTAAGTTTCTTCTAATTTTTCAGGATGCTTAATTCACACAAGGAAAGGGTTAGGTCAAGAGTAAAATTGTACTGTTAAGGAAATGGTTTACATTTTAATTTTTTCATGAGAGACCTAACAAAGTTTATAAACCAAAAGAAATGAATTGGTGGCTTTGGATAGGTTGAAAACAAAGAGAAAAAAGTTATCTGTGATGTATCTGATTTCTTGAGGGAGCAGAGAAGACTACAGAACAGCTAGAGAGTTTGACAACAGCATCTGCAAGTTGGTAATTCCATAGGCAATTCAGTACTCAAAAACGATACAGGACATTAGGACAAAGTATTAAGCAAGAAAGGTAGACATGAAATAGTCTCAAGAAAAATGTGAAGATTTTATATTACTGCCTTGTGACTACTGAGAGATGAAGCCAAAGACAAACAGAGAAGTGTCAAGAAGTATCATGAGGCAACCAGGAAATTGTAGCCATTCTAAGGTCTAGAGTTACAGTTTTCCTGGCAGCTTTCAACCTTGCAAGTGTAGCAGCAGGCTGTAAATTTGAAATGGTGCTGCTGCTGACCGCACATACATGGAATTCACTTCTAAAGAAACAAGGAGCTAAGTCTTCTTCCTGTAAACTAATGAGGAGGAGGCATGGTTGCTAGTATTCTTAATAGCATGACTTTTGAAGTCAAATATATCCATGTTTAAGTCTCAATTCAACTATTGATTGCATATAAGATCTAACTAAAGACATTTTAGGCATCTTGTGTCTCAAAGACTCTAATGATGGCCAATAGCTTTGAGGGAGGAAGGAGTGAGGTGGATATAACTAAAATACATTCTATGCATGTATGAAATTTTTTGAATAATAAAATAAAAGTGAGGTTACCCCAGATGGAAAGTTAAAACACATTTCCAGATAAGAACATGGTGCCAACATCTATAGGTGTACAGACTTAAATATGGTTTGACTTTTGGCAGCTCTCTTCAAGCCTGCTTCCCACATTATAAATAAATATGTACTTAATAATACAGCTGCAGATGCTGGCATTTCTCAGGTACTGGCTGGCCTGCTCAGATGCATGGATAGAATTTGGCATTCTTCCACCAGGGCCTCTTTTGTTTGCAGTGATATTCACTCAGAAGTATTTTTCTGCCTGTTCTGTTTCCTGGTTTGAAGGCCACCAGATAAAGCTGAGCAAACTCCCTACTAGGACAAGTCCCCTTGCTTAGACTGCACAGTCTTTTATGGCACACTGTTGCTGCAAGCCAATTAGGGTTATGCCCAATAGGTGCACTGTCAAAGGCCCGCTTAAAAATGTCTCTGGTGTTCTCCTGCTATAGGAGATGTTTTTTTAGCAACTTCCTTCTCACAAACTATAAAGACCCTGAAGCTACAGAATAATCTTTTGATCCTCTTTCACATTTCTCTGAGTATTATCTTACTGTATTTTTATCAGTATTAAAAGACTAAATTATGGAGAAATCCAGATAGATCATGGTCCATAAGTAGGGCATGCAGATTAAAATGACACAAACAGAGGGCAAAAGGAAAATAAGCATATAGGGGTGTGGCAGGTAAGAATCGAGTGCCTGAGTCCAGTCACTTAATAGAGTCTGGCTGACTGAATCCTTTGTGTGTGCTGTTTGAGTTTTGAACTTGCAAATATTGTAGGTAAAAATACTTGACACAATCCATATTTATTGTCCCTGGGTCTGACTTAGCAATAAAAGTAAAAATCATAGGTATTTGAGTAATGAGTTTACTTCTAGCCTCTTTGGGAATATTTAATCTCCAAGTTATTTTATTGTTGGGGTTTTTACAAATTTAATAGGCATGCAAAGAGCAACAAAACTATTTAACTATTGTATCTGAACTATCTAAGGTTTATTTGCATTTGGTTTATTATGAAACATGATTTATGCACAGAAACATAATATATGTACATCTGTGTTGAATAAATCTAGGAATGAATAAACCATTTTACATGTAAAACCTTGTTAATTTCATAAACAAAATATTAAGGAAAAGTAGCCAGATCAAAAGAGTACATGATAAACTCTTAGCTACCTATCTCTATAAATTAAAAAAGTTTCTACACATTTCTAAGACTTATGACTTGGAGTAAGTATTTTCATCCCAAAAGGGAAGATAAGAAGAAAAGACTAGACAAAAGTATAAAATCTAGCAGAACCACATCAAACCCATATTGTGGTGGTGTAATACTATGTCCAGTGGACTTAAGGATCTCTATTCTTAGGGTCCTGCAACCTCAGTTTACATAACTTCTTACTTGGGGTCCTGGAAGCTTGACCAAATTTCCAGAAAGCTGCTAATACTAGACCATGTGTGGGTAGGTTGGATTCTTAAAAGAGATGGCCTTCAAGGCCATTGCATGAAACTATGGAGATGAAGCCTAATTTTTAGTGGATACTCTGGAATCTTGGAGATACCTGGATTTGGGACATCTAACAGCATTTAAGCATTCCCCTCTCACAACATCCATGTCAGCATTTTTTGTCAGTCATATCCCCGATGATGACAATTATGCCTGTAATGAGATGTAATCTTAAAGTGCTTTCAATCTGAATTTATCTGATGACTAAGAATTCTGAGCACTTTTTTCTTTTTTTCAGTTTGATAGCCATTCTTTCTGTATCTTTTGAGACTTTTCAGGTGCACAACTCTTTCTTTATTGGACTGTTTAATTTCTTAGTGTTCCCTTCCTTTCAGTCTTCTGTTAGATGAACAAGCAGCAAAGACTTTCACCCATTCTGTTCTATGGGCTGCCTTGCTTCACAGATTTTCTGCTATACAAAAGCATTTTAGATCCATGACATCCCATTATTTTTCTGTATTACATTGGCTTACATTAATGTAAAAACTTACAAAGTCCTTACTTACACCCTAGGTTGGAATATGTTCTCCATTTGTCTAGCTGTTTCAAAACATCGGGTCTTTTTTTTTTTTTTTTTTTTTTTAAGACTGGGTTCCTCTGTGTAGCTTTGTAGACCAGACTGGCCTTGAACTCACAAAGATCTGCTTGTCTCTGACTTCTGAGTGCTGGGATCAAAGACATGCACCACCTCTGCCTGGCACAGAGCATCAGATTTTATATTGAGGTCCTTGATATATTTGGAGTTGAATTTTGTGCAGGCTGAAAGGTATGGATGTTGAAGTCTAGTTTCCCTAGCTAGCACTATTTATTAAACATGCTTTCTTTTCTCCAATCAGTTAACTGCAGTTTGGTGAGGATATGCTTGGATCCTCAATACTATTTCATCATTCTATATGTCTATATTTCTGGCAGTAGTTGATGACTATGACTCTGGGGTATAACTCGAAATCAGTTATAGTGGTATCAGCCACAATATTCTTTTTTTAATGAGTGATTTGGTTATTCTTAGTCTTTTGTGCTGCCATACAAACTTTTGGATTACTTCTTCTACGTCTATAATAAGGTATTGGCATATTGATTTAGGACTGCATTAAATTTATAGATTACTTTCAATAGGATGGCTATATTCTTACTATTCTTTGTTGTTGTTGTTGTTGTTGTTATAGAGGTATTTCTTTTTAATTGTTGGGAAGGTATTTACTTTTAAGTTGTTGTGAATGAAATTGTTGCCTGGATTTCTTTTTAGTATGTTTAACATTGATACTGATTTTGGTTTCTGACACTTTCCTAAGTGTAGTAATCAGATCAAATGGGTTTTAGTTGAGTCTTTGGAGTCTATTATTATGTATAGAATCAGTTTTTTCAGAAAGTAATACTTGGACTTCTTTGTTTGTTTATATGAATTTTATTTTCTTCTCAGATTGCTCTAGCTAAGACTTTACACATTATGTTTAATATAGGTACAGAATATAGACACATTTGTCTGGTTCCCTTCTTAAAGGAAATGTGTTAAGTTTTTACTGTTTAGGATGATGTTCAATAGAGACTTGTCATGAATAGATTACACTAAGTTGAAGTGTGCTTTCACCATCCCAAGTCACTCTAGGACCTCTGTCATGAAGGAATGTTGGATTGTCAAAGGCTCTTTCTACATGTGTTGAGATGATCTGATGATTTTTGTCTTTGTCTATTTTTGGAATGAGTTACATTTATTGATTCATTAGTGTTAAACATATATAACTGTAATTAAGCCAATTTGATCATGTTGAAATATCTTTTTAAGTCAAATTGTATTTTATTAAGAACTTGTGCATCTACAAGTTAGAGCTTTCTGATGGAATTCTGATGGAAGCAGAATTCAGTTTTAGAGATGGAGAAGTGATGAGAAAAGGGGTCAAGACCATGCTGGGGAAAACCAAAGAAACAGCTTACCTGAGCAAGTGGGAGCTCATAGACTCCAGACTGACAGCCGGGGACCCTGAATATGACTGAATTAGGTCTTCTGAACATGGGTGTCAGTTGGGGGGCTTGGGCAGTCTATGTGGTTGCTGTCAGTGGAACCAGTATTTATCCCTAGTGCATGAACTGGTTTTTTGGAGCCCATTCCCTGTGCAGGATTATTCTCTGAGCCTAGATACATGGGGGAAAGACCTTGGTCCTGCCCCAAATGATGTAACAGACTTTGATGATTCCCCCATGGGAAGCCCCCTGTCTCTAAGATGAGAGCAAGGGAATATATGGGAAGTTTTGAAGGGAAAAAAGGAAGTGGGGAAATGTACTTTTATTATAACCTCAATAGTAAAAAATAATAAAAATTTTTTTTTTAAATTCCAGGGCCATTTTTACCGTGAAGTTGAGGCATGTGAGGTCTCATGTGAGTTAGCACATTAATAAACTTCTGTATGAATTTGAGACAGCAGATTCACAAATAAACTTTGGTGTCTTTCTTATCTCTTCCTCAGTACCAGAATTTGAAACAAGTAATTTCTTTTTCCAATCCATTTAGTTACTTTTTGCTATCCTGGCAAGGAATGAGTTACTTCCAGTTCACATTAACATAACACTCTACAGTTTTTTGGTGTTCAGACTTCATAGAGGATGTCTCTTGATCTGGTTGTTCAACTTGACATATCTGAGAGGAGCGAATATTGGTTGAAAAAAGTTGCCTCCATAAATTGGCCTATAGGCAAGTCTGTGGAGTATTGTCTTGATAACAATTGATGTGGAAGGTCCCATTCCACTTTGGGTATTGCTTCTCTTGGTCAGGTGGTCCTGCATTGCATAAGAAAGAAGGTTGATTGAGGTATGGGGATGAATCCAGCAAGCAACATTCTTCCATGCCTTATGCTTCAGTTCCTCCTTCCAGATTCTTGCCTCGAGTTTCTGCCCTGACTTACATGGATGATGAACTACAAATTGTAAAATGAAAATGTTTCCTTTCTTCCCCAGGTTGCTTTTGACTGTGATATTTATCAGAACATCAGAAACTCTAGCTAGGAAATCTCTCATAATGAATTTTTTATTTAAAAGAGGCCTGTGTTTCCATTTCTGATCACCACACCCTCAGACATAACAGCATAAATTGTGATGTTCAGCAAATAATTTCAAGGGAGCATATGTTGGGTGAAATGGTATGCTTGTCCCCTGTAGTTCCCATACTCCCTTTGTATTTTTTTCTAAGAAAAAAATAATTTGTTTTTGCTAGGATACTAAATTAATCCTTTACAAACCTAATTAGGAATATCTAATATACCCACTATTATTCTCTATATTGGTGCTATAGAATAACATAAGAACAACCTGTTTCCTTAAAGAATTTATAGCACAATTAAATGATTGGTTTAATAATGCTTCTGTGAAAATATATCATCCAACCTCCTCTGCATTGTTTTCATGGGTTGTTTCACGTAAAGAACAGAATTTCTTTCAATTAAGTCTTCTGACGAGTGGCATGGTAAGACTTTCCAGTTTTATTTTTTTTAAGAGCTTTAGATTTAATGCCTTAAGGCTCAGTGGTTACACTATTCCATATCTTAGCAAATTTAAATAATTACTTTAACTTTAGAGTGGATTATAATTGTCCTTCAACTGAAAAAGAGAATCTAGTCAATTTCTTTCTAAGATAACTATGTTGATCTTGTCTTTATCACAGTATTATTTGGAACCATAAAGATTATTATTCAAATATCAGGTTGTATTGTTTTTAACTATAGCCATAGATCAAAGTCACTTTATAACAATCCATTGTCTTTCTCAAATTATTCTTCTAGGAGTGGTAGTGTCCTGCCAGTGACAAAGATTTAACTTCCAACACAAGATATGCATTGTTCTAGTGATTTATTTATTTACTTGTTTGTTTATTTGTATGTCTGTGTTTTGCCTTCATGATTTGTGTGTATCACATACATGCCTGATACCTGATACCAGAGAAGAGTCTCAAATCTCACGAAACTGGGATAGATAGTGTTATTGACAGTTGTAAGCCACCACTGGGGTTCTGGGAACCAAATGTAGGTCCTCTGAAAAAAGAACAAGTACTCTTAACTACTGAGCCACCTTTACAGCCCATTTCAGTATTTCTATAGAATGATTATAATCTTGAATTCACAGAACTACCATACTCATTAAATGTGATAGAGGCAACAGTGCAGTGATTCTGAAGAGCTGTGCCAAAGTTACACTGTGCATTAAGAAAACAGGAAGAAGGCAAAGTACATGTGAGAGATATGAAGCCCCTGCTGTCCTCAAAAGTCCAATACCCTAACAACCCTCAATGACCTACCTCTCTAAGTCTACTTGGTCCCCAGATACCAGAGAATCTCCTACTGAAAATCATGGAATGGTCTCTGTGCTCCTTTTGAACCTCAGCAATAAGGAGATGTTGGTGGAGGTGTGCTCCCAGCCTCGTGGACCATGTTCTATGGGAACATGGGAAAAGTTGAGGACATCCTACATTTTCCACAGTTGATGATTCATCTGGCACTTGAGGACAGGAAGATGTCTATAATGTGTTAGCTAACTGTTCCTCGTTCTTTGTCTACAGATAAATTCTTGGGTGATGTTTTAGTATATGCTTTGAGCTTCTGGCTTAATATCCAATTGCTCAAGAAACACAAGCATTTGGATTGGTAGAATTTAAATCTTTTCATGGATAAAATGTTTATTTATAATTAAAATGAGAGTTTTTCTAATAAGTGAGGCAGATGTTAACCATCTTGATTCATTTCAAATGTGGTTGGGATATTCCACAAGCTTCAAATAGGGGTTGAGAGGGCAAGCCCTGTTTTCCTTGTACTCTTCAGGGTCACATTAAATCCATGTTATGTTTTCTGGGAGATTAGAAACAGACTGCAAAGTACAAAATATACTGTGAACTACAGCTCTCTTCCCTACAACATAAAGTCCCTCAGATCTGCATGCATACAATATACTATGAATTTCTATTTGTGCCAAATAAATGTTTTAAAGGGTACTATTATTCAAAAATCTTGATATCTGAGACCTTGTTTAGATGAAGACCATCCATACCACCTTTTCCCTCTTTGTATCTGACCATCATCTTCTGCCTAAAACACCACTGTGAGTTATGTTAAAGAAAAAGTCCAGGCTCCACTTCTTACTGAGGAGCTATGGCAATGGCTAGCTTCGGGGTGGGGGGGATTATTTACTTTTAAAATATGTGCTCACTGGTAGATGCCTTGTGCCCCAGTGGATGACCATACCCATGCTCCTACGGACAGCACTAACAGAACTTAGTGGATTATCAAAAAGAAAGAAAGAAAGAAAGAAAGAAAGAAAGAAAGAAAGAAAGAAAGAAAGAGAAAGAAATGAAGAAAGAAAGAGAAAGGACATGAAGTTTGGAGAGTGTTAACAGGAGGAGCATTGGAGAGGGCGTGTGTGTGTGTGTGTGTGTGTGTGTGTGTGTGTGTGTGTGTGTGTGTAGTCATATTTCATTGTCTACATGTATGAAATTCTCAAGAATAAAGAAAACTTTCAAAAATCATAACTTCTTAAAAAGGAAAATACACATTTCTAAAACAGAAAAGACAGTGCTTTATGAATAAGACTCCCATGAGGAACATGGGGATGGTTAACTCCCTTTGTGAAGTTTATTCTTGCCTGGAGTAAAATGAGACCAGTAAACATTAGTCCCAGTGCAGAGTGACTGGTTAACAAATTGCTTTAGTGCAAATGGGAGAGGCTCAAATATTTGACTTGACTGTTTCTCACTGGAGTCTTTCACTAAATCTGACCACAGCTGTCCTTAAGGCCAGATGTTAGCTGTAAAATTCAGTGAGTTTAATATACCATGCAACCTCCCTGTGTTTTTAGCAAGGCTCAAGCCTGCAGCATCTGTGCATTAGCCTTACATAGCTCCAGTGGCTATGCTGAGATGCCTATTATCCTCCTGAGGTTTGGCAGTGGCTCAGATTTCCTCTAAGCTTGCGTACAATCACTTCATTTAGAAGCTATCTACTTCTATTGAAGTGAAGGTACCTCACAAATGCATTTGATACCGGCTGTTCCTGAAAGTAATTGGATGAGGTCAAATACCTGCCCTTGTTATCACTGTTAAGCTGCCCAAGCCCAGTTAATTGTGGCCTCAGCAAATGCTTCCCTGGAAGGTTGCTTTTGCCTAGGCTTGGCACGCCTCACAGGAGCGTGGAGTTTGTAGACTGTAGAGTAGTCTGGCCTCTGCTCTCCGCCTCCTCCAGCGCATTTTCTGGTCTGTTAATTAGAGATTCTGGACTGTGCAAATGCCTGTCTGTAACTCCTCAGGGCGAGTCTGCAAAGCTGGGGAGAAGTGATGCAATGGAAAGACACTAAGTTTCAAAACTGGAAAAACCTGGGCTTAAATCAAGCAACGCTACTCAATTCCCTGAATGCCCATTGATTCCAGTTTAAGCCTGCTCCTCCAGCGTAAGGCTGTAATTTTCAAGCCAAGTGCAAGACAGCTTTAAGGTCTGTAAATGTTTGAGTGTCTTGCTCTAAAATATTTTATATTTTTAATAAAATTACAATTGAAAAATTTCAAGCATTCATGTATTAAGTACTAAAAGTTGGTTTCCCCAAATAGCCTGGTTCAGATTCATTGTGGCCCATGAAAAAGCTAGATTATAACTTAAACTTTTATTCACAAAGTCCTATTTCAGTCTGCACTTTAAGATAAAATGAACATGCTTCATGTGACAATCAATCAATCAATCAATCAATCAGTCAATCAATCAGTCAATCAATGTCCTTCTGTTAAATTTCACCACTGAAAAACTACTTCATAGTGTTTTCTTCCAGATTGTTTTCTCTCTCAGGGACTTTAAGTGTTGCCAAGCAGCCCATAAAATGCCACTGTTTTAGGGTGCTGAACTTTCAAATCCATGACATCATTCCTTCTGGGGTTTATAAAGGACTAAGGTATTATTGAAGAGTGAAATGACACAGGTGTTGGGACAGAAGACTCCGCACATGTGAAATCTGGAAATCCTTCACTATGAGAGACTGGGAAGATCATGCAGGAAACAGGCTGGCTGACCAGCAGTAGGCTGAGGCAAAGGCTTTACCTTCCATGCAGATGTGCTTGGACCTATTCCAGGAAGAAATCAGTAAGCCAATGGAAGTTTTAAAAGAGCAGTGGGCTGTTGGAAACTCCGGCATGCAGCTTCAGTATCTGCTCGGTTGTCACAGTACTATTGCTTTCTCAGATCATAAGATTCAATTACACCAACTTCATTTTAGGATCCAATGGATCAAATAGAGCTATTTAGGTTATGACTGGTCTTTGCCTCTTACTAGCATGACTCTGCTAGACCTTAACTTACTTGACCTGAATTTCATAGATGTAGTTCCTTTCCAGGGATTTGTCTTCCAGTATTTCTTTCAGAAAGAGTTTACTAACTACTTTCTACCAAGTGAGGTTTGGGAGTTTGGGTTGTTGTTGTTGTTGTTGTTGTTGTTCTAAGTAGAAATGTGTCATCATAGGGACACTTTTCAAAAGCTCAGACAAGATCAGGGCCTAGGGATGTGTCCCACTATCAATCCATCGGATGTATACCAGATATCACACTTACAGTAATTTGTAAATTCTTATTTATTCTTTCAAAAACTCTTTATAGGTGTTGTGTGCTTGGGATGCTTACACATTTTATAAGTCTGTAGTTAGAAGGACTGGGAAGTCTATGGGGCTTCTGGTAGTGGATCAGTATTTATCCCTAGTGTACAAATGGACTTTGGGAGCCCATTCTACATAGAAGGATACACTCTCAGTCTAGACACATGGGGGAGGGCCTAGGTCCTGCTCTAAATGATATGACAGATTTTAAAGATTTCCTGTGGTAGGCCCCACCCTCCCTAGGGAGCAGAAAGGGGATGGGATGGGAGTTGGTGGGGGAGACGGGAGGAGGGGAGTGCGAGGGAACTAATTTCAAATTTAAATTAAAAAATTATCATAAAACTCTGTCAGTTTATTTCATAAAAGCACTTAGAAAATAAAGTAAAATATAGTCACAGAGATACCTGGAGTTAGAATGATTTTTTTCATTGTCCTTTGTATTCTGGCTTTTATGATTAGAATGTCTGAATAACTGATTTCAGAACTTAATTGTGATATTATTCACACACAATAAACAGTACTTACTATAGTTATAGCACATGGTTTGGTTTTAAACATATACAAATTTTCATGAAATATTGTTATGAAATAATCACCATGGAGATAATAAAAATATCTACCACCTTGTAGCCTACTCTTCTGTAGATTGTTTATGGCTGAGTTCAGCTCCTGTATCCAATATCTCTTCCCAGGGTACAGGTCTGCTTCTTGTCACTTCATGCTAGCTTATATTTTCTAGAGTTATATATAAATGGAATCACATCCTACATATGCTTTCTGTTGGAGGAGAAAGGAGCCTGGCTTCTTTCACTCCACATAATTATTTTGAAATGCATCCACTCTGTGTATGTAAGTATCTCTTTTCTTTGCATTACTGGCCAGTATTCCATTGCATGAATATATCAGAATTTATTTATATATAAACTTGTTAGCAACATTTGCATTATTTATAATTTTTGACTATTACAAATAAGATGCAATGAATATTTGTGTTTGTGTACTGACAAGTCGAAATGTATCAAGATAGAAACTTTTGCCCTTTGCAAAAATTGTTCACAGAATGAAATTGAAACATGGGGGGAAAAGTCATTTATAAAGCACATATTGGATTAAGAATTTATATCAAGAAATATCTAAAGAACTCTGAAAACTCAGTAGTAGAAAAAAGTTCCAACTGAAAAAGAAATGGGCAAAATATTTGATCAGATACACTCCTCAAGCTTGCATCTAGGGCCAAATCAGATAGTACTGTCTGGACCCACTTCTTTTCTTTTCTTTTCTTTTTTCCTTTCCTTTCCTTTCCTTCCTTTTCTTTTCTTTTCTTTTCTTTCCTTTCCCTCCCTCCCCCCTCTCTCTCTTTCTTTCTTTCTTCCTTCCTTCCCTCCTTTCTTTCTTTCTTTCTTTCTTTCTTTCTTTCTTTCTTTCTTTCTTTCTTTCTTCATAATGGAGATTGAGGCATCTGAGAATTAAGCACACAGTCCCAAGAGTTATGCTTTTTTGCTTTGGCTCTTTGGAACAGAAAGTTTCAAGCCCAGTATGAACTTCAAAAGTCACCATCTCTAATTCTTCAGGTGGCTCTCCCTAGTTTCAGGCATCTTTCTTGAATGTCATGCTAATTCATACTCCGATAAGATGAATGTGGAGATTTCACCAACCATCAGAGCTTCTGTCTACATATGCAATTCTGTCTTGGGTCTTTTATCATAGACACTTGGGCTTCCAAGAAGCCCATCTCTACCAACTCAAATCCAGGGAATTAGTGGAGTATGTTTTCAGTACCCCATCTGTACAGCAACCCCCAAATACTACGGAAACTACAGAGCTCAAGTTGTTTTTTGTTATCTCTGTCAGATCCTAGTAGAGTGTTGCTTTGTGTCTAATGTTGTGAAGTCTTTGTTTCAGGAATCAGCCATACGTTTTCATTTTCTAGGTGGATAGATATTGATTTTGTGGACAAAGAGAGTTTGTCATTAAAAGCACTCCTCCAAAATACAGACTCCTTTAGCATTCAGAGACATGGCACAGGTGACCCTTGAGGAAATAAGAACTACTGGAAAGGCAGTCTAAACTCAAGGAGTCCAAGTTTTATACTGGTATGTTTAAGTCATATACAATGCATCCAGTCTTTGAAAACATGACTTCATAATTAAAACCTTAATTTGGTCTTTCCTGTTTTATTCTGTCTTGGATAGAGTACATCTCTTTCAAATGTATTTCTTCAATAAAGTGGTATGTAAATCCACTATATGAATGTTTTATTGATATGTATATATATATATATATTATGTGTCCATCATCTTTTAAATGAGTAGCTTCAGTGATTGATAGAGTGACTCAGTGCCAAATCTTAAGTAACAATGTTTCCAGTTAAATATAATAGCTTCACTGTTGAGATAGTTCATCAGACAAGCAAACACATCAATGACTCTGACTTTAATATGATTCAGAAACTTCGGATACCATGTAAAGAATATGAGGAATATGTTAATTGTTCATTGTTGACACTACCCTTTTTATTTGTTCCAAAATGCTATGTGCTACAAAGCCATCCATATCTAAGTGAAATGAGAATTTCAGTAAAAGTTGAAGCTCCAAAAATGAGAGAGCATTGTGTCAGGGTGTGACTGGCAACACAAATTCCTTTTCTTTGCTACAGAAAACAGTGGCATTCTACATGATGAAACAGTGTCATTCACCTAAACGTTTTCATTTTTCTCTGATGCACAAAACTTTTGCATCAAATAATATTTAACAGGTAATTTTAGTTTCTGCTTATTTTATCATATGATACACATGCATCTAATATCTCTGATTTTTGCCCAATTTCACTTTTTAAGCTCTATAGTCTTATTATTCTATTTCACTTTACTATTTTTACTAGTCTTTTTCGCCCAGGTTTCACAAAACTTTGTGTTTTCGACCCCTTGCCTACAACCATCTTCTGTCCTGACCCCTTCCACGGGATTTGCTCAGATGAAATAAGTCAGTCTTTCTACATCTATTAACTTCAACACTTCTTTTTTTTCACACACCTGTTCTAGATGAACACCCATTCAGAACCCAGCTTGAACCATCCCAGCCCAGTCCAGGTAACAACTACTTGAAGTGGAGTTCAGCTGGGAACCAGACAGTTACTCCCTCCTCCCCCATTGCCTTCCCATTTCCAATCCTGGAATGATGCTCAGCTGAATTCATCCACACATTTGGCCCAATGTGGACCAGGTAATGTAGTTCCTCTTTTCCCACTGACTGTGACCACTCTCTGACAACTGAAAGCCAGAGTAGCCTGGAACAGTACACCTTGAGTTCTAACAAACAAACAAAAACAACAACAACAAAAAACCCTATGGCTGTCAAGCTAGACTACTGTACTAGCAAAACTATCTGCAATAGTTGAGGAAGAAAACAAAACTGCTCATGATCAAAACACATCCATCAAAAACTTACTAAACAGAGTACTAGAACTAAAACCAGACTGCAGAGAGAAATAAGTACAGCTGCAAAGAGACTATAGACACAAGACAAATGAATACATAACTTAATGACAAACCACAACTAAGAACATAACACAACAAAAATAACATCAAAATGACTACAATGTATACACAATTTTCAAAAATAACCAAATACTATTGGCCACAACTCTCCAATAAAATCAAAGGCTAGTTCAATGAATTAATCCATATATCCATATTTTATTAATCCATATATCTGTTATTTACATGAAATTTACCTTAGAATGAAAAGGTAGAAAAAAAACTATTGAAGTAAATGGGATAAAATAGCTTGCAGTGTTGTTATCCTAATATCTGACAAAATAGGCTTCCAAGTAAAACTAACCAGAAGAGACTAAGATGGATACTTCATTATAATCTAGGCATTGCTTAATCAGGAAATCACCATGATACTAAGCATATATTCACAAAACTCTGAGGCGCCAAATTTCATGAAAGTCATGGGATTGGAATTAAAAACATAAATCCAAGGTGATTTTAGCTCACTACTTCCTCCAATAGATAGATCAGCTAAAGTAGTTAAATAATGTTTTACATTAAATGGACCTAACATACCTGCAGAATATTTCACCCATATGAAAAAGAATATCCATTCTACTCAGTTGCCCATGATAGGTTCTCTAAAATAGACCACATACTTGAACATAAAACAAGCCTGAACAACTAAGGAAAAAAGTGGAAATAATCTCATGTATTTGATCTGATAATTAAGTAATAAAAACTCTAATAAGTATAGAAATGCAGAGAGATTAAATAACTCATTACTGAATGATAAATGGGTCAAATAAGAAATAAAAATATTGGTAGAACTAAATGAAAATAAAAATACACCTCAGCAAAATCTCTGAGGACATATTAAAAGCAGTTCTAAGCAGGAAGCTTATAGCCCTAAATGCCTACATTAAAAAATAAGAAAGAATGCAGATAAATGATTTGATGATATGACTCAAGAATTTAGAAAAACAGGAACAAAGCAAACCTCTTGGAACACGGTCCAGGAATGGGGGTATGTGAGGAGATTTCTGAGTGCTTGTGAGAATATTCCAAGAAGACAAGATAAAGTTTAGTGAGCTCATTTTCTTCAAAATTGTTCTTGGAATATGTTTTCATGCTCCACCCAGGTGTAGTGGATACCAGTAAGTTTACTTCATATTATTCATTACTGACTATTGTTATTTATTTACATGCCTTTATGGACAAACCTGATTTTACTGCATATGTTTTGTTCACCACATAGGGCTTGTCTGCCATCTGCAGTTAGCCATCGTGTGTGTGTGTGTGTGTGTGTGTGTGTGTGTGTGTGTGTGTGTGTGTGTGTTGCTTTCCCTTGTGATTGGACACAAGAAAAGGGGAGAACAAGAAAAGAGAAAGAGACACATCAATAGAGGGAGCCATAATAGATATAAAGATAAATCTGCACTAGGGAATTGTATAGTGATCCACAGGATGACCCCAATAATGGAGAGGCTACCTTAAATGCCCTTCCCCTATAATGAGAATGATGACTACTTTAAATGCCATCCTAGAGCCTTATTCTGGTAGCTGATGTAAACAGAGCAGAGATACATAGCTAAGCACTGAGCCAAACTCCTGGAATCCAGTTTCAGAGAGGGAGGAGTGACAAACAAAGGGGGCCAAGACCATGTGGGCCAAAACCCACAGAAAAAGCTGTTCTGAGGAAGTGGGAACTCAACATAGGACCAAACCAGACCCCATGAACATGGGTGTCAGCAAGGAGTATGGGGCCTCTGGCAGTAAAACAGAATGTAGTCCTAGTGCACAAATGGACTTTGGAAGCCTATTTCCTATGGAGGGTTAATATTTCAGCCCAGATACATGGGGAGAGCCTAAACCTGACTCCAAATAACTTGAGAGATTTTGATGATCCCTCATGGAATTTCTCATGGGAGAATTCTCCATGGGGAATGGTTAGGGGAGTGGTTGGGGGATGGGTATGCTCATTTCAGATATGAATTAATCTAGCTGCTATTCATGGAACTGATATTATTAATATTCATTACCAAAGTGAGGAATATCAACTCTTTATTGTCCTTTTAAGTTACACAAAGGATATTGGGGACCTACACAGCTTGGAACAGTTGGAATTTCATTGGGTCATAGTAGTTTACCCATAAAGGTCATCATAATTCATATGGGAGTCATTGATAAAGATTATACTAATATAGAGATCTATATTCCCACCTCTAACAACCTATTCGTCAGAATTGCAATGACTAATGAAAGGGATGACATATCAAAAAGGGAAGGGATCAGAAAAAGAGTTTCAAGGAACTGTCAAACCTATTTTCCCCTAAGGACAAAATCATATACATGTATTGGGTTTTTCATGAGGATCACTGAAAAAAAAATCACCTCTAAAAATTACATGGAAAACTAATAAGCCTGTCTGAACACCTCAACAGCCTCTTACTAAAGAAAAATTACAGGCTCCTCACCAAATAGTCAAGGAGCACTCTTTTTCTCCATGGAGTTCTTATGTTTTTGTAATTAAAAGGAAATCTGGTAAATGGAGATTTTTTTATCAACATACAGAATATTAATAGTACCATGCTCACAAACTGGTTTACCTATGACCACAGCTATTCTTAAAGATTGACCTTTAAGAGTATTGGATTTAAAAGATTGCTTTTATGCTATACATACTCATCCTGGTGATCTCAATGAACTGTATTAACTCAAGGCATGACAAACTTTGATATGATATGTTATATGTGCCTATACTATCTAGGAAAGATTTTAGAGTGTATAAGGCAGACTATCCCTCAAGCTTATATTATTCATTATATGGATGATATCCTGTTAGCTGCCTCCAAAGAGGAAGATAACATGACTCATGATATGCTACATTAAAAAATGGGCTAATTTTTGTACCTGAGGAGATACAATGGAACAATTAGTTACTAGAACAGCCACAAAAATGCTCGTTAGACAAGACAATTTAAAAAAGACTAAAAACTTTCAAAATTGATTAGTAAATATAAATTAGTTGTATCATAATTTAAGAATAGCTCATTATGCATTAACCAGTTTATTTAAAGCTCTAGAAGGAAATATGACTTTGGATAGTCCTCAAATATTATCTTGAGAGGCAAGAAAAGAAATACAGCTATTTGAATCCAGACTAAAAGAAGCATTGGTGTATCATGTAGATCCTTCATTTCCTTGAAACTTAGTTATTGCCCCATCAAATTGTCTCCTGCAGATATTAGAGCACAAGAAGATAAACCTTTGGAATGGATTTATTTATACCATAAGGACCATAAAATACTAAGTGCTTACCTTACTCTTCTTGCTCATTGGAGGATCCCATATCAACAATTACACAGATTTGTTCCTTGCTGCATTATATTATCCTTAATAATCAGTTTTTATGAGTGTTACAAAACTCTATGGATTTTTAAATTCCATTTGCAAATTACTATGAAAGAATAAGTAATAATTATCTGGCTGGTAAGCTATGGGATTTTCTCATATGAACTGAGTTTATGATTACAAAAATTGCCCAACCTTTTCCCATTCCACAGGCAGGTACTTATTTTATTGGTGATTCATTTATGGGTATAGAGGGTATGCATAGTCCAGATATTCATCAATCTATTAACACTTCTTTTTCCTCAGCCCAACAGGTAGACTGGATGTTTTGAGTCATCTAATATGGTTAATTCCTAAACCATTAAATATTGTTTCAGATTCTGCTTATGTTGTAGGGTTATTTCCAGAAACATACTAATATTCATGCACAGTATAACTTCTCTGATTTTATTGCAGAAGTAAATAATCTAGCTGATGCATTAACCTGCCCTATTTTTACTTTCCTAGAAGAAAATAGAAAGGGGTGTACCTCTGTCATTGCAGATGGATCCACTTAAACATTATGGATTCCTCTCAGGTGCCGCTTGCCTGGACCATCGAAAACAATGGTGGAGGGAGAGTGAGGAGACAGTGGAAGTCACCACAAAGACAGCAAACATCCAGTTAAAGGGCAAAAGAGAAAATAGACTATATCAAATGAAGTCTGCCCACCTGGTACCAAGGTAAGACCTATGTGCCAAAGGAGAAGTTATTCCCCATGTCACCTGAGAATCTTTTCCTGAAATGATACCTGCTTTGATCTGTGTATCTGTAGTGAGTGACTTTGAGTGTGTGTATGGCTCATATGTTCCTTTCCCTCCTTTGATTCAACTTGTAGATCGAATGGATCCAGCTCCTGTTATCTTTACTAATGTCTCTGTGTTTATGACTGGACCTTGGGATAGTAATAGACTCATTCATTCGTCTGAAAAATTGACTGCTTCCAGTTTTTCCTTGGAATTTTCATCATTTCCCATCTGCATATGACATCATAACATTTGTGCTCTTATTAAAGGGCAAATATGGGCATATGTTCAACATATTAGAACTACTAATCATATGGGCCTTTTTTTCAAGCTATTTAATAGATTTTTTTCTGATCAATATCAATGTAACCAATAGCATTTAACATAGTTTGGATCCTTGTTCTTGGTGACAGAGTATTACACACAATGCTTTCATTTTTCTAGGTTTATAATTTGCTTGCTTATAGGATACTCAGGCATCAAATAACAATTAGATTTATCTACAACATCCCAAATCAAAATCACTCTGGATATACTACAGTCAAAAAATAAAAGGAGGGGAGATGTCAGAACATAGTCCAGGAGTAGAATCCTATGAGGAGATTTCTGAATTCTTGTAAGAACACTCCAAGGAAACAAGGCAAAGTCATGTGAGATCATTTTCTTCAAAACATGAAATGTTTTTTTCTTGGAATGTGTTTTTATGCTGCTCCCAGGTGTAGTGGATAGGAGTGAATTTACTTTAGATTATTCATTAAAACTAACTATTGTTATTTATTTATGTGCCTCTATGGGCATATGGAGTTTGTTCACTATATAGGGCTTGTCTGCCACCTGCAGTTTAACTCTCATGTGTGGCTCTCCCTTGAGACTGGAGGACACTTTGCTCATGTGACTCTTTCTAACTCTCAGAGAATGAATTGTCTGCTGCTCTGAATAAAGTTGGTTACTGTATGAGACTTTAATCCACTTCCTTTATTAGTTCAACTCTCCAAGGTTCCACCTCTTCTTGAATGCTAAACATAAATCCAAACCAGTAGATAGCAAGAAATAATAAAAACCAATGCAGAAATTAATGAAACAGAAAGCTATAAAACAATAAAAAAAAAATCACTGGACCTAAGAGCTGGTCCTTTGCTATCAGAAAGAAGATTGGACAAACTAACCGAAAGAAAGAAAGTTGACCCAAATTAGCAGAATAAGAAATTAGCAGAGAAACATTACCAACCTATTAAAATTGGAAACAAAAAAATATTGCTCAGTATCTACACTCCTTTTCAATATAGTGATAGAAGCACTAACTGAAGCAATATGGCAAGAAAAAATTTAAAAATACAAATAGGAAAGGAAATTGAATATTAGTATTTGTGGGTGATATATTATATAAGAAATCCCAAAAATTCAACCAAAAACACTTTTAGGAACAATAATTTTAGCAAAGTGGAAGGATGCAAAATCAACTTACAATAGTCAGTATCTTCTCTATACACCAGAAAAAAAAAACAATAACAAAAGACAAAACAAACAAAAAACTGAGAAGGGGATCATGGGCACACTCCCTATTACAATAGCTCAGTTATGTGGTAGTTTTCTTTATATTTGAGCTCCTCTCTTCTAGATGGCCCATTTCCTCCCATCTCGTTCTTCAAGAAAATAAAATATCTAGGAATAAATTTAACAAAAAATGTAGGAGGCCTCTCTAAGTAAAACTTTGAATCTCTTTAAAAAATTGAAAAAAAATACTAGAAAATTGAAAGACATCCCATATTTGTTGACTGATAGGATTAATATTGGGAAAATGACCACCCTACAGAAATCCATCTACAGATTAACTGCAATCCCAGTCAACATCCCACATCATTATCCATGGAAATAGAAAAAAATCTAAAATTTATATAGATCAGAAGAATACTACAGATAGCAAAAGTTATCTTATACAATTAAAATAGCACAATCTGTCCTTCTAGACTTCAAGATATATTATACAGATCTAGCAAAAAAACAAGCAAACAGAAAAACAATAAAAAGCATGTAGACAAATATAATAAAATAGAAGAATTAAACATGAGTACTTAAAGTTATAGTCATCTGATATTTCACAAAGAGGCAAAAGCATGCATTGCAGAAAGACAGGATCATTAACGAATGGCACTGGGAAACTGGATGTCCACATGCAGAAGAGAAATTAGACCCATTCCTATCACCCTTAGCAAAAACTAGATCCAAATAGATAAAATAACTCAATTTGGGACCTGAAATGCTAAAACTGCTACATGAAGTACTGCTAATTGGAAGAACCCGGCAAGATATAAGAAAGGATTTTTTGAACAGAATTCTATTTGCCAAGGAATTAAGGTCTACAGCTAACAACTGAAGTCTCATAAAATTAACAGGTTCCTGTATAGAAAAGGTATCAATCAATTAAAGAAAGTAAAACCCCACAGAACATGAAAGAATCTTTGCAAGATGTACATCTGATAGAAGATTAATATCTAAAATATACATAGAATACACACACACACACACACACACACACAATGATGACTGAAAGAAAGGAATGGCCCAATTAAAAGGGAGGAGGTTGTGTTATCTAGAGAATTATAAATAGAAAAAATACCTCAAAAAATATTCATCATACTTAGCAATAAGAAAAATAGAAATTAAAACAACTTTAAAATTTTATCCCACTACAGTCAGAATAGGCAAGATGAAAACAATAACTGACAACAAATTCTGACTATTCACTGTCGATGGGATGGGAATGCAAATTTGTTTGGCCATTCTAGAAGAAGATGGAGGGTTCTCAACAATACTAAAAACAAACCTACCACATAACTGAGCTATCTCAATTCCAGAAGAATAAGGCTTCATCCTCCTGCCATGATCAACTCTACTGGATTGGGAACCCTTGTGGAAGTGGATGCTTTCCTTCCTGACCCCTCTCCCCGCTCTCATATCTTTAAAAATCACACCCTGCTTCATCAATTTCTTTTCTATGTATCTCCAGTGATACATTCAAAAATCTCTGATCAAACAACAGGACTACTAACTGTTAGCCACAGAGCTGGAGGCATGGGACTACCACACATGTCCAGGTGGTGAGAACTCACAGATTTTAATATAAATCTTGACTATTCCTTTATTATAAGGTAATAACTTTACAATGACTGCCCTCAGTAATCAACTACCTGTGTCTCTTGGTAAATTGAATAGAGACTGTCAAGGTGATGCTGTGGTGATGGGAAAGGATCAGGTGCTTTAAGTTCTTGTAAACTCCAGGGAGTCGACTTGGACCCACCTCAAACAGCATTTTTTTTTCTTTATTTCATGATGACAGAAAATGTTTTGTAGTTATTAAGTGCTGTTTTTTTCTTTTTTCCTTTAATACTTTTTCCTTATTTTACATATCAATCCCAGTTCCCTCTCCTTCCCAACCTCCCATGCCCCTCAGACCTCCCCACCCCAACCCATCACACACACACACACACACACACACACACACACACACTCGTCCCATTCCCCATCCATTCCTCAGGGAGGGTGATGCCTTTCAGGAGGGATCATCAAAACCTGTCAAATCATTTGGGGTAGGGCCTAAGCCCTCCCTCATATCTGTAGGCTAAGGGAGTATCCCTCCATGGGTAATGTGCTCCCAAAGTCCTTTTGTGCACCAGGGATACATCCTGGTTCCACTGTGAGAGGTCCCATAGTCTACCTAGGCCTCCTAACTGAGACACATGTTCAGGTAGTCTGGGTCAGTCCTATTCTGGTTTCCCAACTACCAGTCTGGGGTTCATGAGTTTCCTCCTTGCTCAGATCATCTTTCTCTGTGGGTTTTTGCAGCCTGGTCTTGACTCCTTTACTCATCACTTCTCCCTCTCTGCAACTGGATTCTAGAAATTTGGCTCAATGTTTAGCTGTGGGTGTCTGCTTCTGTTTCCATCAGCTATTGGATGAAGGCTCTAGAATGGCATACAACAGCATTTTGCCAGGTCTAAGCAGTGCCTGATGGTTCCACAGAGTCTGGACAGTGAAGTAAAAATCCAGTTACCCCAGGATGTGGGCAATACCCTAGCTTTATCAGGTTCCCCAAAGATAATCCATGTACCCCAGGTCAGCATGAAGCAGTCTGAAGAACACAGCATCTTCATCCTGGCCGGGCCTCTATCCAGTTCTAAGTCCTCGCCTTTTTTAATAAGCAAAAGGGAAGAATTTTAGTATTCACATATCTGTATTGGCCTGCCTCTGGGGTCCTTACACAGTACTTCTTCAGCTGTAGCCACTAAAAGCACCCTCTTGCACATTTGTTACATTCCCTTATATAAAGCTGGCCTTTCCCTCCTTCCTTCTCTCTCCCTCTCTCCCTCACCCACTCTTTTTTCTTCCATTACTCTTGTCCTCAGGGTCTAGTCTCTGCACTCCCTCTTGCCCCTTCCACTCCATTTCTTTCCTGCTGTTTTTAAAATTATAATACCATCTTCCAGCCCCAGTATGCAACAGACCATAGCTGCTTCAGCCATGCAGTTATAGCTTTAGAGTAAAGGAGAGAAGAAATGGGCTATAGAAAATGCCTCTACTCCTAAAGAAAGTCGTTGAGGTCAGGCATGTGTCAGGGGTGACCCTGAATTGAGTCCTAGAAGACAGGGTATTACATGAAGCTGTGAAGCTGAAGCCTGGATTGTTTTTGAGAACCCAAAATGTTAGAGATGCCGGAGTGTGGGATACCTGCCTAATAGAGGTGCTAACATGGAATGGAACCAGCACAAGAGAAAGAAGTGTGTTTCAGTCAACAAAGCTGAACAGAGTGGGAGATCTTAAGAGCAAGCTGATATCAGACATGGAGATGCAGTGTTTGAAGTTTGCTCCGGTGGTCTTGTTTTGGTTCAGTGCTTCTTTGCTATGTTCCATCTTTGCATTTTGGAATGGCAATGTATATTCTGTGCCATTATATGTTGGGAGTATGTGTTCTATTTTGTTTTGGGTTTTTTCAGGTAGTTAACAGCTAAGAGATTGCATGAATCTCAAAAGATTTTGAACTTTGAACTTTAAAATATTGTTGAAACTGTGATAGTCTATGGGGACTTTTGAAGTTGGACTAAATAAATTTTGCATTATGATATTATTATAAACTTATGGGGGTCAGAGAATGGAATATGGTAGTTTGAATGTAATTGCTTCCCATAATTTCATAGGGAGTTACATTATTCAGAGGTGTGACATTTTTGGAGTGGGTATGCTCTTATTGGGGGAAGTGTGTCACTGTGGAGGCAGACATTGACATTTCCTGTGCTCAGGATAGCTCCCAGTGTCTCAGTCAACTTCCTATTGCCTTTTGATCAAGATGTAGCCAGTATCATGTCTGCCTGCCTGCCATGAGGATCCTGACCATGATCCCCATTATGATGATAGTGGACTAAACCTCTGAAAATGTAAGTGAGTCACCCCAATTAAATGTTTTCCTTATAAGAGTTTCTGTGGTCATGGTGTCTCTTCATAGCAATAGAAATCCCAAGTAAGACAAATATTAAAGGAAGCAAAAATTACTTTTAAAATTTGCTTTGTTGGAAGCACTTCCGTGTTTACTGTCATTCTGTCTGTGAAAAATGAAAATTTTAAATTAGAGCATATTAATGTCCACATCCAGGATCTTTTATTTTTACTAGTTATATTAGCAAAATACACTTGAGTTTTTGAGATAGAGAAGATTCTCCATAATGGAAGTTTGTAGTAATATTTTGTTTATGATCTAACAAATAAAGCTTACCTGAAGATCAGCGTATAAACCTAGATGTAGCTTGCTGTTTTCCGCCAGACGCCCGCCACCGGTCTGGCACACCAGCCCCAAATAAAATGCAGAGGCGCTGTATTTGATACAAGCTGTTGGCCAGTTACTATTATTGTTTATTGGCTAGCTCTGTCTTAATGATTAACCCATTTCTACTTATCTAAGTATTTCCACGTGGTCATCTTATCTGAGCATGGTGGGCCAGCATCTTGTTTCCTCTAGGCTCTACATGCTGACTCCTTCCTCCTTCCTCTTTCCTCCTTGTCTCCTAGCCCCGCCTATCTTGCTTTCCCATTGGCCCAACAGTGCTTTATTCATTAACCAGTATGAGAAACATATTTACAGAATAGCATCTCCCATCACCTAGCCACATGAGTTAGCCTTAGAGGCCAGGCAGTAGTGGCACACACCTTTAATCATAGCACTTGGGAGACAGAGGCAGACAGATCTCTGTGAGTTCAAGGCCACCCTGGGCTACATGAGATTGAATTTGTCTAAAAGAAAAACAGAGCACACACAAAGGTGATCCCAGTATTTGGGATCACATGCATTTAATCTCAGCAATAGGAAGGTAGAGACAGGAGTGATGTGGCAGCATGGTGAAAGGAATAAAAGGAAGGAGGATTTGTAGAGACTGATGCAGTCTGAAGCAGTCACTCTGAGGCAGCAGTCTGGAGCAGTCATCTGAGGTGGTCAGTCTGAGCAGGCAGTCTGAGGTCAGGATCACCCATTTGGTCTGAACGTTGGTAGAGGTAAGAACTCTCTAGTGAATGGCCTCTTTGCTTCTCTGAGCTTTCAGCTTTCACCCCCTGATAGCTGACTCTGAGTCTTAGAATTTGTGCTACAGAGATCATAGTACAGAGGTGGGTAGAAGGAGACAAAGATAATAGAGAAAAATCTGGCTGTCAACCCTGTCTCCATCTTTTCTACAATTCTAGGGGAAAATCTAAATAGATAGTATTCCCCTTTGCAATTTGAAGTGTGTTCTGGGCCCACTGATTCTTAGAAACTTGCTTCCTGGGTCAGAGCTGCCATCCCACAGCAGAAATAACATGAGTTTTTCCTCCAGCTTCCATCTATCATTAGAACTTGGTGGCAGTTCTAAGAAGTAATGAAATGACCAAAAGTTGGTAGTCCAAAGAAGTCCACTGAAATCTATCAACTGGAACATCTCTTATTTAACCATCCAAAGAAGCCTGCTTGCACACTGTAATTTAGATTGTCAGAAAGTCCCAGGGGAAGCCTTCAGAGGGTGATTTAACCCAGCAGGCTTTGTTTGCCTTACCCTCCTAGTCTGCAATGTTTGACAATCTATGGCTAGAAACTGCTATACATCTGCTTCCCTGGATGGGGCTTGCACATATATAGGGAACTCTTAGAGATGTGTGAAGTATTGTAGGAAAAGTGGGCACTACTCTTGCAGAAGGCTCTCTAGGATGGACATTTCTCGGCTTCCTTTGGTAACACATTCTAGGGAATGCATTTCAAGTCTTTCCTGTCAGATAGGATCTTCTTACACTGCCTAGATCTCTGGTATTCGCACTTAAGCCTACAACCTCTGGGAGAAGCAGAACAGCTGGCCACCCTTTTGTGTGCAGTTATCCATCCAGAAAGCAAACACTTGCTGCTGGCATTTCTAATGCATATTAGTATTCCTGGCGCTGCCAGGGTTCTTATTGAAGGATGCCATGGCTTCCCATACTCCAAGAGAATTAGGCTGATGAGCTGTTTGCCACATGTGTGTGAAATAGGAAATTTATCATCTTGAGAAATGTTTGTATGAATATTGTTCACAACCTAAGTATGTATCTATTGCTGTCTGGAACTCTGAATCCTCAGCTTGTAAACTGCCTAATGCAAATACCCTCCTCCCATTCTCTGTCCTGTGCCACCAATTCCCTTAGACTGCTGAGTGACAGAAGCTTCACTCTCTTTCTAGGAGCTTTGCAGTCATGCCATATCACATTTCATTAGAATGCCTATCTTGAAGTCTTCCTGCCACAGACCTTGGGTCACTTGGTTTCCAATCTGTTCCAATAAGTTGGTTTTTCTTACATCACTTTGGCTAGGTAGTAAGTAATTCAGTATTGAATACTCTGTAAGTATCAGTCATAATTTTGTCAACAGCCCTACTGTGATCATTTTTCTCTTTTCAAATAGTGGCTCTCATACTTCAGTATGTATTTAGATTACTCTTTGGAAATAGAGTTAAATAACCATAATCTCTGTTCTGATGAATCAAAATGGTCATAAAATAGAACTTAAGAAAAGTTTGCAGCTAGATTCTAAATTGACCAATGGCAAAGACCAAAAGTTCTTGTCATCTTGACACAAGTTAATTTCATCTAGGAAGAAGTAACCTCAATTAAGAAAATGCCTTCATAATTTTGATATATAGGTATGTCTGTGGAGAATTTTCTTGATTAATGGTTGATTTAGAAAGTTCCAGAATACTGTGGCTGCTGCTACCCTGGATAGGTAGTTAAGGGTTACACAAGGACCAAAATAAACTTGTGGATGAAATGGTTTTTTTTATCCTACAGCTTGTAGTCCACCATTCAGAGAAACCAGTGCAGGACCTCATGCCAGGAACCTATAGACAGGAACTGATAACTTATGCATAGGCCATGGAGAAGTGTTCCTTTATTGGCTTGTTCCTCATGGAAAGGCTCTATCATGACTATTTGTGTAATATTTTGAACCATAAATATGTGGTTTCTGGTCATATGAGGCTGAATAATCAACTATGATTAACAAGAGACCACAATCACTGAAATGAAATTTTTGTTTTACTGAGACAATCAGTGTTGGTTATCTGAGGCTTTAAAATCAAGCTGTAATGAATAAGTGATCAGTATCACTGACACAAAATCTTCCAGGAGATGTGGGGGGAGGGTGAGAGGGTCAACACACAGAAGCTGAGGCCCAGAGAGGGTAAAAGCTCATCGCAAGCAGGGATCCAGAACTAGTAAATATGTAAAAGAAGTCTGGCTTTGAAAACATGACAGTTACATGGTTAAGAGTTATGGAGAGCAGATGACGCTTGACAATGTGAGAGGACAGTAGAGGCCATTGGTAAATGTCAGCCTCTGTTATAGTAGAAACCCCAGGACTGAAGGAGGAATGGAAAAATGCTGAAGCTTGGCATCATGTGGCAGGATTGGAATCTCTAAATAGAAATCATGCAACCATTGGTGAAGGTGAAACCTCAGTAGTAGTGGAGGATTTGAAAAGATCATGGAGAAAATCTGTGCCTTAGCAATGTGTGGCAAGATTGGAGTCCCTGAAGAGGCTATGGGTGAATGAATACTCTGGGTTGTCATAAAATCCCTAGCCTTTTGGAGCCAGACGATCATGAGTGAGTCTCACTTACTGCACACTTGGTGTTTAATACTGCTATATTTTCTTAGCAACTGGTCTTTCATATATTTTTGGTGGTGAGCCTAGTTTTAATGGCACAGCAATCTCTCCAGCCCAACAACTTGTCTTTTTTTTTATGATAGCAATTTGAGGGTTTTATCTCAAACTATCTCACAAACCATCAGATCTACTAGGTTCCTCGGTTTCTGATGTTATTCTGTGGCTTCCTTTGTTATGAGAGTTCCTGCCTGGTTCCACAGCCGCCTTGCCCCAAATGAACACTCAGACACTTATATTAGTTATAATACTGTTGGCCAGTGGCTTGGGCTTCTTATTGGCTAGCTCTGTCTTAATTATTAACCCATAACTACTAACCTATGTATTTATGCATCGTCTTATCTTACTGGGAAATGCCTGACTCAGTGTCCTCTCTTCCCTTTCTGCCTGCACTTCCCAGAATACTCTTCACTTGGTAGCCCCACTTGTACTTCCTGCCTGGCCACTAGCCAAACAGTGCTTTGTTTATTAACCAATAAGAGAAACATGTGGAGAAAGGAAACCCCCATCATTCCTTTGCTCTTCTCATACTTCAGCCTTCATCAAGCTCCAAAAACTGGTACTTCTGTTCAATTAATGGTCATCAGATAGGCATCATTTTCTCCATTGTTGTCTGTCATATTAGCTGCCAAATCCACTGACACTACAATCTCAGCAAGTCAACATGTTGGCAAAACTGTATGACATTTATTATATGGCACACAGGGAGAAAAGTCCTCCTCAGTATTTATCTAAGAAAAGTGGGATCCAAGAATATTATGGATTATGTTTGTTCTTTTCAAGAAAAATTAGTGAGATAAGCAAAAGTAATTTGTTCAATAATTTTATGAGGGTAATGGAGTAAATCTGATGGAACTGAAATTGTAAAACAATTTAAATAATTGAGGCAAAGCTGTACTCAGGAATGAATTTTCTCACTGATCAGGATATTTTTGTGATCTATCTCTCTTCATGTTGAATCATCCAAAGATGTTCTCCAGATCCTATGACAGTGGATTTTCAGGCACTTCTGCGTCCTAAACATACCCAAGGGTCATCCTCAAACTTGAACATCAAAGGAAGAAAAGGTAGTGTCAGTGGTATCATGCAGGTCTGAAATGACTGGTCATGATGGATATATACATAATCATTGACCTCATTTTATGTCAGGTAATAAAAAACATTTCTCACAAAATATTAAGTAATAAATATTTGGACTTTGCAGGCTATACTATTCTACATCAAATTACTAAACTGTGATTGTAGGCACCAAAGAACCCATAGACAATATGTAAATAAGTGGATATGTATTCCCTAAGACCTTATTCTTAAAAAACAGGCCAAGTTTCATCTGCAGGTTGTATTGCACCAACCTCTGTTCCATGTGATATAAATATTTTGAGTTTTCCTTGAAGTGTAAATGAAATACTTACAATTCATTTTGCTGAAGCACATACTAAAAACAACACATTTGCTTGAGATTTTGTTGATGTTGTTTTTGGGTCTTCCTTTCAGATGTCAATGATTTATATTTAGGAACTGCTGAAACATGCCTTTCTGGTCTCACATAACAGTGAGCTTGCAAGCTTTGATATGAAGAGTCTGGAAAATGTTTATTTAACACAGTCATTTTGCCAAAGCTAAGTAGGTGTTTCTCAACCTCCTTCCCAAGAGCCAAAATTAAACACAGGAAAAGACAGTGAAGATGCCTGGTTCTTTCAGTGCTCTCTAATGCCAACAATTCCTTCAGCCCAAACATTCCTGAGTGTAGGTTTAAACCAAGAGTATTTCATCTCTTCTTCCAGTAGCTAGCCAAGACTTTCCTGTAAAAAATTCTCCATGCATAGCCTTATGCCTTCCTTTTCTCTTCCAGTCCTAGCTCTAGTCTTTGGTAATTATCTAAAAATCTATACATATGCATAATTAGCTTATCTTAATTAAATAAAAACTATAAAGAAGTGAATACACACACTACTGGAGACATCATTCATCTTCCTCGAATTAGCATGGGATGCACATTATGAGTCTGACATCATTCCTTGAATTTTGCCTGGGTTTTCTCACCTGGACACAATTCCCTCCAAAAGAACTGAATTGAAATAATGAATTTCATTTGTAAGATTCTATTTACTATTACAACATAAAAACATGGGCCTGTATGTAAACACATCTCACTGGCTATTCTGTCAGTGAAACGACAGGGAGATTTAAAGTGAAATGTATCATTAAAAGATCTTTCCTGTGTTACAGATAGTTCATAAGTGGAAATACAACTTTATCTATAAATTTTTATATATCATGCATAAATGATGGGAGATGTTATTCTGTAAATATATTTCTCATACTGGTTAATGAATAAAGCACTGTTGGCCAATAGGAAAGCAAGATAGGCAGGGCTAGGAGACTAGGAGAAAAGAGGAAGGAGTAAGGAGGAGTCCACATGGAGAACCTGGAGAGAGCAGCATGCTGGCCTGCTCTTGGATAAGATGACCACTTGGAAATACTTAGATAAGTAGAAATGGGTTAATAATTAAGACAGAGCTAGCCAATAAAGAATTAGTAACTGGCCAACAGAATTGTATCAAATGCAGAGTCCCTGTGTGTTATTTGGGGCTGGCATGGCAATGGGACCAGGCGGGCTGGCGGAAAACAACTAGCTACACATAAATATGTAATTTATTTATTTATATAGAGATATATCACTCCATATATGTATATTTTAAATCTACTAAATTAATCATGTTAAATACATTAGTTGTGGTGGTCTAAATGAGAATGACCCTTACAGGCTCATCTATTTGAATATTTGGTTCCCAGTTGGTGGAGCTATTTGGGAAGCATTAGGAGATGTGGTCTTGTTGGAGAAGGTGTGTCACTGGGGCCGAGCTTTTGGGTTTCAAAAGACTTACACCATTCCCAATCTCTCTCTCTCTCTCTCCCTTTCCCTCCCTCCCTCCCTTTCTTCCTCCCTCCCTCTATTTCTCTCTCTCTCTCTCTCTCTCTCTCTCTCTCTCTCTCTCTCTCTCTCTCTCTCTCTCTCTCTCTCTCTCTCTCTCTGAATTGTGATTGTCTTAAGACGTGGCTTTCCAGCTACTGCTCCACTGCTTCACGCCTGCCTGCCTGCCTGCCTGCTGCTGTACCCCCCACTCCCTTGAAAGCTGTGGAATCTAACCCTCTAAAACCGTAACCCCCAAATTACATGATTTTCTTATAAGTTGCATTGGTCAAGGTGTTTTATAACAGCAACAGAAAAGTAACTAAGACATTAGTGTATCTGATGAAAGCTAGGAGCAGATTTATTTACACAATGACAGCTTTTACTTAAAAATTTAAAATATCATAAAATTGGAAACAAGATAAGTAAAATTTATGAACAGAAACTTTATAGAGAAATTATACCCAAAAGTAAAGTTTTTTTTCTTTTTAACTTTTTCCAAATATCTATTTAAAAGGAAGGTGGGTTATAAGCAATAAAATTATTCATAAGAGTTCACATCACAATGCTGCAGATTCCTCTTGTCTGGGGAATAGGAAAGGATTGCCCTGTCCACACGTTCATCCTGTCCTGCTGTCCTGCCTGGGCTTGCTCACCTGGCGACATA
The DNA here is from genome assembly GCA_030556225.1 of Cricetiscus sungorus. Taxonomy (NCBI): domain Eukaryota; kingdom Metazoa; phylum Chordata; class Mammalia; order Rodentia; family Cricetidae; genus Cricetiscus; species Cricetiscus sungorus. Next base: position 5,818,705 of record JANBXA010000729.1, on the reverse strand, counting down.
GCTTCCCCAGCGTGAATGTGCAAGCTCCAACACACAAGCACCTTCAAATCTATTTACTTTTCGTTTTGCATTCCTGAGAGTAGAAATCCCATTTCAGTGCCTTGTTAAAACCCAGAAAAGTCACAATGAGTGTGGACTATATCCAGTAGAGTCTAGATGCATGGGAAGGATCACTACACCAATCCCCTCCATCTGCAGATACATATTTGGTTTCCTCTAAAGAAACCCATGAACTCCAGTATGAAATAGAAACAGGTTCAAGAGAACCATCACACTCTCTTGAATATGAGTTATTGCCACGGTGCCAGAGAGATGATAAAGGAAAGAAAATAGAGAAAGAAAGAACTGAAATATGGAGAAATATGGAAGAACATGGAGTCAGAGAGGAAGCATTGCTCTGAGCAGTTTAGAAGAGTGCCATTAAGAAAGAAATGACCCTTGAAGTCCTCTAAATTATTTGACAAATAGAAAGGGAATATAAACACTAAAGAAAAATAAACACACGAGAGGAAAAGAACAACCAGTAAACAAAGAAATCATTGAAATTATTGGAGTTAAAAAAAGGAAGGAAGTACAAGGAAAAGGCAAGAACAGCGAGAGAAAACGGAAGCAATAGGGAGAGACCCTGCCCAGACCCAGTTCAGGGTTAGACACTAGAGGGAACTTATAAACATTATATTCAAACTGCTAGTGATGATGAGGAGGAGCTTTGATCCTGAAACTTATTTTCCTTCATTAGGATATCTTAGTTGAAATCAAACCCCTGAAGCAAATTCCCTTAAGACCACAGCATAATAAATAGGTCTTTGAGGTCTTTTTTGCAAGCTGTTAAATGAATATCCTCCTTCTGTTTTGTATTTCCTCCTAAAAGAGAATTAGAAAAAGGTGCTTCCAGCACACAAGCCACAGTACAACTGATGAGAGCAAGGGGAATGGCCAGCTGCTGCATTACCAAGTGCTGGAGATGTAACTAAAGTCCTTTTACAACCATTCTGCAAATGACACTGGGCTGGGATTAAGGAACTCTATAGATGTCCCATTAATATAACAAGGTATAAGAAAATCCTAGGCAGTGTACCTTAACGGAGGCCCCAGAAGAATCCTATATTTAACAGATAAACTCATTATTCAGAGAATGTTTTTTCATCTTCTAAACACTGATTGTAATAGGAGACAAAGTTACCCTTCTATGATGACCCAGTAAATCAGCCCCACTACACAGGCAGGCATATTTAGAACAAATTTTATAATGTATGAAGTTGCACAAACAGTGTAGTGAACATGATTCCTACAGAACCTAAGAGCCATGGAAGGACTGAAATCAGTTCCTGAGATAAAGAGAAAAATGTAGAGTGGATTGTGATGGAATCGGGTAATATGGCCAAGAATCATTAAACATAGGGGCAACACGAGTGGCTGTTTCATTATATTGCAAATTTAGGATCCCTTCTGAAACCCTGGTTTTGACCTTTGTTCTGACACTGGGTCTACTCTTGGATTTCTAGACCTTATTGCTCTTAGAATAAGCATAGAATCAAAATATCAGGTCAATAGTGTCTGAAGGAGAGAAGGGATTTGCATATTGCTATTCAATAACCTGCTTCTTGATATATTAGCCCAGCTCTGCTAAACACAGTGCTGCCATTATCATCAAGGCAGGCTAAACCCTGCCCCATCTGCACTTGGGACATTGTCTTAATGATGTGTTCATGATGTGCTGTCAGGTCAGTTTTGGTTCTCCTTTTATAACCTTGAATGCTCTCCCTCTAATCTTCCATTTTCTTGAATAGCTCCTTGAGAGCTACTATTATTTTTCCAAGATCAAGCAGGCTTCAGGAAAGAAAGGGACATGGATGGGTATATAAAATAAGATTGTTTTAATTTAAATAAAAATGTATAAACAATAAAGAGAAAATTTTTAAAGTATGTGAATTTTTAAAGATTGTGGAACTTTTTAAATTTGCACTTTTTTATTTTGTGGTGTTGATACTAATATAAGATATTAGAGAAAAACAAGAAAGAAAAGGATATTGTTTAATACTGTTATATTGGTGTGTCAAATTGTCAAGGATTTGGTTATTGTTTAATTTTATGTCAGTTTGATATAGATTCATTTCAGAAAATGGACTCTCAATTGAGAAAATGCCTTCATAAGATTTGATTATAGGCAAGTCTAGAGTACCAAGTCAGTAAACAGCATTCCTCCATGGCCTCTGCATCAGCTTCTGCCTCTGACTTTCCTGGGTTATAAATTACAAGCTGTAAAAATGAAATAAACTCCTCTATAAATTGATTTTGGTCATGGTGCTTTATCAAAGCAATAGAAATCTTAACCACAATGCCCAAGCTTAGAATGATACTAGTTCTATCTCTCACATGTACACCCAGCCTTAAAATTTATTAATTTGTTTTATTTTTAACTGAGAAATAATTATATATATTCCCTCTATCTTCTCCATCCAATCCCTCCCCTGTCCTCGCTTCCTCCAAAATCTGTGACCCTTTTCTGAGGTTATCATTGTTACACGCAAAAACACATGTACACATTGAAACATACACACACACACACACACACACACACACACACACACACACACACATATACACACATACTTAAATGAGTAATATATTAATACAACCTGTTGTATCCATTTAGTGATACTTGCATGAATATGTTTTAAGGATAACCACTAGGAATTGAATAACCAATTAGGGAACTCATCCCTAGAGAAAGACTAATTTGCATATTCTCAGTGGTCTTCGGTTGCTTGTAGTTATTCATCTAGAGGTGGGACTCCAAGAGATTTTCCCCATTGACACTGTGGTCATTGTATCAGCTACTGTTGTCATTGTTTGGGCCTTATTTAAGCAGTCATGTTGTTGAGATTTCATGGATGTAGCTTTCTTGTCACATCTAGAAAACATAATTTTGCGTCAGATGCCTTGGCTCTCTAGCTCTTGCATTATATTTCCTCTTCTATGGTGTTCCCTGAGTCTTAGGCATAGGGATTGTATATCATTTGGGCTGAGCACTTCACAGGCAGGTTTTTTCTCTATTCATTTTACCAGTTGTAGCTTTTTTTAATGGTTTCTGTATGCTGGAAAGAAGATTCTTGGATACAGGGTGATAGCTACACTTATTAGTGAGTATAAAGACGTGTACATTTTTAGAATATTAGATAGTATATTTTAAATATATTACTAAGAATTATCTTGATTTAGGAAAGTGGTGTTAGTTTGTTATATTCTATGATTCATATCTTAGGGTTATTATTGCTGAAAAAAACCACCACGACCAAATAACAAGTTGTGGAAGAAAGGGTTTATTTGACTTCACACTTCCACATCACTGTTCATCATCAAAAAAGTCAGGCCAAGAGTACAAACAGGGCAGGATCCTGGAAGCAGGAGCAAATGCAGAGGTCATAGAAGAGTACTATTTACTGGCTTTCTCCTCATGGCTTGCTTATCCTGTTTTGTTATAGAACCCAGAACTACCAGCCCAGGAATGGTACCACACACAATAATCTGGGCTCCCTCTCATCAATCACTAAAAAAGAAAATGCCTTATAGACAGATTTTATAGAGGCATTTTTTTTATATTGAGGTTTCCTCCTTTCAAGTAATTCTAGTTTTTTCCCCTAGTTGACATAAAATTATCCAGGACAATACATGACCTCATTAGCCATTGGTTGTTGGCTAGGTTTACAGTACCAGGCATGATTTTCCTTCTGTTCAGTGGGCTGTAAGTCCAATTAGACAATCTTTGGTTACAACTAAGATAAGAGTACCACTATTACATCTTTAGATGTACCTCGCATAACTTGTGATGGTTGTTCTTCATAGGTATGACAGCTGAATAGGATCATTAAATGCAATCTGCTCTCCACAGCTTGCATAGCACTTTGTAGTACCATGAAAGCAAGTCCTCAGATAGGAGGCTTTAGGCTCAAATTCTGCTGGCATTCCTAAAGTTCTGTGTTCTCAGTGCCTTGTGTTTCAAGAAACACAAACTAATTTTCATCTTCTGGGAGGGGGCAACCAAGAGCAACAACAATAGCCTGTATTGTTTGGGGAGTCTCTAGGACTCCCCTGACCAACAACTCTTAAAGAAAAGACAAGATACTAGGTAAGGAGTGAGTTGGGAAGAATAAAAAAGTTAGCAAGAATGGGAGAGGGTGAGAGAAAGTAGAAATGTAGGGTAATGGGTGTGATCATAATATATGATTACATATATGAAACTGTCAAATTCAAAAACTTATTATTTAAAAACAGATAAAAACTAAAAAATACTGCTCTGAAATCTTACCAGTGTTTGCTTAGAAACCACTAGAAGAATATTTATACTCATTTAGCTTAAATCTCACAGGATCAGATAACAATTTTAAGGATGGGAAGAAATTTGCCATCACACAGCTATGACACATACACCTAAGAATAACATGTAGAAAAGCATGGGCTGATTGTAATTCCCCAATAATGAAGTGTGTCCCTGGATGAGGAGAGTCTCCCTTCAGTATAGCTCGAGTAGATATTAGATTAAAACACCAGCTGAAGAGAGAATTTATACTGAAAGTTCTTTCTAATCCAACAAAAGATTCTACTCGGTGTATACATGTAGACCTCACAGACATGAGATTTTAGATGCGAAAAGTATTTCAGACATTAACACAAAATACCAGACTGGAAAGTTTGGAGATGATCGGAGTGTATATTTTGCTTACACAACTAGAATTTTTATTATTTTAAGGGAAAGGGGTATTGTCTACTGGAATGGTTACTTTTCATTTATAATATTTTGAAATAATTTTTTCTTTAAATAGCAAGCCCCCAAGACACTAAATTAAAATAATCTTAGTGTGTCAAGACACATCAGTTTTGCATAGTGAAGACTGAGTGCTCAAGGCTGACTGGCATTTTGGAAATTTAATTTATTTATTTTTTAACAATAGCAAAGACATAAAGAAACAAAGGTCATCATTATACCATATTTCTTCCCAAGGTATTTTCCCACCTCTTCTCCTAGAGTGTTTATCTCCAAGTTGCCTGTTTTGGAACTATTCTAGTTGGTGTCCCACAAATTATACCAAGTGATGTAAAGATTGACAATAGACTGCTGGAGAGAGATTTTAGACAATGTGTGCAGTTACCTTTGAGTACAGTCATTATTATGTGATACTTTTGTGTTGCTATAATGAAGGTTTTAATGATGGAAAATATACAGTGTAGCACAAATAATAAAAACACAGAGACAGATAGTGGGATTCAAGGTGAAAATCAGAGAAGCAAAGAATCTGTGCACCAGCTCTTAGCTCTACCTCAGACTGAAAGGCTGATCCTGGCTCCACGAATCATCAGTGTAGCTGGAGACTAAAGGCTATAGACTGAATACTGAATGCTGCATGAGACCCTGGTCTTCTTCTATGCCTCTCTGGTGCTGGAATTAAGGGTGTGAGCTATGTTTCTCTTGTACACTGATTCATTCTCTTGTAGCCCTGGGTGGCCTTGAACTCATAGAAATCCATCTGCCTCTGTCTCTTGAGTCCTAGGATTAAAGGAGTGTTCCATCATTGCCCAGTTTCTATGGCTGTGGCTAGCTTCGTATTCTGATCTTCAGTGACTTAATTAGATGATAAACAATTTATCACTACAACACAGGAATGAAGTGTATTTGAATTATGATTCATGTGACTGTAAAGTCCAGACCACATGGCAATACCACCTGCTGTGCCACACATTGGAAAGAAGCAGACACGTAGCTTGCCTTGCACAGAAATATCACATGTGCATGAAGAGGAGTAAGATGCTGGAGAGAGGCCAGGCTCAGCTTTAGATACAACTCATTCTCTAGAGAACTAATCCAGTCTCCACGTCCTGACCCAATACCAAGAGATGACACTAACTCAGCCATGAAGGTACAGGCCCATGATTATTGGCCTTCCACATCTTCAATCCCACCATATCACACCACAAGAAGCTTCTAGCACATGATTCTTTAGTGGACAATCCATAGCCAAACTACATCATGAACTACTGGAGAGGCTTCTTTCACTTCCTGCATTCATTTCTTATATATTACAATTTACAACAGTGGGCAACTATAAAATAATAATGAGACTTTCTAATTTTTTTTCTGGGTACTCTTTTATTTTTGATCTCCACAGTGCTCTAGCTGGTAAGTGTACATTGCTATAAAAAAGAATAAAGAAAAACCAATTTAGTTAAGCTATATCAGTAAATAAATTAATTCTATATCCAGCAGAAAAAAGTCTTTCCTCCTAGCCTTGATATCTCAGATCTTGATCAACCAGTTCTCTCGTGCCTGATCTGATTATTCCCCTTCCCTAGAATCCTATGGGAAAAAAATCATTTTCTAATTTCTGGAGAAAGCATTTCATTATACTATTATTGCTTGCCATTTTAATACTGTACCTTCTCTCAGAAAGTATTTGCATTTTGAAATGTATTCTAGTGTCTTAATTATAATACTAAGCGATATGTTAATTTTAAGAATCCTGTCAAAACTTAGGGAGATATTAAATCTTAGAGGAAGCTACCCACACTGAGTGCTACTCTAATTTATGGTTCCTAAAACACTATTTTTTAATTTGTGCAGGAAAAAATATTTAAAATTTAAATCCTAGATACAACTAATGGAAGATAATGAGTAAAGGCTCTGCTCAGGATCCAGTATTCATAACTGAGTTACCTGTCCAGATTTTTAATTTTTGACATTATTATTGGGTTGTGGTTTTTTTTAATGATTATTTACTATAGGAAATTCTATTTGAATTTGATATACATAATTTGTCTGACTTACAAACATGGTTTATCTGAAACATATTGGAAGATTTTAGTTACACATTGTGTTATTTAATTTCTCATGGCTATCACCAAATTACATGACAAAAAGAAACTTAAGGGTTAATATTAATTATATAACTACTTTTCAAAGTCCATTTTCTATGTTTCATGTATTTGCATTATTTCTTTGTCTTTTCAGGTTTAGTAATATCTATGTTGAAGCCTCTCCTCAGTGGCTGGAAGTTCCTGATTGCCTTTAATTACTAAGATTGAAATGCTGAAGCCTTGAGTTTGGTGTTTGGACACAATTTACCTGGGCTTCTGTGTAGGTGATAAGGCAGGATTTATCTGCTTAGGTGTGTCTAGGCTTTGGTCCATATATATGTACATTTTTATCTCCTTTCCTAGATATGATTGCCAGTGTAGACTAAATTTCTGTCCAGAATTATCAGAAAACATAACACAAAGAAAATAAGAAGAAACACTTTATAAAATAAAATGAAAGACATTCTTTCAGGTTCGTTCTCATGGTAACTAATGACATCTTCACCCAGGCATACATAAGGCTTCAGAACTCTGGGATACAGATGTCATCCCCAAAACTTCTAGGAATAAAAACCATATTTTAATAGATTCTTAGAAAAAACTTTACCTCACACAGAGATGCAGTCATGAAGATAAGCAAAGATTTAAAATGTTTGTTTGTTTGATGAGTAGAGGAACTAATCTCGTCAGTTCTGCAGATTCTTGGCATATCTGGAAGAATCCTATTACCTTCTCTTCTCCTATTTTACATAAAAGGAAATGCCTGACTAGGAAGACACTGAGGCATTTATGAACATCAGTAATACTGTACTGCGTGAGAGGCTTCTCCAAGATATTGCGAAAGCAATATGGCAGACAGATGGAGAGAGAGAGAGAGAGAGAGAGAGAGAGAGAGAGAGAGAGAGAAAAAACTTAAGGGCTGCTTTGGGATTGTGTATTTAGGAGCTTGAGGCAGCAGGTTACACTGCCTTGACGGTCAAGAAACAGAGATGACAGGAACTGGAGCCAGACTCAAACCCTGATCAGGATCTCCTCCAGTGACTGACTTCCTCCAGCAAGTCTCCACTTCCATAACCATCCAAAACATTCAGAGCCAGACATGCGCCTATGTAGGGTATCTCACATTTAAACAACAGCAATCACCATAATGAAACTAGAGAAGTCACTCTTTGTTTAGACAGTTGACTCACAGAGAAACTGAGGGCATACACTAGAGAGAGATGAACTATTTGAGAGTAAGCTTACCTTATCTTTACTTGGAAAGCTTTCCTTTACCACAATTGATTGGCTCATCTTGTTTACAGAATGTTGAGCCTCTTTCTAAAGGTAACATGGTTTTACTTCATATCTTAGCATAGAGGAAGATCACAGATAATATCCCTATTATATCATTTAACCACCCCAAAACAGATGTGCTCTACAGTCTGAGACTTCAACCTCTGTAGCATATTATTTTAAAGAGAGCAGTAGAGTGCATTTTACCACAATTAAAACATAGCAAGCCATTTGCTTTCCAAAGGTGACCATATTTTCCTAAACACATGTAGATTACTGCTTATTTAATTTATGGCTTGGAGTAACTTACTGCCTGAATATATTCATTGGAAGAATGTGGTATTTTCATATTAAAATGCACAGTAATTATGGTTTGAATTGGGCATTTCTTTAATCTAATCATCTTTCATTTTTATATCAACAATATTGGTTGATACTATATATTTATTTTTTAAAAAAAACACCCATTTCCTAACTTCCTAGTAAATTACCTGCTAAAGGCCCAGGAAAAACATCAACAGTCACATACAACAACAGAGGAAACCAGAACTTATAAACAGTCACTGACAGAATTGGAAGGAAATTTCAGTAATTACAAGGCTGACATAAGTGCTTGAGGCAAGAGAAAATGTCTCAGGAGACTGCCCAAGTCAGGATGCTATGCCATCATTATAAGAAAATGAGTATTCTCTAACATATGCAACCCAAGGCATAGGAAAAGGAGCTTTTAAAGAAGAATAAAGTATGTGTAGCGGCAGCAAGAGGCTTTGAATAAGAATAATGTTTGGCAGGTATTCACTCAATAAAGTAGTTGACAAATGAACACATTATCTACTCATTCCTAAAAAATGTGCAATTCACAGATAAGGGAAGTTTGATTATGTTCTTCTTTGCCTAGGAAAAGCCCATGAAATTGGCCTAAGATGACAATATCATATGTGTGTGTATGTATGTATATTTGTGTTTTGTGGTATACATATATGTGTGTATACATATGTACACATATTCACACACACACACACACATATATATATATATACACACACATATATATATACATATATATGTATATATATACATATATGTGTGTATACATATGTACACATATTCACACACACACACACATATATATACACACATTATATACATATATATATATATATATATATATATGGTTCATGGAAATACTCCTGAACATACATCCAAAAGATTGTAATTCAGATACAGTAGAAAACACCTGCATATCCATGGTTACTATCACATTGCACAAGAGTCAAGTTGTAGATCTGGAAGTCAATCAACAGATGAGTAGATAAAGAAAATGTGGTATACACACACAAATTAATTTTATTCTGCAGTAAGGACAAACTAATTCATGGCAATGGGAGATTAGCAACAAGAGCATTAGCAAGATTCCAGGGCAAATCATATGCCTTTGTTGATCATGTGTGATACCTTACTGTCTCAGCAAACACCTTTAAGCAACCATTTCTTAAGCTTATCTTAATGCAGATGAGCTACAGTACTGAGAAAAGAAACTCTATGCATTTGCCCTTTATCATTCTCAGAACCTTCTTCCCTTATTCTACTCACACTGTGAATTACTACCATCATCATTATGATATTCACAAAAGCTAATACATCTCTGGCCTGTCTTAGGTTCAATACATATTCTTTCGCCTAACTCCTAATGATTCTGACTCATGGGACAGAAAGGAAAACATCAGTTCTGGGTTCAGACTTTGATCTAGAGGAAATGGATTTTCTTCTATGATTATGGAACATTCTCCCTGACCTTAAACACGTAGCCTAGTTCGCCTTCCTGGCATCCTCTGTAATATATTGTTGTTTGTTGAAGATGGAGTTTCTGTACCGCATAGTTCCACAACCATTTAGCCCCAAATAAACACAAGTGACATATTAATTAGAAACTGTTTGGCCCATAGGTCATGTGTCTTATTGGCTAGCTCTCTCTTAATTATTAACCAATTCCTATTAAACTATGTATTACCCTGAGGCTGTGGCTTACCCATATTGCTCCTGAATGCTACTCATTCATCAGCTACATGGTGTCTACCTAGCAGCTTCTCTCTGCCTTCCTCCTCCCATAATTCCCCTCATCCCATAGCCCCACCTCTACTTTCTGCCTGGCTACTGTTCAAGTGTTTTATTCATCAACCAATAAGAGAAACATACATACAGAAAGACATCTCCCATTGGTTTGTCATTTTGAAGCAGCTTGTAGCCTGATGTTTCCTTGTTCCTTGATAGGACTAACCCCAACAATATTCTTTCTGTGGCAAGCATACTTTAAAGTAGACATCTAGGCTGAGAGTATCCCTCCCCGGGGACTGGGATCCCAAAGTCCATCCATGCACCGGTTCCTCTGTCAGAGGTCCCATAGACTGCCCAGGCCTCCTAACTGACACCCATATTCAGAAGGCTTGATTCAGTCCATTGTTGGTTTCTCAGTTTTACAACTGGGGTCAATGTGCTCCCACTTCATCATGTCAGCTGTTTTTATGGGTTTCTCCAGCATGGTATTGACCCCTTTGCTCATCCCTCCTCCCTCTCTACAACTGGATTCCAGGAGTTCAGCTCAGTGCTTAGCTGTGGATATTTGCTTCCATCAGCTACTAGATAAAGGCTCTAGGATGACACATAAGATACTCATCAATCTCATTATAGGGAAAGGACATTTAAGGTAGCCTCTCCACTATTGCTTAGATTCTTAGGTGGGGTCATCCTTGTGGATCTCTGGACATTTCCCTATTGTCAGATTTCTCTTTAAACCTATGTCTCCCTCTATTATTGTATCTCTTTTCTTGTTCTCCTCTATTCTTGCCCTGACTCAGTCTTTCTGATCCATCATGTTCTCTTCCCCCTTCCTCTTCTTCCCTTCCCTTTCTACTCCCTCCCTCCCCTATACTCCCATGCTCTCAATTTGCTGATGACCTCTTGTCCCTTCCCCCTTCACTGGGGGACTGTGTATGTCTCTCTTAGGTTCCTCCTTGTTACCTAGCTTCTCTGGAGATGTGAGTTGTAGGCTGGTAATCCTTTGCTCTATGTCTAATATCCATATATAAGTAGCTTACCATGCTTGTCTTTCTGTGACTGTGTTGTCTCACTCAGGAAGCTTTCTTCTAACTTTATCCATTTGCCTACAAATTTCAAGATTTCATTTGCCCCCCCCCCGGTGAATAGTATGCCATTGCCCTTCCACAGATGATATGACAGACTTGATGATCCCCTATGGAAGACCTCATCCTCAGCATGAATATAAGAAGAATAAGCCAGATTCAAAAAGACAAATACACATTTTCTGTATTTGATAAAAGTAAGTTGAAAAAAATACAAGAAAGTGGAGGGATAGGTTTTGAAGAAAATAAGATAAATCAATAGATAAAAAAGGGTAATGAAAGTGAATCTGTTCAAAGTACATTATATTTTTTAATTTATTAGGATAAAATCTATAGTTCGTACAAATATACTAATTTTAAGTTTGTAGTATTAACAGTGACATATATGAAATAGTCACATAAATTCTTACTTTAATCATATATTCTTATTCTAGAAAACCATGACCAATTCCTTTTTTAAAAATAGTTTTCTTAAAAGTATACAAGGTAGTAAGAGTTTTGAAGCCAAAATTTAAAAGAATAAGGAAATCAAATGATTGGCAATTTCAAAACAAGAAGGAGTCGCTGAAAGCCAAAGAGGCTGAGTGGTACTTTAGAATAATTACTAAGGCATCAGAACAAAAGTCAGAGTTTAGGTCAGTTTTACATGTATTTTAAATATCAACTTACCACAACTTGAAATTTCCTAAGCATGGGGCCTCAAATGAGGTACTATCTTGGCTTCTTTAATTGGTGTGAGATGGCCAACTCTATATAGATATAGATATATAAATATGCATATAATAGATATAGATACAAATACATGACTCTTTCTCCTCCAGAAGCCATCAACTAAGCATAGTTCCTCAGCTAGCATGGCAACATGTGAACCCCTCCCCCCTCATTGCCAGAATGTTGATTTGTTTGCTCTCCTGTAGCTTTTTGCAAACAACTACAGCTGCTGTTCATGGGTGCAATGGTCCTGTTATGTCCAGGAGATAACATTTTGTTCCATGTCTGATCTTTTATAATATTTCTTTCTCCCTCTTCCAAGATGGAGGGCATAAAGGGGTGTAAGTGCTATCAATATCTCATATATGGTTGTGCAATCTATTGAGAGACTGTTCTTTGAGTAGCTTCTGTGTTAACTATGGTCTTCCATTGCACAAAGAACTTCACTGATGACAGCTGAAAGCTGAACAGTAAGTAAACAGATAACAGTTTAGAGTAAAAAAGACTTAGAACCAATTCTTGTTGGGAGAGATTAAGAGGGATATTTTACACCTAATGAGTCAAGCCATCAGGAAGAAATTTCAATTTCTAATATCCATACACTAAATATAAGGCCATCTAATTTCATAAAACAAACACTAATGTATTTAAAATCACAGATCAACACCAACCCCAACACAGTAACATCAATACTTCAATACTCCACTTTTACCATTGTATAAAGCAACTTAACTTCAATAGCTCACTTTTACCATTGTAGAAATCTAATGTTCAGTAAATCAATAAACACAGAACTAAGTAACAGCATAAATCAAAGGGACCTAACAGACACTTACAGAAAAATCTACCCATATACTAAAGAATAAACATTATTGTCAGCACCTAATAGAACTTTCCCCAAAATATACTACATATCAGGACACAAATATAGGAAAATTGAAACATTATGTATTCTATCTGACTACACTGGAATAAAGCTAGAAATCAATAGGAAAAGAAACTGCAGAAAATGCAAAAATCTTAGGCATTAAAAACATACTATGGATGATTAATGTGTTATTTGGGAAGTATAGAAGAAATTTTTCAAGTTCCTGTAGTTAAATAATACCAAAACGCAGCACATTAAAATTCATGGGTTATATATAATGAAGGTAGTCCAAAGAGAAAAGTTTAAAGGAGTAAGTTCCTACATTAAAAAAATCAAAGAGGTATCAAACAAGTAAATTATGAACCTTAAGACATTGGGAAAGCAGGCTTAAGCCAGACCCCAAAGCAGTAGAGAGAGAGAAATAACAAAGATTGAGGCAAAAATTAATGAAATAGAAATAAGAGTCAACTAAACAAAAAGCGATTCTTTGAAAAATGCCAAACCCTTTGCCAGATTAACCAAAAGAAAGAGAAGGTGCAAATGAAGGGGGGGGTGGATACTGACAAAATTCAGAGTATCATGAGGATATATATCCCATTAACTTGGAGCATTATAAAGAAATGATTAGATTTACAGATTCATGTAACCTACCAATGTTAATTGGAGATTTAAAAAATAGTTTAAATAGACCTATAGTAACCAAAGAGACAAAATCAGTAATTTTAAATCTCCCAACTGAAAGTAGCTTAAGGTCTAATTAATTAAGCTCAGAATTGTACAAGACATTCAAAGAACTAACATAACTACACAAATTAGGACTGTGAAGAACACTTTCAACCTTTTTGCAAAAGCAATATTACACTGATTTCACAATCAAGTAAAGATCCCACAACAGAAAAAGATAATTATGGGCTAATCTCCATGGTGAACATAGACACATAAATTAATAAAATAATTGTCAACTATATTCATGAATCCATGAAAAACAAACATTTACCATGACTAAGTAAATTTCACCTCAGACATGCATGGATTGGATGAACATACGCACAGAAGTCACACGATCACTTCAATTGATGAATAAAGGGCCTTTGAAAAAATCCTATTTTAAAGTTCTGAATGGTTAGAAAATTGGAGGTAAAAGGGAGAAAAATCAAACCAAATAGTATACATGAAAAAAATACAGATAAATAAGATGCTCAATTCTAGATAAATTGTTAATAATTATACAAATTGTAGTTAGATGAGAGCAGTTCTGCTTTTAAAAACATCTCAAATGGATAAAAATGTATCAAAGAGCAAGTTTGGTAACAGCTCTCTCCATATCACTGGTGATGAATATTGCATTAATTTTCTTCCTCCTTCAGGAAGGAATGCTTTAATTCAGAGGAAATGGCTATACAACAGGCTTATGCATGTCAAGGAATGTCTATTTTTCTTTCAAATAATTTTCTTATCATTCTTTTGCTTTAAAATTCAACATTATATAATATTCAACCTATGGCAATTTTTACCACTAGTATTTGCATACCATATCCTCCGTTTACCTTTTTCATATATAAAGCACATCTACTAAAACTGTCATGTTTGATGTAGGAATATTAAAAGCTGATAAATAAAGATTTCCATCCTTTCAAAAGAAAATATGCTGAGAGTAAAAAGGTTCTCACTATATGATACAGAACAAATGACTACTCTAAAGATAGATGGGCATCTAACTTTTTTCCTTCTATCAATCTAAGTTCTTAGCTGGGGCTCTTGTTATAAAGAAATATTAACAAGACAAAAACAATTAGACATTCCTTGACATATGTAAGCCTGTTGTATAGCCATTTCCTCTGAATAAAAGCATTGCCTCTTGAAGGGAGAAGAGAAATTCATACAATGTTAATCACAAGTGATGGGAAGCACCATTTTTTTTTTAAGTAGAATTGGTCTCATCTTTATTTGGGTGAATGGCCAATTTGGGATAAAGTGATTTCAATCTTAAATTGGTATCCCTATGACAGAGTTGTCAAAAGACAAAGTTGCAATAATTTAAAGTTCTTAACTGGTTATATTTGTTATTCTAGAATTACTCAATTCTTCATTTCATAAAAAGAGAATGAGTGTTCTGATGAGAAGATACTGGTTTTATAGAGAGAAGCGCTAAGTGAAACACAAGACATTCATTAAAAGTAAGTCATTTATTTCAAAGTTATTTTCCTTGCAAGGCAGAGACAGAAAAAAGAAGGAGCAGAAAAGTAACTTGTTGGTTCACATCAATTGCTTTGGTCATATATATATATATGTATATATGACCAAATTATATATATAATTTGATTATCATCCTGCCTGAAAGTGACCTGTTTGGTAAATGTGGCTGTTTCTCTCTCCTGACTTCTTGGAAGGTTGGCTGGCATTAACTTGTCTAGTTTAGGCTGACAGCATGATTGACCTCCATTATTTTGTCAGGACCTATTTGCTAGGACCTGTTACAGGAGCTTAATCCAAATATGATCTCTTGTAATTTTCACTTGATCCATTCAAAATATATGAAGCAAAAGTTGAGGAAAGTAAGAGTAGAAATAACCAAGTCTACAATCTAGATGGGGACTTAAACATAGCTGTATTTTTAAAAGTTTAATAAAAATATGTCAATAAAGATAAATAAATTTTAAACAACCCAAGAAGCAGGTTCACCCTGACATGTGTACAATACTACATTAATGCTTTCAAATATATATTCTTTTAATATGTGTATGAGATTTGGCTAGACAAACTGCAAATGAGTGAAAAAATTTGCAATGGCAGCTCTAGAAAGCAAATAATAAAATACCTGAAGCAGTTGGGCAGTTGACAAAACAGCCTGGTAAGAAAATTCAAGTGTCTGAAAGATGCTCACAGCCCTTCTTTTTTTGTTTGTTTGTTTGTTTTTTGTCTTTTTGTTTTTGTTTTTGTTCTTGTTTTTTATTCCATTTTTGGTTGCAGTGACAGATTAGACTCAGATGACCACAAGCATGGCTCCAGCATGTTTTCAGCCAACCAAGAGGACATATGCTATGTGCATTTGAAGGAGAAAGCAGAGTGACAGAGGCAAAGCACAAGGGACAGACTCACTTTGTAGACTATCTTCTCTCATAATTGTTCAGTCTCCTTAAAATGAGAACTCACCCAGTTCCTCAAGAGCTAACTCTGTCCCTTGAGAAAGTCCAAGATCTATGTTAGTAATATAACCACTTCTTAATCCCTCCATCACTGCTTCTCGACATACTCAGACACCACATGGCTGCACATTGCACTAGAAAACCCACTTAAGCATGAG
The DNA here is from genome assembly GCA_030556225.1 of Cricetiscus sungorus. Taxonomy (NCBI): domain Eukaryota; kingdom Metazoa; phylum Chordata; class Mammalia; order Rodentia; family Cricetidae; genus Cricetiscus; species Cricetiscus sungorus. Next base: position 5,802,558 of record JANBXA010000729.1, on the reverse strand, counting down.
TTTAAAGGGGAAAATGGCATTCAAACTATTGCAGTATCTCAGCATCTGTTAATAGCTACTATCTCCAATTTAGTTTGGAAAAACAATGCAGAAAATTTGTTTTTGTTTTACATAATAAATCAAGCAGATGTTGTCAAATCTATGTGACAATGTAAATGTTTCCAAAAATAATAAATAAGTTCCCGAAGGACAACACTAGAGCAGTAGCATTAGCAGACAAGATTTCACAAAAAGCTAGATAATGAGCAACTATAATCAAGTAATAAAAAGAGAGTCTCAAACAAACATGTGTAATGTCTGATTAATAACGTACAATTTTTCCAATAAATAGTATTAAATTTATTGGATATCTATAAGGAAAAATGTTAACCCTCAGCTTAGAAGACACAAAACTAGCAAATTTGATACATTACTGACTGAGCTGTAAAAGTTAGGCAATGAAAATTCTACAAGAAAATACTTCAGAATTAACTACAAGAATTAACTTCCATATGTTAATTAATAGCATATGGAAATATTCATTAAACAAAATAGAAAACATTACTTATAAAGAAAATTTTGATTATTTGGACTTGGCTGAGATTGAAAATTCTATGCACCGAAGGTTAAAACGATAAGTCCCAAGCTGCAAGGTGTATTTGAAACTCCTACTTTGCCAAGAAACAGAGGAGTTTCCACCAACGAACATGTGAAAACTATTTTTTTATAAGTTAAACAGTAAAATGGCAAATTAAACAAGCATATTTCAAAGAAAAATACTCAAATTGCCAAATGCAAAATATACTAGCTTTCACTTGCCATTAGGGAAAAAAAATAAAGCTGCAATAAAACTGTGAAACTATTAACAGGGACATGAGCAGGAAATATTTAGATACAATCAATGGCAGTGTGATTTGGTACAACTACCGTAGAAAATTTAATGAACATACAAATGCCAAATAATGCAGATAACATATGCTCAAAAATAGAAATATATCCCCAAATGTGAAAACGCAACAGAAGACATAAACAAGAATGTGTGTTTCTTAGTTGGGGCTCTATTGCTGTGAAGAGACAGCATGACCATGGCAACTCTTATAAAGGAAAGCATTTAACTGGGGTGGCTTACAGTTCCAAGGTTTAGTTAATTATCATCATGGAAGAACTTGGTAGCATGCAGGCAGACATGGTCCTGGAGAAGTAGCTGAGAGTTCTATATCTTGTAAACCACAGGAAGCACTCTGAGACACTGGGTGTTATTTTGAGCTGGGCAGTGGTGGCACACACTTTTAATCCCAGCACTCAGGAGTCTGGGATTACTCAGAGGCAGGTAGATCTCTGTGAATTCTATGGTTTAAAATGTGTGCATATATAAATAAAGATAGCAAACACGTGCAATAAAATAATAACAACTAGAAAACCTATGAACAGTACACAGGTATTATAGTGACATAGCTATTTAGTAAATGTGAAATCATTGAAAAGTAAACTTATACTCAACATACTTCACATTCATGAAATATGTACATTTCACATGTCCATCAAATCTTTAAAATAAGTAAAAATACTAGGAAAACATTAAACATACACGCACAAAACCTTGAACAAGCTAGACTATGTACTTACTGTGGAACCTTTACCTAAGACTCTATGAAATTTGATAGAAAGCAACCACATCACTCATTTTTCATTTCAGAAGAGTAAAATCCTTACTAAGCCATCAGCCATCCACTGCCTGTGGCTACTGTGTGCTCCCTTTTGTATCATTCTTCTGATGCCAGGCAACCCCCCAACATCACATCAAACACAAGGTTCCATATGTGTGGAGACTAGTTAAGATTACAACTAAGTTTTGGAGCTCTCACTTTCACATGGGATCAAACAGCAAGAGTTAATGCTGTATCCATATTCAAGCTCAAAGAAGGTGTGTGCCCATCAGGCCCAAGTTCAGTTCCTCAATGTTCATTGTTGGGTGGTAGTATCTGTGAGGAGTTTGAATCGAGGGAAGGCAGAGTCCTCACTAATGAATTAATGAAGTTCATACTCTCAAAGGCTAGAGAATGGGTTGTTTTGATGCAAGGTCACCCCTCAAACATTTCTATTCCTGTACCACTAAGCTGACCCTTCTGCTGTCTGCCATGAGGTCCTCAGCAGAATTGAGAGCATGCTGATGCCCTGCCCTTGAACCTACAGAACCATGAGATAAAGTAAATCTATTTCCTTATAATCAGCCTCAGCTATTCTGTGACAGTAAAACAAAAATAGACTAAGATGATGCATTTCAAGGTACTGATATTATGTAAGAATCCCTGGTGAAGCCATAATTTTCATTTATTGTGGCCTCAACATGCAGTACTTTGAGTTCAATATTCGGAGTCCTTCAGTGTAGAAAACACATTCTGGCTTCACCTTCCAAATAGGGATATCCTGAAATCTCCAGACAGCTCTGCAGATTGGACAAAAACCACCACCCATGCTTTATGTCTTTCAGACACATTGTTGGGGCTGCAACAGATTTGCCAGAACTGTGCTTGGAGGTCTGTAGTTTAAAAGTTCTTTTCCCTTTTAGATAAGAGGTGAAGTAGGCAATGCAAAGCACATTTTGCGCCTTTGGAAATCAAGGACAAAGGGTAAAGAAAATGTCTTTGCGGCTCTATTTAGCCATGCTAGTTTGTTAGAGGAAGTTGTTTAAAGCCTGCCTCTGCTCAACCCAAATCCCTGTTTAGACAGCACAGTCATATCTCCCTGATCCAGCTACTCTCAGCCTGCATTAGACTCCCTCTATTCATGACTTGAGGTCAGGAAGTGAGTCTCTTGGACTAAATGCCATTTTGACAGAGAGCTTAAGGGTACCTTGACCCAGCAGTGCTAGATGCAGTGTGCAGGGACTAAGTCCATTGTGCCAGTCCTGGTCTGTTTAGTTTAGCTCCCTAATTGAGATGCTCTTCACGGGCCTCCAAGGAGCTGTTGAGTCCCAGCAGGTGGTAGGTTTTTCTCTTCTAATCTGGATACTAAGATTTTTCAAGTCACCAAAGCCAGGATGTCTTGGAAAACAAAGCCCTTTTTTGTTAAACATAACAAGTTGCATTCAGATTTCCTGTCTCTGATTTTAGGTAAATAACCCGAAGACATCATCAAATGATTGTGACTACTGAGGGATCTTTGTGGAAAAGGTACCCTCTGAAGCAGAGGAGCTAAGAATGCCGCTTTTAGTTCAAATCCCTTCTTTGAAAGATGTCAAGGTGGGGGCTTTGTTCCAAAGAATTTAAAGAAATACCACAGAGTCAAAAGCAGCAACAGACTGTAAAAAAAAAGTCTGAGAATTTTAAATGCATTTGTTTTTCTGGCCTTTATACCACAGATTTATCGTTTTATATAAACTCAAGAAGTAGCCAGCATTGACATGTATGCAGAATTCAGTGAGGTTTCCTTTTGCACTTTACTGAAATGTTCTGCTCTGTATCAATTAAGTGTTCTAAGCCAAGAAGGGGAGCCAGATGCATTGTTGCCAACTAGAATATTGTAGTCACAGAAATATTCCATAATCTCAATTTCTAGCAAGCATCAATATGCAAAACACTACAGTATACTATGTCAGACATAGTTACGAGATATAATTGGAAATTATTTTCTACTGTATCTTAGTGAGACCTGTCACACAATGGCAACCACGAAGGAATAACACTAAATGATTAGTTGAATAACTGAAAATACTTCCATCAGGCTCTCAGATTTGAACATGTGTGTATTTAACCTCTTGAGCAGAAAGGAGCCTGAGTTAGGAGATGCAGTGAAAGTAAGTCATGGCTGTTGAACAGAGAGAGTAGCTCCTCACCTCCTACAAAGAACTGTCTGACAATAGTGAAACTCTTGTGTCACATTTAGCTGGAAATCCATACATATATAAGACATCTTCTAGTTAAGAATATAGTGGCATTCCATTGTTATTTGAACCTGAAATGCCTCCTTCCCCAGTTACTTCCCAGAGTGCCCTACCATACAGACAATTGGTTGGTCCTGAATTGATGACAAGGTTTTGTGCAGTTGTAGAAACTCTAGGAAGTTGGGCAGGGCAAAAGGAAGTAGGTAGATCACTAGGGTGTAGTAATTCTAGCCCCTTTCTGTTGCATTCCCTGTTTTTAGGTTGCCCGTGAAACTCTACTTCACCACATGAGCTAACCACTACAACAGTTTTCCTAACCACATGAGCCAGGTGAACTGAATTTATGAAGTCATGAGTCAAAATAAGTACTTGTTCATTTAAGTCATTTTTGTCTAGTATTTTTCATCATAGTAATACAAAACTGAATGAATACCTACCACTTCTAATGTTTAAAACAGAACACTTAGAGAGGTGAGTTGGGCACACAATTCTATCCCTAGCCAAGGAACAACTGACAACTGTTAGTAGCTAAGTAAGGAAATGTCCATTTTCTCTAAAATTCTAACCTCTGATAAATTGAGTACATTACAGTGGAAGGGCACACATCATCTCTATTGTCTAGCTTTCATAGTGCAGGAAGATGCTATATATGCTACCATGGGAGCAAAGTAAGATCAGTCACACCCAGCTGTGAACTCTGTAACATATAGTAATTTCTGACCTGGAAAGACATATCCACTAGTGCAATAGTGGCACAAACATCATAGAAGCAACCAACCACTTTCTGGTTAGATTTATGTCCCGTAACACAATGAAACTTACAAATTACATCATTGTCAGGCCAAGAACCTGTGGATAGACAAATCATAGGTCCTAAAGGAGAACCTGCTGTTATTATGTCTGATAAGTACACATAATATTAAACTAACTTATAATGATTACTTATTATTAAAATATTAAATTAATTATTATTATTATTAGGTTAATGCATCTCTCAACCCTCATTAGAGAAGGCTCTATTTGTAGTAGATGTTGTTTAATACAAAGAACCACTGATCAATGTGTAGGGAATGAGTTGCTACAGGGTACATCTATACCATACCTCCTCCTCCCAAGTTTCAGGGACCAATGTGGAATTGGGGTATAAAAACTGAAAGAGCCAGAGTTGACAGATGAAGAAAATATTATCTTCCATATACAACAAAGATGCTTCACATACAAACTCATGGCGATTATAACAGCATGCACAAGTTCTATACAAGCTCAAGACAGACCAAACCTCAACATGGATGGGCGACATAAATATGGTTTCCACCCCCAGCCACTGAACTATTGTCAACTGACAGCTTCTGGAGGAGAGTCAGTTTTTGCTAAGACTGTTGCTGCTGGTAATTTGACTGTGCTTTAGTGCAAGGCTACACATCTAAGAATATTGAGTAGAACAAGTTAGAATTGATGGATGAAAAAACAACCAAAAAACAAGCAAGAGGACACAAATTCAGATGGTTAGGGAAGTGAGGTGGATCTGGGAGGAGTTGAGGGAGGGGCAAACATGATCAAAATACATTATGCAAAATTCTCAAAGAACTAATGAAAATGTTATTTATAAACTTTATCAACTATTAATTTTCCCTGTCATTTCATCGATGTGAGCAGATACTATAGACTTTTTCTGGACCACAGTTAGGAAAATGTTTAAGGGTAAATTTCTGGTCAAGAGGTATCCAGTAAAAGCATTCTCAGACCCCACTCCTCAAATAAAGAACAATAGTAGAAGCAAGATCCACTAAAACTGAAGTGCCAGGCATAGGGAACCTCCCTTTGAGTTCTTCGTTAGGAAGATCCAAGAGACTCCACAAACAAAACAGTCTAATGCTCTAGTTGTCTCCCTGAAATCAAAGACAAAACACTATTGCTGAAGACACCACAGGACTTGAACACAGGACTTGGAAGAATGGAGCTGGAAATTACCTAGAAGCCTCCTCCCTGAGGAGTAGCTGTCATAGTATCTGTAGATAATTTGCAAGCTACCAAGGGAGAAAAACAATTGATAGTCCTACCCAGCTGTAAAGCTTATGGACTATAATTTCCAGTATGACAATATACCCACAAAGGTAGAGTAGTGGTGGATAATCAACAACTGTCTAATTGGACTTAACACCTGCCTGTTTAATAGGATAGAATTCATCCTGGTACAATAAAGCTAGTCAACTGGCTAATGAGGCTATGGACTGAAGAAGGAACTACTACTTTTACTTTCCTAAACTTCCTAAACTGGTATAAATTCTGCATCCTAAACACTTACCCTTATATCCACAGGTGAGTTTAGCTTATTTACTTATATTTAAAGAAGCTTTTTTTGGTAGCAGACAGAGATTAAAATGCTTAGAAAACTGACCGTAGAATGCTCATCCCCAATTGATACATCTTCAGTCTAAGCCCTATAACTAAGGCTCAGAGAATATTGTGGAAGGCGATGAAGAAATGTAGGAGCCAGAGTACCAGGACTTTGACTATGATAGTGCGCTAGCTAGTTTCACACAATCTAGAGTCACTGGAAGGGAGTGGGCCTCAATTGAGAAAATGCCTCAATAAGATCAAGCTATAAGTAAGCCTATAGGGCATTTTCCTAAATAGCTATTGATTTGGGAGGGCCCAAGCCCAGTGTGAGTCAGGCCACCTCTGGGCAGGTGGTCATGGTTCTATAAGAAAGCAGCACAAGTCCATGGCCTCTGCATCAGCTCCTGACTCCAGGTTCCTGCCCTGCTTGAGTTTCTATCCTGATTTCCTTTAGTGATAAATAGGGATATGGAAGTGTAAACCAAATAAACTTTTTCCTCCCAACTTGCTTTTTGGTCATATTATTTCATCAAAGCAATAGAAACTCTAACTAAGAAAGATACAGAGCAGCATTCACAAGATCTTTACAATAGGTTTGTTAATGAGACCAGCACAGTGGCAATACCAGTTGGCATTCCAATGAGAATGGCAGAATTTTCACAAGTCTTCATCCCTAGATGAAGAGCTATTGGCAAATAATGGGTGCTTTAAAAAAAAATTTTTCTCCAGTGATAAGAGCCCCCAGAGATTATCCAGTCACAAATGGTCAGTCCCCATATACATATGGGGAACACCAAACAGACTCATCAAGTGGTATTTATATTTGTGTGTGTGTGTGTATGTGTGTGTGTGTGTGTGTGTGTGTGTGTGTGTGTGTGTGTGTGTGTGTAATTAAAAAAAGGAGGTTATGAATATGTGAGGGAATGTGGCAAACATGAGGAACTGAATTGGGAAGAGATTTAGTTAAAAATGAAGTAAATAGAATGATCATATATGAGGTGATCAAAACATTGTAAAAATTCTTACCCACATTTTCTTAAAGGATAAGAATAGATAAGAAAATGGTATCTAAAGTTGCAATCCTTGTCTCACTTCTGTTAGTTAAATCATACTCTAATCTTGGAAACTTCTTTAAGGAAGAATTTCCGATTTCAGAGACTGGAAGCATGGAGAAGAAAGAGAGCTGGGAGTTACTGTATTGTAAAGCCTAACTCCAGTTTGTCTGCCTGGAACCAAGCGTACAAAACAGTTTCCTGCTGATTTCTCTTTAGAGAATCCACATTGCTGATTTTCTCATTCATTTTTCTCTGTGTTGTTGACTTCTCTCTGTAGCTCTTTTACTTAATTCTTCTACTTCCTCTTTCAGAACATGGGTCAGTTTATAATTAAAGTTTGAAAACTACATGGAGCATTGAATCCTAGCATTTAGTAGTAGAAGAATTTTATTTTCAGGGGTCATGCTGCCTTGATTTTTCATTTTCTGTTGTTTATGCAAAGCCATTTGTATACATTTTGAGTTTATAGCTCTTCCACTTTTATTTAGAGACTGTATTAGTCACTTTTCTGTCACTGTAATAAAATACCATGACCAGAAGCAATTTATGGAAGAGTTTATTTTCAGCTGACAGTTCCAGAGGTATGAGTCCACCACAACAGGGAAGCATGGCACCAAGCAGAAAACACACAGGCGGGAGCAAGAAGCTGAGAGTGCACATCTTCTCCCACAAACATGAAGTAAACAAAGAGCAGCATTCAGTGTTTCAAGTGTCACTGGAGATGACACAACGCTTTCAATATCAAAGCCTGCTCCCAGTGATGTACTTCCTCCAGAAAAGCTGCACCACTTAATGCTCCTTAAACTGTGTACCAATGAGGGACCAAGTACTCAATACTGAGGCATATTGGAGATTATCATTCAAACCACTACAGACAACTTACTGAGCAGTCTACTCTGGAAGGCTGAATAATCAGAACCAATCAGAAAAGAGAAAACAAAACCCTTCTAATAGAAGCCAACCAAGTAAAGGATAGAAATACACGGAAAATTGACTAAGATGCAGTCATGAATCACCAGTAAATACAAAACACAAAACCAGTAAAAGTAGAATATACTATGAAGTTAAAAGTTATTTAAGGCAAGTGTAAAAATGGTTAATGGGTGAGATAACGTAAGAATCCATTGAAGGAAGCAAAATAAAGGGGAATCAAGGTAAAGAAAACAAAGGATTGGAGGTAGAGGCAGGCAGATCTCTGTGAGTTCAAGGCCAGCCTGGTCTACAGAGGGAGTTCCAGGACAGGCTCCAAAACAATACAGAAAAGAAACCCTGTCTCAAAAACAAACAAACAAACACAAAACAAACAAGCAAAAACAAAAACAAAACAAAAAGAGACTGGGGGTTGAATTGAGATAATTAGAAAGTGAATAAGTAATTTAAAAGGAATAATTTTAAACCCTCATAGAGAAAAGTGGGACTACTATTAAATGTAGAAAGAAAGACATAGGAAGCACAAGAGGCAAAAGGGGAAATTTAAATTATGCAGAAAAATCAATGAAATTTGGTAAAAGAAAACAGACAAGAGCATACTCAATGATCTTTATGCCTGCAAGAGACAGTGTCTGTAATGAACTCATTAAGCCTGGTTAGGATACAGAGAGGAGTGACTGCTGAGAATCGGTGCCCAGATGAACCAAGCCACTATGGTCAGTGCAGTGGAATGGCCTGGGAAGCTCTTCTCAGGGACACTGCTGGGGCAGTCAGCTGGATGACCACGGGCCTGATTCACACGTGGCAGCCAAACTTGGGATCGGAAAAAAATCAGCAGGATGTGGAAATTGGCAGCTACCAGACAACTACTTAGAGCCTCTGTTCCCTGTATACATACAGCCAATGGCTCATACTCACCCCTGCCCCAACACTGAACCAGACTGCAAAGAGCAGCAAAGGGAAGAGCTGAGAATTACATCCTCAACTCATGCTAACTGATCTAAATTCTGCAGGGCACGACATAAATCTGGTTCTATGGGTCTGAAATGGAATCTTACATTGCACTTTCCCCACCAGTGCAGTTTGTTACATGAAGTAGGGAGGGAAGGAATTCAACCCATCCTATCAGCTAAGAAATATTGACTGATGCAGGTTGTTTTGTTTTTATTCTAATGGGCTCTGTTTGCCTTATTTGTTAATATTTATTTTGTTTTGTTAATTGTTATTTCTTTTGCATTTCACTTTTCTTATAATGATTTTGCATGAGTTTTCATATTGTTTGGTTTGGGTTTTAGGGTTGGTCTATATGCTTCTCTACCCTGGCAATGATCAGCACCACACAAAACCCATATTCTGCACCTCTTATTTCTACCTCCTTTCCTAATTCTCTTTTCTTTTTTCCCTCTACAGCAGTGGTTTTTAATCTTCTTAATGCCGTGACCCTTTAATAACAACCCTCATGTTTTGGTGACCTCCAATCATAAAATTATTTCGTTATTTTATGACTGCCATTTTGCTATTATTATGAATTGTAATGTAAATATCTGATATGCGACCCCCAAATGGGTCATGACTGAAAACCACTGCTCTATATTATACTTCTTAACTATAATCTTTCATACATTTAACAATCTTTAGAATCAGTGGACCTTTACAGTATGCAAACTCTCTCCTCCTAACTACCTTTCCAAACTCTAATTTTTAAAAAGTTAATCTAATCCTAAATTGTATCCTCATCTCCCCTACTTCTAGAATATACCATACTATCCTCTTTGTTTATCCTTCCACTCTTTATGAAGTGAGAAACACGGCTATTGACTGACATGTAAGGAATTAATTGAGTGGGCAAACCCAACAGCTGCCATTGTTCCCATAGTTAATACACTACTCTGAAAGGAATCTAAGAGGTCACATCAGGCACCATGACTTTCTAAACTAATGATCTAAATTCTAAACTATACATCTCAGATCTATCACAATTTTGCCTGACTTGAACATTGATAATCCCTCAACTAAAAGAATGCTTTATTTTAAATCCAAGCAATTATTATGCATTATCAATATTTTATTACCCCAGATATATAAATCACAGTACATTAATTAATATAAATTATATGTAATAAGACAAAACAACACATACACATATATATGTATATACATATATAAACTGAACAAAGCAACTCCTCAAAAGATTATTAAAACCATAGTTAACAGTCTCTACTGAGAGTAAATCAGGTGAAATACTACAAGAAAAAGATAAGTATATTCACAAAATCAAATTACAAATAAATTCCAGAATGAATTTCAAAAATCATAAACAATTTAATGAAATAAAGTTAATAAAAGGTGTGGGGGCTGGAGAGATGACTCAGCAATTATGAATATTTGGACTTGAGTTTGGTCTTCAATAGGCATGTCTGATGTCTTACAAACTGCCTGTAATTCCAGTTCCAAGGCATTTGACATCCTCTTCTGGCCTTCACATACACATGCAGGTACAGACACACACACACATACACATATAAATAAATAAACATATATATATGTGTGGGGGGGGTAGAGAGAGAGAGAGAGAAATGAAAGAGGAACCCAAGATACTGAAGGAAAGGCAAATTGAAACACTGGAATAAAAATCATAATGCAGCAAATGAAGGAAAGGCTCACCAATAGAATGGATCAAGGAAGGACAGAATATTATAGCTTATAAACAAGGTGCAAGAATCAGTCCTTTCAAACAAAAGTTAACAAGAAAGTACTAGCAGTTCTTTCAAGATACGTGCAACACTATAAAAAGAACAAATCTGAGAGTTGTGGGTAAAGAAAAAGAAAATAATTTCATAGAAAATATTTCCAATAAAAGTTATAGCAGAATTTATGCAAATAGATACAAAAATCAAATACAGAATGCATTTAGAATATCAAAAAAGAAGATAAGAAATTAATTTTCTCTCATAATATTGTAGCTAAAGCATTAAATATACAAACCAAAGTATATTGAAACATCAAAAAAGGATAAATCATGTAAAGTCAAGTCTATTAGAGTAACAAATGTCTCATTAGTGTATTTTCATGCTTCAAATAACGGTTTCAAGTTCTAAAAGACAACTGCCAAGTCATACTACTAGGCCCAGCAAAACTTGTCATACTTGAAAAACTAAAGACTTTACATGATAAAAATAGTTTCAAGGAATTAGTGATTGCTAAGCCAGCTTTGTAGCTGATATGTGAAAGAATTCTTTGGTCTGAAAAGAAAGGCAAACACATACATGAGGACACAAGAAAGATAAACCACACTGATACAATAATTAAATAAAGGAAGTAATAAGATATACTAATTACCAAGTACTGCAAAATCAATAAAAGGAGAGAAATTAATGTGTATCTTTCAGTAGTAAGTATGAATTTATGGTTTAATTCCACAATAAAAAGACACAGAAAAGATTATTTGCCTAAAAAGAAGAATCCTACTGTTTGTGTTCTCCAAGAAATGCACCTCACCATAAAGAACAGATGCTACTCTAGGGTGAACAGATGTGAAAGTTATTCCAAGAAGACACAATTAGAAATCATGGAGGTGCCACTGTTCTAATATGTTGCAAAGTAGATTTCAAACCAAGTTTAACCAGAAGAGATAATTGTTATTTCAACCAATTAAGATAATAATCATCAAGAATACATTAAAATTCTAAACATGTATAGCAAATTTCATAAAACAACTATTACCTCTAAAACAGTACAAATGAACCACAGCACAATAGTGGGTGAATTCAGTATGCTATTATCACCAATGAACAAATCATTCTGACAATATATATGTATCTTAATTAAACCAGACACCCAGAGAACATTCCACCCAAACAACACAGGATTCACTTTCTTCACAGCATCTCAGGGAACATTTTCTAGAATACAAACCATGTAAGGTCTCAAATTGAATCTTAACAATTATAAGAGAATTTAAATAATTGTTTGTGTTCTATATGTTCAGAATTAAATAAAAGTACAAATTAATAGCAAAATTATAGAAAATGTACAAACTCATGGAGAATAAACATACATTGTTGAACCCTAAATTTGGGAAAATCAAAAAGGAAACAAGAGTTGAAGAGATGGCAGGCATATCAGTTAAGATCTAACCAAAGTCTTACAGAAGGCCTAGGTTCAAGTCTCCACTCACTTAGGGACTGACAACCATATGTAACTCCAGTTCCAGGATCCAGTGCCCTTTTTTGACCCTCAATGGCACCAAGCATGCAAGTGTTGCACATACATACATACAGACAAACACGTGTACACAGAAAATAAAACTAAAATGAATCATTATAAATAACAAAACCAAACAATTTCTACAAGCAAATTAAAATGAAAACACAGCATATGAAAAATCTTTAGGACATAGTAAAAGTAGTACTGAAATGAAAAGTGGTACACAAAAATGACTAATTAAGAAAATAGAACGTCTCAAATAAATAATTTATACAACATGTTATAGATTTAGAAAAACAAGAATAAGCCAAACCCAATTAGCAGATGAAATGAAATTAGCAGATGAAATGAAATAATTGAGATTGGGGAGAAGTTATAGAAATGAAAAGAAATAAAATAATTTAAATAATCATCAACCAAAACAAGTTATTTTCTGTAAAAACAATAAACAACATCAACAACCTTCAGTCAAACTAACCAAAGAAAAAGACAAATAAAAAAAATATGGATCAAAAATGATCTATATTGCCAAATACTAGTGAAATTCATATAGGTAGTGGGGTGCATTTATAAAATTATATTCAACAAAATTAGAAAGTCTAAAAGAAATGGATTTATTTCTACATGCATAGTACATAGGAAATCAAACCTATATGACATCAACAGCCTAAATATATCTACAAGTGATAACACTGAAAAGCAGCAATATAGTCTTTAACTTCTTTAAAAATATAGTCTTTAACTTCTTTAAAAGCACAAGCACAGGAAGAATCATGGATGAATTCACACCAAAGAAAAATTAATTTTCAAACTATTCCACTAAATAGGAAAACCCTTTTTGTGAAGCTATTATCTATGCCACCAAAATTCTCTGTCTCTCTCTGTCTCTGTCTCTCTCTGTCTCTCTCTCTCTCTCTGTCTTTTCTTTTTCTGTGTCTGTCTCTGTCTCTCCTATTCTCGCTCATAAAATTATAGAGTAATATGCCTGTTGAACAACGATGCAAAAATTCTTAATAAATTACTGGCAAATTAAATTCAGGGCCTCATCAAAGAGGGAAATCATGCCTAGTACTAGCCAACTACCCAGGGTCAGTGAAATCATGGATCTTGGAGGAGAATGTAGAATGGCCACTTTACTAACCAGCATAAATATTGTAAATATTTATACTGTCCTTATACTCACAGATAAGTGTAGTCTCACCTCTCATCAAGAAAACTTCTCTTTGCAATAGATAGAGTCATAGGAAATCACAACCAATCAAAATGCACAGTTGTAAAACCCAGTCCCAGCTGATACATCTATAGTACAAGTGATACATCTACACCACATCTCAGGTCAGGGATCATTGCAGAAGAAGCAACAGAAAAATTGTGAAAGCCCTAGAACCAGAGAGCACTGTGACACTGAATCTCCTGTGAATGTCAGAGCTACTGTGTCAGATAGCCTCACCAGAATGACTGCCAGAAAATGATAAATGTCACTGTGCTGTCTTATTTGTGTGCTATAGCTGTGTGCTATCTGTCACCTGAATTTAAGATGTGTGCATGTACACGGATGTGTTTGGATGAGCCTTCTTCAAGATTACTGTTTAGTAAAGGAGTACAAGCTGCTCCTGCAAACTGAGGCTGAGATTTCTGGGGGTGGGGGGCATGTATGATTGGGTCTCTTCTGTCTTGAGATTACTTTCCTGCTGAGACCTGCCTATAAACTTAATCACCCCAGCAGGCAGCCTGTCTTCCCTAAGAGAGGGCGTGGCCTGGTCTTTCCTTTGTGCAACTAGACTCTAGACTTTAATTGGAAGACACATAATCCTTTACATTAATGATAAAAATGCATTACCTCTTAAGAGAAAACAAAATATGCTAAAGGAAAATAAATGTCTTCTATAGCTAAAATGACAATTACAGGGTTAACGTGTAAAGATTCTTGGTTCTTTGTGTAATTTCTCTTTTGCCTTTTCTTTTTAAAAATTTTTATTATTACTCCTTATTTGTTCTTGAGGGTGTTTTGTCTGACTACAAAAGAAGTGGATGGGTGTGGGGGTGGGGAGGGGACACTAATAGTTTAGAGTGTAAAAGATCTGAACCCAGAAATGAATTCAAAGTTAATCATTTTTATAATCTTTTATAATATTTTAATAAAATATAATTACACAACATATCCTCTTCCCTTTCCCCCTCCAACACCTCCTATGTCCCTTCCTTTCCTCCCTCCCTTCCTTCGATGTTCCCCTTAATTAAAGCCAAAGTCACAGAAGGTCTGAATGAGTTATGCAAGATGTGTAGAAAATGAGAGTCAAGAATGACACATGTTTGGTGCTTAGAATTCCTAAGCTTATACAAATCTACTAATCATGGTACCATTGACAAGAACTAGCTTCAAAGAACAAGGAATGTATGCCTAATAAAAAGAATACCTTGTGTCTTATTAATTTTGTTAGACTTTAATGGGGCAACTAAGTTTTAACACAGAGTTTACTTAATTTTTTTAAGCTAAGCTTTGTCTAAATATTTCACAAAAGTTAAATTACCACACAGGCAAAGCTGTCTTTCTATATTTCAATAACCAGAGCACCACACTCATGAGGATAGATGATCAAAAGCAGACAGCCAACATTTTGACCCTTGTCTCTGAAGGTCAGCCAGGACCCAGAGAACAATGGGACTCCTCTGGTAAACCACCAGTCCTCTTGATCACAGACATCACACAGTCTCCCAAAATTTGACTCTAGGCCATGTACATCTTCTAAGGATAGTCATTGGGGACTCCAGGCTATGAATGAAAAATTAGAATTGTTTGGGCCTCTGTACCATTGCTAAGCAGATGTATGGAATAGATGACTTGCAAAAGGATGCAAATAGAAAATAAAAAGACAAACCTCAGATCCAAGACCTACTGGCCTAAGACCCTTCCAGAGTATCCGACTTGACATATATTACTGATATTTAAAAAGCTAAAATATTTACTGATGATTTTGACCACACCTCCAGGTGCATAGGGAATTTCCCATCCTAGCTTCTATTGATAATAATTTCATACTATGATTTGGCCTTGTAGAAAATACATATTCAGAAAATAGTAGCTTTCTTATCTCTGCAGTATTATGGGGAATTATAAAAAAAATTAAACATTAATTGGGATTACCATACCTCATGGCACCTTCCTCTCCCTCTATCATCTGGAAGAGTGGAGAGGTTAAATTAAACTCAAGATATTAGTGATAAACTTTCCTTTGAATAGATTCTTTCCCACAACACTCTTTTAGCTCTCCAAACCCCTCCAAAAAAGATGATTATGAGATTTGTATGGCATTCCCTTTCTTAGTGGTGCCACAGCTTGCTGACCATGGAAACCAAAGACTAACCTTTGAAAACGTGTGCACTTTCTATGCCGTCTAACGTATCTCTCAAGACTAAGGGACTTCTTGTCTAAGTGCCACCACTGAAGTCTGCAGTTTGTCACTTCTAGTCTGACAACCTGGTGGTAATAGAATGAAAACCTGAAGAGAAAACAAACTCCATCCCCTCTTAGATAGTTCTCATCAAATGGTTCTGACTATTTGAAACAGCTGTATAGACAGCTGAAAAGGGGTGAACTTACTATACTTAAGTCAAAGGACCAATCAAGGAGGCTCCACCACCCAAAGGGGAAGATCTGAAAGAAGTATATGGGTCAACTAGAAAGCCTTTAAAGTTAATTCTAGCTTTATAATATAACTTATTATGAATTTAAAAAATTTCAAAAAATAGATGATTCATTTACAGACTGACTAGAAGGATGGTATGGTGGAAAGTAATGATGGCTTCAGTTCTTACCACCCTAAGTAATTGTAACAATATCATTCCTTATATAATGAGATTATTCATTAATAGCTCTTAACAAACAAATACTCTCAATATAACCCAATGCTTTTAGATCTAGATCAGACCATCTTATGATACAGAGGCTTTTTAAAGTTAGATAAATTTAAATCTGAACAGAAAAATAAGAGGAGATTTTAAGAAATAATTATGGGCATTTCCAATATGAGATGCACTTAGAAATCATCAAAGAATCACAGATAAGCAGAGGCTCTAGGGTCCTCACTTTCCTACCCCACCCATCTCACAGCTGGTGACTGGTTCCTTCTGGCTCCAGAGCTCTAAGATGGTGTGAAGTTATAGGAAGTCTTCTCTGTAATTGAGCCCACAATCAGAGGATCAGAGAAGGACACACCCTCAAGCCCCAGGACATTCATTAGATAAGGCTTTGCAAACTGAATAAATAGGATGTGGAATTTGGGAATAGAGCTGTGGTAGAAAAATGTGGAAGATTAACAGTCTGGTGTGCCACCCTATGAGAAAAAGAGCAAGAATTTCTGTGACTTTAAAACCACGTTCTAAAGTCTAGAGAAGGGTCCCAGCATTAAAAACTACTTTCTGAAGTCTAGAGAGGTGTGCCAGCTATTAACCACACATATTGCTCTGGTGATGATCACAGGTTTGGGTCCCAGCATGCTCACAACAATATTTAACACCAATGCTGGGAGGCATCTCCCTCTTCAGACCTCCAAAGGTACTAGGCATATATGCAGTTTACTTACATAAGTGCAGGCAAAATATTCATACACACAAAATAAAAATAAATAAATTTTGAAATAAAAGTAAAATCTACTGTCTCATGCCAAAGCACCATGCCAATTATTTTGCCTCTCTATGCTGGTAATGTACTTCTGAAGAATCAAGTGTAGGAAACTGTTTTGCTGGTCTCTTAAATTTGTTATTTCAGTGTGAGTCATTTCTTACACTCTCACGGCCCTCTGTCTATCTTTGTGGTGTATCTTTCAAGTGCCTTGAATAGTTTCCTTATTAGTTTTGCAAATCTGTGTGCTCCTTCATTATAATCTTTTGAATAAGAGGCCAAGAACTTGGAAATACCCAGCCCTGAAACTGACCACTGGTGACAGTGTGACAAAATTGAATTTTCTCAACTGCTGGCCTATCAGCTAGACTAAATGCTACTACCTCTCTAAAACCCACAACTTGGTTTAAACCTTGTGAAAGCTGTGGTCTTGCCCTGAGTGTAGGCCTGCCTCTTGTCTGTCTTCCTTTTCACAGATGCATCTGATTCCTCTCCCTTCACCAGGGAACCGCACAGCAAGGGCTGTATTCCACTTAATTGTTCGTGGATTGCTTGCACTTTTCTCTAGTATTCAGGTATCATCCTTTGTAGATTCTGAACCTCTACCTCTCTGTCTTCCTTTGGAAGAGCATATACTTTTTTTTACTTTGACTTCTTCCTTCACTGGGTCAGACAGAGGCAGCTGCTAGCTTGCTTAACCAGAAGTCTTACTAACATGACCACCCAAATGTTAGCTAAACATGAATGACACCAAGGACATGCCAAAGCAGACATGGAAAAATCCCACAGTGCCTCAACCCTACACAAAGAACTGTAGATGATAGTAATCACCACTAGAGATGAAAAAGAAGATTCAAACAATGAGAAAAATGATGAACAGCTGTTCATCTCTAACATTATTGACATTATGCTGTAGTCTTTGAATTTTAGATATTGCAACACTCTTACCACATAAAAAGTTGATATTACCAATGAGTTTAGCCCTCCTACTATACTAGATTACATTGCTTAATGCAAATCTGCAGCCAGGATGTGGATAGGGGAAATGCATGAAGTTATATTCCTTACAGTTTGGACACCTGTGTGATGGGAGATGTGATTCTGTATATATGTTTCTCATACTGGTTAATAAAGCACTGTGGCCAATGAGATAGCAAGATAAGCTGGGCTAGGAGACCAGGAGGAGGAGAGAGGAAGTAGTAGGAGTCGAGATGTAGCCCGGGGAAGAAGCAGCACGCTTGCCGCGGCTCCCCGATAAGACGACCACGTGGAAATACTTAGATAAGTAGAAATGGGTTAATAATTAAGACAGAGCTAGCCCATAAACAGTAATGGTAACTGGCCAACAGGATTATATCAAATATAGAGTCTCCTGAGTGTTATTTGGGGCACACGTGGTTGCAGGACCATGGCGGTAGGACCAGGAGGCCAGCAGGAACAACATGCTGTAACATAATGGTGTCAGAACTGGGATTGAGAACTTACACTTAAATCTTAACAAAAGCTTAAAAAATACTTTTTAGAAACAAAGGAACAGAGACTAGCAAGACTTCTTAGTAGCAGCATTTTCTTGGTTGGATTTGTTTTTCTGTAGACAGAGAGTTGCGCGGCTCCTTTAAGGGAGGTTTCCAAAATTAGCATAAGCGGCAAAAAAAAGCCGCCTTGCTCTTAAAGAGCTCTGCTAACAATTCATTGGTGTGTACAAGAGCTGCAATGAAGGTTTACACTGTGTTTTAAAAAATACGCTGGCTTGGGAGAGAAAAAGAAACGGGATACAATGGTTTAAAAAAGAAAAAAGGAAGAATGAAAGGGTATGGTGGCGCACACCATTAATCCCAGCACTTGGGAGACAGAGGCAAACAAATCTCTGTGATTTCAAAGTAATCCTGGTATGCAGTAAATTGCAGGATAGATAAAAGTTACACAGAGAAACCCTGTCTCAAAATATGTAAAAATAGAAGGAGAATAAATAGAGTAATAAAAAAGCTACGTAAAAATGGAAAGCACAGAGAAATTTTGGATACTATACGCGATTCTGTTGTCTTTAAATTATTTGCTTGCTGAGAAAATAACAACTACTAATAAAAGAAATGCTGCTGGATTAATTCAATTTATATATTTTAAAAATGCTTTGACTCAAAAATTTAAGCCTAAGGACAAGTTACTGGGGAAAAGGATTTCTATTTTTGTTTCCACAGAAAATGAAAAGCTATGGATTTTTTCCAGACTTATGTGGTTTGATCAAGCCAGACCCCCTGAAACAGTGCCCCAGTTGATCCAACATTCAAAGCAGTTGAGACAAAGCCTTGCAGACTACAGCCAAGATTTCTGCGTCTTCTTACGATCCCCATGACAGCGCCCTCTACCAGCAGGAAGTAGTTTGGAAAGAATGATGCCCAAATTCCCAAATATTGTTTATAAATGTTTGTTTTCATTTAAATGGACTTGGTTATAAATGGTTAATGACACAAGCAATCTTTTTAAAGGTAAAAAGGGAATTATGGTATAGATATGAATACTTTGCTTTGAAATGGATTTTCTTTTATTGATACAATTTAAGGTCAATTTTGTGATATGTATATTTCTCCTCTTGTTTAGGTATTGTGTTTATATAGCTCATTTAGAATGTAATGTATACTTTAACACAGATTATAGATAATTACCTATGATAATGAGAACTTATAGTTAAGTTAGTTAGGATTTCTTGATATACATAGATGTATTTGAAATGCATAGGCATTCTTCAAACCTTTCAAAGACCTACAGAATATGGCATTTAAAATGGTTTAGGGTTTTTCTTGACAGTGAGGCACAACTGCTCCTGGTAACACCACCTACAGAAGAAAGGAAGATGGACATCGAAGAAACACATTATGAAGTTTGCTTCTAATATGGCAAGACTAGCCATTTGGGCAAGGTACTGCTCTTCTGGACTGTTTGACTTTATGTTGTAGAAACTGGACATGCAGGACCCACAAAAAGATGACTGCTGATGCAAGATGGACATTGCTACAGGGTTCCTGCTTCATGGAAGAGGCTGCCACACAGCCAGACAGTCTACAGGACACAGAGAGGAGTTTCCTGCCTTGTTGAGGAGTCTGGACACACACTATGGCCTATGGGCTGAAGATGGAACATTACAGAAGAACTTAGGGTGACTGACCAGGCAATGAGTTGTCTCTGTCATTTCTAGAGTTTATATATTATCCTTCTGTGGTCTTTGAAGGAGTTGAAGACAGGTAGTTATGATTACAGTTTTCCTTAGTTAGGATTAAAGATAAGTTACATATAGGACTTTAGACTCACAAAGATAGGATAGATGATATTTTCTTTAAGTCTTACAAAATGTTAATGGACTAAATATTGTTAACTATGATTCTTATTTGATAACTGTTGTATGTTATATTTTGCTATGTTAAGGTTAAACCCCTTCTTTTACTTTAGACAGAAAAGAGGAGATGATGGGAGATGTGATTCTGTATATATGTTTCTCATACTGGTTAATAAAGCACTGTGGCCAATGAGATAGCAAGATAAGTGGGGCTAGGAGACCAGGAGGAGGAGAGAAGAAGTAGTTGGAGTCGAGATGTAGCCCGGGGAAGAAGCAGCACGCTTGCCGCGGCTCCCCGATAAGACGACCACGTGGAAATACTTAGATAAGTAGAAATGGGTTAATAATTAAGACAGAGCTAGCCCATAAACAGTAATGGTAACTGGCCAACAGGATTATATCAAATATAGAGTCTCCTGAGTGTTATTTGGGGCACACGTGGTTGCAGAACAATGGTGGCAGGACCAGGAGGCCGGCGGGGAGGAACCTGCCGTAACACCTGTGTAGACTCAAGCTTAATTTTTGTCATCTTGGAGACATGTGAGACTTGACCATTATTATAATCTTTTGGAATGAAAATCCCTTCTCCATGGTGCAACAGATTTTAAAAATGTTTTCTGGAACATTAATAAAAGTAAAACACTTTTTAGTTAATGTCCTTTCATAATCTTTACACAGTAACTGTAGAAAATCAAATGACTATTCTCAGGAGTTCCACACATCTTCAATTCCCTTAGCTATTTAGTGTTCCTCCTCCCTCCCATCCTTATACCAAACTGTCATGGAATATGTGTGTACATGCATTAGAAAATAACAATTAAAAGGAATCCATGGAACCCAATTGTCAGAAGCCATCAGATCCTTTCCATCCTTGGAAAGTAGCTTAAAGTATGCCTGCTATAGCTCTAACAGGAGTTCTCAAGAGTAAGCAGAAAACTGTATGAAATGGCGGAGTTTTTATCAAACATTCTTCTAATTTGTTTTGAGCCATTTGAAAACTGAAAGAAAGAATTACTAATTCAGAGAATTTAACTAATCTGTAGATTTGGGCACTTAGAGAACGTTGACATGCAAAAATAATTATAACATAGTGTGACAAATACAATACTGAGAGTCAATATTTTTGAGGCCCCACAATTTACTAAACACAATTCTAAATGCATAGTATGTATGAATGTTTTCTACACTTGCCATGGAAGGGTGTTTTATTATTATTCATCTCCTACAATAAGTATGACAGGCTTAGATATATCATCTTTGCTGGGTACAGCTTCCAGTTATCCAACCAAACAAGAATATGGGTATTGTCATGGTGGTGTATTATAGCTGATTAATGTGAATAATTATTTGTCTCTCAATAAGAATAATTATCAAAGACAGTAAGTAGGCCTGATTCATATTGAAAAAAATCTTTTAGAGCAGAGCTGGGCTTTCCCAGAAGAAAGAGAAGAAAATGGAGAAGGAGGTGTGGGGCTGAGGAGCAGGAGGGATCTTATTTTGAACAACAGAGTTTTGCATTCTTGTGAGCATTCTGCCTGATTTCCCGAAATCCTACTCTGAGAACCAGAAGCCACACCTCTTCCAGAATTCTTCCTATTTTGTTGTGTGTTTGTTTGATTCTAGTGGTGCTAAGATTTGACTGTAGGGTCTTGCACATCCTACTGGACAAATACTCTCCAATGAGGGCTACATTTGCAGCCCTTTTAAAATAAGGTATGCTTTGAGACAGATTCTGTAAATTGTTTACACTGGCCTTGAATTTACTTTGTAGTCCAGGGAAGTCTTCAACCCACAATATTCCTGACTCAGCCTCGCCAGTATCTGTGATTACTAGCCTATGGAATGAGAAGGAAAGGGGAGAAGAATTGGAGGATGTTGGAGGAGGGGAAAACCATAATCAAAAATATTGCATGAAAAAAAATCTATTTTCGAAAAAAGGAAAATGGTAGAGTGGAGAAGGGATTCTTTAGGAGTCACCTTCTCCAACAATGAGCTATGACAACCTCCTTTTAGACCACTCTCAGGTCTAGACCTCTTCCTAATATAGAACACATTCTTACCAACTAACTCATTCTCTAGGTTCCACCTGAACATCTTTCTTTCCAGGAGGCTCTTTCATTCAACACCTGCAAGGGTCAGAGTGTCTTTCTGTGTGTTCTCTTAACCACACACAGTTTGAACTTCATATCGGGTACTACAACCCTGTTAAGACTATCCCACAATTATCAGACTACTTGCAATTTTAAGACTCATACTTGTTTTCATTGTACATCTTCCCATGCCTAGGACAGTTCTTTCACTTGCTGAGTTATTCTGTTTACTAGATAGTGAAAGGAGGTAGATACAATGAAATATAAAATTAATTTACCAATGAGATGGAACATTTGGCTGGAATTTTGGAAGGGAAATTGGAGTGGGTATGGCGTGGAATAGATGACTTTTATGGAATGCTGAGCCAAACCAGGGAGCTTGTAAGCTTCTCCATATGAATTCTTTGTTTATTCTTCCCAGCAATCTTTGGATCATCTATTTCAACTGCCCATGCACAAGACACAAGAGAAAAGTTCCAGGTGGTGACATGGAATTCCTTTTTTATGCACGTGTGTTTTTGTGCCCTCAGTAACATCTAGTACTCCCCCAGACTCCTTGTCTTCTATGCACCTCATAATACAGAACTTTCCCTGAAATCCTACAAGGTATATTCTCCCCCTTGGTCTCCGCAGGGGATAACTTCCTACTCAGTCTCCAAACCTATCAGTGAGAATTGCCTTCTCCAGACTGCTTTGAAGCAATATTTCTAGCAGACAGATGAGTCAAACTGTTCTACTTAGGTGCTTTGTACTCCCTGAATTTACAGGAGTCCTTACCATGCATTCACCTTAGGTAATGTTACCTAATGTTTTTGGCTTTGTGTACTCACCTGTTGTGAAAACCAAGGCTCTCCCAGAGCACCAAGCCAGTAGTAAATGGATATTATGAGATTTATTAAAATGAATTGGTTTATACAACTTCATGATCTGCCCTTTGGCCAGCAGTGTTCAGTGAGAGGGCTCCATATAAGGAGTCCTCTGTCCTGTGAAAGTAAACACGCCTGAACTCCAGTTCACTCTGCTACACATTTGCCTCTGATCACTTAACGCTGGAAGTTGAACCCACTTGGTGCTTCGCCCAGACTCCAGCTTCTATGTAGCTGGCTAGCCTCCAGGGATAATTTGATGTTCTGCAGTGTGACAATAATAATTTAGTTTCTGTAGTAAAATGGAAAGTAAGAATTAGAGTGGGAGGGGAGTGTGTGGTGATGTTCCTGTTGCATGGCAGGAAAATAATTCAATTTTGACCTTGATCTTTAGGTTTTATTTTATTTTACTCTACAATCTTTCATTTTCTCTTGCTATACAAAGAAAACACTCTGTGATGGAACAGATGCTGTATATGTTGTGCAAAGAAGAATTATAATAAAGATTTATGTGAACCCAATCTTTGGGATCTTGGGAGAAGATTGTGAATAAACCATCATTATGGCAAAACACATACCATTGGTTAAGAGAACAGGACAGAGGAAGGTCAGAATCAGGTACCTGAGGTTCATGTAAGTGCAGGACCCAGGCCTCAGGAACATGCATGTATGTCTGTCTGTATGTATGTATGCATGTATGTATGTATATGTATCTCAAATATTTTTAGAAGATAATCTCAAGAACTCCACCTAGTTTGCCCTCTTCCCTATGAATTAGACCTACATCTCATGCATATGGAAGTAGTCCCAAAGGGACCTGGCCCAGTTTTCATTTGGAAAGTTCAAAGCAATGTGGAAGACATTTCCCCAAAGGTCCAGTGACATGAGACATTAATTCAAGCTGAGGCACCAAGTTAAAGTATGACTAGGTTATTTGACTAAATCATTACTTCCCTGAGAAGTACTGTCATTGGAGCAGGACTGCTCTGGACAGGGCTACAAACAATAAAAGTCCCCAACAGAATTGAAAAAAGGAAATTATTGGGAAGGCTAGCATATCAATGGGGCCAGAGGGAAGCAGAAACATAGAAGGCTCAGGAAGGCATGAGAAGCAAAAAGGAATATGACAGGGCCTTCCTATGCCTGAAGCAAGGGACACGGAGCCTGCATGCTTATGCTTGAGTAGACACTGTGTAAAGCAGACTCATCAAGACAACAACCACATGTTCTCAATCACATTTCTCTTTCATGGAATCTAGAAACTGAGGCACAGACAACTTTGCTGATCATTTCTTTATCTATCTCTCCCTCAAACTGCCTTGCCTGCACACAGATCTGTCACTTGGCATGACCACAATTACATGGGTGACAATGTGGACATTTCCATTCTATGTGTGGCTCTCCATATGTAAATAGCTTATTCTTGGCCATGATAGGTCTTATTAGTTATACATATGAAACAATCTTAAGCTTTCAAGATCTAACTTTTGGAGAAATTTTCAGGAGTTTCTGAAATGAAGTGTTAAGTTGAACACAGGAATAAAACTTCACAAACTCTTATATAATACTACAAAAGTAAATATGTATTTCATGGGTCTTATTGTTTAAATTTGATCTATAGAACTCATGTAGAAATAGTTGAGCATGTAGTTCCAGGTCTGGGAAGGAATTAACTTGTGGGTCTTGCTAGATCATAAGTTTAGCTGTTGCTGAGTTCCAACCTAGTGAAAGAGAGATACTGCTACAAAAACAAAGTTGCCACCCGGAGAAAGTTTCCTCTGGACACACAGGCATGTGCACTCATGTACATATACACTGGCATACACACATGCACACACACATATATGAGATACATACAAAACATAGGAATTATAAATATATACATATATAAGTATTTACCTATGTGAAATAAGCCAATAAAGCAGATGAAACATATATCATTCCTTTTATATGACATTTTAATATGTCACAGAGACAGTAAACAGATACATAGTTTGAGGAACATGGGCATTAGAAACTATTGAATACACCTAAAAACTTTAAAAAAATAGCAAAGAATTTCTTAGGGTAGTGAAATTGTTCTACAAAAATAACAACGAATGCATGTTGTGCAAGTTAATTTTACATACCAGCTTGAGTAGTTTCAGAATCACCATGGAAACATCTCTTGGTGTCTACGATACTATTTCCAGGAAAGTTTAATGAGGGATGAAGATTAACTCCGAATTTAGGTGGAATCATCAATGGACTGGGTACTAGACTGAATTAAAAGGGGACAACAGCTAAGCGCCAGTTTTTATCCCTCTTTGCTTCCTGACTACAGATATAATGTGACAAGATGCTCCTGCCTCATAATTTCTCCACCTATGAACCAAAATCCTTTAAAT
Source organism: Cricetiscus sungorus (assembly GCA_030556225.1). Taxonomy (NCBI): domain Eukaryota; kingdom Metazoa; phylum Chordata; class Mammalia; order Rodentia; family Cricetidae; genus Cricetiscus; species Cricetiscus sungorus. The sequence continues at coordinate 5,776,870 of JANBXA010000729.1, read as the reverse complement.
TGCTGTGGTCAAGTGTTTTGTCTTAGCAAGGCAAATGTTTCCCTAGGGTCAGTTCCAAAGCAACTATGTCCCAAGTTGGCCATATTACATCTTAAGCTGACAGAAAAACTTGGCAGTGTTGTCAATGTGGTACTAATTTTACAGGTGTGAAAGATACAGGAGTGAGGGGCAGTCATAGAAAGTTGCACCAAGGTTTCAGATAGCCACTGATGCCAAACAATGTTGCAGAATTTAAATTCCTTGTATAGAGAACTTGAAGGTCATTGCATAAAGCTGTGAAGGTAAAATCTAAGTTAAAACAGAGACCCCAGCATGCTCAGGATACTTGGACCATCTGATATCCAATAACGTCATGAAGTGAAACCAGCCAAAAAGATACCTTGTGTTTATAAGCATATTTTCTTTCTATAAATGCATTATATGTAGCTAAGTGCACTGTTTGCCAAATAACTGCAAGGCACTGAGTTCAACTGTCAGTACCATAAAGAAACAGAATTTTGTGCAAGATAATATCAAATAATTTATGTAATCATTCCCTTCCTCAAGAAGATAAAAAGTGTGGCCATCGCATACTGACACTCCCTAAAGAAGTTCCAAAGTTGTCACTTTTATATGATGTAACAAGAATACCTACATTCCTCTATCATCATCCTTTACAACTGTAACTCAGTCTAATTATCAGGAAAATGCCAATGACACATCTAACCACTCTATCCAGACAGATAATGCATACCCTTCACCATGATGAATTCAACTGATTTTCTCCTCTAAACAACCTCCCACACCCAAATTCATCCCAGGCATAACACCCTGTACCCTAATCTAATTTGGCCATCTTTGCCTGTACCACTGCCAAATAGTAGGACTCTATCAGAACTCATTCTGCTTGTCCCCAACATACAGGCTCCTCCTACACCACACCCAAAGTTTCCATACATCCACATCCTCCACACTTCCTTCAGGGTCTGAGTCAGTCCGCCTGATCCTTCCCTCCTTACATCTGCCTGAGTCCCAGATCTACTGCCAAACTCCATGCTTGGATTAGTGAACACTTTGCACATCAGCCCATTGTCTTCTGTCCACTTTAGCTCAATCCCTAGGCCTGGCATAATTCTACATCTTCTCTTTTGTCCCAACCTGCTCTGTCCATATCAGACAAAGAAATAGCAAAAAGTCAACATACTAAGATACCATTGCTAAAGTGCAAGCAATATGAAATATCAATGCAGTGACTCCACTTAAAAATTCACCCATCTAATAGAGATATTTTACAATGATAATTACTTAGATGTGCCCCAGGAAACAGAATTTAAAAGAAAAGTAGTAAATTTCATCAAAGAATTCAAGGAGTCTAAAAAAGACAGAAAGGGAAAAAACTCAATGAAATTAAGTAGACAGCTTAATTAGAATAATTATAAGATAATAAGAATCATCATAATAAATATAAGAGGTTGAGAAGAAGACTAATACCCAAGAAAACACAAACATAAGGATGATGGAAATGACAAGGACAACCCAGAACTTGAGAACAGAATTCAGTAAGGAGATAGAAACATTGAAGAGAACTCAAGCTAATGGAACTGAAAAACCAAGTAACCCAACTACAAAACTCAAGGGAAAGCCTGACAAGCAGAATGAATCAAGTGGAAGATAGAATATAAAGACTTGAAGATAAATTAGAGGATCTAGATTTAAAAAGAAATGAATAGAAAAATTAAAACACATGAAAGGGACATAGAGAAATATGGAACACCATGAAAAAGTCAAATATAAAAATTATAGGAATAAATGAGGGAGTAGAATTTCAGGACAATGACAGACCAGATGTTCAACAAAACCATAGGAGAAAACTACGCCAAACTAAAGAAGAAAAACACCCATAGAGATATATGAAGCACACAAAGCATTGAATAGACAAGACTAGAAAATGAACTTCCCAAGGCATAGCAGAGTTAAAACACTAATTATAAATAACACAGAAAATGTACTGACAGCTTACACGAGGAAAAATACAAATCACTTAAATAACATCAGAATAATAGGTGATTTTGTAATGAATACTTTGAAATCTGAAAGTGCCTAGTACAATGCATTCTGAATAATTGTTGCCATCCTAATACTTGTCAAAATAGACTCCAACTTAAAACTAATAGAAAAGATTTAAGGAGATACTTCATTCTAATCAAGAAAACTGATGACCAAGAAAACAGTACTATCATAAACATATATGCAGCAAACTTTATTTCACACAACTTTATAAAAATATATTTCTTGAATTAAAGACACAGATTAGGCCAGGTGTGACAGATTGACATACTTTCAATCCCAGCACTCAGAAGGCAAAGGCAGGCTGATATTATTGAGTTCTAGGCCAGCCTGGTCTACACAGTGAATTCCAATAAAAATAGAAATATGTAGAACGACCCTGTCTCAGAAAACACACACACACACACACACACACACACACACACACACACACACACATACCCAGATTGACATCAACCCATAAATATTAGGTGTTTTAATTCCCTGCTTTCTCCAGTAGACAGATAATCTGGGCAGAAAGTAAGCAAATAAACAAAACATCCAAAATTAGATGACATCTTACATCAAATAGACTCAACATATATCTATAGGAATATAAAATATGATCTCATTGGTTCTAGGAAAGAAATGAATGTCTAATTAGGGAAAAAAGGAGGAAAATAAATACAAAAGGATGGACAAGAGTAAAGTAACCATAAAGATGCTTAAAAAAACTGAGGAATCCAATATACATATATATATGTGTGTGTGTGTGTGTGTGTGTGTGTATAAATATACAAATATAGCTTAAATGAAATTTTCTTATCTTAGCTAACAATGCTTCTTCCAAGAGCCAAAAATTACCCAACAAAAACTCCAACTCCAGGCACAAAAAGACCTTTCTTTTGAGTTGTTGGTCAGAGTTGTCCAAGAGACTTTCAAAATATATGGTCTTTTGATATTGCCTTGGTTGCTGACTACACCCCTCGAGATGTGCCTAATTGCTGAAAGCACAATGCTCTTCGAACACAGGACCTAGAGGTCTCTGAGCTGAAACTTACCTGAAAGCCTTCTCCTTGAGAATTAACTTTCGTTGTACCAGAAGATGCTACTCAAGCTTCCAAAGGAGTGAAGCAATCAACAGGCCATCCTATCTATGACACCTACAAATCACAACAAAGACTTCTATAGCAAAATAACCCTAAGGTTGCAAAAATGTCATGCATATCTTGGTGATAACCAATCACTCTTTAGTTGTATATGAGACCTGTTCACCAAAAGAGAAATCATGCTTCATGCTAGAAACCTAGCCAACTATCCAGCACTGGTGAAGTCATGGATCTTAGAAGTGAACCCACAACCTCTACTTTACTAAACCAGTATATTCCTAAGTATATTGTAAATACTTGTCCTTATACCCACATATAAGTATAGTTCTCATGCTCCATCAAGAAAACTTCTTTTTGCAAATAGACCATGATCACTACAGAAAAATACAAGTGACCAGAATGTCGGTTTGTGGAGCTCTGTCCCAAATGATACATCTACAACACAACTCCTTTATCTAAGGCTCAGGAATCAATGCACAAGGGTTTGGGGAGAAATTGTAAAAGTCACAGAGTTTTGTGAGATTGTGTCTCCTAGAAATATTAGAGAAGCTACCCCTATGGAATCTTACCCACATGGCTGCCTAAAATACCTGACAAGTATAACACCAATAAAATGTGCTATTATGGAAATAGGAAGGCTTGGGAGGCCTCAACACTAGACAAAGAACATTGTGCAATTAAGGAATGCTGAGAACAGAAGTGGGCTTTCCCATGGAGGAGCACACCAGTTTGCTGTCCAGTGCCAAAGTCAGCCCTGAGAGCATGTACAAGCAAGTAAAATTGTATGGACTAAGCAGATTATAATTATACATTTAGGAACACACACATGCAACAACAACAACAACAACAATTAAAGATGGAGAACAAGGCCATGAATTTGAGAGAAGATGGGTTGGGGATTCATGAAGGGCTTTGAGGAGGGAAAGTGAAGAGGAGAATGATACATTTATAATTTTTAAAAGTAATATATATGCACATATATACATTAAAAAGGGGGAAAAGGCCAAATTCTCAATTTAGAAAAATATATAAATAGCTAATGTGCAATCCTGAAAACTGTTAAGGTCATAATAAAGAAAGAAAATTCAGGAAACTGTCATAGCTGAGAGCTGCTTACACAGAAACAATTGCTAAATACATTGTGATATCTGGGACGCAAGATTACAGATGGGAACTGAAGAGGCAGGACTGGAAAGGTGGAGGACCAGAGGTTAAGAGAACATACTGCTTTTGCAGAGGACCTGATTCAGTTTCCCAGCTCTGTGTCAGTTATCTCACAACCACTTATAATACCAGTTCCAGGAGTCTGAGGCTCTGGCCTCTGTGGGCACATATATTCATGTGAATTCACTTGCACACACACACACACACACACACACACACACACACACACACACTGCACGCACGCACACGAAATGAAATAAATAAATAAAATTGCTTAAGAAGAAACACAACTAAGGATTTGTGCTGGAGAAATGGTACAGTGGGCCCTGAGTTCAATTCCCAGCACCCACATCCAGTGGCCCATACCTGTCTGTGTGTGCATATGACACCTCTGGTCTCCACAGGCACCTGCATTCACACACACACATACTCACACTCATATACATGTAAATGGAAATACACCCTTTCTAAAAGCTAAGGGTATAAATAAAATATGGATTTGGGCTAATATTACTTTATCAGTATCTGTTCATTAAGTGGAACAAATGTGCAACACTAGTAAGGTACCAGTAAGGGCAACTGCACATAGCACACATATACATCTCTGTATCTTTAGTTTTTAGTTTTCTGTAAATATAAACCACCAATTTCATAAAGGAAATATGTATATACTAACTCAGAATCAGGAAAAGGTCATCTCTGTATAAAAGCAATAAAGAGGAAATCCATGATAGTTAACAGGTTCAAAAAATGAGAGGCTAAAACTGGTGCCAGGCCCAGGCAAAATCAGAGGCACAGAGCCAGGAATACTAACCAAAGAGCACAAACTGAGCTCCCGGGGTACACGATAACCCAGGTGTATGTTGCAAGTTTTCAAGCAGAATTTCAGAAACTCTTATTTTTAAATGACTGGCAAATTAGTCTAGTGAAGGAGATACAGGTTGAGTATCTATAATCCAAAAGTATAGAATCTGAAAATTTCTAAAGTCTGAGCATTTGTGAATACCAATGTGACTTCACAGGAAGAACGTTCCATATGTGACCTAATGTGCACAGGCTGCAGGCCTATGGCTGTCAGCGTGTATAAGGTGTATATGAAATACTAACTAACTTTCTGTAGAATTGGGTGTCATCTTAAAAGTGCACTGTGTGTGTGTGTGTGTGTGTGTGTGTGTTTCTGTGTGTATCTGTGTGTATCTGTGTGTCTGTGTGTGTGTGTCTCTCTTCCCCAATTTAACACACATACACCCTCTCTCTTTGGTTTTTGTTTATTTTTTGTTTGTTTTGTTTTTTGTTTTGTTTTTCAAGACAGGGTTTCTCTGTGTAGCTTTGGAGCCTATCTTGGCACTCACTCTGTAGCCCAGGCTGGACTTGAACTCACAAAGATCCACCTGCATCTACCTCCCGAGTGCTGGGTTTAAAGGTATGCGCCACTACCACCTGGCCCAATCTAACACATTCTCAATCCCAAGCACTCCAGGGAAGGAACACCAAATGTGAAGCATCTTAGAAAGCAAACTACACGTGGCTAGATGCAGACTCCTAAGTGTATTCACAAAAAAAACCCAAAGAATATAGTTTTACATTGGAGCTATTGAAAAGCTAGGCTGAGTCACAGGCTTATGAAATGAACATCGGAAGATTTTCATAAGCAATAGCATACAATGCAAAGATTAATTCACAGTTAAGATTATGGAAAAACTGAATATCACAAAAGCCCAAAGATTGGACCAAGGTGAAAATTTACAGCTTTAAAATAATAAAACATCTAAAAGAGACTCAAATCATAGATATTTAAATATCATAAAGAAAGAGCATTCATAAAACAAGAACTCATACAAAGCAAGACCCAATGAATATTTTTAGGTAAAATTCTGTCTATGAAAACACAGTTACTGAGGAAAAAATGTATACCTTATCTTAATCAATAATTCTTACACATTATAGTCACCATAATTGCCATGTACATGCCCTGACCCAGATTACCTAAAGCAGCATCACTGGATAGATACTAATACAGCTGAAGAGAAGAGTAACAAAAATAAACAAACAAGCAAACAAAAAATTAGACCTGGCTCAAGAGAAAAAGAAGAAAGAATTTAAAAAATTATAAATGTGTGTGAGAGAGAGAGAATTTAAGAAACATAAAGTATCAAAGAATCAAATGAGAAAAATCCAATACATACTTAGTTCTCATAGAGAATAGAACTAAAGGAAAAAATGGAAAATGGATGAGTCTCTTCTATATATGAGGAAATTGTGACTACTTCATTGCTTCATTGAGTATTGAGCATTCAGATGTGGGCACATCACAGAGAAACATAAAAACAAAAGAGTGGAATTAGGAGTCATGAGAGAGAAGCCTTTAGTACTGATTCGTTGTACAAAAAACCTACAGTTTCCTGTAGTATCAGCTGAGCTTTTGTACACTTATGCTCCACCCAGTATGTGATTGTTTAATGAATGATGTCTGTGGGCCAAATACTGCCTGAGAAATTAATAGGAAGGTAAATAAGACACAGTGAGGAACTCTGGGAGAAAAAAGACAGGTGTGTACACAACTGTGGTGTGTTGCATGAACCAACACTTCAACCTTCCCGGGGTCTAGTGACTACACAGTTCTTTCCAGCTCACTCCCTGATGCCTTAAAAAACAGACCAACCTTGTAACCATTTTTGGCCTACAGAATTCCGTAGACTTGACAGGGCACCAGTTCTGAGCCTATGCTGAGGCAAGTCTACTAGAAGACTAGAAACCTGTCAGCTACCCCAGCAGCAGCCAGCCATGAAAGTGACCCCAGCCAAGACCACCAAAGTTCACCACACAAGACACTGATTTGTAAGTGATTACTACTGTAGATCACACAGATACACTAATTTCCAAAATCCAGTGTGACAGATGCACAATTCAATTGGTAGAAAAGTAACTCAGGTGCTTACACACACTCACCCTACCATAAGAAACTTGTTTTCCTTGGTTTTACAAAACTCCAGTTTGTTCTCCCTGGTAAAGGTACTGGTGGCAAAAGCTGTAAAAGGTGGTGACAGATGAAATATTTTGCCCTTAAATAGCTATCGGCTCAAATCTATAAACAGTAAACACCATGAATCCTGTCTCAAACCACAGCCCAAGGGAGTCTGGGGCTCAGATGCCTCACTTCTGTGATCTTTAAGTAAAAGTTGGATGCACAGCAGCTGGGATATTTTTGAATGATGCTTCACGATAATGTTGTCTAGTGGGAAGCGTTTCTAGCCCCTTATTCCCAGAGTTTGCCTGTGTGGAGAAGAATAATGAAAAGGCTAGCCTTAGAGTTCACAGGGGTGACAACCCAGGCTAGCAAAATCCCAAGTACTTGGAAATGTCTAAGTAAATCCTTGACTTGTGGGTATATTAATGAACATTCTCTCAATGCTTGAGTCCCACCTCATGAAGCAGTATGCAGTGTCCCTTGCAGTAAGTCCTTCTCCTAGCTGCAGGTGAACACACCCCTTCCATGTCCCCTGGGAGGGATAGTTAGCACTCGGCCCACATAGGAAGGGATATTGGAAGAACAGGTTAAGCCCCTGAGAGATCAGGGAACTTGGAGACTGGAGAGAAAGAAGTCTCGGGCCACTGTTTTCTGAGGCTGTTTCATGGGCTGAACTAGAATCCAGTTTTTGCTTTCTCTAGTCAAAACCAAGCCTGAATACAGAGAAAACTGGTTTTCAGTGACACTACTCCATCCTCAGGGCACTTTGGGGCTGGTAGATTAAAGTGCATGTGGGCCTTGCAGGCTCCTGAAGGCACACACAGCACCCTAGGAATCCCTTTCACAGGATCAGCCTAGAGTGGGGTGCAGTTCAGCTGCTTCACTCAGCTGTGAGTGATTCTCAGCTGAGATCCTGGCCCCTGTCCTGCAAGGTCCACCAACCTCAGTACCTGGTAGCAAAACTGACAAAAGAATGGGCCAACTTAACAGTCCTGTCCTCAGAATCCCAGCTCTGCATGTACATTTAAAGGTTTCATTTTGTTTTAATTCAGTAGGCATTAGAATCAGATGGTCCCATGCTAGTGATTCCTGAATTGAAATTGTTTCCTTTTTTCATTTAAAAGAAATGATATTTTTTTGGACCAGGTCTTGAGGTGGTCTTGAACTCCAGATCCTGTCTCTGACTCTCTTGTATTTTGTAGCAATCTGCAGATCTCATTTTATGTGCTTAGATGGCACCACCCTCACCATAAGCCATGCAAACTCAAACTTCTCTCTGAAGAAATGGAACCAAACATCCTGTTAAGGAGATAGAAGTTGTATCTGCCAGTGAATCTGACTGTACCCATAGCTGTTTACGAGTTCCTGACTAGGTTTTCTCATCTATTAAATGGGACTATTTAATTAATTTATGTCTTATAGACTTTTGTCTTAAGAGCATAAACTCTATTAAGTGCTTAAATCTGTTCTTGGCACATAGTAAGCACTGAATCTCCATTTATAATTAGTATAATTATTTTTCTGTGAATACTGCTACTGCTATTAAATCTTTTCTTTTGAGTCAGCTCTTAATTGATGAACAGCACAGTCTTTTCATAGGTAGCTTGAAGTCTGTTGCTATAAGGCAAAGGCTCTCTAGGTTCAGTTTTTTTTCTGCTAAATACAGAAACTGACAAAGAGAAGTAACAATTTTAAGTGAAGATATTAGTAATAGACAGGAAGACCTATTTTAACATTGCATGCACGTGTGTGTGTGTGTGTGTGTGTGTGTGTGTGTGTGTGCGCGCACGCGTGCGTGCGTGCGTGCGTGCCTGTGTGTTTGATACCAGGTCGCTCCTAGCCCAGTGTGGGGTCAGATTCATATGTAGTTAAAGGTGACCTGAGATTCTGAGCCTTCTGAATCTGAGTACTGAGATTGCAAGCATGCACCACAATTCCAGACTCTGTTAATATAAAATGAAATAACAGCACCAAGAAAAAAGGGGACCAGGGAAAAATTCTGTGTTCATTATCATACAGCTCTATTAAAGATACATAGTAGAAAACATGCACAGATATTCACAACTTTATAATCTTTTTTAAAAAAGGATAAAATGCAAATATTTGTAGCCTTAATATGATAGTCCCGTGAAAACAGTTGTAGAAGACTAACTAACAATGCAAGAATAAGGTCATGTCTTACTATATGGAAAAAATATATAAAAAAAAGTTAAATGTGGCTGGAGAGATGGCTCAGCACTGACTGCTCTTCAGGAGAACCTGAGTTCAATTTTCAACAATCACATAGTGGCTCATAACCATCTATGATGGGATCTGATGTCTTCTGGCATGCAGGCATACACACAGATAGAGCACTCCTACACACACGTAAGATAAATAAACTGATTTAAAAAATAAATTTGTTTAAAATATTAAATGAGCAAATTCTGAGCTAAAGAACCAGTTTGAAATATACTCAGAGCAATTGATGTAAAAGATATACTTTAAACTCTTAATTTCCATGTGGAAAGCTGAGAAACCCAAAGATCAGTTTTAACTCTTTAACTATAGTATTTTCCATTTTTTATTTGAGTATGTCATACTTTCTTCCCTAATAGCCACATGGAAATCCTTTCAAATAATCTTTCCCATTTTGGGGATATGCTACAGAGGGAGTATTTTTAATTAAAATCACATGGCAATGAAAAATGCTAAATTTATTAGCCAAGTGTATAAACTATATAACTATGTAACTGTTATGTTAAAGGCTACTGGAAAAGTACCAATTACTACAATTTGGAATGTTCCCTGAGGTCCATGCTGTGAGGAACCTCTAAGAGCTGAGGCCTAACAGAAGGGAACGGCCCTTGTGGATGTGTCTCAGAGGCTCAATATTGATCCGTCCTGCAGTCCCTGTCTTGTTCCTGACCACTGAGAGTGAACAACGTCCTCTCTGCCATAGGCTTGCAACAGGATGTATTATTCTATATCAGATTGATGTGTGTACATGTTTGGGATGCATTTTCTTAACAGCTAGTTGATGTAGAATGGTGCATCCTACTGTAGGCACTTTTATATTCACGAGTTTGTTTCACTTGAACAAAGGTTCTCAGCCCTCTTAAGGCTGAGACTCTTTAGTATAGTTCTTCATGTTGTGGTGAGCCTCAATCAAAATTATTTTGTTGCCACTTCATAACTGTAATTTCACTGCTGTTATGAATCTTAATGTAAATGTCTTACATGCAGGATGTCTGATATGTGATTTCTGTGAAAGGGACCCCAAAGTGGTCACAACCCACAGGTTGAGAACCACTGTTCTGGAGATTTATTTGCTATCAATTTTTTGTTGTTTCATGCAGCAGATTTCAAAGGGAAAAAACTTAATATTGTGTCACACTAGGCACAATATTGCCTCATTTAAATTTTTTCATACACATTTTCCCAATTCAGACTTCACAGAAATATTGGACTTGAAGGAGAATGTTTACAAATGCCTTGGAAAAGTGGGCTTAAAGAGGTAGTCTTCAAAAATCTAGCTGTTTACAGTAATGTTAATATTTTTTGGCTCCAACTTGGTAACTTTACATTAATTCTATGTGATGTCTGCCAACATGAAATGGTGTATGCCTATAATCCTAATACTTGGGTGAGGCAAGACTACTACAAGCAGGGAGTCAGTATAGACTAAGCCATAGCCTGTCTCAAAATAAATGTTTTAAAGGCTCAGGGTGTCACTTAGTTTATAGAGTACTCAGACTACACCAGGCTCTGAGTATGCTAACCAGTACTGCAGTACGAAGGATTGGGGCAAGAATCCCAGGTTTCAGAAACACATAGAGACAGCTGACCTGAACAAGGAGGAGCTAATGGACCCCCAAACTGATAGCTGGGAATCCAGCATGGGGCCGACTCAGATCCCCTCAACATAGGTCTCAGTTAGAAGGACTGGGCAGTCTAAGGGACCTCTGACAGTGGAACCAGAATGTATCCCTGGTGCACAAAAGGACTTCGGAAGCACATTTCCCATGGAGGGATACTCCTTTAACCTAGAGGCAGGAGAGAAGTCCTAGTCCGTACTCCAAATGACTTGACAGATTTAGATGACCCCTCCTGGAAGGCACCACCCTACATGTGGAGTGGGAGGGATGGGAGGGGAATGTGGTTGGGGGGCATGGGAGGGTGGGGGAGAGAAAAAGAGGAAGGGAGGGAGAGGGAACTGAGATCGATATGTAAAATAAAAATAATAATAAAAATATATACTCAGTGCATGTAGGAAAATTTCAAAGAATAAGTATATATAAAAACATAAATAATTTTGTGAGTTGCCTGTTATCCCTCATACATGCAATAAAAATCAAGAATGGTTAAAGTCACACACACAAAACAATATTTGTTAAAGTCTTTAGCAAAGTAAAGAAGACCCTGTCCCTGATGCATTTTTTCTTTAACATGTTTAAGTGAGAACACACCCTTAAAAAAAAAAAAAAAGAAAAAGAATCTCAGGTTTTACAATCCTCATGTCCTCAAAGTGGAACTGGCATCAAATCACACTGTTTGGAACAATGGCCTAAAGATTGTGTGCAAGGAGAAGTTAGAAGTACTTAGTGAAAAAAGAAAAATGCACGAGCCCATAACAACCTGAGATTAGGGTGCTCCCCATCCTGGCCCACCACAATGACAAACTTTCTGTCTCACTGCCTTTGCTTGACCCAGCTAATTCTGTTCCTGTTTCCCACCTTGCTTCAGTCATTAAAGTCCATGTGTTCAGACCCCAAATAAAGTGTTGAGCATCCTAGTATATGTCAAAAGAGTATGAACAAGAAAGTATTTTTCTTCTATTTAAATTGCTCTAGAAATAACACCTTCTTTGTACTTACAAAGGCAAAATTTTTCATTAAAATTCTTGGTCTTAGAAAGGAAAAAAAGAATGAATTGACTTATTTCCAGTTTCCAAGAAATATTTAACTCAGTTTTTGCTCAGACCTGCAAATCTTTTAGAATTTGTTTTTAGGAACAGGCAGGGATCTTCCTGTCTTTTGCTCATCACTTACATCAGAAATAAGGTCTGATCATAGTCTCTGTTAATGTTCAAAATGATGGGAACTATAAATGACAACAGTATGAATCAGCAGGGTCATTAAGGAATAAATTATTGAGAAATATGTTCACTTAAGTGAGGAATCCATCTAGGTAGGCATGACACACACCTGTAATTCTAGTACTTGAAAGCTGGAAGCCAGAGGAGTGGGAGTAGCATCCTTAGATATACAGGACTTTGAAGTTAACTTGAACTAAATGAGACATTGTTTTTAAAACGTAAAAGAAAAATGTATAACATATAATAGAAATGAAAAATCCAGTTGACTCTTACTAGTGTGCAAGACTGTGAAAATAATTAAATTTCTGGTCCAAAAGGATATTTTAAGACAGTGTTGGGAATTACTCAGACTATGTAGAAAAGACACAGAGAAATGCCCTCTAAGGGAAAGAAGCTAATGAGGTTCATATTGAGGAAGAAAATTCAAGTCTAATCGTGTCGATATTACTGCTTAATATCAAACAACCAATTTGGCCTATGTGGTAAAAGATGCATTCTAAGGATGGCAGAACAACAGAATGAAAACAGACCATTCCGTGATGACTATACCATTTCCTTTATGTCTCTATACTCTCTGCCTTTGGCTTTTCAGAGAGTTACAATAGCAAGATGGAAGAATAAGACTTACTCTTTTCTGCAGAAACTCATGGTGATGTTCTGCAGACAAAAATGTTAACCTGATACCCAGAATTCAGAAGTGAAGCAAAAACATCCTGTGGAAGACAGAAATAAGAGCCATGGTTGAATGATAAGAGCTGTCTGCTTCAGCATGTCACCGCTTTTCAAGCTGGTACAATGCCACACAGAGAGGTGCCATGGCTTCTACAGTGGGAGTGCTAGGTGAAAGGAAACATTTGACTACCATACTATTTGAAAGATGGAGGCTCACCCTTGCTGTATACTATGAGAAGCAAAGGGAATGAAATTGTGCTGTCAACTTTCTGCTCTGTGCCAAATACACAAGATAGATAGCTGAATAAATAGATAAATCAACTCAAAGAGGAGAAAAGGTTCTTTTAGCTCAACGTTTCAGATATTTTGCTCCACAGTCTGCTGGTTCCATTATTTTGGTGAGGCAGAACATTCCAACAGGTAGGGTATGGTAGAGCACAGCTGCTCTCCTCTGTGTGAGTGTCCTGTTCTAGAAAGTAAAGAGAGAGAGAGAACCATCACCTCTATGACTTCTCCTAAGGTCCATGCCCAGGGAATCAACTTCCTTTCACTATGTTCTCCTCATCAACTTCAAAGATTCCACGACCTTCCAGCAGCTCTGACAGGTAGGGACCAACTTTCAAGATATGACCTTTGAGAAAATACTTCACAACCATAGCATCAAGCAAGCATGGGCTGCCTAGAGACAGAAACAAAGCTTGATGACAGGAACTAAAAATATAAAATGTGATCATTTTTCTGTAGGGAGACAATAATAAAGAAATAACAGGCTACAAGTAACCTGAAGGGGAAATTAGGAAAACCAGAAGTCTTTAGTTGTGGAGGAGGAAGAAGATGCATACAGGAGGAAGGAATAACTTAATAGTAAGGTTAGCTGAAAAAGAATATGGAATCATACTATTAATACCTAAAATACATATAATACATATAAGTATGTGTGTATATACACATACAATAGTTTTAGTGAAATTTTCTCACCTGAACTGACAAGGCTCCCCACAAGAGTCACAGAATAACAGAACCTCTATACCTGGTATGAGAAGCACTCCTTTAAGTTATTGGCTAGAATCATCCAAACTCTCCTCAAACATTTTCAGTTATTGCTGTTGCCATTGATGCCTCCAGAGGTCAAAAGTGAGTCCAGATATTAAATAGGGCAGGCACTTCAAACACAGGACACAAAGGACTTGAGCTAGTGCTAATGTGAAAGTCTGCTCCATGACACCTAGCTTTTATGGAACCAGAGGTGCCATGCAAGTTTCCAAAAAGAGAAGCAACAAATAGTTCTACTTGTGGATAATACCTATTAACCTCAACAATGACCAATATGGCATGATAATCCTAAGGGTGTAATATTGCACATATATTTTCATAGTAACGAACAGCTCTCTAAACGGACTAAAGCCCATTCAGCAATAGGAAAATTGTTCTTGGTACTAAAAACCTGCCCAACTTCCTGGAGGTAGTGATGTCATGGATCTGAGAGGAGAACCTACAACCACCACTTTATTAAGCCAACATGATCTCTTAGTACATTTGAAATATTTATCCTTTTACCTATAGATGAATGTAGTCCCTAACCCCTCACCAAGGAAACTTTCCTTTGCAGCAAAGGTAAGTCATTACAGAAAGCTGCAAGTAATCAAAATCCCAAATTGTGGGATCGAGTGCCAAATTCTATATCTACAGCATAGTTCTTGCTCCTAAGGTTCAGGGATCATTGCAGAACAGAAGGGCAGAAAGACTGTAAGGCACAGAGGAACAGGAAAATTACCCATGAAGTCTGAACACGTCTGCCTATACATGGTCTGAACAAGGACGACACCAATAGACGTGATAACATAGAGAGGACATAGATCATGAGGCTTCAACCCTAGACCAGCAACTGAAAGCAACTAAAGAAAGCTATGACCAGGAGAAACTGCCTTGTCCAGGGAAAGACACAGCAATTGGTTAATAAATTATCAAATGGTCAACCCTAAAATCATACATACAAATAACATTAAAAGACTGAGATGGTTGTATTTACATATTAAGGAACACACACACACACACACACACACACACACACACACACACACACACACACGAACAATTAAAGAAAAACAGATCATGAATTTAAGTGAGAGCAATATAGGGAACACATGAGAATGGTTTGAAACAAGGGGGATGGGGAAAGAATATGTGATAGTATGAATGCAATTGGCCCCTATAAGCTCCTAGGGAGTGGCACTATTAAGAGATATGGCTTTGCTGGAGTAGGTGTGGCCTTGTTGGAGGAAGTCTGTCACTGTGGGGGTAGGTTTTGAGGTATCATAAATGCTCAAGTCACTCCCAGTGACACAGACCACTTCTTGTTGCAAAAAGATCAAGATGTAGAACTCCCAGCTACCTCTCCAGCACCATGTCTGCCTGCACACTGCCATGCCCAACCATGATGATAATGGACTAACCTCTGAACTGTGAGCCACCCAATTAAATGTTTTCCTTTATAAGAGTTGCCATGGTCCTGGTGTCTCTTCACAACAACAGACACTTTAACTAAGGCAGGATGTAATTATATTATAATCCTCCAATAGATAAATTGTTTTAAGAAAAGCAGCTCAAGAAAGAAAGCATGCACAAAAGCAAATCATTCTTAAGGAATGAGCAGAAGACAAAAAGAAATTCATCAAAAAAAGTCAACCAAGTGGTCAGCATATGTATAAAAAATGCTCAGCATCAGTAACTGTCAGAGAAATACAAATCAGAAGCACTGTGATATAGCACCTCATTCTAGTAATAATGACTCTTACCAAAATGACAAAACATAGCTTGTATGGTTTGAATGAAAATGTCCCCCATTGAGTCATATGTGTGAATAAATGGTCCCTAGTTGGTGAACCATTTGGGAAAGATGAGGTGGTATGGCCTTTTGGGGGAGATGTGTTACTGGGGGCATGCTTTGAGGTTTCAAAATACCCCATTCCTAGTGTTCTTCTCTACCTTCCACATGTAGATCAAGATGTAAGCTTCAGAGAGGACAGGAGGGAGAGGAAACTGGAATTGGTGTGCAAAATAAGATTAAAAAAAAAAGATGCAAGCTTCAGCTGTTCTAGGCAACATGTCTGCTGCTTGCTGGCATGCTGCCCTGCCATGAGGGATTCAACCCCCTGAATATGTAAGCTCAGTTATAAGTTGCCTCAGTGCTTTGCCACCACAATAGAAAAGTGACTTAGATAACAACAGTTGTTGATAAGAATGTAGAAAAGAGGAAACCCTAGCATTCTGTTAATGGAATTATAGATGAGCATAACCATTGTGGAAAACAGGAATGGAAAAGTTTCCCCAAATTATTAAAAACAGAACTACTCTATGATCCACATTCTTGTTAACAACTATATTTTCAAAGGAAATTAAATCAATGTGCTGAAGAATTGGCTATACTTCTTTGTTTGTTATAGTACTAATTAAAATAGCCAATTATGTCCATCAGTAGCTGAATGTTTGGGGAGAAATGCAACTTATATATTCAGGGGAAAACTGTTAAGCCAAAAGAAAACATGGCTATTTGTGAGAACATTGATGAACATGGAGACATTATATTTAAGTGAAATAAACTGAACACAGAAGTAAAAATACTGTTTGATATTAATCATACGTTTAACATTCATGTACGTGAACTCATGAAAGTAGAAATTAGAATAAAGATCACCAGAAGTTGGAGTGTCTATTGAACGTTCTTTGGGGAGATATTTGGGGTATATATATGCAAGAGGCTCCTTGTATAACATAATAACTGTAATAAATATACTTTTAAAATACAAAAAGTTAATTGAGTTATTACCACAAATAATAGCTATGTGAGGCAAAGGTTATTAGTTACATTTTTATCTATTCCATGATGTATATATGCTCTTTTCACATCATGTTAAACAATATAAGAATGAGTAATTATATTTTTTCAATTTAGAACATGAAAGATGGAGGGAAAGAAATGGAAGAAAGAAGAAAGAAGAAAGAGAATAAATGTATATTGGAAATATTGGATATATGATGGTTCAAACTGGGCAAAAGAAAAGCGAAAAGGAAAGTCTCTCTGGTGGCCTCCATTACCATGTTAACAAGTGCTCAGCCTTAAGCATGCATCAGAGTCACCTGGAGGCTCACTAAAACACAGATTCCATGAGTTTCTGCAGATATTTTATATAGTAAATGCCAAATGTGGCCTGCCTATGTTATTTTAAAGATTCTCAGATGGTGCTGTGTTGAAGGCCTGGGACTACACTTTGAGAAGTGTGGTATTTGCATGGCAGAGGACACCCTTGTCTGTGTCTCAGATGGTGCTGTGTTCCAGGCCTGGGACTACACTTTGAAACGTGTGGCATTGACCTAGCAGAGGGCACCCTTGTTGTAGATTCAGCCGTATCTCTTATTGAAGTCCTATTGTAGCTTTAAACAAACATGTGCCAACAGATAGCAAAGGCTGCCATAGCATATCCATTTCTTATTTGGCATGATTGGGTCTTTGGGTAAAATAAAATTACGGATATCACATAATTATTTTGCTTTATGTCTCCTTTCTTGCCAAGAATGTGCATCACTTTCAGTGCTAAATTTTTAAACAACCAAAGGAAGAATGGCAGAAATATGAATCCATAATTATCACCATACAAACATGTGTAAAACAATCTTTTCCAAAGACCCACATGTGTGGTATTTGAAATAATGAAGAAAACAAAAAGCAGCTGAGAAGGGATATGTGATATGAGTAGTTATTGACTAAGAATAAAGACGAAGAGGGTTTATTTGAGCCCAGAATCAAGTTGGCTGTGGATAAGGCAAAGCTGGTTTTGAGGAAGAAAAAGCAAGGGTCTTTGCACCCAATAGTGTCAGCTCTAGAAGATTTCAGGCCTGTATGTTCTCATAGCTGTATGCTGAGCTGAGCTGGATCACTGGAGAAGACAGCTTAACTTCCTGTGGGCCCTGGCACTAGTTATGTCTACTCATAAAGCATCAGCTGGCCCGTGGTCTGGAGAAAGGCCCAAGGGAAATCTCTAAGAACTTGCACAAGGTTACCTACCATAAAAACAATCACAGACACGCTTATAAAATGCTCAAAAACACACACAAACAAACTCAAGTTCCCCTAGTATGCCCACAGGGTTTGCAAGGTGCCTCATGGCACCAGTTCACGCTCCTGTCATGTGGTCAGACTTTCCAAATTACTAAGACATTTGGCAAAGCTAGGTCTTACATCTTCTGTTGACGGACTCTCTCCTGCCAGGAAGGGTGGAGAGAATGAAAAGGAAAATCTGAGCCGGTCTGTGACTGCCCACTTCTTGGTCTCCTTGAGTCTCTTTCCTTCCCAACCCCCTGGGGAATCAAAACAACTTCACCCACACGTGTCCAAATGCACCATGTGTTGCTAGTAGCATCTTTCTCAGGAAAACAAAGACCACTAAATAACCAGCATTTGCCTGGGAATTGTGTAGTAGGAGCAGGCCCCTGAGTGATTTCTGTTGCACACTATTGGTGGCACTTGGTTTGCATTTGGTAATACAGATGCGCTTGAGAAAGAAGGTGCATGGCTCCAGCTTCCCTTAGCTAGGGCTTATAGTTTATGCCTCTGGGTGACTTAGTAAGCAACTTATTTTTCAGTCCTTTCTCTCCACTCTCTGTCAGCAAATATTTGCGAGATTTTCTCCCAAATCTTGAGCTTGGCAGTTTGCAAAGATACTCTTTGTCCTCAGAAAGGCAAAACAAGATGGACGAGGTCAATGGGGGGATGTGAGTTATCTTGGATAATCAGTTGAAATATCCACATCTCTAATTCAAGGCTTCCTTTGATTTATCAATGTCATATTTCACATTAAGGCCTCAACATCCATTTTCTTCATTTCCTTTCTAATTATTGCTTCCCAACTCAATAATTTGCTGTTACATAGTTTCTGACGTCTTGCATCTAGTTTGTTCAGCACCTTGGAATGTGATGAGAAAAAAAAAATGGGCTCTCTGTTAGAAAAGCCATGTGAGTTCTCAGTTCTCTTAGTTTACTTTTCCTGACCTCTCCTTCATCCTTGTAATTATGTCCAGGCCAGTGGCTAATGATGCTCTGGGAAGAGTAAATGGCTTTTCTAAGATCATTGGCAAGGGGTTGTAAAGAATAGAGACTCAGAAATCAGATTGTCATCCACAGGGGCAGAAACCCAGGCAGGTGTTTTTAAAAGTCAGACATCGCTGATGTATATTCTCAGAGACTCTCCATTGGAGATCTAATGTCAAGGTAAACTACAGCCCACCTAGATGAACTGTTCAGGGTATCAGAGTGAATGAACACTGTTTCCTGTTTGTCAGTGTGAGTGCAAGCCTTACTGTCTTCCACTTGAATTCCTAGAACAGCCCTCAGAATAGTTCTTCTGGCTTATTCCCTCCCCCACCCCTAGCAGCCAATGAGCTTTTAGAGCATAAATCAGACCGTGCCATCCTCTGACACTCTGCAAAGGCTTCATGTCTCCTATACAAAGATGAACAATTGTTTTGATGGTCTAGTTGGCCCCATAAAGTAGCCCTGGAGTGCCTCTGTGACCCACTCAGTCACATTGGCTCTTCCGTATCACTTGAGTGGATCCATTATGCCCCTGCTGGTGTGTGGTGATGGGGCAGGGTCTTTGCCCTGATTGTTAGCTTAGAGGGAGTTCTGCAGTTATTTCATTCCAGTTCAAACACTCCCTCTTGGAGAGAGAAGAGCTACCTACGACTCGGGAGGCCAAGGAAACTGAAGACTCTTTGAGAACTCAAAAAGTTGCAATATTTGCAAGGTCTTTCCCCAGGTTACAAAAGCAGTAAACATTTGCTGGGAAAAGAGGGGCTGTCTGATGGAGCTGACTGCCAATTAGGCTGGGAGTTCCAGGGATGCGGCTTCCATGAGTCACCATGTGTGCCTGAGTGGGCTGCTCAGTTACAGAGCTGCCCTTGAGTCTCCTATGCTCCTGTAAGCAACTGTAGCAAACACATTGGTTCATCAAGCTACACTCAGATGAACTTGTTTCTTCAGTTTATTGCTCAGTAAGATGTGAATACGTATTTGTTCACCCATCCCCAGGATGTCATCATAATAGCCTGGAATCCTCTGGACCTGTACTATGACCCATCCATCTCTTCAACATATGAGATTTCAACACAGCTTCAGTGGGCTATCTGGAATTTAAACAACAGAGTCCACCACCAGAGCCTTAGGCAACATATGCCACAGATCATCAATGATGTTTCCCATCTTTAGAGAATGGGATCTTGTGAGTAAACTCACACCCCTTACATTCTGGCGAGATACTTAGATAGGCTTGAGGAGCCCCAGAGAACTGTCACCTATCTGTCACAGCAGTGACTCCTGATAGGCACATCCTGTTGCTTCACTCTTATCTCACCTGTCTCACTCACTTCTGCACTCCAGGTCCTGCTTTGCAATCTCTAGTTTCAAAGCTTTACTCCTTGTTGGCACTCTGAGATGGAAACAGCCTGTGTCCCTTTTACACAGTTTTGGCAAGCGTGACAACTAAAAGAGGATGCTTCTGGGTCCTTGGAGCCAGATGAGAGTAGAGAGCCTCTTCCCTGGTCATCGTTACAGCTGATTCGGAGAGGGGACAATCAGAGCTGCCTCTGACTGACGTCAAATGTGAGGATGAAACTTAAAGAATTTCTGTGATAGCAAACCCAATTTAACAATAGCAACATTACTCCATTCATGTAGTAAGAACCTTGATGACTTACTCACACCTTAGGCTACTTGATTGTTTGGTCGAAATGGAGTCTTGTTAGGTATCCCTTGATGGCTAGGTACTTGCTATATAGGCCAGGTTAGCCTCACGCGCTTGGCAATTAACCTCCAGGTACTGTATCACAAGCATCCACCACCACACCTGGCTCTCATCATCACACCTAGCTCTCAATCAACACTTAAGTTCCAACCTCTCTTAACAGGTCCAACATTACTGCACTGAGGACTAATTTTACAATACATGACCTTTGAGGAACAAATTCAAAATGTAGGTTCTGGCATGTATGTCCTGACTGGGCTTCTGGTATAAGTTGGCACTGTTAAGACACATGATAACGCCTAACATTACACTACTCCTTGCTATACTGCCTCTTACTTGTGTCATTCTCTTTGAAACACTTGAGTCATTCATATGGAAAGGAATTTGTCCTTATACAGTGACTGCGGCGTCTTAGATTCTCACATTTTACAGCATCGCATTTCAAGGACTATATCAAGTTTCTCTAAAAAGTCAGTTTCAAACAGTTGTGGGTTTCAATTTTATATATATCCTCCTAAATTATGATTCTTATTTTTATCACCTTCATCCTTCAAACAAAATGTCATAGCAATAATCCTCTTTTGTGGGGACACTCATTGTAATCATTTCATGGAAAAGCAGCTAGGTCCCTAAGCCAAGATCAGTAACAAGAATTGATCCACCTTATCCTAACCTGCCTCTCTACCTTTCCTTTGTGATCCATTCCCAGCTCCCAGCAAGGGCAGGGCTCCTCTTTCCAATTAGCACTGTCTACAGTGACTATACATGCACTCTTGCCTCCTCAGCCCCACCCCAAGCTCCTGGCATTGTTTATTCCTACTTTCTAATTTTCCAAATACACCCATTTGGACCTCTAACACATACCGTTGTATCATATGATTTCATGTGAGCAAGAACAAGATTGTGTTCCCATCACTCATCTTACTAGGAGGGTGATGGGCACAAGCAACCATACCCTGATGATGAAAGGCAACCCATCCTGGGACTGACAACTCTGCATAGAGCACAAGGCCTGTAGGGAGAGCCAGAGCCTGTCTGCAGCCTTGACTCTGTGTTTCTAAGAATTTTGCCTAGACATGTCAGTTCATATCCCTGGCCTGTATGAGTGCCAGGTCCACTACATTGCTTCTGCAGTTCTGTCCAGGTTTAACACTCTCCAAATCTACACCCTGCTTCTGTGAAGGCGCTCCTATCACTCCAGCCAATACTGATTACTTCCATTCTTAACTAAGCCCATATTTCAGTACTAAAAATCTGAGCATAGCTTGACAGAAATATTTTGTACCACTTCTGCATCTAGGAAGCAATAAAAGTGTAGCTTGAGGGCCAAAAATGATGTTATGCTTGGACATGTAAGTAGGAAAAAAAACCCCAACATTATGCCTGGGCATGTCAGCACTTGAAAACAAAAAATGTGGGATGTGTTCACACCTCAGTATAAATACATATAAACCATCTATGAAATACCTTTTGTAATTTTGTGTGTTTTTCTGTATTAACAATACTTATAAATCTTAGTTCATTTACCAGACAAATTCCCAGAGATTAAAAACTTAACCATTTGTATTGTTTCATGGATATTGGGCAAATGCAAGAGGGCTACAAATATAAATACTTCACATGACTACATCTGACGTGTCTGAAGCTAGGACACCAAGAAATAGGTTATCTCATACTGTCTTTGCTTCAGATTTTAATTCATCCAAACCCACTAAAATAGTGTTGTGACTTTTAATAGATCATTACATTTAAAAGAAAAACTTTTAAGTTGAATTCACTTTTTTCTTAATATTCATAACACACACACACACATACACACACATATATATATATCACAATATATATATATATGGTGATTTATTGCAGTAATAAAAAAGTAACAAATAAACATAGCCTAATGCTCCTGGTAAATATTTATAATGCTATCCATAAATTTGCGCTTCTCCCAAATTTTGTCAGAGGAGCTTCTTATGCCAGGGGTATCAGTTAATGCAGAGACTTGTTACTGAGACTAAGCAACTGTGTGGGCTCAGCCATAGATGGGACATTTATATCATCCCCATCCTTACTCAAGGCTCAGGGAATAATTAGAAAGAGGGGACAGAAAGGATATAAGCACTACAAGACAAGGAGCAATGTTGTCCTCTCTGGACATGACATTTCTGTTGCACATATAAATTTAAAACCACTATGGTTCTAGTTATCTACACAAGATCTTTATAAGATGAAACACATTTAAAAACTTCTATCACAGAGAGAGGATAGTATGACAAGCTCCCCCACACCCAGTAGTCTCAAGAGCTATTTGTAGTTGATGCTGGGAAAGGGAAACTTTTCTTAGAAGAGTGGCCACTGGTAGGTTACCTGTGGCGCAGTAAACAATCCCATGCATATACATATATATGCTGCATGAATTAGACTCATTGCATTTAAATAATGAGTGAATGGATATATGGATGGATAGATAGGTGGATGAATAGATAGATAGATAGATAGATAGATAGATAGATAGATAGATAGATAGATAGATAGATAAAGAAGGACATGAATTTGTGAAGTAGATGTGATGGAGGACCCTGGGGGGAATTTGGAGGAAGAGGAAGGTCAGGGGTATTTATGATCAAATATATTGTATAGACATGTATGATTTTTTAAAATACATTTTTAAAAAGAAAGGTTAGTTAGTCCTTTATTCCAGAGTGGCATGGTCCAAACCTTATTTGTCACAGAAACTTGCAAGCTTTAGGCACTGAGAATTTGTTCACTCTATTTTAGGAAAGCATGAGTTCCATATTATGTAGTTTTTCATGTTGTGATGCCACAGAAAAATTGGGAGTCTTTGCATGCCTACAGGAAGGATCCTGTCCATTCTTATTATTCTGATAAAAAAAAAAAACCATGTATACAGCATCCAAACACATATAACAGTCAACCCAGGCACTGGTTCTGTTTCTGTCACATTGAGTTAGGGGACCCAGAGTTAAGTTGATTGTGAGCCTCAGTTTGTTCTTCTATAAAAGGATAATAATAGCTAAGGAACAGAGTAGTTACGATAGAAAGCATTTTGTGATTGGTCTGATAGGCATACTGTAATTATCTGCACAGTATTCCAAATGATGACTATATCTAGAAAGTGTGAACATTCATTAGAAAACTTTGGCTCCCTTCTGCCCCTGAACTCAGTCTATACCTTCTTAAAAGCCTACTGGTTACTTTCCTAGTATCCTCCCTTCATGTTTACTCCAGAACTCAATGTGTTTGGTTAAAATTGTCTACACTGGGGCTGGAGTGATAGCGTACTAGTTAAAATCACTGGCTGTTTTTCCATAAGACCTGGTTTGATACCCAGATCCTACATGGTGGCCTAAAACCATCTGTAACTCCAGTTCCAGGGAATTCAACACCCTATTCTGGCCTCTGTTTGCACTAGACACATAACTGGTATACACACATACATATAGGCAAAATACTCATACACATAAATAAATTATGAAAGATAAATAAATAAAATATCCACCTCCCCAGACTTCCTTGTATCCAGAGACTGTTATATAACTCTATTCTACCTGAAGTCATATAAGCTGAAAATCCTGATCAGAGCCTTCAGGATGTTTGGTGGGGGGCTGGACATGGCACCAGGACTTTTCAGGTCGTTGCCTTCAGTTCTCAACTAGGATCATGAGATTTGTTTTAATATAATTTTAAATTTGAATTAATGAAGTGTACTGAGTGTTTGTAGTTTGGGCAACCCTCCCCTCTGCTTTTAATTCCTTCTCCCTGCCTGGTAGATAGAAACAAAGCCTGGAGATGTAAGCAGCATCCTGAAGCCAGTATCCAGCAGAAAAGGATAATTATAGAGAGAATTGAGGGATACAGGCACCTGAGGTAATCACCATATCTTTCCAACTGCCTTTACTAGTTACATCACCGCTTCCCTTGCACATAACTCAACGGAGGTCTTAGCTAGTATACTTGCAGGCCCCACTTTATTTTCATTTCCTGTGATTTTCTACTCTGGTTATACACATCTGATGGTTGCCATGATCACTTTCATGCTAATGTTTCAAAAAAGAAATGTGTGTTTCTTTGATTCCTTTTCTTTGTCTACCATTCTTTATGACAGTCTTTAACATGAATGTGACATGTTCTCTAAATTCATACAAAAATCATTGGCCCCTCCAGAGTTAAAAATGAAACTTCAAATGGATCTTAGGTATGATGTTATTTATAAATATATTTGTGCACTAATTCTAAAGCAGTCTAATTTTCACTAAGTGTGTTTGGTATTACAAATGTAACAAATTCCATATTTTCAACTTTAAAACATATAAAAATTTTCATAAAGTTCTACCCCTTTCTTCCTCCCAAATAAATGTTAAACCAAACTGAGGGATACTGCCATGAAGAGCTGTCAATTTCTTGGCCTACCCAAAAACTCACCTGAAGCTGACTACTAACTTATATCCCCATAATTGTGTCCTGTACTGTGCACCAGGGAATATTATAAAAGTAATCATCTCAGAAGACTACACACTGGCTCAGAAACCTCCATAGTTCCCAAGTATATTTCCTTCATCTGCTTCCCCAGTTCCTGGCCAGCAGATGCATGGTTTGACTGTGGCCTACAATTACATCCTTGTCATTTACCCAGACACTCTAGTCTAGCCATGCTCACTTTCTCCCTCTTACCTGACAGGATATACTGTTACAATTCAAGTTTCATATCCTGTTCCATGTTATTAATGCCTCAGAGGACTTCTTTTCCTCTCTAGCCATGGCTCTAAATCCTACTTTCCATCTCTGATCTGGTTTTCTGAGCTGCTTCAGCTACACTGACATCTCCTTGCAGTACCATTATATTCAGCCCTGTCTTGACTTGCACCAGTTCTCCTTGCAACCTCATTAGTATAATGTGATTTGCAGAAGACCTGCTTAGAGAGAGAGAGACAGAGAGAGAGAGAGAGAGAGAGAGAGAGAGAGAGAGAGAGAGAGAGAGAGAGAGAGAGAGAAATTACCTGAGGAGAAAAGGCTTATTACTTTTGTGTTCTGGAGGGAAAAATATGTTTTCCTCCTCTGCCTCCAAGGAGCTTCCATTACACCTGTACACTGATGCTTCATCATTGAAGGGTAGGACTTCTTCTGAGAGTCATTTGCAGTACCATAGAGAATCTTAGGCTCTACACTGACACCTCTGAATCATCACTGTTTTAGGAGTGACTTCACAATACTTTCTTTAAGTATCATTCTCAGTTGTCATACAGAGTATTCAGCCTGTCCCTCAGACTCTTGCTATTTGATATGTGCCTTGGGGTATTTTTTTACTGTGCTATGATAGTACTCCGGAATAAAAGCAACTTAAGGAAGAAAGGAGTTTATTCTAGCCCACATTGCTGCAGTCCATCATAGTGGGAGAATCAAAACAGCAAAAGTGTGAAAGAACAGGCACATAGCAGTAACCACAATCAGGAAGTGAGTGATGAATGCTTGCTTCTTGTGCTCAGCTCCCTTTCTCTGATTATACAGGCAGCATCCCAGCCAAGGAATGGTGCTGCCCATAGCGGTCTTCCCACCTCAGTTAATACAATAAAGGTAACCCAACAGTCGTGTTCAAAGACCCATCTCTCAGGTGACACAATATCAATTGACTAGATACCAAATATTTCAAATCCAGTTCTGTTACTTGTGTTTTTATAAATCAAGATTTTCCTGGAATTTTCATCAACACTGTCAAATATATTAATGTAGCTCTTCAATTTTATAAATGTTGCTTTATTTATTATTCTTTCTAGCAATATTGGGGTGCTTGCATGATACAATATACTTAGCTTATGATAAATGAATAAGGCCAAGAGGGGAACAAGGGGTCAACCTGTGTCATAACAATCACAGCTCATACCCCCAACAGGGACAAATGGTCAGCTTGATTGTCACCAGATAGATACAATGTCACAACAGGGTATTAATTAATCATCCACTGGCAACCAAGCTTTTAAAAAGTAGATATTATGCAGTATAGATAAAATGCATATATTAAATCCATGACTCAAACAAGACAGACATTTATATATTAACTTTTGTGCAAAATTCATAGGAAAGGCTGTTTTAGTAGTTTCTAAAGGTGTGTCATGTTTAGCCAAGTGACCTGTGGCCCCAGCCTTCTCTACTGATGGGAGATGTTATTCTGTAAATATGTTTCTCATACTGGTTAATGACTAAAGCACTGTGGCCAATGAGAAAGCAAGAGAAGTGGGGCTAGGAGACTAGGAGGAAAGAGGAACTAGTGAGGAGGAGGCAGCGTGTACAGCCTAGAGAAAGCAAGATGCCTGCCGCCATGCTTGGATAGGATGACCACGTAGAAATACTTAGATAAGTAGGAATGGGTTAATCATTAAGACAGAGCTAGCCCATAAACAATAATAGAAACTGGCCAACAGGATTGTATCAAATACAGAGTCTCAGAGTGTTATTGGGGCTCACGCGGCGGCGGGACTGGGCAGCAGGCAGGAAAAACCTGCCCGTAACACTCTACCATGTGGATTAATCTCCCAGAACAATTCTAGCACATGAATTTTCAAACTAAACACCATTTTGTGGCTCAAAACAGCTGTTAGTTCCATTATTATTTCCTACTTATAGTTTAAAAGAACACTTAAGTAGGAGGATGAATTTCCCTATATGAGTCCATGACCTTTAAGAAGCATTCTAGGAAGTAACTGACTATCTAACATCCCAGTTTCTGTACCAGAGCTCTCCTGAAAACCCAAGACAACAGAATATAAACAGGTGTGTAGATGGACAGTAGAAGGGTAGATTGATGGAATAGGATACGATATATTTGATAATGAGAAGGTACTCATTATGGAAATCACCTTATGTCTTATAAAAAATCTTAAGTTGTACTGACAACAGGCTGGAGAATGAAGAAGTCAATGGCATGGCTCAGTTTAAGGTCAAAGGTTTCAGTATAAGGGAACTGATGATGTAACCTTTAGTATGAGGTATCGGACATGAAGAACCCAGGTGACAGTAATAAAAACCCTCAGTCATAAGGACAGAGAAACTGGAGCTCTGAGAGGTGCAGAAAGGAATGAAGTCTGGCTTCATTTGGGCATACTTACTTCTCCTCTGTCTCACTGGTGTCTCTAGACCCTTTGTCAAGTAGATTGTGCCCACTCTCTCTGAAAGGATGGGTCTGTAGGGAGAGTATTCTTGTGCCAGCAGACAGTCCCAAATAACAACTCAGAAACATAATATTATTTGTAAAGTTTCAGCTGATAGCTCAGGCTTATTAGTAACTAGCTCTTAACAACTTCAATTAACCCATTTCTTTTCATCTACATTCTGCCTCATGGCTTTTCCTCTCTTTCATCTTGCGCCTCCTGTTTCTTCTCTATGTTTTGCAGGCAACTCTTCTGACTTCACCCTTCTTCCCAGAATGCTCTCTGACCCCAAACTTCTGCCTAGCTATCAGCCAATCAGCTTTTTATTAACAATGAGGGCAACACATATTCACTGTGTACAGAAGGAGTACTCCATAGCATTTCCCTGTTTTGTCTAAATAAAAAGGAAGGTTTTGACTTACACATAGTAAAATTACACACATCAAAACAGTTATCAAGTAAGAATTATAGATACAGACCCCGCCTTATAGGCCCTTGACCAGAGTACATCACCCCATCCCACCCACTGCATCCCCAGAAACCTGGGGATAGCCCCAAACCATCCAGCACTGTATCTGCCACCATCAGAGCCTTGTCACCATCCTCACCAGGAGAAAAAGATCAATCACCTAAGCCACAGGCCTCACCTACACTAATTGGAGGAAAAGAGACCCCCTGAATCACAGGCCCCACCAGCATCCACTGGAGGAAGAGATGGCAGCATTATTTGTAATAGCCAGAACCTGAAAGTAACCTAGATGCTCCTCAACTGAAGAATGGATAAAGAAAAATGTGGTACATTTACACAATGGAGTACTACTCATTGAGAAAAAAATCAATGACATCTTGAAATTCCCAGGCAAATGGATGGAACTAGAAGAAACCATCCTGAGTGAGGATATACAGGAAAAAAACATAGTACGTACTCACTCATAAGTAGATATTATATAGAGAGAGCAAAGAATATCCAGCCTATAATTCACAACCCCAGAGAAGCTAGGAAACAAGAAGGAATGCATGGACAGTCCAAGAATGGGAAAGGGACAAGATCCCCTGAGTAAATTGGGAGCAGTGGGGGGGAGGGAAAGAAGTAGAAGATAGAGGAAGAGAGAAGGGGAGAGGGAGGAGAACATGAGGGATCAGGAAGGCCGAGTTGGGGAAAGAACAGAGAAGAGCAAGGAAAGAGATACCTTAATAGAGGGAGCAGTTATGCACTTAAACAGAAATCTGGCACTAGGGAAATCTCCAGGAATCCACAAGGATGACCCCAACAAAGAATCTAAGCAATAGAGTAGAGGCTACCTTAAATGTCCCTCCCCTATTATGAGCTTGATGACTACTTAAATGCCATCATAGAGCCTTCATCCATTAGCTGATGGAAGCAGAAACAGAGATTCATAGTTAAGTACTGAGTCAAACTCCTAGAATCTAGCTTTAGAAAGTGGGTAATGTAGAGAGGAGGTCAAGACCATGCTGTGGAAACCCCCAGAAACAGCTGACCTGAGCAAGTGGGAGCTCATGGACTCCAGACTGACAGCTGGGGAACCTGCATAAGACCGAACCAGGACCCCTGAAAGTGGGTGCCAGTTGGGGGGCTTTTGCAGTCTATAGGACTGTTGGCATTGGAACCAGTATTTATTCCTAGTGCATGAATGGACTTTGGGAGCCCATTCCCTGTGGAGGGATACTCTTTCAGCCTAGATATATGGGAGAGGGCCTAGGTCCTGTCTCAAATGATGTGACAGATTTTGATGTTCCCCCATGGGAAATCTCCCTCTCACTGAGGAGTGGATGTGGGGTGGGATGGGGGTTGGTGGGGAGAATGGGAGGACAAGAGGGATAGGGAACTGGCATTGGTATGTAAAATGAGATTGGTTTTAATTTGATAAAAATTAATTAAAGAAGAATTACAGATACAATATTTAGTTCATTTATATTTGGCAAAATTAGAGAAAATATTTATCTATTTTGTTTTTGTGACTCTAAAGTTTTATACCTAATTTATCTTTTATCATAACTAAGGAAAATTTTAACTGTGACTATATTCTTCAACTCTGTCAAAGGCCCCAGAAAGGTGAAATGTTACTTAAAACCAGGGACATCTGACTGCATTGACACTCACCCTAAGTTCTTCTGTAACATTTGGGCATCCATCTTTGGTCTATAGGCCTGGATATCCAACAGACTTTCCTCTGAAGCAGGAAATTTTGACGTACTGTCCTACCTGGTCTCAGCAAAGTCTGATAGTGACTTTATTTTGCATCTTCCTGGTTTAGTTTGGACAGTATACTGAGGCAAGGGTAGTTTTGTTGTTTTCATTTTTGTTTTTGCTCAAACGGCTATTTTTGCCATAAAGAAAATAAACTCCATACGGTTGTTCACAGATGCCCATGTCTTCATTGAAGTAGATTAGTGCTGCCAGGAGCAGATGGGTCTCACTGTCATGAAAAGCCTTAGTAAACATATTGAATGCCATATTCTGAGGTCTTTGAGGTATTTGAAGGTCATCTATCTATCAAAATAAATCTGTTACGACCTTGAAAACATATTTAACATGAATATAACTTGGATTATTGTAGATAACTAATTATTAATCTGTATTTCTTTATTATACATTTTTAATAAGCTGCATAAACACAGTACCCCAAATAAAAGTAGAATCATGCATACATGTATAACAGAAATAACCTTAATAAACTAACATCGATACCAATGTAAAACACTTTGATTAATAGCTGGGTGGTGTTTTTTTGGGGGATTAAAGTAGATTCAATAATCCACCCTTTTTTCCTATTATTCTTATATCATATATCTTCTTAATCAGTCAACTGCATCACATACCAGGTTCTCTACCAACTCCAGGGATGCACAATGCAGTCAAATTGAGAACTAAGATTGCCTCTCTTGGTCCAGGAAACATATGTACTTACAAGGAAAACTAGAAACTATTGTTTTCTAGCTTGGGTGCAAGGACTGAGTTGTAGCAATCTGTGTAGAGAAAGGCAACAATGAGCAACTTCTAACTCCCACTGGCACACACTCTGAGGAGGAACTTATTCCCTTCTGCTTGCTTTCAGGAACAATTCACATTGACTTCTACACTCGGTCAATAAAAGACAGAATAACTAAAAGTTGATATTTATGTTTGTGTCTGTCATCTTACCATGCATCTCTAGGGGTGGCACTTAAGGACTTTAGCAGACTCCAGAACCCAGAGCTAGGAAAGGGACTGTTCCCTGCCTCATTTGTAGGTCCCAGAAAGAATAGTCTAAGAAACCCACAAGAACATCTAAAGTTTGGATGCCTTCTATCTATCTTCCTCCTGCCTCATTTGAACTAATTTTCTCACAGACTCTTCCCTCTAGGGTGACTATGAACATTGAGAAGAACAACCTGGAACCCCAAGTACTCTCAGGAGCCATTTGATGGTCCCCAGCAATGTGATCACCATTCCCACAGAATATACTAGCTATGTAAATAAAAAAATGAAATAGATTCCTTAGCTAGGGCAAGGCTGCAAGCTGGTCAGAAGCCCTGGGAAGGAAGCTTCTGTAAGAAAGGAGAGACTACCACCTACTTTAACACAGACATGCTATCCCACCTATCATCTGTGTCTTTTTCTCCTTTTTGAACACCTTAAGGAGTCTTTCACAAGAAAAAGACAGAAGTACAGGACCTCAAGCAGAAAAAAAATACAGAGGCAGCAGGCGAGGCCACTCTCAACTCCCTCCTAACTATCAGGCAGCTCCTTGGAGGAGGAGGCCAGGACTGCTGAGGTGTGTTCTGGACAGATGCAGCCAGTGGGAGCATGGAGCTCCTGCCTCTTAAACCTTGGCAAGGGGCTATCAGCAAGCAAGCCCTGCTAAAGAAGAGGAAGTGGGTTAAGTCCCCATGTGTGCCCAAAGTCACCTGCATCTGCCTCCCTGTAACACTTAAGCCTTGCAGTGGTATTGTTTGCTATCACTGCATAGTGCAACCTGGATTTCCTTACTTCTTAGTAAGAAGCAAAAGAAAATGGGTGTCCTAGCTAAGGACTTGAGAGAGCTCAAGGACACTGGGAGAGCAAGGTTCACCAGATCAACTGGGCAGGGCTCATGAGGGCTCAGAGAAACTGGAGCAGCAATGCAGAGCCTGCATGAGTCTGTGCCTGGTCCTCTGCATGTGTGTTATGGTTGTTGGCTTGGTGTTCTGGGGGAATTCCTGTCAGTGAAAGGGGCTTGAGGTGGGGTGAGGGGTGTGTCTGATTCTTTTACCTGCTTTTGAGACCCTTTTCCTGCCTGGGTTGCCTTGCCCAGTCTTAATGTGATGGTTTATGCCTGATGTGAGGGCTTGTGCTTGGTATTATTGTATCTTGTTGGGTTCCAAGGGAGGCCTGCTCTTTTCTGGGGGATAAGGAGAAGTGGGCGAATGTAAGGGAGGTGGGACTGGGAATTGTGCAGGGAGGGGAAGTTATGGTTAGGATGTATTATATGAGAAAAGAAAAAATTTTATATTTTTTTTAAAAGAAAAGAGAATGGGAACAACTATACAATGTAGTCCCCAGCAAAGCCTACTGTTGCTTTTCAGTTGTTTTATGTTCTGCTTTCATAAATTCTATCCATTTTTCATGTGGCAAACACACTTCAACCCTAGTGTGGTGATACCTGTCTTGCACAAATAAAGCCTGTCTGAGGGTCAGAGAATGGAGCTTGCCATTAGCTAACCATAGAGGTCTGGAGGTCTGTACAGACAGGCAGGAAGTGACATAGCTGGACAGTAACAAGATATAAGCAGAAACAAACAGGAAATCACTCTCTTGTCTGAAGAGACACTTAAGAGGTAAGGTGTGCTGTGGCATGCTCCTTCTTTATGATCTCTCAGCATTTCCCCCTATATCTGACTCTGGCCTTTTTCTCCTCCTCTTCCTCCTCCTTTTCTTCCTCCTCCTCCTTCTCCTCCTCCTCCCCCTTCTTCTTCTTCTTCTTCTTCTTCTTCTTCTTCTTCTTCTTCTTCTTCTTCTTCTTCTTCTTCTTCTTCTTCTTCTCTTACATATCGATCCTAGTTCCCTCTCCCTCCCTTCTTCCCTTTCTCTCCCACCCTCCCATGCCCCTCTGACAACCCTCCCATCCCACCCCACCCCCCACTCCACAGGTAAGGTGATGCCTTCCAGGAGGGATCATCAAAATCTGTCAAGTCATTTGGAGTAAGGACTAGGCCCTCCCTCCAGCCTCTCGGTTAAGGGGGTATCCCTCCATGAGGAATGTGCTCCCAAAGTCCTTTTGTACACCAGGGATACATCCTGGTTCCACTGTCAGAGGTCCCTTAGACTGCCCAGGCCTTCTAACTGAGACCCATGTTCAAGGGGTCTGAGTCTGTCCAATGCTGGATTCCTAGCTATCAGTCTGGGGGCCCATTAGCTCCTCCTTGTTCAGGTCAACTGTCTCTATGGGTTTCTGTAGCCTGGTCTTGTCCTCCCTCTCTGCATCTGGATTCCAGTTTGGCTCAGTGTGGACACTGGCCTTTTATTTCTAGACCAATTAAGAACTCCGTTAACACCATAGTTAGAGGTTTGTCCCATCATGCTAACAAGAAACACTAGCTTTATGACCTGTGGGTATTAGAAAACATTTTCTTATGTCTATTCATTTCGAGTGACCTATGGCCCAAACCCAGCCATCCTCTTACTATGTGGAATAATGGCACTGGTTTTCCATGACATAACTATGCTGGCCTCTGAGAAGACATAGGCTGGGTCATACCTACAGATTCATTGAGCACTATGGTACCCTACTCTCTCCAAGACAGCACAAATTTAAAGAACACATCAGCCAGCTCTGTGCCACTGACCTCAATATGAGTTCCAGGTCATCAACAGTAAGCAAATAGTATGGAGCCTGTCCTAGAAGACAAGTTCTCATTTACAAGTGATGCTGAACCCCAAACAAGTCTCAACTCTCCTCCAATAATGTTGAGTACAATGTGGTTACCTCAGAGATAGTCTCCATTTGATGTCTGACTCCTCATAAATAGGAACTAAGAGCACTAATCCTACAGCAAGTAAATTACCTGTGTTCGATTATAATTGACCTGCTTTGCTGCAAGCATTGCACTTAGAAAATTATAGCTTTATCGCAATAAGGAGCCAGAAAGGGTTAATTTGCTTCCAAATGGAGCATAATCCACTCCTTCCTCTCCGGAAGCATCAGATCAAGAGGTAATTACAATGACTGACATCCATATTTATATTTTTATTGGATTATTATTAAGCATTATAGTATTCATCCTCATTACTCTAGCAATTCCTCTTTAGATAGATCTTGAGAATGAGAATTAGAAAGCAACAGACTAGAAGCTTCTTCTTTACGAAGTTTAACATTTTTAATGGATGAAAGTTTTATTATTGAGGGGCCAAAAAAAAATCAATGTTTCCTGAGTACACTGCAGAAACTGGTCACTATTATTCAGAGCATGTTAGTGCGAGGTGGGGGATTTACCCTGCCCTTCAGGCTTCTCCCAGTGGACAGAAACTATGAGTGTTTCTGCAAGGCTCAAGGGCCACCTTTAAACTGATAATAAAAACTGAATCCAAAGACTGGATAGAGGGCTGAGCAGCTAAGATTGCATGCTGCTATTGCAAAGGATCTGAGAGTTCATTTCTAAGCATCCTTATAGTGGATCACAACCCCCTGTGCCTCCAGCTCTAGCTCCTCTGGCCTTTGTGGGCACCTACA
This sequence comes from Cricetiscus sungorus, assembly GCA_030556225.1. Lineage (NCBI taxonomy): Eukaryota > Metazoa > Chordata > Mammalia > Rodentia > Cricetidae > Cricetiscus > Cricetiscus sungorus. The sequence goes on along the minus strand of JANBXA010000729.1, from coordinate 5,742,189 downwards.
CTCACATGCATATAAATACACACAAACACATGCTCATACACATGTACATATTTATTTAATTTAAAACAAATTTAAATTTAAAATAAAATAAATCTGTAAAAAGCTTCATCAAATGATACTCAAAGTATCATTTAAGTTCATGTTTAAGAAATTCTAAAACAATGAGGATCCATGGAACATGTTGGGTACCCACAAGATACGAGGCAGATATAATTTCTGTCTTGAATAGCTCATAGTTGGAATTAAATAATAATGGCCCAAAAGGTATGTGTTATTACTGTGGCATGAGAGAAGGAGTGTGGTGTGGTATGGTGGTGTATATCAAAGTGGCTTGGAGAACATGCTTAGAAAATGTAGTCAGGGATTGTTTCCTTGAAGAAGTGACCATATATCCAGACCTGAAGGTCACAAGGAGGGTAGGAAGCACATGTGAAAATCTAGAGCAGAAATGCAGACTTCCACCACCTCCTGATCTATCTGAACAGATTGCTCTTAATCAGAAGCTTAATGTGCCATACAAGAGAGGCTACCTTCATGATCTACCATATTCTAGCTTAGAGAGTGATAACTAGACATTGAAGGAAAGTACAAACATGCGATTCTGGGCCCCCAGCCTTAGCCCTGGGGCTCCTCACCTCAGATCATGCTGGTTTGTGTTCAAATAACCTAAACTGCTTTAAGTCTTCCAAACTTCATTCCACCCAGCTTTGTCTCCACATCATTCTTTGCAGGCCTCTTCACCTCCAAGATGGACTTTGCTTCATGCAAAAGATGTTCACAGTCTACATATGAAAGTCTCTGAAAACATTCTCAGTTTCATCCCAAAATCAATAGGGATTCATTCACTTTCTTGGCCAATTGTAGCATGTATGTTTCCCGCCAGCCCGCTTGGTCCCACCACAACGCCAACCCCCAATAACACGCTGAGACTCTGTGTTTGATATAAATCCGTTGGCTAGTTCCTAATATATAATTCCTTATCGGGTAGCTCTTTCTTAATAATTAACCCATTTCTATTATTCTAAGTATTTCCACGTGGCTCATCTTACCGGAGAGCAGCGGGCCGGCATCTTGCTTTCTCTATGCTCTACGTGCTGACTCCTCCTTCCTCCTTCCTCTTTCCTCCTTGTCTCCTAGCCCCACCTATCTTGATTTCTCATTGGCCCAACAGTGCTTTATTCATTAACCAGTATGAGAAACATATTTACAGAATAACCTCTCCCATCAGCCAATACTTGTGTGCATCATGATGTCTTGGCTTTGCCTTTTACACTCATGTTTCCCTTTGCCTGGCATACCCGTCCTTCATTTCTTCACGTAACTACCTTGTTTAGATTATTTGGCAATCAGTTTAAGACATTACTTCCCTCTGGGTACGTACATAAACAGGCAGTTTGATCTCCTCACCTCACCTCTCTATCAGTACTGTATAAACATATGTGTTTGTGTATATAATATATGTACATGTGTATATGTATAAACATTCTCAGCACTTATACATGTAGGCCATCATTGTACTAATATACATGATGTTATTATGTAGATATAATGCTACATACCATTTATTTCAAGTAACATGTAATTGTTATATATGCTTGTCCCCATTGTCTTTATGACCTTCAAAGCTATTACTAGCTTAGTCAATTCTTGTTATACCCAATTTCTTCATCTCTTTACTAAATGCTAATGGAATTTCAGTCAAACAAAGAAAACAAAACCATTGTGAAAAACAATTCATGAAATTCTAGTCCTTTCTGGATGTGTACAATTTGTTGCCTGGAAGCATCATTCATCCGTGAACCAGTCAGGGACCCAATATTGGTGAGATGAGGGTAGAATGCTGCTAAGTTTATTGGTATGAACTCATTCTTAATTCTCATAGTTACTAATAAGAATCTTTCTGAGAGCACTTTCTACTTTCTCTTTGTGCATATATTTTTTCTAATAAACATAGATAACTAAACTATAAAGTGCTATGTGTAGCACATCAGTAACTATATAATTTATTATTGGCAAATAGATGTAATTTACTATTTCCTTAAGTCACATGTCTCAATACAATCATATACATCTCAATAACCCACACTGAATGACAATGCATTATATTAGGACTGAGAAAAACAGTACCAAATCTAATTATGGAAGTGACATTGCAAACAAATAGGCCAACGATTACTTGACTTCTCAAGATCCTTAAATTTCAGGCATGTGGAAATGTTTTTAAATAGTTCAGCTTAAAGATATACTTAGGCTACTGATATGTACTTCAAAACATATTGATTAGAATTGAATAATTGCATTCAGTTACACATAGTAACAAACACTCCCACACATTCATGAAACAACTACTGTAAGCTATTGTAAGAGTCAGATCATGTAAGAATCTATTCAGCCTAAGAGTCAAGTTGGGACAGGAATAAGGACAGAAGGTATTGTAGATGAGATATCAAGCACATAATTCACTTCACACTATAATAATATTGATGATTACTGACATTTGGACTTACATAAGACTTGTTGCCTGAGACAATTACATCATAGATACAAGTAACTATGAACTTGTTCTAATGTGAGCTTAGTTTTAGCCACCAGAGCAAAATTTGATCTTAAACAATTCACTAGACCAATGATCAAAAGATAGACTATAAAATGGTGGATTGGACTATTAGAACCCACCCTGTTCTTAGTCAAGGCAATAAAAGTTGGATTTCAGTTCATCATACATTTAATAAGAATAGATATCTCACTCATAAACAATTTCACATATTTCATCTATGGGAAATAAAATACAGGGCATATAAAAAATAAAATAATATTAAATGTTAATTTTTAAAAGCCTGCCTATTAGATGGGTAAAACAGGAAAACATTCACTTGGTTGTGATTATAGAATAAATAGCTGCCTTAATAGATTGGATGTGTTGTAAGCATGCCTCCCAAAATATTTCTGGTTCATAACAGCTCATAACACTTCTATTCCTCTTTTAAATTTTTATGTATATCTATTTATTATATATATGTATATATATAGTACATTAATCCATATCTAAATATAATCTGTTTATTTTTTCAACTTATAATGGGTATTATTTCATCTATCATGTTGCTTTATACATTACCCTTTATCCCTTTTGTTCTTTGGGTTTTATATATGCAATACCATTTATTTCTGTTTGTTTACTCTGGAAAAAGATTGTTTTCTATCCTCGTAAGAACCTTATAATTTGGAAGTAAGTAGTATTTTTAGTTACACTAATAATTAATTCAAATGTAATTTTTAAATGCTCTAGTGTACAATTTTCTTTAGAAAGTAAACAAGACTTTTGAGCCTTTGTCAATGTGAGATCATAGATCTGAAATGTGAGCCTCATGAGTTTATTGGCTCCCATTTCTTCCTTTTGCTTCTGCGGGAATGGGGGACGCTTCTAGAGTTTACAATGATTCTACACTCACCATTGCTCAGTAAAATTGTTTATATTTTATTTTTCCTTTTCTGTTGTGTTTCATTTTATTTTGATTTTCTAATAGCATTCACTACACCAGTTAATCCTTGCCCAGTATTTACCATCTGGTTTCCATACCATCATTACTCCCCCACTTCTGCCAATTTAATTTTAGCATATTTTGCATTGTTACATGTCAGTGAGCATTTTCAGAATGAACATGCAGATGGCTCATTGATAAATATTCCCTGTAGTAAATCTTCTTTATCTTGACATTAATGATTCATTTCTTTAGTTTTTTCTCTTGGCTGTGTTGGGATTTCCCCCTATTTCTTCATGCTCAAATGATCAGTGTTCTCCATATTGAAGCAAGCAATGTTTACAGTACAGGCAATGACTAATCACTTGGTTCCCTGCAGGAATCATATGAACATGGATAGGATCTTCTCTGATCTGAAACAGGAAGCTGCTTTATTTGCACAAGGTGTGGCTTTTAAAGATGAACTGTACAGAATCATTACTAAGCTATTGGGTGCTGATTCCCCAGCCCAAACATTTGTACTTATGAACACAATTCATTTGGAGATATTTTACATTCTATATTTCTCTTCAGATGAAAGTTTTCACTATAATCCCTATGTGCTCTTGCCACTGCTTTTCTTTCTTCTACATTTATCATTGTAGTACCTAATGTATTTGCTTTTGAACTATTTCTAGTTGTTGTATAACTCAAACAGTATACCCAAAGTGGAAATCAAAGCAGAAGTGACAACGAAAGAGTTTGTCTGGATAAAATAACCTAAACAAAATTGAATTGTGGAAGACTCTAAAATTTGAAAATACATACATAAGCCAGTAACAAGGATTAGACATTTCTTAATGTCTTTTTTAATCCAGTTTATCTATATCAAGCCCTGTCCAAGATCAAGTGATTAGAAATTCTTCCAGTCTATGTTTCTGACTTGCAGTACTATAGAAGCTTTCATCTCTAACTTTATTTTCATAACATTTCAACAAGAATTTGAAAAAACATACAATATGCACATAACTAGTTATTCTCTTGCCTGGAACACGCATAGAGGACTGACAGAAGGAATGCAACTGTAATACTAAGTTGAAAAAAAAAAGTATATTTCATTAAGTTTCTTTATAGTGGTAAAAGCCTAAGTAAAAGTAAAATTTAAAAAATAAAAACAATATGCAAAATAGAACAGTCATTCTATAAACCTGTCTCTTCTCACTGACAATCAAGTAGACAATGGTTTCTCACACTAGAGCTATTCCTCAAATAGAATTAGCCAAAGCATGGTCTAACAAGCTATGAGTACTCTAAGAAGAGGCAAATGGTTTCTGCATGGGTCTTTTTCATAGAAGGAGTGCCAGGTGCTCATGGAAAGAGGGAGAAGGGAGCATAGGACTCAGGCTCCCTCTGACCACTTGCCTCAGATCCTGGCTCCACTGTCAGATTTAACTATAAGTCCAAAAGCAAGGGAAAATTACCTCTGCCTGTCAGTTTGCATGCAGCTTGTGTCTCAAAAGAAAACAGAACTTGTTACTTTTCTAATGCCATGATAAAACACTGTGACCAAGACAACCCACAGAAGGAAGGGTTTATTTGGGAGTATTTTTCCAAAGGGATAAGAATCCATTAGCACCATGAGGAAGCTAGCACAGCAGCTGAGAGTTCATATCTTGAACCATAAGCAAGAAGCTGAGAGCAAACTAGGAATAGGTTATGGCTTTTGAAACCTCAAAGTTGGCCTTACTGACACTTCAAGCAAGACCGTATTTCGTAAACCTCATCAAATAGTGCAAAATGCATTAAGTCTGACTTCAAAATCCTTCATAATCTTTTACAGTTTCAAGCTTCCAGGTTCTGGCTATTACAAATAATGCTGCTATGAAAATAGTTGAACAGATGTCCTTGTTGTATGAATGTGCATTTTTTTGGGTATACACCTAAGAGTAGAATCGGCTGGATATTGAGGTAGACTGGTTCCCATTTTCCTGAGGAACCACTGTGCAGATCCAAAGTGGCTGTACAAGTTTGCACTCCCACTTCTTGAACGACAAGAATGAAACAGAGTGCAAACTTAGTTTTTGAACTCCCAAAGGCTGCCTGACTGGCATACTTCCCCCAGCAAGGTCACAGATCCTAAGACTACCCAAACAGTGCCAGCAACTGGGAACCAAGTATTCAAATCCCCAAGCCTGTAGGGAACATCTCAATGAAGCTAGGAGAGTAGCTTTAAGGAAAAATGACATAAAACCATCAAATGTTTTTAATAGTACCTGACCCCGAGTGAAGGCTCATCAGTGCCAGTTGATTTTGTGATGAGGATAAGGATGAGGATGAGAATGAAGGTGGTGTAAAGATTTTCATTGTTCATAATGCTCCAAAAAGAGAGGTCAGTTACAGACTGTTTTAGTTAGGGTTCTTAGTTAGGGTTTATATTGCTGTGAAGAGACCCAAGACCATGACAACTCTTATAAAGGAAAAGATTTAATTGGGGCTGGCTTACACTTCCTGACCTTTAGTCCATTATTACTGTAGTGGGAAGCATGGTGGTGTGTTAGCAGGAAGGGCTCTGGAGAAGGGGCTGAGAGTTCTACATCTTGATCCACAGGCAGTAGAGGGAGACTGTGTCAAATGGCTAGATGAGCATTTGAAACCTCAAAGCTCACCCTACAGTGACATACTTTCTCCAACAAGGTCATGCCTCCTAATAGTGTCATTTCCCATAGACCAAGTGTTCAAAAATGTAAGTCTATGGGGGCTGTTCCTATTCAAAACACCACACATACAAAGCAGAACATGGATTATAGACATACCCTTGAGTAACATGTGGGATCAGAAAGATTTTAGGCTTTCCAAGTACTTCTGACAGTTTGACAGCTGGTCCAGAATCTAGATTTGAGTAGAAGGAAATTGTTGAGGCTGGAAAACAAGAAAATCTAGACTAGAAATTGATGGTATAATGATTCCAGGAAAGGGAACAGTAGCTGTTTATAAATCACTATATTTTCTAGAAATAGTCAGTGACCAATGTATAACAGATAATTAATATATACTTATTAATTAAACATAGTAAAATCATGACAAATCTAAGTTAAATAATATAGACATGAGTACCTTGGAAGTAAAGAATAAATCTACTCCAGCTCTTTGAGTCCCCTGACCTGAAGCTGCCAGACCCTTCCTGCCATCGAGGGTCTGGAGGCAGAACAAAGAACCCAGCATCGGTCACCATTCCTCTGCCCTCTATTCTCTGCTAGAGAGGAGAGAAAGAGACCCTACCTGTACTTACTAGAAGAAGAGATTGGAAGATTACAGTATAAGAACAATCTAACAACAGACTTATGTGACACCATCAGAGCCTAAGAATTCTATGCCAGCAATACCTGAACATTCAAGTGCAGATGAAGCAAAAGAGAATGAGCTTAAAAAAAAAGCTTCATGAAAATTATAGAGGCCCTCAGAGATGATATGAGAAAATTCCTTAATGAAATGGATGAAAAAACAAACTAAATGATGCAAAAAGTTACAAATCTCTTAAAGATAACAAGGAAAGCTAAGAGAGAAACAATAAAACAGATGAAGGAAATAATTCAAACAGTCCATGGCCTAAACACTGAAATAGAGACCATAAAAAAAAAACACAAACTGAGGAAATTCTGGAAATAGAAAAACTGAGTAAATGATCAGGTACTACAGATGCAAGCATAACCAACAGAATACAAGAAATCAAAGAGAGAATTTCAGGCACTGAAGATAAACTAAAGGAAAATAGACTCATTCACCAAGAAAATTTTAAATCCAAAAAATTCCTTAACACAAAATATCCAGGAAATGTGGGATACCATGAAAAGACCAAACCTAAGAATAATAGGTATAGAAGAAGGCAAAGAAACCCCCACCTCAAAGGTACAGAAAACATATTCAACAAAATCATAGAAGAAAAATTTTTCAACCTGAAGAAGGATATGTCTATGAAAGTACAAGAAGCTTACTGAACACCAAACAGACTGGACCAAAAAAAGAGTCCTCTGGCCACATAATAATCACCAAACATACAAAATAAAAGGAAAATATTAAGAGCAGTAAAGGAAAAAGGCCAGGTAACATAAAAAGTCAGACCTATCAGAATTACACCTGACTTCTCCATGGGGACTCTGAAAGCCAGAAGGTCCTACATATTTGTTCCATAAACACTAGGAGATCATGAATGCCAGTCCAGACTACTATAACCAGCAAAAAAAAATCTCAATTACTATAGATGGGGAAAACAAGATATTCCATGATAAAAACCAGATTTCCTCAATACATATCCAAAAATCCAGCCCTGCAAAAAGTTCTGGAAGGAAAACTCCAACTACACTCACAAAAACATAGGCAATAGATAATCCCACCTTACCAGAAGCCAAAAGAAAAAGGAGGGTAAATCTACTCACAATACCACCACTACCAACAAATCCAAAACAAATAAGAATTAACAATCAATGGTCCTTAATTTCTTTCAATATTAAAGGTCTTAACTCGCCTATAAAAAGACACAGGCTAACAGAATAGATACTAAGTCAGGACCCATACTTCTGCTACATGCAAGAAACACACCTCAATTTCAAAGGCAGATGCTACCTCAGAGTAAAGGGTTGGGGTGGACCCAAGAAACAACCTGGTGTAGCTATCCTAATATCAATCAAATTAGACTTCAAGCTAAAATCAATCAAAAGAAATTAAGAAGGTCATTTAATACTCCTCACAGGAAAAATCCATTAGAATGAAGTCTTAGTTCTGAACATATAGCCCCCAAATACAAAGGCACCCATGTTCATAAAAAAAGTTATGAAAATTCAAATCTCACATAAAACCTCACACACTTATATTGGGGAACTTCAACAGTCCTCTCTCACCACTAGACAGGACCACCAGACAGAAACTTAACAAGAAATGAACTAACAGAAGTTTAACTGATATCTATAGAACATTCCATCCAAACACAAAAGAATATACCTTCTTCTCAGCTCCACATGGAACCTTCTCTAAAATCGACCACATACTCGGAAATATAGCAACCATCAACAGACATAAAACATTGGAATGACCCCTGTTTGTTATCAGACCACTCTGCTTTAAAGTTAGAATTCAGCAAGAACACAAATTGCAGAAACTCTACAAATGCACGGAAACTAAACAATTCACATTTGCACCATTCCTGGGTCAAGGAAGAAATAAAGAAAGAAATTAAAGACTTCGTAGAATTCAATGAGAAGGAAGATACAACATACCCAAACTTATGGGAACTTTGAAAGTACTAAGTGCCCACATGAAACATGTTGCTGGGGTATAGTCACACTAGAGAATTTGCAGCACAAATGAAAGCTCTAGAACAAAATGAAACAAACTCACCCAAGAGGAGTGGATGCCAGGAAATAATCAAATTGAAGGCAGAAATCAATAAAGTAGAAACAAAGAAAATAATACAAAGAATCAATGTAACAAGGAGTTGGCTCTTCGAGAAAATCAATTAGACAAACCTTTATCCAAACTAACCAAACACCAGAGAGAGAACATGCAAATTAACAAAATCAGAAATTAAAAGGGGGACATAGCAAAGGACACTGAGACAATACAGACAATCTTAAGGTCGTACTTTGGAAACTTGTACTCTACAAAATTAAAAAATTTAAAGGAAATGGACAATTTTCTGGATAGATATCACTTACCAAAATTAAATCAAGAACAGATAAGCAATTTAAATAGACCTATAATCCCTAATGAAACAGAAACAATCAACAAAAGTCTGCCAACCAAAAAAAAAAAAAAAAAAAAAAAAAAAAAGCTCAGGTCCAAACGGCTTCAGTGCACAATTCTACCACATATTGAGATACTCCTCAAATTGTTCCACACAATAGAAACAGAGGGATCATTGACAAACTGTTTTTTACAAGGCTACAATTACCATAGTAACCAAGCCACATAAGGACACAGCTAAGAAAGAGAACTACATATTCCTTAGGAACTGCCATACTGATCTCCAAAATGGCTGTGTAAGTTTGCATTCCCACCAACAGTGGGCGAGTGTTCCCCTTTCTCCATATCCTCTCCAGCATAAGTTGTGTTTCTTTAGCCATTCTGATAGGAGTAAGACGGTATCTCAAAGCTGTTTTGATTTGCATTTCCCTGATATCTAAGAATGTTGAGCACGTTCTTAAGTGTCTTTGAGCCTTTTTTATTTCCTCTGTTGAAAGGTCTCTATTCAGTTCTATACCCCATTTTTTAATAGGGTTAATTGGTGTTTTGTTGACTAGTTTCTTGAGTTCTTTGTATATTTTGGAGATCAGCCCTCTGTCAGATGTAGGATTGGTGAAGATCTTTTCCCAGTCTGCAGGCTGCCATTTGGTCTTGTCAACTGTGCCCGTTCCCTTACAGAAGCTTCTAAGTTTGGAGAGGTCCCATTTATTAATTGTCGATCTCAGTGTCTGTGCTACTGGAGTTATGTTCAAGAAGCAGTCTCCTATACCAATTTGTTCAAGGGTACCTCCCACTTTCTCTTCCAAGAGGTTCAGTGTGGTTAGATTTATATTGAATTAAAGTCTTTCATCCATTTGGACTTGAGTTTTGTGCATGGTGATAGACATGGGTCTATCTGCAGTCTTTTACACACCATCATCCAGTTGTTTTAGCACCACAGTTATGCCAGCACCACAGGACCCACCAATTCCCCTTTTAGGCATATACCCAAATGATCTACATCCATGCAACAAAGACAGGTGCTCAACTATGTTCATAGCAGCATTATTTGTATTAGCAAGAACCTGGAAGCAACATAGATGCCCCTCAACTGATGAATGGATAAAGAAGATGTGGCACATTTACACAATGGAATACTACTCTGTGGGAAAATAAAAAAACAATGGAATCTTGAAATTCACAGGCAAGTGGATGGAACTTGAAGAAACTATCCTGAATGAGGTAACCCAGTCACAAAAAGAGGAACATGGTATGTACTTGCTCATATATGGATTTTAGACCTAGAGCAAAGGATCACCAGCCTATAATTCACATCACCAGAGAAACTAGGATACAAGGAGGCTTCTAAAAGATTCATTTATGGTCCCTTTCAGAAGGGGAAAGGGACAAGTCCCCCAGAGGACATGGGGAGTGGGGGGGCTATGAGTGGAGAAGGAACTAGGAGAAAGAGAAGGGGAGGAGAAGAAAGCACGTGGGACTAGGAAGATTGAGTAGGAGGAGGAATAGACAAGAGGAGAGAGGAGAGAGAGAGAGAGAGAGAGAGAGAGAGAGAGAGAGAGAGAGAGAGAGAGACATAAAAGAGGGAGCCATTATAGGATTGAAGAGAAAACTGAACCTAAAGAAATGTCCAGAGACCTACAAGACTGACTCCAACTATCAATTTGAGCAACAGCGGAAAGGCTACCATAAATGCCCTTCCCTGATGAGATTGATAACTAACTTATCCACCATCATGGAGCCCTCATCTAGTAGCTGATAGAAACAGAGATAGAAACAGAAGCAGATATCCATGACTAAACACTGAGCCAAGCTGGAATCCAGATGCAGATAGGGAGGACAAGACCAGGCTGCAGAAACACATAGAGACAGCTGACCTGAACAAGGAGGAACTAATGGGCCCCCCAGACTGATAGCTGGGAATCCAGAATGAGACTGACTCAGACCCCCTGAAGATGGGTCTCAGTTAGAAGGCCTGGACAGTCTTAGGGACCTCAGACAGTGGAACCAGGATGTATCGCTGGTGCACAAAAGGACTTTGGGAGCACATTCCTCATGGAGGGATACTCCCTTAACCTAGAGACAGGAGAGAAGTCCTAGTCCCTACTCCAAATGACTTGACAAATTTAGATGGCCCCTCCTGGAGGGCATCACCATACATGTGGAGTGGGGGGATGGGAGGGTAGGTTGGGGGAGAGGCATGAGAGGATGGGAGAGAGGGAAAGAGGGAAGGTGGGAGGGAGAGGGAACTGGGATCGATATGTAAAATAAAAATTAAAAAAAGAAAGAGAACTACAGACCAATATTCCTCATGAACACTGATGCAAAAATACTCAATAAAATACTGGCAAATCAAATCCAAGAACACATCAGAGAAATCATCCATCATGACCAAGAAGGCTTCATTACAGGGATGGAGGGATGGTTTCACATACAAAAATCTACCAATGTGATCCACCATATAAACAAACTGAAAAAGAAGAACCACATGGTCATCTCACTAGATGCTGAAAAGCCATTGATAAAATCCAACATCCCTTCATGATAAATGTCTTGGAGAGATCAGGGATAACAGGAACATACCTAAACATAATTAAAAAAATACTCTGTAAATCAACAGCCAACATCAAACTTAGTGGAGAAAACCTTAATGTGATTACTCTCAAATCAACAAGACAAGGCTGACCACTCTCACCATATCTTTTCAATGTTGTATTTGAAGTTCTAGCTAGGGCAATAAGACAAAAAAAGGAGATCAAGGGGATACAAATTGCAGAGGAATAAGTCAAATTGACACTATTTGCTGATGATGTGATAATTTATATTATCTACTACAAGATTAACTAAAAAAAATCAGTAGCCCGATTATATGTACATGATAAAAGAGACTGAGAAAGAAATCAGAGAAACATCATCCTTTACAATAGCCACAAACCACATAAAGTATCTTAGGGTAACACTAACCAAACAAGTGAAAGACCTATATAGAAAGAACTTTGCATCTTTAAATAAATTAAAGAAGGTACCAGAAAATGGAAAGATATCCCATGATCTTGGGTAATTGGGATCAACATAGTAAAATGGCAGTCTTGCCAAAAAACAATCTATAGATTCAATGCAATCCCCATCAAAATCCCAGCACAATTCTTCACAGACCTTGAAACTTTATATGGAAAAACAATCCAGGATAGCCAAAACAGCCCTGTACAATAAAGGAACTTCCAGAGGCATCACCATCCCTGACTTCAAGCTCTGCTATAGAGCTATAGTCCTGAAAACACCTTTGTTTTGGCACAAAAATAGACAGGTAGATGAATAGAATCAAAATCAAAACCCTGATATTATCCCACACATTTATGAATGCCTGATTTTTGACAAAACTACTATAATTATACAATGGAAAGAGTAAAGCATCTTCAACAAATCATGCTGACATAACTGGATACTGGTGTGTAGAAGACTGCAGATAGATCCATGTCTATTGCCATGCACAAAACTTAAGTCCATATGGATCAAAGACCTCAGTGTGACCTCTAGCCACACTGAACCTTTTAGAAAAGTAAGTTGTAGGTACCCTTGAATGAATAGATTCAGGAGTCTGTTTCCTGAACATAACATCAGTAACACAGACACTGAGAGCCACAACTAATTAATGGGACCTTCTGAAACTGAGAAGGCAAAGGACACAGTCAACAAGACAAAACAACATCCCACAGAGTGGGAAAAGATCTTCACCAACCCCACATCTGATAGAGGGCTGGTCTCTAAAATATACAAAGAACTCAAGAAGCTAGTTACCAAAACACTAAATAATCCAATTAAAAAGTAGGGTACAGAACTGAATAGAGAATTCTCAATAGAGGAATCCAAAATGGCTGAAAGACACTTAAGAATCTGCTCAACATCCTTAGCCATCAGGGAAATGAAAATCTAGGCAACTCTGAGATACCATCTTATTCCTGTCAGAATGGATTAAATGGGAAACACCAATGACAGTTCATGCTGAAGAGGCTGTGGAAAGAGGGGAGCACTCTCCCACTGCTGGTGGGAGTACAAACTTGTACAGCTATTTTGGAGGTCAGTACAACCGTTCCTCAGAAAAATGGGTATCACTCTACCACAGGATCAAAAATTCCTGTCTTGGGCATATAACCAAAAGATGCACATTTATGCAACAAAGACATCTATCTTTTCAACTGTGTCCAAAGCAGCATTATTTGTAATAGCTAGAACTTAGAAGCAACCTAGATACCCCTCAACTGAAGAATGGATAAGGAAAATGTGATACATTTACACAATGGAGTACTACTCAGGGGCTAAAAAAGAATGGAATCTTGAAATTCACAGGCAAATGGATGAAACTAGAAGAAACCATCCTGGGTGAGGTAACCAGTCACAAAAAGAGGAACATGGTATGTACTCTCTCATATATGGATTTTAGACATAGAACAAAGGCTCACCAGCCTACATTCACACCACCAGAGAAGCTAGGAAACAAGGAGGACCCTAAAAGAGACCTATGTGATCTCCCACAGAAGGGGAAAGGGACAAGATCTCCTGAGTATATTGGGAGCATTAGTGGGCAGTGAATGGAGAGGGATTTAGCAGAAAAAGAATAAAAGAAGAAGAGGGGAGAGGAGAACATGAGGAAGCAGGAAGATTGAGTTGGAGGAGGAATAGAGAAGAGCAAGAAAAGAGATACTGTAGTAGAGGGGGGCATTATAGGTTTGAAGAGAAATCTGGCTCCAGAGAAATGTCCAGAGACCTACAAGGATGACTCCAACTAACAATATGAGCAATAGTGGAGAGGCTACCTTAAATGCCCTTTCCTGATAATGAGATTGATAATTACTTTATAAGCCATCCTAGAGCCTTCATCCAGTAGCTGATGAAAACAGAAGCAGACACCCACAGTTAACAATGAGCCAAACTCCTGGAATCCAGTTGCAGAGAGAATTACATGATGAGCAAAGGGGTCAAGATCAGGCTGCAGAAACCCACAGAGACAGCTGACCTGAACAAGGGGGAGCTCATGGACCCCAGCCTGATAGCTAAGAAACCAGCATAAGACCAACCCAGACCTCCTGAATGTGTGTCTTAGTTAGAAAGGCTCACATATTGAACTTTAAGCATGAAACAGAGAGAAACCTAGATGTAGACAATGCATCTTTAAATAAACTCTCAAAGCTTGCTCCAAGCACTCTTCTCCCTCCAGCAAGGTCACATTTACGAAACTTCAAACAGCACCAACCCAGTTTTCAGATGCTCAATACTACAGGGACACTCATCATTCAAATCACTACAGGGTAAGAAGGGAGAATGCAAGAAAGAGAAGGGAAAACTAGCTCAAACCCCACCAAGTAGAGTTTTACTTAATTCTCCCAGATGTTACATGATCTACCAGCCTTAAGTCAACTCTAAAAGTCCTGGAGGACACTGGATAAAGTTACCATGAACTCAGACTCCATTTAATTTAGCACAAGGCTCATTATCCCTTGGTACTAATCCCCAGTTCTCTAACTACTGTCTTAATGAGGACTTAACCATTAACTCATCCACACATGTGCCAAGAGCTCCACCCATGATCATAAGCTGAGAGCCTATGGCTTACCTGGGGACCTGTGCCAAGCTCCACCTTAGATCCACAGTCTTGTCTGCTCCAGAGCCCTGGAGCTAGAACTGCTGCAAGGTTTCAGGCTTTGTTGGATATAGTTACCAAAATAATTACAGCAACAAAACCAAGTCGGTTCTCAGAAGTCCTAAAAGGATCAGAAATAGTATCTTGGGCCTAAATTTTGTGGCATAGCTCAGAATTAAGTTCTGAGACATAGCCAGGATCTCCTGGCCAAAAGGCCTAGGGCATCGAATACATTATAAAGCCTCAAATAACTCTTTAGTGACTGACGTAGGTAACACTCCATGCCACAGGCCTCTGTCCCTACCACATGGTGGTGGCCCAACAAGTGAGACGGGACTCTGCCTCACTCCTGTACATGGTGTGCTATGCTTTCCTTGTTCTCTAGAATAGATTTCTCCTTAAACTGCCGGCTATTGTGTGAATGGCCTTGATAAGTGGTTTCTATTCTCTAGGAAAATGCTTCTCATTCTATCTACTTCCAACCCAACTGAAGAAGATTAGCTGAAGGATCAGCCAACAGTTCCGTTAAGGGTTAAAGAGTAAGTGCCCTGATCTTTGTAGAACACACAGGCCCTACTGAAAGTGCTCAGCTGTTCCCTTGTGGCATTCAAGCAACGAAAGAGCATAGGAAAGGAGTGGGTATGATCATAGTCCAATAAAGCACCAGTAAGCAAGAGAGGCAGGGGAATAGATTTGACCTAGGCCCAGAGTGCTGATGCCTGTTAAAGAGAAAGGCTCTAATGACAGATTCAGAGTTGCCTGGCTATACAGCCTTAGGCACACTGACTTTTAGGTATTGCTAGTATCTGCATCATGTTATTCTAAGGTTTAACTGGGAAGCTGAAGAGGTTTCTACACATATTCCTACCACATCCTGGCAATTGGCAATTGTCTTTTTCTGCTTTCCAGGGAGCTCTATGTGCTGACCAAGCACACACTTGCGTTTACTTCATCCTTTGGCCATTGTTCTGTTGGTGGCTATCTGCACTGAATCCATCCACTGCTACTAGGCTGTATCCGACAGCCTGCTGCCTCACTCTACTGCTGGCTCAACCACTTGATTCCAGTGTTCTTCAAGCATTAACCTGCACCCTGTACAACAGCCTGGGCCAGGGAGTAGGACTAAACTTGCTATGCTATCATTTTCCTTGTTAGTGTTTCTTGAAGGTGTTCTGGGGGCTACTTATTCTAGGGATCTGGAAGTGTTGACAGAAGAGCAGTTTCTATGGTCAAATCATTTGAAGGATCTCAAAGATGAATATAGTTTGAAAATATTATTTCTTGTAAGTTGTCTCTGGTCCTTTGATAAGCTCTTGTTCTTTATCTTCAGGAGAAAAATCAAAATGGTCTTCAGCAATTCCATAATTGCTTTTACTACAGAGCAGATTTCAAAGGCCATCACATACCAACAAGAATGTAAAGCACATGAATAGGAAACTCAACTTAGGACAAATGACATGAGTCATAATCTGAGTTGATTGATGGCAAATGTTAAGCATCTGTATGTGCTAGCAAAATCTTTAGGTTCCTTCTTATTTGCTGTATTCGTGTTCATCTCTCAGCACAGGTTATGCAGAATATTAGTGGGGTGGGCTCCGCTCATCTGGCTTTGGAGGGTGCGTTTTCTAAGCATAAGGAAGGCCTTACAAACACTCCATCAGGCAGAACAGCTAGATCTATAAAGATCCCCTAGTTAGTGAAATACTATGCCCTTCCTTCCTGAAGCCACTGGTCCCTCAAGTCAATCAAGCTCTTTCTCCTCTGTGACTCTTAAAAGGAGTTCAAAGTGGCCTACAATTCATGTCAAATGGACTGGCCTGCAGCTTCCTAGTTTGTCCCCATGGGCTCCTTTATAAAACCATGGCTTTATTGGTCTTAGTCAGCCCATCTCCTCAGGGGGCCACTGCTGAACTCCATGAACTTATTTAAACTTCCCAGGGGCTTCTCCTATTTCCCTCAGCCTCTTTCCATGAGCCCAAAACCTGGTGGGATTGACCTGAGGAGGCATTGTGGAAATGCTAAATCTTTCTAGCAATTCCCATGTGCTGTTTGCATTCCTCTCTCTCCATCTGTGTCCACACAGCCTCTGCCCCTGCTCTGGCTGCCCTGGTAGAACATCTCACTCTATCTCAGCAGGAGCCCATGCTAAAGCCCTGGCTCCCAAACAATCCCACTCAGACTGTCTTCCTTGACAAAGGGCCTCTCTTCTTGTTCTCTTCATTGTAAATCAGTGGTCAAAACAAAACAGAACTTGCAATCGAACAATGCCTGGGAAGAAGCTTCAAGTCTCCTGATGAAAAGGTGTTACGTATTATTATTTCTGCAAACAAGGGCAATAATAGCCTATTGCTTCATCTAATTTTCCTGAGTGGGCTCAGGCTCTGTAATTACCCAGGTTATAGGCCACTTGCTTAGAAGGCTGCATCTGAAGGCACAGGGGCCACATGGCCCCAACAGAATTTCACATCATGTGCCCTGAGCATTCCCTCAGGCATATGTGCTACAAGGCTCACTTGGGGCTTGGGGGAGGGTTAGGTGGGATTTTTAATATGTGGAAATTGACTTCAATAGAAGAATCTACAAACCTGTAAGGCAAGTTCAAACTAGTCCTTCCCTGTGGCCCAAGCACCCATGTAGAGCTCTCTTTCCCAAGCAAGGTCTGAGGCTCCAGAAAGGAAGCCCAAGAGAGAAAGAGAGCAGGGATTCTCATTAATGTGGCCTTGAAGTTTCCCTTTAGCTCAACATTGTTCCTTTTCTTTCAGTCCTCTCATTTTCAGAATGAGAGGGTAGATAAAGCCCACCAGAATGTTCCTCCCTCCTTAGGATGTAGGGGATGGCTTATGACCACTCCAGTGGCCAGGAAGACACCCACTAAAGACCATGGCCAAGGGTATCATGCCCAATTTCATTTACATCTGTTCCCCTCTTATGCATTTGGATTTACTAAAAGATCCTACTGGGAGAAGTTTCTCCCCTATGTAAATGATCAGGCTAAAATACCCATCCTATCTTTTTCCTGCAGTACAGTGCCCTTTGTCCCCAAATTTAGAACGTCTACTGCAAACCTGGCTTTTCACTGCTCCCTGCCTCGTGTTTTTGCCCCTATTTATCCAACCATCTGTGGGAATTGTTAGGATGTTTATGGGAATGGAATAAAAATACCTGCTTTTAATCTTATCACCTATGGGTTTAGAATCCCATCTTTCAATTAGGTTGCCAGTTTCATCTATTAGAAGTTTCTTCTTTCTGTGGTTTACAGGCCTTTTCTTTTACACACTCACCTCCTTCCTCACCAGCATGCCTTGGGCCAGTTCCTACTAGCCTAACCTAGGGGCTAACACCTTTCCTAACATGGGAGCCAGAAGTCACTGGCCTCTTCTAGCCTTTGCCTACTGCCTTAAGTCTTCCCACCCCATCCCACCCCACAGCTCACATCCTTTTCAAAGGGTCTTCCTACAGATTCTTCTCTAAGTTTGTACTCTCTTGCTGGAAGTTATAGAGCACAGAAGCATCATTCAACCTGAGCCCAGAACTCTTGTGGGACCTAGACCATGGCTTCTAAAGGAAAGCACAGCACAGGTGCATAGTTCTTGCTTCAGTTTTCTTTCCCCATCTTCCCAGGCTCACTTTTCCATGCACCAGTATGCCTACAAACTCTGATTAGTCCGTTCTTCCTAGACCTGTAGCAGTGGGCTGTCTGCCTCCTTCTACCATGCTAGCATCTGTACACCTCTGCCAGGATGAATGATTTGGGTCTGTCAAAACCTTGGAAAATACTTGTTACCCCAGCCCACTCCCCTCCCTGAAGAATCAGCAGGGCTGGAAGTACCGATGCCTTCTGCAATCTATGCTCTTAAAAATGACAAGGAATTAACTGACCTGGGTCTTCCAAGAAAGCTCCTAAGCTAGCACAGGCTGCCCTGAACCCTAGCTGGCACCAGAGTTTTCCTATAACCACCTGAAGAATTCTCTGGCTAGATGACCTTATGCCCCAGCTTTTCTACTGAGGTCTGGGTGGGGGTCAGCCCCATGTATTTAATGCCCTAAGTGTTCACAGGCCTCACCCCAATCATCAGGCAGGCAGCCAGCAGGTGGAGTGGATGGTTCAGGCGTTCAGAAGGGCTGCCAACACAGAAGGAGGGACACAGGATGCCTTATGGTTGGTACTTCCAAGAGAGATGGCTTCCTGAGCATTTCTCTTCTGGCCTTTCTCCTGGCGGAAACATTAACACCCCTAGCCATAATGCTCTATTCTCCCTGCCCTCTACTGTCACAGTCACCATACAGGGAGCTGGGGGAACCCATTCCTCACTGAGGCATCATACTAGACCTTGTACAGTTCCTGGGTTTCAAAATCACACTTCACTCTTTCATATTACCTCCTCGCCTTCTTCCCAGCAGCAGGGTTCCATCTCGTGTGTTTGTGTGTGTGTGTGTGTGTGTGTGTGTGTGTGTGTGTGTGTGTGTGTGTGTGTGTGTGTGTTCTGGCCAGGGCTCTGGAAGGAGAGCTTTCCTTGTAGTTCCCTTCCTACAGCAGGGCCCACCACAGCTCACAGCAGTAGAGTCAGCAGCATCTGGCTTGGGTTGGTCTGTGCAGATCTGGAATCCAAACAGTTTAAAGAGTTATGACTCCAGGAACTGTGGATGGCAACGTTTTCTATTATTAACAGTTCCAACTTTCCCATCTGGCTGTTTTCAGAGTGAAAGCTGGAGATTACTGTCAGCATTAATTACAATCAGGTGCACTTTTCCTCCACTCCTTGTTGTCCTGACGGTTTCTCACACAGCAAGAAATCCTTAAAATGCATGTGCCTTGAAATGTAGCGCATAAATCGTGCTGCTGGTGAGAGCAGCTGTCAGCCGCTTGAGCTCTCCCTGGACCTGGGTGACCCTCCCCAAGGTCACGGACACTTCCTCAGGTGGAGAGGTCCACTGCAGTCCTTGGCTCTCCCCAACAGGAAATGTCAAGAGAATCAGTTACTTTGTGAGATTTCTAGCACTTCCTGCTTCTAGGCTCACCAGAGCTGCTTCACAGCCAGTTGTGAGGAATGTCTGTCTTCAGAGGGCAAAGTCGCCAAAAAACAAAAACACAAAACAGACACACAAACAAAACTGCTTGGTCAAGCCTCAGACCCCACAGTCCCACCTGCTCGTTGCTTCTCCTCTCACTAAGCCTCCCCTGGCTATTTCTAGTCAGGGTGTGAGAACACCCCATGTTGAAATGGTTTTTTTCTCTTCAGGTCCTTCTATACATATTTACATGCTTGTTACTCACATTCTCTGGCAGTTTCCTTTTATTGCTCTCATTATTTTTCTTCTCAAACTTTACAAACATGAATCCTTAGGATTAACCACTCTCAGGGACCATTTTTTTTTTTTTTTTTTTTTTTTTTTTTTGTATAGACATCTGAATTTAATTCTAATTCGCCATTACAGGATTTTATTTATTTCTTCATAATGGCTGTGCTAGTAAATGTCTGTCTCCACCATTGATAACTGGGGGACTCTGAGTAAGCTGAATGTATAAACTTTAGATCTTCACTGTTCCTCAAAAGGTCCATGCTTGTCCCCAGATGGTAGAACCTTTAAATGGTGGGATCTAATGGGAGGTTATTAGGAATCACCCCAGAAAAGAGTTTTGCCCCTACATCTTTCCTTGACTCTCTTGTTCTAGTGAAGGAGAGCTTCGTGACATGATGCTTAAACCCACTGAGCTTATACAGGTCTACAAATTGGGGTCATTTACAAAGTAGCTGGGACGGCTTAGAAAAGAAGTGACAAGATGAAGCTGGTAGTATGAGAGTGTTTCCAGGAGTATGTGGCATCATCTAGGCTACAGGAAGAAGGACCAATGGTATTAATATTATAGGGGCTTTTTCTCGGAGGAGGAAGGAAAGAATGCTGTTGTCAACTACATTGTGGAAGTGTTATATGAACACCATGCTGCTGACACTGTCATCTTTTCATGAAGTCTGGTCTTCATAGGCTTTTCTTGTTATGTGGGGCACATTCATTTTCGAATTATTTGGTTTTATCTCCCAAGCTACTGAAATATAGAGTTCTAGTGTCTGTAAAAGAAAAGTCTAACCTAGTGTCTGTGTTCCATTCTCCACCTTCCTCAGGCACACCACTTTCAAAACAATGAACTTGGTGGGGGTGGAGGTAAGGAGGGAAGTCCTGAAAGAGCCATGCAGGAATCACTTCCTCAATGAGACAGAGCAGAAGAATTTACCACAACCACATTGGTTGTGTTACTAACTCCGCCCAGGCTATGACTTGCCTGACTTCACAGGGCCCATGTCTCTTGCCTGTATGAATTCTATGCTGCTAATTCTTCGGCCCATTCCACCTTCTGCTAGCTGCCTTACCATGCTGCCTGCAGCCCTTATACAGTGGCTATTAACCACAGCTTAGTCAGGCTATCACAGCCATCTCTCAGATGAGTTCTCTAGCTACATTCATAATCTCGGTAGAATAAATGAAGTTTTTGACAGTTAATTTATTTCCCTGATCTATTTCAGATGTCTCCGCAGACAAAGCACTGGGTTAGTCCTGCCGGTTGTCTTGAATCGGATATTAGGTGAGAACACTTCCGGACACCCATCACTGAGGAGTGCATTAATTGTATTTGCACACAGTTATAGAGTTCAGCAACCTTCTGAGCCTGTAATTTTTCTACTTCTTTAAATGCAATGGGCATGCCGAGATATAGAAATGAGCTAGCTCTGTGGATGTGCTTAGAGCTGGTGCACTCATCCCTGTACTCAGAACTGTGGAGGAAGCATCAATCCCGCAGAGTAGGGAAAATAGAGTATGTAGATGGATAGCTTAGCCCAATGCTCCCTTTCCAAAATCTTAAACAGTCTTGTACAAATGTTTGTATTTTTAAAGTTGGCAAGTCTTATTTATACTTATTTCTACTTTAGGAGGCATGTCTCCACTTGAGCTTCTGTCTCATGGGCTGGGAAGTATGGATGGAAACATAATACATGAGGAATCCTCTGAGGTCTGTAGGGCCCACAAGAGAGGTTATTGTCTGAATGAAAACAAAATTCTGATATAGATGTTATGGTCCCAGGTATACCAACTCTGTGGGCAGCTCTTGCACTGGAGAAGCCATAGATGTCTCTGGGGTGCCACTGTTAAGGGGATTCCCTGGACTGCCTGGCTACCCAGCTGCCTTCACGTGAGGGAAGGAGGCACCCTGAACTGGTAATAAAGATTGATGTAGTATCTAGAGTCAGACAGATTATATCTCAAATCTGCACCTGCTACTAACGTTGGGGTGGATATACAAGGTTGCCCAATCTTAGAACCTCTGTGTGTGAAGTGGACTTCAGGCAATTTCAAGGACTTGATAAAATAATGAATATAAAACTTTTATGATTGTTTCAAAGCCTGGCAGAGAGAAGTGGCTTTGTGTGTAGTATCTTTATTATTATATCCCACACTGCATAAGGAGACAGGATCCACACCGAGTGACTTTCTTCTTGCTGGGGCGTTCCCTTTTTCTAGACCAGCCAGTAGAGTATAATACTGTGAAGTATTTGAGGTGACATGGCAAATGCCCACTGAGTTACATCAAACAGCATGTATTTATTTTCTGGATTTACATGGGTTATGAGTATGGGCACTGCTTTACTTGAACCCCTATGTTTAGGGTTGTACAAAGCTGTAATCAAGGTGTTGGCTGCCCTGCAGCCTTGCTTGGAGACAAGAAACAAATCTACCTCTAGACTCACTCAGGTCCCTGCATATGTTGAATCCATTACAACTGAAGAACTGAGAACATTTTAACAACCAAAAAGTGTTCCTAGCTCCAAAAACTGTCTGTTGTTGTTTCTAGCTCCTGCTCCTAAACATAGTTCTTTGTCACTGCTGTGTGAACTTTTCTGGAAGACTTTTTCACAATGTAGCAGCTAGCTGCTTGCTTCTTCAACAGCAACAGAAAAAAGGAAATCCCTTAACATCAGACGAGTTTCTATACCCTAATTTCCCCACGACTTTCTCATTCATCTTTTTTATATTCCACTGATCTGGTAAAAAACAAGAAACTGATCCCTCTTACACTCAATGAGAGGAGGGGATAATAAGGCAACCCAGAAGTCTGTCTGTACAATTGGCAGAGCCTGCAGAGGGCAAGAATTGCAAGTATAGTTGATTAGAGTTGATATCCATGCTTCACAGAGTCTGTCTGACCCGACTAGCAACCTCCATCTTCAGCATATTGTTAAGTCATTTCATCGTCAACAGCAGCTTAAGTTCTCTCACATTTCATCGGACTTCCTGTTCATGCCTCTTTTCCATTTCCATAGCTTTATGATTATATCGGGTGCATCTAAACAAATGCACCCAATTTTTTCCCTTTTTTTTCCTGAGTCAGGATCTTGCCACATTGCCCCAGATGGCCTGGAACTCACCATGTAGACCAGTGTTCTTGAACTCACAGAGAGCCACCCACCTCCACCTCCCAGGTGCTAGAATTAATGCCAGTCTCTGCTTAATTTTTTAAAAAATGTATTTAAAACTGCATGTGTATTTGTGTGTGTGTGTGTGTGTGTGTGTGTGTGTGTGTGTGTGTGTGTGTGTGTGTGTGTTTGACTGTAGATACCAGCAGAAATCATAGGCAACAGACCCCCAGGAGCTGGAGTTAGAGGTATGTTCATGTCCCCACCAGAGTGGGTGCTTGAGAACCAAACTCAGGTCTTCTGCAAAAGCAGTACATGTTTTGAACTGCTGAACCCTCTCTTCAGCCCCAATCTGCCTGTTTTAAGATGAAGTCATTAGCATATGTAATTCTGTTTGCCAGGTACAGGGATTATGATATGGACATTGCTTGGCCATTATTCTCTCCTTTCTCCCCACTAGAAATCAGATGAGAAGATTCAGCCACTTCTGAATTAACTGGTCTTACTAATAATCTTGATATGCACTCAGTTTGAGAACAATGATCTACACTAATAGGAATCTATAAAATAAAAGGTTAAAGTAGAAAATTATTGTGATGGTTAAATTGAATTTAAAAAATATTAAAGAGTCCACCAGGGTAAGTGACAATGTTTCTAATTAGAGTTTCTGAAGTCTGTGTTCTGTCAACCAATGCAGCAAGAAGGTCAATGCATTTGAAAAAACTCTAGAGAAGATTGAGTTGGAAGATAAGCTAAGGCCACCGATACTATGCAGAAATGATGGACCTCAGGAAGACACACCTCAGCATCCTATGAATCGGGATATAAGTCATGAGATTCTACAGACAGAGCACATCAGAATGCTTTGTAGTTACCAATAAACACCCACAGCTAGACAGTGAGGAGATTCTGATTATGTGACTCACAGAAGCACAGGGCTCCAAATGCCCTAAGTCATAGAGGTTGTCTTGTATAGGGCATTTGCCTGGCCAAGTTATTACCATGTATAATCTAGAGCAGTGACTTGGAGCCAGCCATTGGATGTAATAATATGTAGGGTCTGCTGTATATTGTAGGGATTAGTTGGGGAAAGCTTTTTTTTTTTCTTTCCAGAACCATTACTTTCTTATTTATTGGTTCAGAGTACTTCCTTATTTGGAGGAATAAGCAAAGATGTAGAAAGACTATAATGTTATAAGATTAATTAAATATTTGAGCTCTGATCATGGCAATACAAAGAATGAATTCATTTTCCCCATTTCCATTGGAGCCTTGAGATAGTGGATTAAGGAAGAAGGTATAAACATTAGCTGCATCAGTACCACCTGGACATCTTGTAAACCTACAGATTCCTTGGCTCTACCCAAGAGATTTAGCTTAGGGATAGAAATCTGTTTTTTTATCATGCAGTGCTCAGGAAACAAGAGGTAGAAAGGTAGAAGTTGATAGAACAGTGGCATATTTCAAGTTCACTTTTTCTGAAGTTCAACCCAAAGAAGCAAAATGGACTAGATAAATTAATATCATTCAGAGGGCAAGGGGGAGAGCATAGCCCCAAATCATCTATATTTCTAGATAAGAGCCCATACCCACATAGTGCATTCAGCCTAAATAACTAAATAACTAAGGATTTTTATTGTGGTAGGATGCAGTGGGCCTGCATGGCATGCTGGACTAAGGTAATCATTCATGGTGTCCTATTGGACAAGGCCAGAGAGAGGCTATGACACATATTTGGTACTAAACAGCCACTAGAAGCAGGCGGGAGACCTTATCAGTCAGAGGACGAAGGCTGGTGATTCCCATGGAGCATTGGCTTAGCTAAAGGTCTGGATTATAAGTTCACCAAACACAAACCTCAGGCTTGTATGTCAATAGGGCTAGAGACACTCAGAAATAATAATAATAATAATAATAATAATAATAATAATAATAATAATAATAATAATAATAAAACACTAAATGGCTAATAGAGGAACCTGCAGAAACCTTGTGTCACAGAAGCTGTACCACTCTACTAAGTACCTGGGTACCTTTCAAACGGGGCAATCAAAGGAGGAAGGAAGCAGAAGGAAGAAAGCTGGAGTAGTTTCTGCAAGATAGCTCCAATCAGCAGCTTGCAGGAAGATTAAAACAAGTACATCCAAAGGTGAAGTGGTGTGTGTGTGTGTGTGTGTGTGTGTGTGTGTGTGTGATCTGTTTTATGTGTGTGGTGTTGTGAGTGAGAATATGCAGGTATGGTGACCATGAGTGCATGGGGAGGACATTCAATGTCTTCTCTTGCTATCTATCTTATTGGGGGTCTGTCACTGAGCAAGCTGCTTATTGTCATGGTTTTGCTGACTAGCCAGTGAACTCCTGGGATCAGCCTGTCTCTACTGAGGTTAAGGACACACACAACTATAGTTGGCTTTTTATGTGGGCTTAAGGAATCTGAACTCAGGTTCTAGTGTTTTCAGAGCAAGCCGTCTTACCCACTGAGATCTCCCTGTTCTTCAATTAAAAAGATAATATATTTACAATGACCAAGATTTGGGGGGATATGAAGACAATGACAAAATTGAAAGCCCAAGTTTTGTCAATGTCTCCAGAGCAGTGGCTGCCTGTGATACAGATGATAAGGAAAGTTCCACAGGGCTTAGTGGCAGCCCATAACTCATGGGGTGGTCATACTGAAATATGCTGTGTCCCAGCTCTAGTAAATGAGTACAAGAACAAATTCACAATTGATAAGTGACAATCATCCTTTCTCCAGCCCTAGAAATAAAGTAAAATATCTGACTTTCATTTGAGTTGTTAGCAATTTAGCAATGTAATTATTCAATCTCTATGTAAAATGGGGCTACAACAATTAGTGTTTGGCTGAAACAGGCAGGAGAAGCAGGGAAAGGAACAGGTACCAAATTTTTTAATGAATAGTTTTTCCAGATTGTTCACTTAAAGACTCCATTCTCATTTTCCTATTTAGTGGTGCACCAGAAACCATCAATTAGTGAAAACACTTGAGAATAAAGTGCCTATTCCAGCTCACTGAATTTACTGGTACACCCCAACTTCCATGGAAAATTCTTTTCTTCTCACTCTTGTAAGGAATGTATCAAAAATGTCAACAGTTCACATCTGTCACAGAGGATTAGTCCCTTTTTGTTCCTCACTTTTAATTGGTCTAAACACTGGTCCTTACTTAGCATTAGATAGCCAGTGTTGGTTATTAAATCAAAGATACAAAGTGTAATTTACTTCATTTTCCTTAACAGATACCTCAGATAATTGGAAGTCTTCATTAACATGTGCACTGTAATTACCTATTAAGATCAGAATTGTGAAACATAAAATTTTATTTCAACAAAAAATAAACACGTAAAGACATTATAAATTTGATCAGGCACCCGTGTAGAGTTAAGTCTCACTTCTGAAGACTTTATAGTCAGAGCTATAACTGTAGCCATGAGATGTGAGCCTCAGCCTAAGACAGGTGTTTCCACTCTTGTCAGACACTTATCTTAATGCACTGTACAGTTAAGCCTATAAAATGAGGTGGGAATTTCACTAGGGCAGATCTGAGCTGACCCATAAAATGCATTCAGCTCTGTGTTTGCACTGTTGTCTGTGTGAACCCACATGAATCTTCTAGAAATATTAGCAAGGACATCAGTCTCCATAATGTGTATGAATAGCCGTGCATATGCATATGTGCATCTTTAAAATAATGGGGAATATTCATAGAGTTATAAAACATGCATTTCATGCTTTGAACTCTACTATCCTATCAGACACTGAAGAGATTTGAAATCAACTGCAAAAAGATTTTAGTCATGGTTAAAGAAAACGGGCACCTGTGAAATTCATAAAGGACAGTTCAAGGCTGGAATGCCCCAGAACTATGCTCACAGATTTTCTAAAACAGGACAGAAGGTTTGTCACAGCCCCTGTAGCTAATTTATGAGGGTCATGTTATTAAATATAGTCTGACTCATGTGACTCCAAACATCAGAGCTAGAGCCCCTTCTTACTTTGTGCAAATTTTCAGTATTGTGGCTTTCCATGCATCTGCCCATGGATTACAGACTCAGACTCCTCTTGGGCCATAGCCCCCTTTCTTCCTAGCCCAAGTCACACTGTTCTTTACAATTTCTCCTTAAAGTATCAGATAACCTTGCTTTGGAACCTCCTCTTGTGTCATCCTCCTGCAATGACCCCTCGATGCAACCATAATATAAGAATATCATTTCTCTTTGCAACAGACAGAGACCATTACAGAAAACTACAACCAATCAAAATGCATAAATGTAGAGCACAGTCCCAAATGATGCAGCAACAGCACAATTCCTGTACCTAAGGCTCAAGGAGCATGGAGGAAGAGGAGGATGGAAAGACTGTAAGGCCTACAGGAAAGGGGAGTATTTTGTGAGACTGCTAGGAATGTCAGAAGCCAAACCCAGAAAGTCTCATCAGCATTACTGCCCAAACATGAGCTGAACAAGGATGATGTCAACAGACATGCTGATGTGGATGGGGGGAGGCTGTGTGGTGCTCAACTCTACACAAAGAACAGGCAAATAAGGAATTTTACTCTTTCATTTTTTCCTCACTAAACTCAAACTTGGTACCTAAATATACATTTGAATATTTAGGAATCTGTTCCCAGTGAAAGAATAGAGAAAAGACTCAAGTCATTTTCACTTACTTCTGCCCCTTCTGTTTGATTAGTGCCTAATCAAACACAGGAAATGTTCAATAAGTACCTGCTGAGAATGAATGAATAAATGAATCAATAAGGAAAAGAATAATGTGAAAAAGATCTGATGTAAGCTGGATCTACCTTCAATGATGCTGTTAGCAACAAGCACCTTCATGAAATGTATTCATGAAATAGTCTTATCTGTGTGTTTTAGGGTGTATCTTTCATTCTTCCTAAGTATTCATTTTTAATTTATTTCAGTTTTATACTGCAATTAGTATATAGGGTTACTGTTCATCTTTTTTAGTGATTTTTTAAAAAAATATTCTATGTAAATAAAACTTAATGCCCTGTCTATACTATTGGGCATCACAAATAGTTCAAACTTAAAATAGGAGAACTGAGTGGGATTTTAAGTAAAATGTGTGTATTTTCAGCATCTTTTTTTTAAAGGGTCATACTGTTATTTGTGTTATTGTTAATTGTTATAGTTATATTCTTTTCCAAAACTGTGGAATATGAATATATTTTCAAGCCCTTAGTGGAATTTCTGGGGAATTTCTCTGTTACCTCTTTATTCTTCAGTGTTATAGCATAAGGGTATTAGTATAAATGTATACCAATATGTATAAAGCAGAGATATTGAACTTAAAAGCTTGTGCTAGGACATAATTTGTGTTTTTTCATTGGGATTACACACTGAATCTCCCCTTCAACAGTCACAATCTGACCCATTGTGTTGGCTTTATAGACTAATACAAGCAATTTGATAACAAATATAATATTGAATACTCTGACCTCCTTCACTTATCACAGAGTAGTTTATAAATTATAAATTCATGTCATTGTTCTAATACTTCTGCACCACACTCTCTTAATTATCATTTCTCACCTTGCCTGCTCTATAAGACATCATTGGATGTTAAGAAATCTTAGCTGTGACTGGTATAGTAGAACACTGACATATGAAATGATTGTCATCCCTCTCATTGGTAATAATAATCATCTTAGGCAAGAACTTCACATTTTTTCATGTTCTATAATTGCAAAATAATAATCTTAGCAGTGTCCATAATATAATGAGAAATATAATGATCATTCATTAACACAGTGATTCATAATCTTAACCATTATCATATTATGCT
Source organism: Cricetiscus sungorus (assembly GCA_030556225.1). NCBI lineage: Eukaryota > Metazoa > Chordata > Mammalia > Rodentia > Cricetidae > Cricetiscus > Cricetiscus sungorus. The sequence goes on along the minus strand of JANBXA010000729.1, from coordinate 5,713,123 downwards.
TAATTCTGAAAGTGATAAAAATTATTATTTCCAGTAAGTGAGGATGCAAAAAAACTTAGAACTTGATGGAATAAAGTGAAAATAAGAAATATAATATGAGAATATTTTCCTTGAAATCTATTTAAAGAATTAATTTAAAAAAACTGAAATTACAAAACCTTTACTCACTCATTTGCCTGAGACCTAATATAAAGATAAAATTTCTAAATTGTTGAAAGCATTATTACCTTTACTATATCTTCCTCCCAGTTTCTTTTAAGACTATTTCACCAAGTAACAAGGGAGACATAGTACCAACTGGATCTCTTGCCACCAAATGAGACTTCCAGTACCAGAAATGAGTTACATCTACTCAAGTTATGGCTAAAGGGATCCTGTGGGAACCCCCAAACAACCTAGACTATTGCCAAGGCTATTGTTGGCTCTTAACAAGCTGACAGTAAGACCGTGTTACTGAAGATTCCATGCACATACACCTCATTGAACATGGAGGAGTTGAACTGATGCCTATCTAGAGTTTTACCCTTACTGACTAGTGTTCATAGTACTGGAAGGTAATCTGTACACTACCAAAGGAGAAAGATAAACATCACCCAGCTATAAACTCTTTGAACTACAAGACCTACCTGCAAGATATGCTGGTGCAATAGTTGCATAAAGCTTGTGAGTCTAAACAACCAATATCTGATTTAAGGCCCACTCCATGAGATGGAATCCATAGCTCATACTGCTTGAATGACCATTAACCTGAGACTGGGTAGACCAGGGACCTAGGGGACAACTAACTACTACCATTTCACTAATATGCAATAAAATAATTCTTAACGACATCCTACCACAATCATAGATATGTACTTTGATCAGCCACCATCTGAGAAGCTTCCTCCTACAACAAATGGGAACAAATACAGAGATCCACATCCAGAAAATATGCAGAGAGTGAGAGACCTTGGAACAATCAGCCCTAAAATTGATGTCCCTATTGAATACCCTGCTCAGAGAAAAGAGAACTCTTCAAAAGAGAAGGCAGAAAGTATGTGAGAGCCAGAGGAAGTGAAGGACATCAAGAAATCAAGGCCTTCTGGATACAATAGGGCTGGTGCACATTTGAACTCACAGGGACAAAAGCAGCATCCATAGAGCGAACATATTTATGCAACTAGGATCTTAAAGCAGAAAGGGGAAGTTGGCATATGCCTACTTCATACCTAACCCAGAAGCTATCTCCAATTGATAGAATTTTGTGAACAAAAAAATAGTTTTCTCCAAGGGAGTCTCACTAAAGAAACAAACCACTCTTAAGTATGGACCTATGCCCAGCAGTAGATGACCAACACAAAACAAACTCAGTGGCATCTTTGGAGGTTAATTGTCTCATGTTAAGTCTAGCATTTTGCTTTCATACCTTACAGGTCATTTGCATTTATATTATGGCTTCCCCTTTACATTTTTATGAGAGTCCTCTGTGTGTCTTTCTTGTGGCTTGTGCCTTTTCTCTTTTTCTCTTTATGACTGTAAGTTGGTGGTTTTGCAAAACTCATAACAGTGGGAGTGAATGTATCTCTGACTCTTTTGTCTACTTTGGGGACTCTTTCCCTCCTATTGGGTTGCCTTTTCTGGCCTCTATATGAGCTTTGCCTTGTCTTACTGTATCTCATTTTGTACTTTGATATTCCACCTTACACCTGTCAGAATGGCAAAGGCCAATAACACAAGTGACACCTCATGCTGGTGAGGATGTGGAATAATGAGAACACTCTTCACTGATGGTGGGAGTGCAAGTGTGTACAACCACTATAGAAATCAATATGGTGGCTCCCCAGAAAGATGGGAACAGATCGACCTTAGGACCCGGCTATACCACTCATGGGCCTATACACAAAGAAGGCTATTACAAGGACACTTGTTCAACCATGTTCACTGCCACAGTATTCATAACAGCCAGAAACTGGAAACAACCTAGATGTCCCTCAACACAAGTATGCATCAAGAAATTGTGGTACATTCACATAATAGAATATTACTTAAATTGTTTTTTAAGGAAATAATATGAAACTTGCAGGCAAATAGATGGAACTAGAAAAAAATTAACCCGAGTGAGGTAATCCAGACACAGAAAGATAACTATGGTATATTTGCTTATATGTGGATATTAGCCATTAAATACATGATAACCAAGCTGCAATCTATATGCCAGAGAGGTTATGTATGAAGGAAGGGATTAAGGGGGTCACACAGATTTAAGCTGGGAAGGGATGAAACAGGAAGATCAGGTGAGGAGGGGGGTAGGGTTGAGGGAGACAATTCAGAGAAAGACAGCAAGAATTGAGGGGTATTTGAAGGATGATATAGAAACCTAGTGAAGCAGAAACTTCCAAAATACCTGAATGTGATGCTAATGAGGACTCCTAATAGTGGGACACACAGAGCCTCAACTGGATATCTCTTGTTACCAAACTAGGCTTCTGGTAGTAGGAATGGGTTTCTCACAACTCATTGAACATGGACAAGTTGATCTGGAACCAACATGACAGATGATTGAGAGATAGATAGATAGATAGATAGATAGATAGATAGATAGATAGATAGATAGATAGATGGATAACAGAGGATGGATAGATGATAGATAGATAGATAGATAGATAGATAGATAGATAGATAGATAGATAGATAGATAGATAGATGACAGATGATAGATAGGACAGATAAATGGGTAGATGGATGGATGAATAGATGGATGGATACGTAGATGATAGGTAGATAATAGACAATTTCTTGTTATATATTATATAGATAGTTTGAATTAAATATTGTAGTTTTATTCCTTGTGATTTGAACTCTATGTTGTCTTAGACTTTATACCAGGTTAAAAAAATCTGGCTCAACTAACCATTACAGGACTCTACTAGGTGCCAAATAATATCACTTTTAGTTGTTTGCTGTTGTTGTTGGAGAGATTCTATCTCTAATGTCCAGAGATTAATTTGATTTCAAATGTTTACCAGCAGAATAGAAGGGAAATCCAAAGCAGTAAGAGACATTCAAAAACAGACCAGCAGATGAAGACAAGTGGGTGTGAAGGGAGCTGTGTGGATAAGGACAACCCACCAGGGTTACATCCCAGGCCTCTTGAAGAAGATTGGAGATAGAGCTGCAGACCACAGGTCATCCTCGGATAACTTCTGTGACCCTTCTTGCATTCCAGACAGTTCTTATACTGACTCTGAGACAGTGCACCTTCATAGACACAAGTGTTCTTGTACAGAGGCTGGCGCTGCCAGGGGCTTTTGTTTTTATTTCCTTAGCTATTAGTCTGGCCTGGGGAAATGATAAGTCCACCCGCACGTCTGCCTTTTCATGCAAGCTTTAAGAGCAGTGAGGTTTTGGCAATAGGACAGGAAGGACATTTCTTGCTTTCTTAGAACATAGTCCTTCCCCTGCTTTGAGCTTTCCCACTCTGCACACCAATGTCCCCTACAACTCTTTGCATAGTGGGATCTATATAAATCACTGTAAATTTAAAAAACAACAAAAACAAAAAATGAGAACATGAATTTGGGAGGGGAAAGTGAAGAGGGGTGGAAAGGATTGGAGGGGAATTATTGGATCAAAATACACTATATACATTTTTAAATTATCAAACAATCCAACAATTTCAATCAGCATCCACCGAGAACAGCTTCTAAGGTGAGCATTTGAGTTCCTCGCCAGCAGTGTGTGAAGGCTGCTCTGCCTTTGAAATATAGCCAGTTGATAGTGGCTCCACAGCTTTGTGAACCCGAAAGTCTTTGTACCTGGAACTGTTACAGTTGACTGTCAAAATCAGAAGGTCCTTAATTAAATTTCAATTTCAAAAGAAATAAAAAACATGCAGCTTTTAGTATAAGTGATATACAAATGTGTATCTGAAATTCGTCACCCTGGTGTCCTTTGTTTTACCTGGAAACTGACTCATAATTCATGATCACCATAATTAATTAAACATTTGCAGTATGGCTTGTTTAAGTCTGTCTTCTCTTCACAGCTTGTGGTCTTTGTCATAATTATGTTCTCATCATTTATCCCAAAGTGGCCATGTGATAGCAGCTCTCGAGGCATTTGTGGGATGAATAAATGTCTACTCTGAAATGGAGAGTCATTGCATGCCACTGGGAAAATGCTTCAGCAGCTTAGTTACTGAGCAGAGCAGTATTCTATAGCTAAGATTCAGGCCCAGATGTACTCCCCTCCCCCCCAAAAAAAACCTATTATTGCCCACTTCGGAAGCTTTCATGTTATTGCTATATAAAGAAAAGAGATGCTGTATGTGTCCTTTCACCCATGTGTAAATAGTAGGCTCTGAGAGCAATAATAGCAGTACTGTTGGGGGCACTTGGCTGGAGATAACAGCACAGTTCTGATGTCTGGTGATAACAGTTGGGGATGCAAAGGGTCTGGGTGCCTGGCCCATCTAAGAGAAGACAGTCTGCTTTCACTTTGTTACATATAAGCACTAGATGGAATTCAGCCTTCCAACATTCCCCCAAGAGGAGGCTGCTATGCCTTTTAAATGATCACTGGAGAAACATCAGCCCATCAGATCCGCGTACAGGGAAGAGATGCAGAATAGACACATGGAAGAGATAGCACTCAACCGATTACCAGTTCTTCCCCCACCACCATGCATGCCCAGGGTCTTCTTTGAAGTCCATAGAAGTGCTGCCTAAGCTAGGAAAAGTATAAAATAATTTAATCAAGTTTACATAAGGCAGCCTACAAATTATACATCTTACCAGTTTCAAAAGTCTCGATTTAGCTAAGCAAAACCAGGCCCATGAAAATAATACCTTATGTTCTCCTGGCTGTGAGGGTTTGTTGCTGGTTCTCCTCCATTGGTTTATTTTTTAAAAAAAATAAGCAAAAGGCTATTTGCAAATAAACAGATCTTTAACTGTATGTATTAAAATACACATCTATCAACTGTTTGAGATCTATGTGAAAATATGTGAAGGCGCATTTTATTTATAAGTTAAAAACAACATTCTGGTATAGTGTCCTGGGGATTTTTTATAATCCTCATTTGCCTGGATGTATCAACATTTCTAGGTCCTTTGTGTATATTATCTCAATTAACCCCCACAGCTCCTTAGGAGAAAGGTACCAGTTCTTTTCACTGAAATGGAAGCTGGGCTCCAAATACCTGTGACCTGCTGCCACATTCTCTAGATCTTCTTATGCTCTCCCTTAGTAGCTTTTTACTTCCCTAGTTCTGTGTTTACTGCAGGCTATGTATACTCACATCTAAAGATTCTGAGCAATGACTGCAAATAAGAAAGCATGTCATGTTTGTCTTTCTGGGTCTGGATTACATCACTCAACATAATCTTTTCTAGTTGTATCAATTCACCTGCAAATTTCATCATTTAGTTTTTCCCACAACCACATTTTCATTATCCACTCATCAGTTGGTAAACATTTAGGTTCTTTTCATTCCTTAGCTATTGTGAATAAAGCAGCAATGAACAAGCCTGAAAAAGTATCTGTGGGGTAGGATGTCATTGGATATATGCTGAGTCACCTGATGAAATTATTTTTAGCTTTCTTCGAGTGCTCCTCCATGCTGATTTTAAGAGTGCCTATAGCAGTTTGCAGCCCCATCAACAGCAAATTAGGGTTCCCCATTCCCCAAATCTTTTCCACCATTCATTGTGAGTTGTTTGGTTTCTTTGGTTGTTTGGTTTGGGTTGTTTCATCTTAACTATTTTGAGAGGAGTAAAATGAAATCTCAGACTTGTACGAGTTTCATTTCCCTGAATGCTAAGAATGATGGACGTTTTTGAGGCACTTCTTGCCTATTTTTATTTCTTCTTCTGAGAAAAAACTATTCATATCCATATCTCATTTTTGGAATGGATCATTTGTTGCTTCTGCTTTTTTACTTTTTATTTGACTTGTTTACATATTCTATATACTAATTCTCTGTCAGGTGTGAAGCTGGGAAACAGCTTCTCCCACAATGTGGGTTTGCTTTTCACTCAATTGGTTATTTCTCTAGATGTGCAGAAACTTTTCAGTTTTATGATATCCCACTTGTCAATTGTTGGCTTTTATCCTGGCCAAGTGGAGTCCTACAGAATGCCCTTTCTTGCACCTATGTCATATAGGGTACTGCTTATGTTTTCTTCTAGCAGTTTCACATTGAGGTCCTTGATTCATTTGGAGTTAGTTTTGTGTGAGGTAAAAACATACAGATCCACTTCTTTTAGACTTTCCAATTAAAAGATGTACAGGATTTTTAAGTACTCCCTCATAACCCTGGATTTCTTTGGTGTCTGTTGTAATGTTTACTTATTCATTGCTGCTTTTACTAATTTGGGTTATTTCTTTCTTTTGGTTAGTTGGGCCAAAGGGCAATTTATTTTATATTCTAAAACAACCAGCTCATAGATTTGTTGACTCTTAGTAAATTTTTATGTCTATTTTATTAATTTCTGTTTGTTTTTCTAGACTCTTTATTTGTATCATTATTTGTTTGTTTTCTTTCTGTTTTTTAATGTAAGCATTTAGAGCTACAAATTTTCATGTAGAACTTCTTATAATGTATCCCAGGGGTTGTGTTGTAGTCTGTTTTCATTTTGATTTAGTTCCAGGATTTTTTTTCTTCATTGATTGACTCCTTGACACAGTCATCATTCTGTGATGAATTATTTAATCTCCAAGAGTTTGTGTACTTACTATAGATTTGTTTGCTTTGGTTTTCAGTTTTAATGCATTGGGGTCAGATGTAATGTGCTGAGTTATCTCACTCTGTCGAAAGTTGTTATGATTTCTCTTGTGTCCCAGAATTTGATCTATTTTAGGGAAGTTTCCATAGGCTGGTGAGTAGCATGTATATTATTTTGTATTGGAGCAAAATACTCTGTCATTATCTATTAAGTCCATTTTATGTCATCTAATTTAGATTTTCTATGTCAATTATTGTCCAGCTGTTCTGCTTATTAAAAAAGGGGGAATTGGAATAACCTGCTATTCATAGATTGCTGTTAATATCCATCTTTATTCATGTACAATTTTTATAAAAATTATCCTAAACATATGTTTAGGATAATAATGTCTTCTTTTTATTGTTCTCTTAATTAGAATAAAGTTTCCTTTCTTACCTCTTAGTTTTAGTTTAAAGTCTGTTTTGTCAAATATTAGGATAGCAAGGTTGATTGTTTCCTTTGATCAGAGTACTTTTTCCCTAACCTTTCACTTTAAGCTAGTGACTTTCTTAAAACTATGAATTTCTTGTGGACAACAGAAAAAAATGGATTTTGTTTCTTAATTAAGCTATCATGTGAATTTTGACTGAAGAATTAAGACAATTAATATTAAAAGATACTGTTGAAAGATTGCAGTTATTTTGTTGTATGTGTTTTTGCAGTTTTATTTTATTCTTAGTTGAACTTTGTGTTTTGGCAATTCTCTCTCTCTACTCTCTGGCTGTGCTTATTTTCCTCTTTCTGTCTTAAATGTTATTTCTGATATCCTGTTGTTTGTGTACTAGATATGATTTTAACCTGTTTGGATAATGTAAGTTTTTACTTAATTTTCAGCTATGGCAGACAAGTTCAGGTACAGTAGTCTAGGTTGGCAAGTATGGTCATTTGTGATTCGGATGGAAGAAAGGTGTTACTAGAATGGGACATCAATGAAATAGGAGGAAGGAGGGAGGCAAAGGACTGAATAGGGGAGGGACAACTAAACCTAAGGGACATTTGAGGCCATTTACAGAAACCTAAAAAAATAGAATATATCTTCAGCCTTCATCCCTACTAAGCAGTATTCATATTACTGGAAGGTAGTCTGCATACTAACAAAGGAGAAAGATAAAGAACGACCCAGCTACAAACTGTTTGATCTACAAGAGCTGCATACAAGACATGCTGATGCAGTCATTGCACAAAGCTTGCAGAACTAAACAATCAATATCTGACATGAATTAAGGCCCACTCCATGAGATGGAATCTATATCCAGTGTTGCTTGGGTTGCCAAGAACCTGAGATGAGATAGGCCAGGGACCTAGGGGAACACCAAATACTCTTCTGCTAAGGAGATAGCAATAAAACAACTCCTCAGAACATTCTGCTATACTAAGATGCATACATGTTCAGCTATCATCAGAGAAGCTTCCTCCTACAGAAGACGGAAACAATTATACAGATGCCCACAGCCAGACAACATGCAGAGTGAGAGACCTTTGAAACATTAAGCCCTAAAAGTAATGTCTCTACCAAATACTTCCTCTCATAGCTAAGAGAACTCTGCAGAAGAGAGGGCATAAAGAGTGTAAGAACCAGAGGGTTTGGAGGATGCCAAGGAATCAAAGCCTTCTAGAGACAATAGGAATGGTGAACTTTTGAAGTCACAGATACCGTGTCAGCATGCACAGGGCCAGCACAGGTCTGCATTAGATGGGATCCTAGAGCTGAAAAGAGAAGTGGACACATGCTCCCATACCTAACCTAGAAGCTATCTCCAATAGATAGCCACTTGCAAATGAAAAGTTTTCCCCAAGAGAGTCTCTCTGGGGACATAAACCACTCAAGTATAGCATTTATTCCAAGCAGTAGATGCCAACACAGAATAAACTCAATGGCATCTTTGAAGGTTCTTTGCCTCATAATGTTAAGTCAGGGTGGGGTTTTGTTTTGTCTTGTTTTGTTTCCTTTGTTTGTTTGTTTGTCTGTTTATTTGTTTGCTTGTTTGTTTGCTTTTCCTACTACATACGCACTTTGTGTATATATTGTGGCTTCCAGTTTGGGATTTTTATGGGATTTCTGAGAGTGTGAACCTATGTGTTCCTGCATCTACATGTATTTCTTGTGATTTTTTTTCTTGGCTTTTCCCTGTTTAGTTGTTTGGTCATGTTTGATTAATTTGTTTTTTATTTATCTTATTACATTTTATTTTATTTTTTTTGTAATTTCTTAAATGCTTGTTTGTTTGCTAAGGAGAGACTAAAATGGTATGAATCCAGATGGAGGAGAGGTAGGAAAGAACTGAGAGGAATAGGGAGAGGAGAAGCCATATCAGAATGTATTGTATCAAAGAACTATTCTTTAAATAACAGGAAAAAATTAAATAGACCCATAATCCCTGGTGAAATATAATCAATAATTAAAAATCTCCCAAATAATTAAAAAATCTCCCAAGGACCAGATGGATTCAATACAAAAGGCTACCAGACATTCTAGGAAGAACTAATGTCAGTACTCCTCAAATTATTCCAGAAAATGCAAACTGAGAAACATTCCAAACTCTTTTTTTTAATGAAATCACTATTAGCAAAACCATGAAAAGACTCGGCAATAAATAAATAAATAAATAAATAAATAAATAAATAAATAAATAAATTGTAGCTCAATATCCCTTTTGAATATACATGCAGACTGTTCCAATAAAATACTTACCGCCTGGATTTAAGAACACATCAAAAATATTACCCACCATGATTAAGTTGGCTTTAACCAAAGATGCAAGGATTGTTCCATGTATATAAATCAATAAATATAATCCAACACATAAATACATTAAAAGACAAAATGTAACACAATCATCTCATTAGATGCAGAAAATGTCTTAGACAAAACCCAATATATTTTCATGATTAATAAAAACAAAAACAACCTGGAGAAACTGTGGACACAAAGGACACAGCAACAAAGGCAATTTATGGCAAGTTCCCAACTAACATCATCTTAAATGAAGAGACACTCAAAGCATTTCCACTAAAACCAGGAACAAGAAAAACATGTCTACTTTCTTCATAGCTGTTGAACTGTTAGCTTGAAGTTTTAGCTATAGCCATAATACAGCTGAAGGAGATCGAGAGGATACAAATAGGAAACTAAGAAGTCAAAGTATCCTTATTTGACAATAGCCGGTTTTTTATACATTAAGACCCTGAAGACTCCACCAAAAAACTTTTACAGCTGATAAATACTTTCAGCAAAGAAGCAAGACACAAAATTTACATGCAAGAATTAGTATCTTTCCTATATAGAAATGTCTAACACACTGTGAAAGAAATCATGGAAATAGCATTTATACAATAGGCTAAAAACATATCTTGGAGTAACATTAAAAGTTTAAGATATTTAAGAAAGAAATTAAAGAAATAATTGCCCAAACAGAATACATCATAGGATCATAGGAAGAATTGAGTTTCAAAAGAAAATGAAATTAATTCAGATGAACACCAAGCTAATGAAACAGATGACATCATATTTGAACCCATTCTGTGCCTTTTTGTCCTGCCTGTATTCTCCCCTAAGCTAAGCACAGTGCTTCTGCTTGCCAAGTAACCACAGCACTGGGCACTATGACTGTTCACACTGTACAAAACACCCAGATTGTCCATGACAGTGACAAAGTTAGAAACACAGTTCTTCTGGGTCCAGAGCTGCTGATTTCTGACTCTTACTTTCCTGTTTTAACTGATGTGATTTCCAGAAATGGAAAAATTCCCAGTCATGAGGCCACAGCAGTGAACAGAGACTTGCTTTCATTACGGTTGGAGCCAGTTCTAATGTTCATGCTGCGTTTACCCTTTAGCCAGTAATAAAGATGGAGCTGTGATCTTGGGTTGGGTGTATGAAGAAGGATTCTAAGTGGTATCCTATATTATTCGTTGGACTATAAATCAAGACATACAGGAGCAGCAGGGGCTCCAAAGTCTATACAGTCCTCAGAGAAGGAGGGATGCTTAAGATATTTCCCTTACAGAAGAGAGAAAAGTTTAAACACATTGAACATAATTAATGTCTGTTTTTGCTTACACAGTGCCTTGTGAATTCTGTGTCAGGGAATTAGAAACACACTAAAAGGTAGAGAGGACAGATACACAAACTCTAATGAAAAAGTTATGTAATTACGAGCACATTGACAATGTTGTTTCATGTTTCATCCACAAGCTTTTATGGAAGATATAAGAATAATTTTAATAACAATACATATGTAAAATGACCACACTGCAGTAATATCATTTAACAAAATGAAGCATCTCTTAGTTTATTTAAAATCAAACCTCATGACGTTCAACAGAGCACGTTTAGTTTACGAATCTCTCAAAATTCTTTTAGTTTCCACCAATGTTCTCTCCCTTGTTTTCTCTTATACCATCTACTTAAATGCATTTCCTAAAATAACCAAGCAATTGGTTATTTAACAAACAAGTTTGTTTGTTTCTGACCCGGTGGTTACATTTAGCAAAGTCTCTGACTTACTGTATTTACTCTAAGGTAATAATCAGATATTTGATTAGATTTCATCTTAACTTTTTAATGCTAATATATAATATAAATAATATATACATAATATATATATATTATAAGAGATATATATTATATATATATCTTCTTGGCAATGCTATACAGCGGGATTGAGACAGAAGACAGCAGAGTTGCCACATCATGTTGCTATAAATCTTTATAAAGGTCCCCATACACATGCACTTGATAGCTTTAGCATGCAACTTTTATGGTTTTCTAAATGCATTTTCTCATTGGGATTGTAAAATGGCTATCTAATTCTGTCATTCCTTCTATATTTAGTAGATAGAATTCTTGAACATAAGTCACTTTGAAGTATACTTCATGAAATGATTACTTTTATTTACCAAAGTTTTTTTTGTTTCTTTTCAGAAAAATGGTTTTATACCTTATAAGTTTCTAAAAGTAAATAATGTTGTTTGAAATCATATAGTTTTGCATAATGAAGATGTTTCAAGACATCCTGTCATTGTTCCATGTGCCTTTTGATATTATCCCATAATAATCCAGGCTTCCATTCTGTGTTCTAGAAGGAAATTCCCAACAGTGGAGTCTAATCTGACTAAAGTGATTTCCCCATGGAGCCCATGCATGAGGAACAGCATTTCCTGAAAACTATCTAGGCAGGTCTTCACACTGTCTTCAGAGAAAATTACAGGTTGATTGACTAAAATGTCTTGGATATTTATGCTTACCTTACTTAAAAGTGCATACTAAAACACAAATAAATATGTATAGAGAAATGGCTTTGTGGAAACAATATAAACCTTGGCCTTTTGTGGTGTTAGTCTTAAAAAGTTTCTTAGAGCTGTGCACAATTGACAATGGAAAACAGAAGTCAGCGAATTGCGCTTTACAGGATATGAAATAACTGTCCTGTTACAGGAACTGACAAAAGTGTCCAATGAGCCACAAATGCACAGCCAGAAGACATGGGGTCCATGGGTCTACAGTGCCATCAGTTACATACAAAGATGTATGTAAATCCACTGGGCCAGACGTGGGGGCTGCTGCTTCATCAGTCCTTCATTCCCAAGCACACACCATTTGCTCAAGAGTGGATTACCAACTCAATGTGAAGGCACTAACAAAGCTCCCTTTCCTTCCATTTCTTTCGACAGTGTAATTTGCTGGCTGTATCAGAAACACGTAATTGTCTCTTAATTCTTCTTTTTTTTTTGTTTTCAGTTTTGTATAATTAGAAATTACCTACATTAAGGAAATTTTCATGAGTGACTTAGGCAAAACACAAAACATAAATTTAGGTCATATTAAATATTAAAATTGTTTAAGTTATAAATTATTTGAAATAGTGATCATGCAACAAGAAACCCGTCACAAAGTAAAAGGATGGTAGAGAAAGTGCTTCTAATATATTATCTTCCTTTTTTCTTCAATTCTCCAAGTCTTTGTTCTGAAGTGCTGCTTCACTTCCCTGAAGCTACTGATAAAGCTATGCAAGAACATCAGAGAAAAATGAATCCAAGATAGGTGCTATCCCCAGGGGAATGGAGTACTTCTTTGTTTTAAATTTCCATTGGAAATCTGAAGATTTTGCATGCAAACATCTTATTTCATGGCACTGCTTCTCAAATTGAGAGATTAAATCTAGCTCCATATAAAGGTTTTTCAATAAAGTAGGTTGCAGGCTCCTGCTTATGGAAAATTGATGCATCATCTGATATGGTTTCAATTGCTAACTTTTGTTTCACAAAGCTGGAAGGAATTTCAACCAACCATTATCTAATCAAGAAAATATTTCCTACCTATCTTGTCTTCAACATAACTTGCTGCCAAATGTAGTTTTGACTATTGTAAATCACTATGCATTTTAACAAGCAAAACAGACTCATGTTTTGCTCAAAAAAAAAGTGCAAATTGTAGAAACGATCCATCATTATCAGTGGAATGCCTCCACTACTGTGCCTGCTGTGGAATCGCTGTGACATAATCTAAAGTGCTCCTTATGTATTTGAATATTTTTTATTGAAGTAGATTTTTTATAGTCTTAAGATACAAACAGCTATTATAATAATTTCATTAAATCTCCCTCTCTATTTAGACTCAATTCTCACTACAAGGTAAAGCACACACTTCGGCTATGTAGTTAACTATGGAATTTCACAGGAACTTGGAGCATCAGTAGTCCTCTGGAGTTCAACATAATATAAAATGCAGGAAGCAAATTAAACAGAAGTTGATATGTGTATATTTCAAATTTTATTTCAATCTATCCAACCACTAGTTTTTACGGGCACAAAGTATGCTTGAGAAAACACCTTAACCTATTATGTTCGCACCTGATCATCCTGGGCTGAGTTCAAGAGGACAGCAATATGTGTAAACAAAATAGGAACTGCTCTGAGGAGGGCTTTCCAAATGCATTTTTAAGCCTTCTGAAACACATGTTCAAGGAGGTGAGCAAACACTGGGGACCCAATGCTAGCTGCCTAGGTTCACTGCCTGCTTAGCTCTGTCACCTGGAGTGAGACACTATCTCCTTTGGTTGACATTCTTGGGAAATGGGAAATGTTTCCAGTCAAAGATGTACATAAGTAATAATGTGTAAATTTCTTGGAAAAGTCCATGACATATGAAAAATACTAATACATGATAGCAAATTTTCTTTATATAGATGCTTCACTAAAATCATTAACTATACTTTCATTCAGTCTTTAAACAAACCCATACTTGTATCTGCAATGGAGATATACAACAATGTCCTCTTAGTTTAGGGGATTGCAGCTACATGGACAGAAACCAATGGAGCAGTCCAAGCATCATGTCTCTATAATTGTTATCACCCATTTACTCACTTTCTCTAGGATACTATCAATAATATGATGACGTGTTTGCTTTGTGGCACATGATGAAGATATGCTGGTCAACAACATACTGCTATCCCCAGAAGCTAATAGTCTAGCAAAGATATCCTAAAATATAATGTATGATTATCCTGGGGAATCTGTTGAGCATTTCTGTGTCCTGATCCTCGTGGTTTTGATTGAGTAATCCTGGATTATGGCTTGGCAGTGTGGTGCTTGCTTCCATCTCAGGTGTTGTGGGATGTGCATACCTCTAAACCACCTCCTGGCTGGATAGGCAGAGATGATTATCAAAGGTGCCTTATGGAAAACAGGAGTGGGTGAACCTACTAGCCCAAACCGGATCTAGATGCAATAAGGGAGTTGAACCAGAAGAGGGAATAAAGCCACAGTGCAATCACTGAGTGGTGGCAGATTATATACTAAAGTTTCCCATGAAACCCCAACCCATGGTCTAGCTGGGCCTCCTCTTTGTGGATCCTCAGAGCCTCAGAAGGAGTTCTCCTCAGACCCTCTTCTTATGGGAAAGGGATGATCTTGTTCTTTAGCTACAAAGACTGAAGCTGATCATAACCTTGAGACAGAATAGAGACCCTTCCTCTCTGTTCCTAGATCCAGTTGTTCAGGGTCTAGGCAGAGCTGTTCTGGTTAGGTAGATGGAGGATCTTACTTGGAATTCCTCACCCTCGTTTCTAGATAGAAGTCTGAGAGGCTGCAGGCTGCTCACTTACTTAATGTTAAGGAGCATACAATGACATGAGAGGCAGTGCAAGAATATTCGTGTGTATGGGACTGGTGGGAACTGGAGGATGGTAAGGCAATATGGGTAGAGTAGGCTCTGGGTGCCTTGAGGTACAGATCCCAAGTTCGACCCTATAGACATATGCATCAGTGTAAGCATGAAAAATAAAAGACCCAGAGACAGATATTGGGGTTCAAGTTTCAAGTTTAAGATCAGAGAAACAAAGCAGCCAAGCCACTAGCTCTTACCTCTGCCTCTGGCTGAAATGGCTTATCCTGTCTTCACAAGCTCTCACCAAACCTCAGACTGTTTATTCTGCCCAGAGTGGCTGGAGAATCACTCTCCACATGAGACCCTTTGCTTTTTATACCACCCTAGTGCTGATTACAGGCATGTGATCCCAAGTGTTGAGATCATCTTTGTGTGAGCAGTTTCTCTGTAGGACTGGATCAATTTTGTGTAGTCCGTGTGGCCTTGAACTAATAGAGATCAGTCTACCTATGAATCCTGCGTCCTGGAATTAAAGGTGTGTGGTTTCTATGGCTAACAAACAAGGCTGCTTTGCTATTTTGATCTCCAGTGGCTTTAATAAATCATAAACAATATACACCTCACCTCAGATAACAAAATAGGCTGGAATGAGTGCACAGTGAAGCTACCCCAGTTCCAAGGACCTGAGAAGGGTAGCACTCTCCCTACTATGAATTCTATCTTCCATAGAAGTGAAGAACTACAAAGAAAAACAGCTTTCAGCCCATTGGGTACATTCACACTCAAGGATGTATTTAATTTTAGCTAAAGCTACATGTTTTATTATGAAGACCAGTGAGATCTCATAATATGACCCTGGACCAGCAGAACCAATACTTGAGATCTTGCTAGAAATACAGACTCTTGGCAGAGTGTGGGGGCAAATGCCTTTAATCCCAGCACTCCAAGAAGCAGAGACAGAAGATTCTAAGATGCTCAAGTTTGAGAACAACTCATCTAACTTGAGGATTTCAAACTAGTCCACACATTAGAGTTGGCCATATCTAAGCAGCTTCCAAGCCTCCTTATGTGTGCCTTCCAGATCCAGGAGTGTGATACCATTGGCTAAGTAAGAGGTCTGGGCTCTGAGGAGTGTGAAGTCATGTTTGGGAAGATGAGCTTTCTCCTTGGTGGAGAGATATGCTCAAAGATGCCAGAGAGCAAGGCACCTATATTTCCAGCCAGTGACGAACTGTGAGTGATTGTAGAGCTTGCCAAGTGCTTTTAACTTCCTTCTTCCTCAAATTTGGTCCTTTCTTTCCCTTAAAGTGCTCTTTTGTCTCCTCTCTGACCTTCTCCTATATCTGGGTTTTGTAGGAACCCAGGTCCATTCTTGAGAGGGGGAGTGTGCATTGACGAAATGAATAGGCAAGAGACAAGATATAGAACTGGAAGGTCAATTGGTGAATACCAGGACCACCCATGTTTATTGTTCAAAGTCTTTTTATATCCCTATCAAAAGAGGGGGAGAAGGCAAAATACTTCCTTACCAATATATAAACAACAAGAATTCCTGACATCAACTGCATGGTTTTGTTTCTCCAGTCATGCTGGTAAAAGAGCAGTGGGGCCATAAAAGCTTACACAAAGATTTCAAAGAAAATACTGAGAGACCAGACTATCTTTTTCAAGATCAGAGTTCATGAAAATATCCCCTGATAAGGTCATGTAGGCATAAAGGTATAAGAATAAATACCAAATTTCACAGAGACACAGGTTAAAGAAGCCAGAGGCATGCAATATCTGCCAAGAATTTATGCAGCAGTCAACACAACCAGTCCAACAAAGATGTCATTAGAGCTGAAGACAGAAAGTCCCTACCATAGAGGATTCCCAAGCACTGGGAAACCCACAACCCACATCCTATGCCCCAAATACACAGCATAGAACTACAGAATTTAATGTTTGCCCTACTAGGTTTAGGTGTTCCTTTTGTCCATTCACTCCTTGTTCTATACATATTTCTTTTCTTTTTTTATGCTGGAGTTGTTTCTCTGATGTTGTGTGCTAGAAGTACATAATTGGGTTCTTGATTGAACAGAGACTCAGTCTCCTGGAGGATACTTTACACCTGGATATTTTAGTATTTCTTCAACTATTTGGCTTCTATACACTCTTAGAAATGTGTGTTGTAAAATGGGCATGAACCCTAGGAAATCAAAAATGGAATGTTATCATTTTCCACATTAAATAACCCCAGAAGCTATGATTTGAAGGCTTTGTCACTAGTCTGGGACTATTGGGGTATTCAGTAAGACATAGGCAGAAAGAAGGCAGGTCGTTTTGATGCCAGCCCCTTCTCTCTTTTATTTGCCTCCTGGCTGCCATGAAGTAATCAAATTTATTCTAGCATATGCTTTTTTGCCATAATACTCTACTAACCATGTTGCCAGAACTATGGGACCAAGAAACCACAAACTGAAATCTCTAAAACCATCAGCTAAAACTTATAAATGGGGACACTTGAAGATGAAAAGCTTCCATACAAAAAAAAAAGACCACTATAATTTGAGCTAAGTGACAGCCTGCAAGTTGGAAAATATTGTTTTAACTTTGGCACAGTGGCTACAACTTAATCTACAGCTAGTTCAGTCAGCATTTATAACTGAACGTTACCAACCTGCTTCTCTAGTAATGTCCCAGCTGCTCAGGACACAACCTGATGGGAATTCTGCTCCTGCAGGCACCAGCCCTGTCACTGCCACTAAAGGTAGTGTTACCTAAATCTCTATCATTCTGTTTATGAAAAAGAATCAAGAGTCAATGACTGGGCTGAAAACATGTGAGCTCAAAGAGGCTGGGTAGCAATGAGCTAACACTCTCTCCATGCTGGAACCTCAGAAAGACCTGTTTCTGTTTCTCCAAACTAGAAAAGGCTGCACCACTCCAAACCGTACTTCTTCCTGTGTCTCTATATCTCTCTCGGATGCCCGCTGATGCTCTGTGATTACTTTCTGTCAAATAGTTAATAATGTAGCCTTCTGACCCAAGGTGAATTTTATTTAATTAACAAAAATGCAAACTCAGGGTTCATGGGGTGATCTAATACTGCCAACATGTTCCCCTTTTGTCTAAATAAAAAGGAAAGGCTTTAATTTCAACACAGTAAACTATATACAGTAAGAACAATTACCTGGTATTGTATAAATAAAAAGAAAGGTATTATCTCTAATATATTAAGACTCTAAACAATAAGGACAATAATCAAATAAGGATTACATTCACAATATCCAGTCCATTTGTATGCAGCTAATTCAGAGAAACTGTTCTGTTACCTATCCTATCTTGGTGAATCCAAAGTTTTTTGTTTTTGTTTTGTTTTTTTTTTTTACCTAATTCACTTTCTAATCTACCTTGTATTACTGACCCAAACTATCTTTTGTTTTTAAGAGATCAAAACATTTTCTTAGATAAATAATTTTTTAGGTAAGCTTTCATGTCTCTCAACCTCATACCCCTTTTTCCTCCTTTAGGAGTTTCTTTTCTGAATTTGGTTACAAGAAGACATGCAACTATCACTATCTTCAACTCCAACAAAGACATGAAAAGAATAAAATATTACCTGAGATAACAGAAAGTGCAGAGTAACCATCATCAAAAAACTATAGAAATAACAGCTAGCTCCCTGGACAGTCACCCAAGGTTCCTCCAAAATATTGGTACATCCATCTTCAACATGTAGGCCTAGAATATCTAGCAGACTTTGCTGTAAAGTGGGAATTTTGAAGGCCTTGCTTACCTTGTCTTGGCAAAGTTAAGCAGTCATCCAATTTGGGCAGCAACTGTCAGCAGTCAAGGCAGGAGAGGATTTTTGCCCAGTGGCAAACTTTGCTAAAAAAAAAAAAAAAAAAAAGCAAATTCCATATAAAGGTCTTTCAACATCCATCATCCTCTTTTAAAGTAAATTGGTTCTGCAAGGAAGAAACATGTCTCACTGTCATGGAAAGCCTTAGTTATTGAAGCATCTTAAATGCCATATTCTGTAGGTCTCTGAAGTGTTTGAAGACCACTTATCTAAAATACATCCCTGTTTAGCCTTGAAAACATAGCTAATATAACTACAAGTTTGATTATGATTGATGACTAACTTCATTACATTTTAAAATGAACTCAATAGGTATAATACTTTGAACAAAAATAGAAACATATTTACACAACAAAAATAACCTTAAATTTGTATCAACATACAAAAATCCACAGCAATGTAAAACATTGAAGATTAATGGCTGCTTTTTATTTTAAGGTATTTTCAATATCTATTTACCTTTTCATCCTATTCTTTCCATATCTGCCCCTTGTTTTTCAAAAAGAGAACCTAGAGTCTAACTTCCCTTAATTAGTTTCCTCCCTTATCATGACCAGTAACAATTAGCAACCAAACTCCCTAAATAATGACAAACATTCACAACACACCGAGTAACCAAAAACCACCCCACCACACCTCCTAGGAATGTGGGCATCATATTTTTAAAACTTATTGTTGTCTGAGGGTTATATTTTTGTTAAGACAAAATGTTTATTGGCAACAAAAATATTACTATCTTTTAATAATAAAAGGTTGCTTTTTCATTTTTCTTTTGTTCATTCAGCAAACATTTATTAAACAAAGAAATGGTTGCTCTCAAGGTGGTACTGTAATTCCTTCTTCTTCTTCTTCTTCTTCTTCTTCTTCTTCTTCTTCTTCTTCTTCTTCTTCTTCTTTGTTTGTTTGTATGTTGATCCCAGTTCCCTCACCCTCCATCCCTCCCGCCCTCTGTCTTACCCTCAACTTGATCAAATGAAAGGCATTTGTTAGTCTTAGAAGATAGTTTGGATTGAATGACCAAGCTGTTTGATGAATTGTCTCCCCTCCTAATCAAGAGGCCTCTCCTGTTTGAATCTCATCTTTTTTAATCTTGGTGGTATTCATAGTGTTGCTAATCCAGTGGAAACAAAAGAAAATCCTCTTCCCCAATGTAACGCATACCCTAGTTTCAATTCTGAGGTCAATATATCTTTAAAATATATAGACTGATTTAATTTAGCTTTTTTTTTCTATTGCCCAATGTCTCTCTACATCCATTTTTCCTTGTCCCTTGGCATTTAAAAATTTGAAGTCAATAAAGCTCTGTGTAATCTATCTCTGAGATACTGTATTACCCCTTTCTGTTTATTAAGCATATCTTTAAAGTGAGATTATATCTTACTATAATTGCTTGTCCTATAGGACTGTGTGGATACCTGTAATATGCTTTCTATTGTAATCTGCAAAAAGTTGTTTCATTTTACTAGAGACATATGCTGAAGCACTGTCAGTCTTAATTTGTACAGATATTCCCATAATGGCCATAATTTCTAATATATGTGTAATTACAGAATCATCCTTTTCAGGACTCAAAACAATTGCCCATTGAAATTGTGAATATGTATCTATGGTATGTATGGTACACATACTTTAGTTTTCCAAACTGGAAAATGAAACACAACCATTTGCCATATTTTGCACCTTTTGTTACCTTTTGTGTTACTTCCTACAGGTAGTAGAGTTGATTACACAAAAAGCAAGTAGGGCATCTCCTTACAATTTCCTTGGCCTGTTGCCAAGTAAGAAAGAAAAAAATTCTTCTAATCTTTGCTATTAACATGGTGTTTCTTATGAAATTCTGGGGCTTCTAGCACATTTCCTACCTATAGCTGATAAATTTTATCATTATTGATCTAAGGCTACCATTATGTGGTAGACATATTTGGAATCTGATATGAGTTACCTCAAAGGAGGATTTCTATTTCTTTTTATTTCTTATAATTTGATGAATGGCAAAGATAATTATGAATCATCTGGAAAAAGTTCAGTGGTCTCAATATGTAAAATAACTCTTTCTGCACATTGAGAGACATTGGCTATACTGAAACTCTTAGAAGAGAAAGTGGGTGATACCCTTGAACAAACTGGTACAGGACACCACTTCCTGACAAAACAACAGGAGCACAACAATGAGACAGACAATTAATAAATGGGACCTCCTGTAAACTGAAAAGCTTCTTTAAGGCAAAAGACACAGTCAACAAGACAAAATGGCAGCCCACAGAATGGGGCTAATGGATGGAAATAAAAGAAATCATTATGAGTGAGGTAACCCAGTCACAAAAAGACAAACATGGTATGTACTCACTCATATATGGATTTTAGACATAGAGCAAAGATTACCATCCTACAATCCACACTGCCAGAAAAGCTAGGAAACAAGGATGACCATAAGAAAGACATACATGGTACCCTGGAGAAGGGGGAAGTGACAAGATCTCCCAAGTAAATTGGGAGCAGGAGGTGAGGGGAGAGGGAGTTAGAAGAAAGAGATGGGGAGAAGAGGAGGGGAAAGGAAGGCATAATGGAGCAGGAAAATTGAATCAGAGAAAGAGTAGAGGAGAACAAGAAAAGAGATACCATAATAGAGGGAGTCATTGTAAGTTTAAAGAGAAATCTGGCACCAGGTTAATGTCCAGAGATCTACAAGGAAGACCCCAACTAATAATCTAAGCAATAGTGGAGAAGCTACCTTAAATGCCGTTCCCCAATAATGAGATTGATGACTACCTTTTATGCCTTCATCAAGTAGCTGATGGAAGTGGAAGCAGACACCCACAGATAAACACTGAGCCAAACTCCTGGAATTCAGTTGCAGAGAGATAGGATGATGAATAAAGGGGTCAGGACCAAGATAGAGGAACCCACAGAAACAACTGACCTGAAGAAGGGGGCACTCATGGGCCCCAGTCTGACAGCTGGGAAACCAGCAGAGGACCAACTCAGACCCTCTGAACTTGGGTGTTAGTTAGGAGGACTGGGCAGTCTATGGAGTCTCTGGTAATGGATTAATATTTATCCTGAGTTTACAAATGGACTTTGGGAGCCCATTCCACATACAGAGATACTCTCTCAGCCTAGACGCATGGTGGAGGGCCTACACCCTGCTCCAAATGATATGACAGACTTTGAAGATCCCCCATGGAAGGCTTCACCATCCCTGGGGAGCAGAAAGGGGGTGGGAGTTAGGAGGGGGCAGGGGTGGTGGATAGGGTGAGGGAACTAGGATTGGTGTGTAAAACAAGTTTGTTTCAAATTTAAATAAAAATATTATCATAAAAAGAAAATCTAATAATAGCACAAGAATAGCACAAAATTCTGGTTTCTGAAGTGAATCATAGGGCTTTGAGCCAATTTACTTAATTTTCCTGACTTATGACCTGTCTTTCCTGATTTATTGACAACAGTATTGTAAAGGCTCTAAAAGTTAATATTACCTTTATTATATGAGGAGTAATACAATTAGTTTTTTCTATAAACTGAAGTCTCTTGTTTGGGGATATTTATTGCCAATCTCTCCAAAGAAATTACTGCACAATCTTTGTCAATGTTCATCAACTTCCCATAAAAGGCAACTTCAGCAGAAGGAAAAAGGTACCACAATTCCTGCTGGGTCTATTCCCGTTAAGTGATAAAGTCTAAATTTTCTTTTCAGAATTCTTTTCTATATAGGTCTTTAATTTTTTACCCTGTATGTGTAGTAAAAATATCCATTTTAAGAACACAAATTTGAGTAGGTGGAGAAGAAAGTAGCACATCTGAGAAGAGTTGCGGGAGGGACAATGAATATTATCAAAACACATTGGTTAGGATTCTCAATGAATGAAAATGCATAGAAAAATAATTTCTACAAAAGACTGATGACATAGCTTCAACCCTTGAGACTCACCAGTACTCCTGAAAGTTGTCCTCTGAGCTACACACTTACCTCTCAACTTACAAAGTAAATGTAATTTAAAAGTTAAAAAAGGAGTCAAAACTCATTTTCTGTCCTTTTCATTTTCAAGGATCATAGCCCACAGCTTGTTGCTGTTCTATGCCTATGAGCGGGTGCTTTGTTTTAAGACTTATAGAACTATTACTAGCAACATTATTTAAGACAAGTGTCAGTCCATACAGTGCTGAAACACAATAAATAGAGAAGTGATTTGTCTCTTATTATCTTAAAAATTCAGAATTTCCATAGAAAACAAGAGAATCACACAGGAAATATGAATTGGAGTGAAATGGAAGAATATGGATAAATAAGTGAGCAAAAATGGGAAGGTTGCTTGTAACACCATGTGAGTATTACATAAGCTTTCTATTGTACATCTGTTGTTCAACAACACATGAAGGATGCTTTGGGTGATACCAGTCCTATGTAAGTGGTTCTGTCTTGCATGTCACTGAGCAAGCTATGGGAAGCAGACAAGTAAGCAGCTCTCCTCCAGAGCCTCTGCATCAGCTCCTGCCTCCAGGTTCCTACTCTAATTTCCCTCGGTGTACTATGAACTGACAATTAGCAGTGAATTGTTGCCTATGGTTTGTTTAAAACTTTCTCTGAGTCTTTAATCAGTATCTAAACTAAGGTGGAACAGACAACATGCTGGTCAAACCCACAGCCAGCATCTCAGAGGTTAAAATCATTGGTGTGCAACCCTAACTGTTTGCTCATTAGTGCACAGAGAAGATACAGAAATGCCTTCTTGTTCCCTGTCCTTTGCTTTGCAGAAAAGCCAAGGAATTTCTCAGGATAAGCCGCACTGCTTTTCTCTGAATCCGGTGTCATCTGACATGTAATTATTCTCAATAGCTATCTAAGTTTGTAAATTTTTTATTTTATAATTTCAATCTTTCCTTTATCTCTATAGATGTTTTAAAGAGAAATGAAATGATAATACATTAGAGTGTTCTAGACAGTTTCTCTATGCAAACAGTCGTTTCATTGGAATCTTCTGTGATAATTTCAAAGGATATTCATTTTTGAAAATTTCCCTAATCTTTCTATTTTATATTTCCTTTTGCATATTTACAACTTTAAAATCAATGATATCTTTTTCTTCAAAATTTCTCTGAAATTTAAAGTGCATTGAAGCATACTTTAAAGAATGAAGAGAAGTGAACAAATGTAAAGTGTGTGAGAGTGATGGCAGAAGAAATGGCTCTGTGGGTAAAAATGCTTGCCACACAAGTTTGATGACTAGAGTTCAAATCCCAACACCTAGAAACGCCTAGCAGGCATAGTGTTCTCCTTCAATCATGGCCATCAGGAAACAGACAGGGATCCCAGGAGCAAGTTGGCTAGCTAGACAAGTTGGAACCAAGCTCAGCAAGCAACCGTGTGTACTGAGATAGAGAAATGGCTCAGCAGTTAAGAGCACTTGTTGATCTTGCAGAGAGAACTCAGATTGGGTTTGCTGCACCCACAGGGTGGCTCACAACCATCTAAAACTCCAGTTCTAGATGATATGATGCCCTTTTCTGGTCTATATGAACACACATACATTCAGGTAAAACATTCACACACACACACACACACACACAAATAAAATTTAAAATTTTTGAGAGAAACCTTGTCTCAGTATAAAGTAGATAGTGAAGGTGAACACTCAACATCAACCAATGGCACCCACAAGTACATGCACATACATGCAACAAGTGCAGTTACACACAGAGAAAAGGCATATGCACACAGATACATACTACACACATACACATGTAAATATTCACGCATATGAATATCTTTATCAAAATACATCTAGTTTTACAGGTATATAAGAAATATAAATAAATCTGAATTAAAATAAATGAAGGCTGAATACAGACTTGTCTAAGTGCATTAGGCTTGGTCTCGAAGGCTAAAGATGCTAATAGTTTCTAACAGTGTGTATCCTATGGATAACATTATTCTTTCAATGATCAACAGTGACGTGGAAGCATAAGCCAAATATAACCTCTACTTACCAAGTCTCTTTTGTCTTATTGTTTCATTGCAGCAATGATAATCCTAAGACAACCAGTAAAACAAAATGACTTATAGATTATAAAGAACACTAATTTTTCCAGTTTATCTAGAAGAATTTGCAATGCACTATAAAGGGAGGAGAGTAGCAGAGGTCAAGAAATTCTCAAAGCTGGAAAACACCAGGAAGTTGCAAATGGGAAAAGTACAACATAAGGAAGAGGCAAATTTATTCCATAAATTATATATATATATATATATATATATATATATATAACATATATATATATTGCCTTGAGACTAGATGAGGACTTATGGCAAGGGAGAAAGGCTAAAAGGAAAGACTATTTCAATTTCAAATACACTTATTAGTCTTAATTCAAAACAGAGACAGGTGGGAAACTGCAGCTGGAAATGATGGTGTAAGAAAAGAAGCTGATTGTGTGTGTTAAGCACTTCAAGTCCCATTGGATCAAAGCTGGGTCTAGGTGGGAATCTGCTGCTCATAAGGAACTGCATTAGAAATGCATGGAAGACACTGGCATTGCATCTGATTACATGAGTATCAGGTGAGCACGGTCTCCACAACTCCATAGACTTAGGGAGCTTTGGAGATGAGACATCTTTATAAGTGCACATGCTTTTGCTTTGGAATCTTTATAAAGAAAATTGTATGTATTTCACATGTTCACCCCTTCTTCAATGGGAAGCCTAGTCATTTGCCACACAGAGGGCCATTAAATCCATCTAGTTCCTAGCCTGCCTAACTCATCTATAACACTTATGTCTGAGGCTGGACTATAGTAACTCCCTCTACAATCCACATGGCCAGTAATTAAAGTCTTTTTAAAAGCAGAGTATTTGGTTTTTTTGTTGTTTTCACTGTGTTTGTGAATTTATTTTATATAGAGCAGCAAGTCTAAGATAAGGAATTCAGTAGATGGGTGTCTAAATTGGAGTATTTCTGTGACAGTTGAATCTTTACTGATATGAAGTTAATATTATACTTTAAAAATAAACAAATAATTTACCTGAAATAATTTTTCAAATGCTAAAAAATAAGAAAATAAAAGATGTTGGTGTTAATAATTATTCACTTTAATATTAAAAGAAATAGTAGGCCAGATGAGAGAATGGAAGAAATCAATATAGCAATCTTTTAACAGTTCAGATTATTGAATATTAAATTGGCCCTGCTTATCAACTATATTTTAGATAAATCATGGTCCTTTATTCTGAACAAGAACATTGGGCTGAGTGTGTGTGTGTGTGTGTGTGTGTGTGTGTGTGTGTGTGTGTGTGTGTATGTGTGTGTGTGTGTGTGTATAATACATACATATATATATATATATATATATATATATATATATTTGTAGAAGTGGAAATCTCTTCAGTTAGCTTATACCCAAAGGAAAGGAAAGTAGCTGTATGTCGACCACAGAGAACCAGAAGACATAGAAGAGAAGAGAATAGAGAATACAGGAGGCCACCAGTTGCTGCATCAAGGTAAAGAATGATGATGATCCACTAGAAGCACCCACCCTTTGACTTCTGAAAGAATGGGACCACTTTAACCATGCAAGCAGTCTGTGACAGCACCAGGGTGATACCAGTGAGAAACAAGTGAATGCTTTGAGGCAGAATGCTGCAGAGACGATGGAGGACAGAACTTAGAACTCCAAGAGGCACAAGTAACCCAGAAGATTAAGAAGGCCTCCCTCTATATTTATCTTCCTTTCTTTCTAGATACTTTTGGACAGGTGAGATTCTGTTTCATTCTTTTTTCTCTGTTTCCACTATGAATTGGTTAAAGACTTACCTACAACCCTGGCCTGTCCATTACTTGTGGGAAGAACTGACTGGCATATATTACACACCGATTCCAAACCCCTGGGAGAGAGATTTTGGTCTGCCCAGTTAAAGACAGAAACTTAACCCAGATTTCATGAACCACAGCTTCTGTGGTAGAGCTGTGTCTCTTGAGAGTTTGCCAACATAGATATATGCCTGAAAAACATCCTTCACAAAGAAGCATGGCTTAGAAGGGCTTCCAAAAGTTATTCATTATACATATGTGTAAGTGATAATATGAATGCAGATGAAACAGTTCTCATGGAAAACACATATTATTAGCCATAGAAGTATAGGCAGATGAAGAAGGCCAGAGCTTCAGACCCGGAGCAGTGTCAAGGGAGCCATGAGCCTCAGACTTAGGAGTAGTGTCGGAGGGAGGCCCCAGCCTCAGGCCCAGGAGCAAGGAGTGATCACCAGGTGAAATGACAGCAGTGGTTTCCAGCAGTAGCTTCCACAGCAAAAAGTTCATCAAGGAAAGAGCACCTGTGTCCCAGCCAGCATCCACTGCCATTTCTTAGTTGAAGATAGCCTGTTGCTACATCAACCACTAGACCCTCAGCCCCACCTACACCTGCAATGGGATGTGTGTCCACCAGAGCTGTAATTCCACCTGCACCTCAGTGAGTGGCCATCTGAGCATTGGGCCCACTTCCACAGGAGAAGTGTTCACCAGAAACTCTTCTCTACTTGTGCCTAAAGGAGCAGTCAACAGAACCACAGCCCCCAACTATACTAATTGAAGAAAGGAAACCCCCTGAAGCACACTACCATACTGATTAGAGGAAGAGAGCTTAGACAAGATTAAAAACACTCTCAACAATGTAAAGAGTGATAAGACACCTCTAAAAGCTAATGGTGCTACAACAGCGAGACCTGAACATTCCAACACAGATGAAGTAGAATAAAATGACATAAATATAACTTTATGAGGATGGTTGAGGCCCTCAAAGAGTTAATGAAAAATTCCCTTAAAGAAATGGTGGAAAAGAAAAAAAAAAGAAGATATCCATAAGTTCCTTAAAGAAAACCAAGAAAAAACAATCAAACAATTCAAGACATGAAATCTTAAATAGAGGCACTAAAGAAAACACAAGCCTAAGGGATTCTGGAAATGGAAAATTGGGGTAAACTATAAAGAACCACAAATGCAAGCATAAACAACAGAATACAAGAGATGAAAGAGAGAATTTCAGACATTGAAGATATGATACAGGAAATAGATTCATTAGTCAAAGAAAATTTTAAATCCAACAAATCCCTAACACAAAATATGCAGGAAGTCTGGGACACCATGAAAAGACCAAAGCTAAGAATAATAGGGATAGAAAAAGGAAAAGTCCAACTCAAAGGCACAGAAAATCTATTCAACAAAATCATAGAAGTTAACTTTCCCAACCTAAAGAAGGACATGCCTATGAAAACACAAGAAGCTTACAGAACACCAAAAAGATTGGACCAAAAGGAAAAAGGTCCCCTGAACACCTACTAGTCAAAATACCAAACATACAGAAAAAGGAGAAAGGCCAAGTAACATATAAAGGCAAACCTATCAGAATTACACTAGACTTTTCAAAGGAAACAATGAAAGCCAGAAGGTCATAGTCAGATGTTATGCAGATGTTATAGGACAACAGATGCCAGCCAAGACTACTTTATCCAGCAAAGCTTTCAATAACCATAGATGGAGAAAAAAAGATATTCCATGATAAAACCAAATTGAAGTAATACCTATCCACAAACCCAGCCCTACAAAGAGTACTAGAAGGAAAATGCCAACCCAAGGAAATCACCTATGTCCACAAGAACAAGGAAATAGATGAGCCTACAGTAGTAAATCCCAAAGAAGGGAATTGAACGCACAATGCCATCACCAACCACAAAAACAAAAATAACAGGAACTAGCAATCACTGGTCATTCATATCACTTAATATCAATGAACTCAATTAACATATAAAAAGACACAGGCTAACAGATTAGATACAAAAACAGAATCCATCCTTCTGATGCAGTCAGGAAACACCCCAACCTCACAGACAGACATTACCTCAGAGTAAAGGATTGAGAAAAATTTTCCCAATCAAGGTAACTTAAGAAACAAGCTCATGTAGATATCTTAATATTTAACAAAATAGACTTCAAATTCAAATCAATCAAAAAGATAAAGAATGGCATTTTATATTCATTACAGGAAAAATCCATCAACAGGAAATCTCAATTCTGAACATCTATGCCCCAAACACAAGGGCCCCTGAATTTGTAAAAGAAACATTACTACAGTTTAAATCACAATTCAAGCCCCACAGACTAATAGTGGGAAAGTTCAACACCCTACTCTCATCACTGGACAGATCTGCCAGAGAGAAGTTTCAAAGAGAAATAAGGGAACTAACAGATGTTATGACTCAAATGGACTTAACAAACATCTATAAAACCCAAGCACAAAAGGATATACTTTCTTTGCAGCACCTCATGGAACCTTCTCAAAAATAGACCCCATACATACTTGGTAACAAAGCAAACATCCTAGTATTCAAAAGCATCCAAAGCATTGAGAAATAGTGGATGGGGTTGCTCTGTGTAGCCAGCAGGAGTGTATTGGGGTAAATAAGGTATGTACAAAAGAGAGTAGCCAATTGTGATTGTACACACCAGTAGGATTTGCTGAAGGAGACAGAGACAGGCAGATCTCTGTGGTTTCGGAGTGAGCCTGGTATGCAGGGTGAATTCCAGGGCAGCCAAATTTGCACAGAAAATCCCTGTCTCAAAAAATGAAAAAATAAAAGTAAAAGAAGTAATGAGGAAGCCACGTGAAGATGGAAAACACACAAAGGGTGTGGATACTCTATGCTATTGTGTTGTCTTTAAATTGCTCAATTGCTAGGGAAAGAATAATTGCTACAATATACATGATTATCAATGCTGCTGAATTAATCCAACTTACATATTTTTAAAATGCCTTGACTTCAAAATTTGAGTCTAAGGACGGGTTACTGGGGAAAAGGATTTCTGTTTTTGTTTCCACAGAAATTGAAAAGCTGTGGATTCCTTCCAGACTGGCATGGTTTGATCAAGCAAGACCCCTGAAACAGAGTCCCAGGTGATTCAACATTCAAAACAGCTGAGACAAGCCAGGATTTCTGCATCTTCTTAGGATACCCATGACAGTGCCCCCTACCAGCAGGAAGCAGTTTGGAAAGAACAACACTCAAATTCCCAAATATTGTTTACAGAGAAATGTGACTGAAAAGGGGGGTTTTAGAAATCAACCATTGGCTTTGGCTCAAGAACAGGTTGATTATTTATGGATTCTTCAACAATTATCTTACTATCAATCTGTTTGTGTGACTCCTGGAAATGTTGTTAATGCTTCTGATGGAATATTATCTTTGTCAATTTCACTACCCAGTTGAGCCACACTATTAAGGTGATTAATGCCACCCATGTGGATCCTGTAAAAGCTAGTGATTGTTGAAATTTCATGTCCCATGTGGGGGAATGGGTACAACACTGGTCGGAGTCTATTGCGTTATCCCTACTTGGGTTCCTGGGTGTTGATGCCTGCATCTGGATTCTGCAACCAGTATAATAGACAGGCAAGTGTCACCAGACAGGCACTCATGGCCTTGGCAGTGTAACCTGAATCAGCCTAAGTAAGGCTACAGATGCTAGAGAAGCGATAACCAATATCGGGCAACTCCGAGAGGGATCAATGCTGCCTAAGACAGGGAACGATGAGAGTATTTCCCCATGATGGGTAAGGTATTTGTTCCCCAGAAGACCTAAGACAGGGATTGCTTCATTTAAAAAATAAAAAGTGAGGAACTGTTGGAAAATTTAAGTATGTGTCCCTTACATCTGTCTTCCTCTCCACCCAGTTGTAGAGCTCCTGTGCTCTCAAGGTTGATCAAACAGGGTTGTTCTCATAGCTTTCCGATGTGCAATGCCCATGGTTTGACCCCGGGTGTGGGTGGTGCATGATTTATTTCTATGCTTAGCCCATCCCCCTGGCTTGGGTATATAAGCCCATTACTCTCTGTAATAAACAAGGGTGGTAGCAGCTTCCTCTTAACTTCTCGTGGTGGTCTGTTAAGTGTTTCAATCCCGACACCCTCTACCAAGCTTGGTACTTTGGCCGTGCAGGCGCAGCACAACATTAATTTTAGAAAGCCCACAACACATGGAAAATGAACAATGATCAACTGAACCAACACTGGGTCAAGGAAGAAATAAACGAAGAAATAAAACACTTCCTAAATTTTAATGAAAATGACCACACAATATACTGAAACTTACCGGACACAATGAAAGCAGTGCTGAAAGGAAAGTTCATAGCACTAAATGCCTACATAAAGAAGCTGGGAAAAACTCCACACTAGTGAATTAACAGAACAACTGAAAGCACTAGAACAATAAGAAGCAAACTTAACCAGAAGGAGTGGGTGGCAAGAAACAGTCAAATTGAGACCTGAAATCAATAAAATAGAAACAAAGAAATCAATGCAAAGAATCAATGAGACAAAGAGTTGGTTCTTTGAGAAATTCAACAAAATAGACAAACCTTTATCCAAACTAACCAAAGCACAGATAGAGAATATCCAAATTAGCAAAATCATAATACATAGCATGTACTCACTCATTAGTGGATACCAGATATAAAGCAAAAGATATCCAGTCTACAATCTCCTGGATTACAATTAAAGTGAGGGAGGAACAATAACATGAACAAAGGAGTCAAGAACATGATGGAGAAACCCACAGAATCAGCTGAACTGAGTTAGTGAGGGATGACTAACTGAGGTCTGACAAATGGGAACATGCATAAGAGCAAATTAGACTCCCTTAATATAGGAGACAATGGTGTGACTGGGACAATATATGAGGCCACTGACAATGGATCCAAGATCTAACATTAATGCACAAACTGTCTTAGTGGAGCCCACTCTCTATGAAAAGATACCTTGATCAACCTAGACACAGAGGTATGGGGGGTGGTAAAGAGGGACCAAGGTAGAACCATTAGTAGACTTCCTGGGGGAGACCTTACCTGCTCAGAGGAGAAGATGGGTGATGGCATGGGGGTAGCTGGAGGAGAGGAAGGAGGGAGAAGTGGAATTGGAATATAAAAAAATAAATTAATATAAAGAATTTAAAAAGAAGTATAGGTATATTAACAGCGAATTTTAAATTATATTTGAGTTTAAATAAATCAATATAAGCCTAAGAATTTTTAAAGCAAAGATAATACAAAGAGAAACAGCAATAAAAGAAATTGGATTATATTTGCCAGATAACCAGGTGAATATAAATGACTATGGTGTTCACTTAAACACAAGGACTTTAAGATGACATTATATATAGAAAAAAGCCTCATTGCTTATCCTAATCAGAGCACATCTTAAAATAAATTTATGCTAAGGAATAGTATATGATAATATATAACATATTTGGGGTGATGTATGTAAAATGGAAGTACAAATAGAAATAATATATATGATGCTGAAATTTTCAATGCAGACTATGCATAATAAATTCTGCAGACAGTAATAAGACAGAGAGGTCACTCTTCATTATTACATGTATAGTTAGTTCATAGTAACTACTCATTAGTTATAAAGACTTTTTAACAAATAACCAGTCAATAAAAAAGAAAATATGACAAAAACAAAAAACATTAATTTTTAAACATTATAAAAAATTTCAGTAAAAACAATTATTTAAAAGATTACTTTTAACTTTTAGCTTTATAAATACTATTATTTTTGGCCATGTCCTTGTAGTTTTCAGAAACTATCTTAATTTTAAGCCACTAAATAATATCTCATTTCATTTGTAAAAACACATTTTTTGCCTTTGTTAAGTAACCTAAAAATAGCAATAGTGTTTTAATTTTTTAATTCTGCAATTATATTTTACAATGGTCTTCTAAATAACTCCTGAATAAAGAAGAAATAAAAACTACACATTCAATAAGTTTGTAGTCATTAAAAAGCCAAGTTGAATATGGTAGCACAATTTAAAAACACATGGAGCAGGCAGTGGAGATACATGTCTTTAATCCCAGCACTCAGGAGGCAGAAGAAGGTAGATCCATGTGAGTTCAAGGCCAGTCTAGTCTACAAAGCTACAGAGACAAACCCTGTCTCAAAAAAAAAAAAAGTAGAAAACTTTACTAACAGAATGGATCATATGGATCATGTCAAAAACAGAGAGTCAGAGACTGAAGATAGAATAGATGAACTGGTTCAGTCAGCAAAAGTTAATGAATTGAATGTAAAAAAAAAATAGAAATGAAGCATGGGAGAATTTGGCAACAAGGTGAAAAGACCTAGCTTCTAAATTATAGACATAGGAGAAGAAGAGGTCTAGAGAGTGAGTATCTTGTATAAAATAATAGAATAGCATAGAATTACTTAAAAGAAACTTTCAAAGATAAAATCTTGTATAAAAATGTTCTACAATTCTTGAACAATCACAATAGTCAACCCAGGCTAGTATACTCTCTAATACTCTCTTAAAGTTCAAGGGGAAAGGGTAGAGAGATGGATGGCTCAAGGCTACATTGGGATCCTGAATGCACAGCATAGTTTCTGGCTGCCTAATAGAGACTTTTCTGACTTAAACCCATGTCTGAGTAGTCTTCTTGGGTGAATGCCCCACAACAATATAAAAAATTTTTTTGGCATGTTTGAATCATGGGAAGTTTTACTTTCTTCTTCAACTCTGGCAGATAGTTTTGCTGAGTACAGTAGTAGGCTGGCAATATTCTTTTAGCACTTGGAGAGCTCTAGGCTCTTATAGTTTCCACTGAGAAGTCACTGGTTATTTTGATGGAATTTCCTTTATATATGGCCTGTGTATTTTCTCTTGCAGCTTTTAATATTGTCTTTGTTCTGCATATCTTATTTTCCTTTAACTATGATATTCTTTGGAGAGTTTCTTTTCTGGCCTTGTCTATTTGGTGTACTGTGTGCTTCTTGTATTTGTATGGGTATGTCTTTCCTTAGTTTTGAGATGTTTCTTTCTATGATCTTGCTGAAGATCTGGTCTATGTCATTGACCTGGGATTTGTCTCCTTCATCTAAGCCTATACTTAAAAGATTTTGTCTTTTGGGACTATTTTATATTTCCCCTATGTTCCTTTTCTGTGCTTAAACATATATATGTATATATAAGTGTGTGTGTGTGTGTGTGTGTGTGTGTGTGTGTGTGTGTGTGTGTGTGTGTGTGTTTAATATGATTTTGTTTGGGAGAGAAAATTGCAAGGGCAAAGGGTGAGTGTGAGGAGGCAGAGAGATAAGTGAGATTGAAATGCATGATGTGAAATGTACAAAGAATCAATTTAAGTTTTTTTCTTTCTAAAAAAAGAAAACAAAAACCTGGTTCTTTAAGATTAACAATATTAGTAGATCTTGTCCCATCTAACCAAAAGGAAGAAAGAGAAAACCAAAATTATCAAAATCAGAAACAAACAGGAAAACATTACAAGAAATACCAAAGAAATTCAGAATATTATAATGGAATATTTTAAAATCCTGTACTCCACTAAGTTAAAAAACCAAAAAGTAAAAAAATGGACTAATT
This sequence comes from Cricetiscus sungorus, assembly GCA_030556225.1. Taxonomy (NCBI): domain Eukaryota; kingdom Metazoa; phylum Chordata; class Mammalia; order Rodentia; family Cricetidae; genus Cricetiscus; species Cricetiscus sungorus. The sequence goes on along the minus strand of JANBXA010000729.1, from coordinate 5,679,007 downwards.
CAGATTTAGCCAAACCACAAAAATTAAAGCAAGAGATCAACAACTTAAACAGACTCATAACAATCAGGAGCTTGAATAGTCATAAAAAGCATTCCAACTAGAAGTGGCCCAGGGCCAGAAGGATTAACAACAGAGTCCTATGAGACTTTCAGAGAAGATCTACAGCCAATACTTTTTCTATTATTCAAAAAGTAGAAACAGAAGGAGCATTCCCAAAATCCATCTATGATGCCAGTGTCATTGTAATACCAAAAACCAGATAAATAATCAACAAAGAAGAAAATTACAGACCAACATTCCTGATGAACAAACTTTCAAAAATATCCAATAAAAAACTGGTATACTGAATAGATACACATCAAAAAGATTATCCACCATGACCAAGTTGGCTTTATCCCAATGAATAAGGATGGTTCAACATATAAAGCTCAACAAATGTAATAAATTACATAAATTGGCTTAAAGATAAAAATTGCAATATCATCTCAATGAATGCAGAAAGGCTCTGATAAAATCTAACATGTTTTCATGATAAAAGTCCTAAAGAATATAGAGCTGGAGGAAAAATGCCTCAACATAAAAGCTACATATGAGAAACCCATTGCCAACATCATCTTAAATGAAGAAAAGTTGACGGGATCCTGCTAAAGCCAGGAATAAAACAGGGCTATTCACTATCCATGTTTCTTGTCAATGTTATACTTGATACACTAGCTGGAGCAACAGGGCAGAAGAATGATAATACAACTAGGGAAAAAAAGAAGTTGAATAAAAAATAACATGAGATCACATAAAAAAATTATCAAAAAATGTCTACAAGTGATAAAAATCATTTTCAGCAATGTGACAGGATACAAAATCAACTTGGAAAAATCAATAGTTTTTCTTACCAATAAAAAGCAAAGAAGGAAATCATGAACATGCCCCCATTCACAAAAACCTCAAAAAATCTAGTTAGATAAATTTAGTTAGATAAATATAACTAAAGAGGTGAAGAACCTCAACAATGAAAACTTTAAACTTCCAAAGAAAGATAAAAACATCTCATGCTCTTGAATCAATAGAATCAAAATTGTAAAAGTGAGCATTTTATCAGAAGCCATTACAGACTTGTAGCACGAGTTCTGATAGGTCTCAATAATAAAAATCCTGAATCAGATATTAAGGTAAACACTGAAAGGTAGAGAAGTAAAGGAGCCAGTCACAAGAGAGATGCCTTACCTCTACTGAATCCTTAGACCAAAGTGGTGATCCTACCCCTAAGAAATCCTCAGACTGAATGCAATGAGCTCCTGTCTCCTCCCACCATGTATTCCTCTCTCCTTCCAGCCATATCACTCCTGTCTCCACCTTCTTAGTGCTGGGATCAAAGGCATGTGACTCCCAAGTACTGGGATTAAAGTGTGAGCCACAACCACCTGTCTCGGTTTCTCTTTTAGACTGGATTCATCTCCTAAAGCCCAGGGTGGCCTTGAACTCGCAGATATACATCTGCCTCTGCCTCTGCCTCTGCCTCTGCCTCTGCCTCTGCCTCTGCCTCTGCCTCTGCCTCTGCCTCTGCCTCTGCCTCTGCCTCTGCCTCTGCCTCTCTGCCTCCTGAGTACTGGTATTAAAGGTGTGTGTGCCACCACTGTCTGGCATTTATGCCTAACTAGTGTAACTAGCTCCTCATTCTGATTTTCGAGCAAGCTTTATTTGTTAGACCACAGACAAAATACAACACAGACTGAATGCAATTTCAATCAAAATCCCCATCTCATTCTTTAAGGAAATTAAAAAAAACTATCATAAAATTAATACCAAACCACAAAAGAAATCAGGGTAACCAAAACAAACCTGAGCAGGAGAACAATGATGAGGGACTGACATTCCAGATATAAAAACATATCACAGAGCCAAAGTAACAAAATCAAATGGCATTGACACAAAAACAGGTGTGTAGGCCAATAGAAAAAAAAAGCAAAGACCCAAAAATGAGTACACATAACTACAATTATTAAATACATACTAAAGTATACACTGGAGGAAATACCACATCTTCAACAAATGGTGCTGGGACACTCTAGCAGCTCCAATGAAAAAATGTTCCCTATAGTCTCAGGTGTTTGAACACTTAATTCCCAGTTGATCTGGCTGTTTGGGGAGGTTTAGCAAATATAGCATTGCCAGAAGAAGGACATCACTGGGGAAAGCTTTGAGGTTCAAAAACCAGGTTCCAATGCTCATAAGTTCTTTGCTTTCCTATTTGTGGTTGAGATGGGAGCTCTCAGCTTCCTTCTCTGCTGCTCTGTGGCTTGTGGCTTGCTACCCTGCCTCCAGACCATGATGGACTTTTAATCCTTTTGAATCATAAACCTAAAGAAATGATTTCTTGTGTAAATTGCCTGGTCTTAATGTTTTATCTCAAAGGAAAGGTGAATGGGGATGGTTCTCACTATGTATCCCTTAGTTACTTAAAAACTGTTTCTGCCAGTATTTGCTATGATAGCAAAACTGAAGACACACACACACACAAAGAGGGGGGGGAGAGGGAGGGAGAGAGAGAGGGAGAGAGAGAGGGAGAGGGAAAGGGAAAGGGAGACAGTGAGAGAGAAAGAGAGAGAGAGAGAGAGAATTATAGAACAAATTTTTTTGATGAACATAGACACAAAAATTTTCAGTAAAATACCTTAAACTAAAGAACACATGGAAAAAGATCAGGCACCATAATTAAGTTGGCTTTATTTCACACTTGTAGGGTATAGGCTTCTTCATTCTCATTTCTCATATGTAAAGCATCAGGTTCCAGGAGACGCCGTACTTAAAAAGTATTTGAAAAGCCTACAAAGTTGATTCTTTACAAAGATTACTTTTGGTAGATAAATATCCAGGGAATATGGTACCCCTAGAACTAACCACACTGCACAGCTCTTATCCCTGTCAGGTCTTGTAGGTTAGGAAAGGGGACACGTGAGTAACACAAGAAGAGCAGCCATGGGTGTTAAGAGATTGTTCCTCACAAGCTTTGGTGAGAAATAATACTCTTGTGGAATATTTAACTATGCAAAGATATGTTGTGTTTGTTTAATTATGTAAGATGTGTTGCTGTTTTGCCTTGCCTGCTTAAGGCACCTGATTGATTGATTGATTGATTGATTGATTGATTGATTGATTGATCTAATAAAAAGCTGAACAGCCAATAGTGAGGGAGTATGTATAGGTGGAACTTGAGCGCAGGAAGAGTAAATAGGAGGAAGAATTTAATTTCAGAAGAAAAAAGAAAAAGAGACTACAGGGAGACATCAGTGGCCAGAGAGACATGGAGGAAGCAGGAAATTAGGACATACAGAATGAAAGAAATGTTTTTAAAAAGCCCCAAGGCAAAATGGAGATGAGTAGAAACAGATTAAATTAAGCTAAAAGAGCTAATGGAACAAGCCTAAGCTAAGGCTGAGCATTTATAGTTAATAATAAGTCTCCATGTCTTTCTTTGGGAGATGATTGGTGGCCCAAAGAAAATTCCAACTACACACTACCAAAGTGGAACTAAATGTCTCAGTATCATGGCTAAAGCTAAAGTTCAGGAGACTTCCCGTGAACCTTTATATCAAGTTTAGCTCCTCAAGGACAAGGACAGAATATTGAGGTATGCAACAGATGGACAGAGAACAGAGAAACAGTACAGCTCTCAAAGCATTTGAACAAGTAGGAGAGCTTAAATTCTTAAAATCCTAGATAGTTTACAAAATGCTACCCCTCTAAGCCATTTTCTAGAAACATCTTTTTCCCCTTTGAAACAAGATCTCTCCATCTTGTCCAGTCTGGTCTTGAACTCATAATCCTCCTGCCTCAGCCTTCCAAGTGGGATTGGAAGTATTTGCCACCAAGCTCAGAGTCTTTTTGTCCAATCTTTTCCCTTCCTGGTCTATGAGCTCCCAAAGGGTTGCTTGGCTGAAATGTGTGCCTTGGGTGAGATGCTTTATTATTTCAAGATGCTGAAGTTCCCACTCAAGTATGGCAGTACTCCCAGGCAATGCCCTGTTCCAGACTCCTGACCTGCAGCTCTTGCCATGTAAAATAAAACAGCCCTAAGCCTCCGGTATTTGTCTTGTAGCACAGTATGTCTGTACATTGTTAAGCAGCTGCCACACTTTCCCCTGGAGATTGCTCCATTTCAGGGCTGGATGAGGTAATGGGGATATTTAATCCAAGTTAAGCTTGTAAACGTGCTTTGGGAATCTTTGGAATGAAAAGAACCATGCATACACACACAAAAAAAATGTTTGTTACTTATTACATAATGTGTACCCAGAGTTAGGGAAAAAATCTCTACTTTGGCACCTCCCATCTGATAAAACAATAACTTTCTTTGCACGGACAAGATTAATCTAAAAACTGAAATGCATCAAAACAAACTCAAGTGGTGAATACGGATGCAAAGTTTTAGATTATAACCATACCAATAGGATAAGACCATTGGTTATTACATAATCACAATTGGAGAAAGAGAAAAAGTTTTAAAAAGGAAAGACAAAAAAGAATGACTAGACAGGAGGAAATAATGGTAGTATGTTTGAGTCAGTTGGTGCATTGTTTTGAAGTTTGAGATGACTTCTTGGTATGCTGGTTAAAGAGTCACAAGTCTATGTATAAGAAAGGCTGATCACAGAGCCATCTCCTGCAAAATAAATGCAACTTCATCCTCCTGCTGGGTTGTATCTTGGAATACAGCCAGGCATGACTGTGACTCAATTAATTGAGGGAACTAAAGAGCATGAAGACAAGACTGAGGAAGGGCCAGGACCATAAAGCCAGGTCTTTCATTTGTTGGTGTCAGACAGGTGGTAGACAGATTGACCCAGCTGCTCATGCTTGGAAAATGTCCAGTCCAGCAGACAGGGTTTAAAAGCATCCAAGAGAGGTGCCAGAAATCAGGCTAAGAGTGGATTTCATATGCTATCACATATATGGCAATGACAAACTTGACGACCTGAGCAAGAAGAGCTAATTTGGGTTCTCTACCAAGGATCATAGCTACCAACATGGAACTGGAAGTCCAATTTTTAATATATGCATCTATTATAAGCCATGAACTGGAATATAAAAAAAGAATTGTGTGGAGGACAACTAAGTTCAGGGACCCTAAGCAATAGCAATTCAAAAAATTCCATATCAAATTTATTTGTAAAAAGTATTCTTCACAGACAGCTATTCCAAACTGTTTAAACAGAGGTACATATAAGTATCATAATATAATGTTTCCTACTTTTCAAAAATATAGTAAGGGTTGTAGAAGTTACTCAGGTTACAGTGGTTCTCAATGTATGGGTCATGACTCCCCTAGAAAACACACACACAAACACATAGAGAGAGAGAGAGAGAGAGAGAGAGAGAGAGAGAGAGAGAGAGAGAGAGAAGCTGTCTTCATAAAAACAATCCATTAGAATTGATGAGCAGGTATTAGGATAGCTACACCTGCTTTCCTCTTGGGTCCATTTGATTGGACCTATTTTCCCAGCCCTTTACTCTGAGGTATTGTCTATCTTTGAAGGTTAGATGTATTTCTTGTATGATGTGCATACAGAAGAATGGATTCTGTCTTCATATCCATTCTGTTAGCCTGTGTCTTTTTATAGGCGAGTTAAGACCACTAATGTTGAGGGAGAGTAAGGACCATTGATTGTTAATGCTTGTTTGTTTTAGGTTTGTTGTTAGCGGTGGTATTGTGAATATATTTGCCCTGCTTTACCCTTGGGTTCTGGTGAAGTGGGATTATCTTTTGCCTACTTTGTGAGCATAGGTAACTTCCTTGGGTTGGAGTTTTCCTCCCAGAACTTTTTGTAGGGCTGAATTTGTAGATACGTATTGTGAAAATCTGGCTTTGCCATTAAATATCTTGTTTTCTTCGTCTATAGTGATTGAAAGCTTTGCTGGGTGTAGTAGCCTGGGCTGGCATCGTGGACTCAGTACTTGTAGAACATCTAGGACCTTCTGGCCTTGAGAGTTTCCATGGAGAAGTGAGGTGTAATTTTGATAGGTTTGCCTTTATACGTTACTTGGCCTTTTTCCTTCGCTGCTCTTAATATTCTTTCTTTATTCTGTATGTTGGGTGTTTTGATTATTATGTGTCCAGGGGTCTTTTTTCTTTGGTCCAGTCTACTTGGAAATCAAAAAGGCTGAAAGCCACTTAAGAAAGTGTTCAACATCCTTAGCGATCAGGGAAATGCAAATCAAAACAACTTTGAGATACCATCTTACTCCTGCCAGAATGGCTAAAATTAGAAACACTAATGACAACTTATGCTGGAGAGGATGTGGAAAAAACGGAACACTCCTCCACTGCTGGTGGGAGTGCAAACTTGTACAGCCATTTCGGAGATCAGTATGGTGGTTCCTCAGGAAAATGGGAATCAGTCTACCACAGGACGCGGCAATCCCCCTCTTAGGCATATACCCCCAATGATCCACATCCATGCAACAAAGACATGTGCTCAACTATGTTCATAGCAGCATTATTTGTAATAGCAAGAACCTGGAAACAACCTAGATGCTCCTCAACTGAAGAATGGATAAAGAAGTTGTGGCTCATTTACACAATGGAATACTACTCTGCGGAAAAAAACAATGGAATCTTGAAATTCGCAGGCAAGTGGATGGAACTTGAAGAAACCATCCTGAATGAGGTAACCCAGTCCCAAAAAGAGGAACATGATGTGTACTCGCTCATATGTGGATTTTAGACATAGAGCATAGGATCACCAGCCTATAATTCACACTGCCAGAGAAACTAGGATACAAGGAGGATTCTAAGAGATTCATACAAGGTCCCTCACAGAAGGGAAAGGGACAAGATCTCCAGATCACATGGGGGAGTGGGGGTGGGGCAGTGAGTGGAGAGGGAAGTAGGAGAAAGAGAAGGGGAGAAGAGGAAAGCACGTGGGACTAGAAAGATTGAGTCAGGGGAGGAATAGACACGAGAAAATGGAGAGACAGACACACAGACACACAGACACACAGAGAGAGTTAGAGAGAGAGAGAGAGAGAGAGAGAGAGAGAGAGAGAGAGAGAGAGAGAGAGAGAGCATAAAAGAGGGAGCCATTATAGGTTTGAAGAGAAATCTGAACCTCGAGAAATGTTCAGAGACCTACTAACAATTTGAGCAACAGTGGAAAGGCTACCATAAATGCCCTTCCCTGAGAATGAGATTGACAACTTGTTTATCCACCATCATAGAGCCCTCATCTAAACCTGATGGAGACAGAAGCAGACACCCACAACTAAACACTGAGCCGAACTGGAATCCAGATGCAGAGAAGGAGGACAAGACCAGGCTTCAGAAACACATAGAGACAGCTGACCTTAACAAGCAGGAGCTAATGGGCCCCCCAGACTGATATCTGGGAATCCAGCATGGGACTGACTCAGACCCCCTGAACATGGGTCTCAGTTAGAAGGCCTGAGCAGTCTAAGGGACCTCAGACAGTGGAACCAGGATGTATCCCTGGTGCACAAAATGACTTTGGGAGCACATCCCCCATGGAGGGATACTCCCTTAACCTAGAGACAGGAAAGAAGTCCTAGTCCCTACTCTAAATGACAGATTTAGATGACCCCTCCTGGAGGGCATCACCCTACATGTGGAGTGGGGGGGGATGGGAAGAAAGGGTGGTTGGGGGGCATGAGAGGGTGAGAGAGAGGAAAACATGGAGGGAGGGAGAGGGAACTGGGATCAATATGTGAAATAAAAATTAAAAAATAAATTATTATTAAAAAAAAAAGAATTGAAGAGCAAGAGCTAGAGAGATGGGCACATGCTTCAGTTAAGGGCACACGCTCTTACAGAAGACCCAGGCTGAGTTCTTAGCACTCACATTAGGTGGCTCACAACTCCCTGTAACTCCAATTCTGTAGAACCTGACCCTTTCTTCTGGGCTCTACAACAAGTGTGTGGTATACATACATACATACATACATACATACATACATACATACATACATACATGCATGCATACATACATACAGGCAGGCAGGTGAACACATAGATTCATGATATGATTTGAAAAAAGTCATTGAAGCAGGCAGCAAGAATGCAGTAGTGTCAATCCTATCTCAGCTTACTAAACTCTGCTAAGCATCAAGGGTGCCTAAAAGGCCCATCCTAGTAACTCTCAAATTTTTGAAGTTTACTCTTGATGGGGATGTATTTATTTGGAGACCTGTCATCTTTGCAGTATTCCCTTAGGCACAGTGCCATGCATATTATAAGATCACAGTGCTGTGTATATAATAAGTAATCAAAATGCCTAAAATTGTAGTTGAGCAGAATAATGCATTAAAAGTCTCGCATCCAATATATCTCATCCACATTCTTGTCATTTTCCGGTAATCAATGCCAGAAATATGCTTTTCCTGTCAATGTTTTGTTGTTGCTGCTGTTGTTGTTTAATCCCTTTCAGTCTAAGGTGATTTGACTGTTTAGAAGAACCCCTAATCAACATTACTTTTGTTGTTGTTGGGTTTTTGTTGTTGTTGTTGTTTTGTTTTGTTTTTCGGTTATCACAGGTTAGTTCAATTTCTTAAATTGTCATTTTGCCTAGGACTTCAAACAGTAATTGTTAAGACATTACAAAATGTTCATGTTGGAGAGCTGACAACATTATCATCAACAGGTTCATCCGGAGAGTTCCAGTGACACACCCAGTGAAATCCCAGACCCGGCACTGTTCCTATCCATTAGGACTATTTGTAGAGCTGGAGATGAGCAGGGATGTCTGACATTCTCCTGCAAAGATAGGATTCTGTACCCTAGTGATTATGAGTCAATTCTTACAATGAGAGCCCAGTGATGGCCACTAGAAATGAAAACAGTTCCTAGGACATCAGCAAATGTATTTCCCCAAAAAACAGCAAAGATCATTCAAATCCAGAGACAACACTATCTTCTATTGTACCACATTCCCTTTCAGCCTTGTGCAGTCCTCCACAACATTGTGAGATTTTTTCCCCAATCATGTTTAAAAACCCAGCACTGGGCACATGATAAGTACACACCGCTAGCTTGGTGAAGACACTTTATAAAGGCGGTCCTAAACAAGGAGGCTCTGGCAATATTGTGTAGATTTCAGGGATCTGAGAGTCAACCGAATTCATCTTGACCTTAGAACAGATGTTTCCACTTAATTTTTCAGAACCATAGATGGTAATCAACTTACAGCAAATCTTTATCTCAAACACAGCCACCTGGCTTCCTAGAGCAAAACGACAGATCTCTGGGCGGAAAAGCTTTGAGAAATGCAAAGAAACGGGATGCTTTGGAAATGCCAGTCATTGGAGGTACTCAGAAAGGAAAACTGATTTAGATCACAAAGATTGCAAGAAACATTCTGTAATCAAAGACCTTAGAGGCCAAATGGGATTTGTGTACCAGGATACCCTTAGAAGATAAAATTCAGTCTCCCTTAAGTAGTGTTCACCAGATTTTAAGGCATGAAAATCACTTGTGTGGTGCTGGAGAGAGAGCTCCCTGGGTAAGGGAGTGCTACTTGCCCTTCCAGAAGATCTGGGTTCGGTTCCTAGATCCCACAAGGTAGCCCACAATCATCTCTAACTCCAATTCCAGGGAACTGAATTCCCTCCTCGGGCACTGAACGAATGTAGTGCACATACATACACTCAGGCATACACCTAGCATTAAATGTGTTTTTAAATCTTGTTAAAATGCAGGTTCTGATTCAGTGGTGGGGCCTGAGCATGCATTTCTATGTATCCTCAGTAACGCTAATTGTCAAGTCCAAAGTCAGACTATAAAGAGACCCTGGGTTGCCACAAGCCCCTGATCTGGAGGGTCACTGCCCCAGAGACCATGATACTTTAAGACTGAGAAGCAATGTGATCCTCAGGACACTCCAGGGACACTGACTCATCCACTAAAACGCAAACTAAATTCACATTCTCTTTCTTTCTGATGAGACTCTAGAGACGCTCACGTTGACATGGGAGAGTTTGCTATTGTGATTAAGCGAAAGAGATTCTACATGATTTCAATATGGAATCAAAAGCAATTCTCTTTCTGAGGAAATGTTTAATGCATGGTTTGTGGGGGGTGAGGGTGAAAAGTTTGAATACAAGGAACTAGTCACCATTCTTTTCCTAGTGTGATAGGTGCTGGATGTGGGTAGGAACCAGGTGAGCATTCCATCAAGCTGCTCCTCAGAACTCCTGTGACAATATGTGTTTCTCAAGTCTGGTTCAAGTGTTGCCTTGCTTAAGAACCACTGAGCCCAGGGCTGGAACTGCTCACAGCAGGCTTGGTAAAACAACTGAGTAATCTACTAAGAGGTATGACCAGCAGGGAAAGTCAATTCAAGTGAGAATGGGCCTCATGCTTACTAAAAAACTACATAGTGACATGTAGTTTTTCAGGTCACTTCCTGAAGGGTGGAATCACATCTGGTCATCAGAGACCTTTCCTCCTGAACTAACAAACCACACTCCATTGTTTCTCTACCATACACTTTTTCACAGCCAAAAATTGGTACATATTTGTCTAGCAATTTTCTCAGTGTTTTCATAAAGATTATAATTCTAAAAACCTTGCTGACATTTATGAGTGGAATATAGGACTCTTCAGAAGCAAGCTAGAAGAACTATCCTGCAGCCCATTTCTTGTCAGCATGCTTAAACCAGATTGCTAGCATTTTCATGATATTTTTAATAACCATTAAAATAAAAGAACTAAAGAACTCCATAATGTTCCCAAAAAATATCATTTGTAGCTAACAGCATTCACAGTAAGGAAATTCTTCTGCCACCTGACTCTGTGTTAAGAATTTGAAAAGAGAAAAGGAAACAAAAGGTCATAACCCAATTGCCATGAACCCACTTCCAGCGTCACACCTGCTCACACATATCTTTTGCAGCATGTCCCCTGTGGGCCCAGAACAAAATGACAAGACCATTACTGAGTATCTGAGACAAGCTCCAGGGAGAAAAGGAAACCAGCATGAGCCTGGTACTAATAGTTTCCAGGCATTCTTTTGCAACCAATATAAATAATACGTATCTTCAAAATTCTATTTGTTAATATTTAAAATATAGGCTTGAACACTCAGAAAAGATACAGAATCATGTGGCCAATGGTTTATCTCTATATAAATCTGAAGTCACTGAAGTCAAGTTATATTAGCAGATTAATTTTTTCAACACAACAGCCACAGTCCAAATGTTGAGTCACTGTGAACAGCTAAAAGGTTTCATACATTAGACAGCATAACTCTACAACACTTCATGAGCACAGAGCATCCTACCAGACAGTAGCCTATATGGACACAACACCAGATTGATCCTGGCAGCTAGCTCTGGAAATTGGGATCAGAAAGAAGCAAAAAAAATGCTATTGTTTTCAGTTTAGTTTTATTTGCTTTTTTCTCCACAGTGTTATATACTTCTCTTAAACGTGCAAACCATGAAAAGCTTGAAATCTTGGCTAGAGATCTCACTTTTAATTAAACATGTTTGGTGGCAACATTTAACTATGTCTTATTTCTATGAATCTAGGAACAAGGGCCTTAAGCTGATACAAAATATGCTCATACTGAAAAGTAAAAATTTACTAGCTGTCTGTAGGGACATGAACTCGCCACCCTAGGGCCTCCGTCCCCTGCAGGTGGTCGCTCACGGAACTCTCTTGAGAAAAATAGTTCCTGAGATAACTCCAGGATGTCCCAACGACCTCTGTGGAATGTTCCAACGCCTTGTTTAATACAATACATAGCTTAACTGATAAGTAAACATGTAACTCCGGATCTCCCCTACCCCCTCCCTAGTCAGCTGATGAGTAAACGTGTAACTTTGGACTTCTTCTATTTCCTTCCCCTCTTTTGCGGTTTTTGCCTTTATAAGCTTGTCACAAGTTTGGGTCGGGGTCGAACTCCTCCATTCCCCCGTGGGTGTACGAGTCTCGACCCCAGCATGCTGGCCTGAGATCTCATCCAATTCCGTTTTCAATAAACTTCCTCATGTGATTGCAGCAAGTCCGGTCTCGGTGCCTCACTGGGTGCGCGCTATTCCCGAGATTTGAGTGAGGGTCTCCCTTCGGGGGGCTTTCATTACAAACATTTGTAAAAAAAAAAAAAAAAAAAAAAAAAAAAAACAAAAAAACAAAAAATACAAAAAAAAAAAACCAAATCATAATTCTTCTAAGTTTCTTAGTTTTTCCCCATTTCTATTTCATAGGTAAAGACATGAAGTAACATGACATTTGGAACCACTCCTCCCCAAGCGAAGTTATGTTTATCTTAATCTAACAATTATTTCTTGAGCTTGTTTTCCTGGGTAGAGTTTGTGTTAGGCAAGTAATGGAGCAATGAATACAGCTCTTGGGGATCTTTACTGTCAAGTGAAAAGATACATCTACCAACAGAGTATTCCAAGACAGAAGTGATACCCCTCATGAACACCTGAAAAATGGAGCTCAGTCACTTAGAGAAAGATAAGTATTAGGACTGAGGAGATACTGTCTGCTCTTCTAGAAGATTTGGATTCAGTTTCCAGCACTCAATGTGGCAGCTCACAAATGTCTGCAATTCCAAGGGTGTCTGACACCCTCTTCTGGCCTCCATGGGCACCAGGCATGCATATTATGCACAGACACACATTCAGGCAAAACACCCATACATATAAAATAAAATAATGAATTCTTTTAAGGATAAGTATTAACCTAGTAGTCTCAGCACTTAAGAGGCACAGGTATGAAAACCAATTTGTGGCTAGCCCAAGTGTAACATAATGAGACACTGTCAAGAAATTAAGAGAGGAAAGGACGGAGAGAAGGGCAGAAGAAAGGGAGAGGAGGAGGAAGAGTAAGGGAGGAGAGGAAACAGTTGGAATCTGAGGAAAGGACCCTGCTTAAAAAGCAGCATATGCAGACTTCAGCCAGAAGAGAGGTGTGCTGCCCTGCCAACCACCCCCTCTCCTGGACCCTAGTGAAACGAGCCACCCTCTGGTTGACGGGCTTATGTGCTCTATGTTTTCAGAAAGGAATGCATTCTGTGCTCTATTGGAAGCAACTGAACTGTGGAAGCTCCTGGGTTTGAATCCTGGCTGTTTGTGTCCCAGATGATTGCATATTGAAACTGTCTTCCACGGTCTCTTTTTCCTCAGTAAAATGCCCAATGACACCAGTTAGCAGGATGGTGTGAAGACGGGATGAGATGAGGCACTTGAAGTCCAGCATACTCTAGTCCTAATGCCCTGTGGGGTTCTTGTAATTTTCTGCTGCATCAGCTAATAGTGCCAATATCCCCATCGCCAACAGCTGCCTTGTATTATATCCTCACTGTTCTCACTGGCCCAATTGATCTCACAGTACTATTTCCTCTCTGAACTAAGCATTGCTTCCCCATTCCATGGAAGGGAAGGTTAAGATTTGCAGAGGTGAGCCATCTTTCCCAAGAACCACACCCTCCTATCTCAGTGTGTCTGCATAGCCGTGGGACTGCATAGTATCCTTTCTCCTCTATGATTCTTCTAGGATGCTGCCAAGGATCTTTGTGTTGTGGCTGAAGTATTTGAGGAATGATTTGAATAAAGAACTAGCTTTGGCAGTCTTGGTAGTGACTGGCACATGAGACTGTTTTGATAGATCACAGAGTTTCTATGAGTAGCCTCCTTACATGACTTGATTTGACTTTATTCTTTTGTAACTCCAGAAGGGCAGTCTGATTTCAGCTGAGTCCCCAGTTAACAATCTTCAACCAAGCCTGTGCAGTCTCCTGCTTGCTTCTTTCAGCCCTGAGAGCTCCTGATTGTTATAAAGTGTCTCTAGAAGATGCTATAAACCAAGATTCTAGCCACTCACATTCTGATCCATAACTTAAATAATAATTATTCAAATAATAGCTGTAAGCAGGTTCTTCATCAATGTTGAGACTATTTTCAGACCTCCGCTGTCCTGTGTCAGGTGCTAGCCTAAGCTAGATGTGACCAAGTGAAGAAGCTGATGGTCTCTGAGACTAATGGATTTACACAAACTGCCCACCTCACCCCTGCTCCATGCCTGCAACATCCTGCCCATGGCTTCTCTGGGGCCCTCTGCTTCTGGCTAGTTGCTTGTTTAGAGAGAGAACAGAGGGAGCCTCAAACTGGGAAAGACATTTTTAATCAGTTACCAGACTCCTTTGAACTTTGACATGAGTCCCCTCAAGGTGCGCTGCAAATTCACAGTGGAGGTTGCTGGGAGAAGCTGTCTGAGATAATCCAAACCAGAGTGGCAGTGACCAGGACAGCACACATGTGTCAGCCAGACACAGGGCCTTGTCCAGCTGACACAGCTATGATGCAAAACTGGGGACTGAACTCGAGGAGGTCCTTCTCCTCTTTCAGTTTGACTTAGAAAATGGCTAGTGTGCAGAGTGGGGATAGGATGAATGGTCCAACTCTGAGGTCCTTCCTTAACTGTATCACAACTGTAAACAATTGGATTGTTGTACAAAATATTACTTAAAAACATTTCCCTCTGTAGTGAACACTTTACCAATAGCTCCACATTGAATCTTCACACACACACACTGAAATTTTCCAAAAAACTAAAAAGATACAGGTTGATCTTGCCTAATCCAAAATTCCATAATCTGGTGTTTCAAAATCCAAAACTTGTTGAGTACAGACATGATTGAAAGCATCAACTCACAATCAAAATATAGGTACACCACAGATGTTACATGAAATTATGTTGAGACTAAGTGAATAAGGTAAATATAAAACATACATGAAGTTCAATTTGAGTCCCAGTCCCAAGATATGTACACACAAATATTTTTTAAAAAGAGAACAATTTCTAGACATGATAGTGTGTTCCTTTAACCCCAGCAATAGGGAAGCTGAGACAGGTGGTTGTCTCGGCATTTAAGTCCAGCCTGGTCTACATAGCAAGTCCAGGCCAACAAGGACCACATGGAGAGATCATGACTCAGAAGAGAAAAAGAAAAGAAGAGGAAGAGGAACAGGGGGAGGAAGACAAGCAGGAGAATGAGGAAGAGGACAACAATGAGGAGGACAAGGATGAGGAAGACGAAGGAAAAGGAAGAAGAAAGGGGGAAGAGAATAAGAAGGAAGAGGGAGGAGGAGGAGGACAAACGACCATTCTGGTCCCTAGGGAATAGTCAAGCTATGCCATTGTCTTCTGCTTAGAGGTTCAGAGGCTTAGAAAAGTGAAATTGCTCTATAGTTCCCAACAGGGCAAGATGGAACATGTTGCCATCCTAGGAAATAAGGACTACAAAGTTGAAACCTGAATTGAGAGAAAGAGTATTAACTGCCTCTAAAAGACATCTGGGCAATTAGGCCTCATGTTGAACTGATCTTAATTTCCTCTGGGACACAAATGTTCCCTCAGGAAAATGGGACTCACAGCTCTGACCAATAAAGAGCACCCCACTAATTAATTGAGTCATCTATATCCTGTAAGTGCAAGGTGAAGCATTTAAATGTATCTGTTTCTTATTACAAATAGCGCTGGACTAAAGGCATGTAATCTGCAGTGTGAGAGTGCTCAAGGGTTAAAGTGCACTATCTACCCATTGAGCTTCGCCAGCTCAGGCAGAGCACGGAGAAGTCTGGAAAGCAAACGTAAATGACAGGGAGCTGCAGAGAACACATCTCAGAAAACAACGGGGCCTTTGTCTAATTGCCCATTTATCACAGTTTTATCTCAGTCTGCCGAGGAAAAGGAAAAGGTGGCAACTGATTTAGCCCTCTTTGTCCACAACTTTAACCAGCATGTGGTTCTAATGAAGTCAAGACTTTCTGCTAACTAAATGTTGTATCACCTCCCCTAATTGAAAAGTAATAAAAACATCACAAGCAGTGTCAATTAGCCAGTGAAGGGCTGCTTGCCTCCTTTCAAGACTCCAAGTAGCTATGGAAAATACTCTAAGGCCATGCATATGGCGAGCACGCGCACACACACACACACACACACAAAACTTTCCCTCGTTTTGACAAGAAAGACAATCTTTGGTTGATGTCTAGCCACTAAATATCAGTTGAAGTATCTAACTTGGGCTTGCATCCAGACATTCAAACACAGAATGGGGGAGGGGTGCCATCAAAATAACTAGGAAAGAGGGTGTTGGTTAATTATGATCTGAGAGTCAATAAAGTCATCTGATGGCAGATTTAAGGGCACTCGTTAGAGGCTGGAATTCAGCTGCAGAGACCTGCTGGCTGCCAGCACTCTGAAAGCTGCCCATTTCATTAGGGTCTTCAAACAGGATAAAGGAACCACCAGGGCCATGGCCCCTTCACAGCCTCTAGCACCACAGCTAGAAAAGGAGCCGGCCAAGCTGCCTAGACAGCAACTTTCTTTCCATTCCTCATAATGAAATCACAGGAACAATTGGCTCTCTTTTTAAGAAACCAGCCAAGACTAAATGGTAGCAGGACTGTTGGAGGTGCGAAGTCACAGGCTTCAGGGAGTGACTTGCCTGACCACATAGTGTGAGTCCTGATGGAAAATGGGCAGAGAAAGACTGAAAAAGACATCTTCACCAAGTGCCCTGTGGACCCACAGGGTTCATTTTCTTGAGGATGAAATTGGTTTTGTGGGCTCTGGAATTCAAGTCTCAAGCAAACAAATCTGCAAACAGAGTGTGATTACCTCTGCTTTCCTGAGGCCAAAAAAACTCTCTGTGGGGGAGGCCCTCTGCTCTGAGCTCTCTTGCCCTCGTTGCTTAGGACAATACACCTCTCTGTCTCTTAAAAATTACACGGTAGTCTCTTGGTTATCAAGTGCTCGTCCTGTAATACCTGGCCAAACCTCGGGGGGTGATAAAAAGAGGAAGCAAATTAAAGTATTTGTACAGATTAAGATCATCACCTACTCTTTCTGAATTGTTCCCTAAAAGAAAATCAACCCCCTTTCACAAGCAAGGTGATCAGATCTGAGACTCACACAATTTAGCCAATATCCATCTATTCAGAAACTCATATCAAGACTACAACGCTTGTAAAACTGAAGCATCTTCTGAAACAGTCAGGGAAAGATGAGAAGAGAGGAACAAACTATACAAAATGGGAAATTTGCAACGACTGGATTTACTGGCCCTCCTGGCTGTCAGTCAAGCAGTCCTGGAAGTCACATTTTCTCTCTTAAACTCGGGTGTAAAGAGCTAGAGTTACATACATCTCACAACTCTTTCTCTCCCTCTTCAGTAGTAATGTAACAACAAATCAAAATGAAATACAGAGGCCACAATACTTTTTCAAAAAATGGCAAAGGAAGTTTGGTCAAATAAAATTTGGTGTAAATGCCCAGAACGCATTAAAAGAGAGGAGAATCAATTTGCTAACACTCACACAACTGTGAGTTGTCTTTTTTATCTAATGTTCATGCTCAACACTGTTGAGGATCGGAAGGCTAGAACAGCTTGTTCTGAAGTACAAACTCCTAATCCAGTAATCATAAAACTGTTCATAGCCTTGGACCTGACCATTCTTCCAAGAATGCATCATTTAAGGGGGAAAAATCTAGGGTGCATTTGAAACTGAACCCCAAAATTTCCATCTATCATCCTCACATATATCCATACTCCTATCCAGTCCTCCTGGTGAGGCTTACCAACCCTGGCAGTGCAGTAAGTGTATTCTATTGCTCTAGATCTGCTACCCCCACCCTGGAAACCACACTTTTCAAACACCCTGAAGGAATCCAGATGTTCTCCTAACCTCCACATGGTATAAGCTTGTGCCCACCCCCTTGTTCTTTTAACCTAAGTTCTATTAACAGAGTTCTGCATGTGTTTCTGCACTTTGCCTGTACATGGTTCCTCTCCCACTTAGGGTGAGTCATGAGTTGGCTTTTTCTTTCAATTCATTCTCATCTAACAGAAATTCTTGGAGATTTGGTGCACACATTTCAGCCTTCCCAAGCGTCAGCACTGGTACAGCTTTTTTTCTCTTATTTTTATATCTATCAGTCATTTTAATGGGGATCTGGAAGGAAAGGAATTAGACACTTGTGCTGACATCACATTCTTACCCAGACATCCTGGACTGTTTTTCTAAAAACAAAAGACAGAGAGAGGAAAGGAAGAAGAGAGGCAGGGTAGAAAGGGAGCAAGGGGGAAGATAAATTTATAACTGTGGCTAACTCTCTGCAAAATTGTTTATGAATGTGAATTATTTTAAATGGTTTGCCTAGATGTTAATGAACAAAAGATTTGGTGCCAGGGGGATTATAGAAGGCCAAAAAAAAAATAACTGTATAATTGCCAACTTGTTGGGAAGAGGATAAATCAGATGTAATAACAATGCAAAATTCTGTTTGTCCTTCAAGATTTTCAGAATCTAGAGTCAAAAATGGTGATATTTGGAGATGCTATGAAGTTAATGAAGTATGTTGTAAAGTAGAAGGAAAAATAAGACAGTGTAACTAGTGCCCTCCATATAGTGCTACCTACAAATATGATGGTGGCAACAGCCCCACTTGCAAACCGTCGATGGAAGGTTCACCTCGATAAACTCGTTGAAAGCTGTGTATATGTAAAACTGCTTCCTCCAATATTGCTATAGTTGGTAATGCAGTCAGTGTCTCAGAGCCCTCTGATCTCAGTGAGCAGTGCATTTGTAGTGATTATATATGATTCACCTTGGGCTTGTACTTCTGTGTTCCTGTCCATACTCACTGTGGCATACTCCTGTGAGCTGTAGGTGCTTATCTATGTCACATCATACATACGTAGAAAGTCCTGGATTTATTCTGCTGTTATTTTCAAATAATAGGTAATACTCACATAGATACTCATTTTCACAAAATCTCTTATTATAATATTAAAGACATTTATGTATGTATATGTTCACATATGTATAAAAAATATTTTTAAGCCAGATTGATTGTAACTGGCAGGAAAATGCCTGAGAAGAAAGAAAAAAATGATCAAGGAAATTTGGGTGATGTTTAACAGCTGTTTCATGGGTATATATCTGTTATATTTTTCAGGCCACAATTAAATGTGATTTTAATAATCATTTGGTATTTAAATAATATACTATGATTGTCAAATGGAATTTTAATTAAATGCACATTTTCTCCTAAAATATGAAGTGTTACCACTGCAAAAAGACCTTTTCTTTCCTAAGTACAGTTTTTAAAATAATGTTCACTGATTTAGTAAAGAAAAAAAAATTCTTTACAATGTTCTTTACCCTTTTCATTAATCCAGCATTTGATGAGTCTTGAGGGAATTAAAGGCAAGAATTTAAACTAAGTAAATGTTCTCATAATGTCTAATGAGGATAATGAAAACAGCACTCAGAAGGATGTCTAAGATAAAACATACTTCAAGTAAACAGTTAGAGAAAGCGCAGTTTCTCCCATGCCGTCTCATTTCCTGTGTGCCATGTTTGGGAGGCAGTCACATTCCATCTCTTTTACCTTTGTTCTTGCTTTCTTTAGGAAACTTTATCTCATGTTACCCACTCCCTGCCCCCAGCACTCAAAAGCAAGCTTCTGACTAGAACTCTTTAACTCACCAGCTTACACACTCCTGTGTTTCACAGCTAACCAAACTGTAGTTTAAAGGCTTTCTACTTCCCATTGTTTTAAAGAATTATTTTTACTAACATATGACAACTGTTGTGATCTGCCCTCTTTATCCTTACCTCTGCTCTCAAAAAATAAACATTATGTGGACACCAACTGTAACAGGCAAAGGTAAGGATTCACACACTAAGAGGATGACAAATTCAATGGTGTTTTAAATTGAAAAGGAAAAAAACAAATTAAAATGCAAAACTCTATGATGTTGTATTTATGCAGTAGCAACAATTCTAGTACCCATGTTTTATTTTGGTTTTTTTTTCTCTTGTCTTTGTGTCAGTTTCATTTCTCATTAGAAACATTAACCACATTTCAGACAAGTTCAAGGTGAAAGACAGTTTGTCACAGAGTAGTATAAGACAATTTGTTATTTTTAAAGGCAAGAGCTAGTATAATAAATGGAAAACATTGAGCCTCTACTTATGAAAATGCCAACAACTTTCAGATATAAGAGCTATGGGAAGACCATTTCCTCTAGGAGAAAAACTGTTTTCTAAAGGCTGGGAGAATCCCATTAAGCATTATTGATTTTTATTCTAACTTCAAGTTTCAATCTATCTCTGGATTGCAGATGACAGAACTGTCACTAGAGATCTGCTACAGTTTGTATCTGAAGTATCCTCTGAGGGCCCCAGTGTTAGAGACTTAGTCCCATCCTTGGTGCTCCTAAGAGGTGTTGGTAACTTTACCTGAAGAAGCCAAATAGGCTCCTCTACCTTTTGTTCATTGCCTGGACATGATGTGAGCATCTTTGCCCTACCAGGCATTTCCTGTCAGATGTGCTGCCCTACACTATTATAGAGATGCAGGGATAGTTGGGCATATACAAATCAATAAATGTAATAAAAATCAATAAACGAGCTCATGAACAGAAATAATGTCATTATAATCAATAGTTGCAGCAAAATTCTTCAACAAAATCTAACATCCATTCATAATCAAACCCCTAGAGAAACTGAAATAAAAGTAATATACATCTCAATGTATTTAAGTTGTTTCTCAAATGACTTACAACTGTATATAAAATTATGTACATATGTATAATCTATACATTATATATACTGTACATTGTGAATATGTACAGTATGTGTTGAGTGTATACATATATACACATATTTATAAAATATCTGCTATATAAATATATATACATATATATACATATATATATATATCATGCTAAATGGAGAAAAGTTAAAGTAGTTCCACTGAGAAAAAGAAATAAGACACAGTGTCCTCTTACTTTACTTCTATTCAGTATAGTACTTGAAGTCTGTGTGGTTTGGACGTAATCAGCCTCCAATAATCTCATAGGAAGTGGCACTATTAGGAGCTGTTGCTTTGTTGGAATGGGTATGTCCTTGTTGGAGAAAATGTGTCACTGTGGGGGTGAGATTTGAGGTTTCCTGTGCTCAGGATAACACCTAGTGTTTCAGTTCGCTTCCTATTGCCTATAAGACGTAGGACTCTCAGTTATTTCTTTATAGTCATAAAGACTATCAAGTCTCAACCAGACAACACTTGGGTCCGACAAACATTTTCAGCAAAGTGGAAGAATTCAAAATTAACATTAAAAAATTAGGTGTCTTAATAAATGTAGCAGCATACTGGCAGTCAGGTAGGAAATCTCTGAGATCATTACCTGGCATAGTCAATGAATTTTGAACTCAGGAAGACAGAAAACCAAGCCACAGAGAAAGGGAAAATAACTGCTTTATTTCTTTGGAATAAGAGGGCCCCTAAGGTTAGGAATCTACTAAACAGATTCTGGTTTGGGATTTTATAAGACTTCTGGTTTGTTCCCTTCTCTCAGTGTTCCTGTTTTGGAACCCACTACTGTGTCTTCCTACAGTTTCTCCTCAAAATGTCTCCTGGGATCAAGGACCTTCCATCTCAGAAAGACTGTTTTCACTTTTCTTGTCTTAGAGGCAGACCCTAAATGAATGCTGTTAGGGGAGAAGGGAACAAGCTTTTTAGCTGCTTCATGCTGAGAAGGGGCAAGGTCTAGAGGGTGTTGGTCCAAGAAGGTGGGGGTTATTTCTATGAAGCAGGTTTCTGTAGTCAGTCCAGGGAACATCGGTAAAATCTGGCAGGCAGTCCATCGTGGGTTCCATCTGTAGGAGCAATAGGGTTAAAGTAGTGAAGAGGAGGTTGCTATAGTATATTGTTTATGAGTATATTGGAGGCCACTAGTATGCGCTAGAGAATGCGCTAGAGATCACTATAGTATATTTAACAATGGGGTGACCATTCCCAGAAATGTATCAAATAATAGCAATTGTTCTAAGACTGGTCTCAAGAGTGATGACATCAGGCTGGAGAGATGACTCCTCAGTTAAGAACACTGACAGCTCTTCCATAATACCCTGGTTCAATTTCCAGCTCCCATATGGCAGCTCACAACTGTCTATAACTCCAGTTAAAGGGGATCCAACACTCTCACATAGATATCCATGCAAGCAAAACACCAACACACATAGAACAAAAAAATAAAGATATCTTATTTTAGGCACTTGGATAGCTGTTGGAGTGGTTATCACAACAATGCAAGATCTCTCTCACAAGGCAGAGAGAAACATGTACAGAGAAACAGAGAGACATAGAAACAGAGAATGAGGGAAAGAAGAGAGAGAGAGAAGAAATTTAACTATCATGGATATATGTTTAAACCATATGGGTCTGAATCTTGCCTTCCAGTGTTGAATTGAGCCAATGTCATGATGTCCTATATCTGGACAGTATTTTTCTTATCAAGAACATTTCTAGTGAGACATAGTTGTCTAAATGGCATCTCATATGAATTTATAGTTTATATCTAAGATTGTGATCCTTAAACTCATAACGAAACATACCAATCTTTTTATTCTTTGGTTATGCTGCCCTGCTTGTGTTTAAGACCATGCAGGTAGCCAGAATTATTCACTTTTGTTTTTTCTGTCAAGGCCAATTGAGAATCTGATCCTCTGGAGTCACAGGAACCTCTGTCTCCTTTTGCTTTCCTTTTACAGTTGTTCTATTTATATGAGAAAATGTTAAAGGTCTTGCTTGTCCATGTCTTTCTTAGATGCATGGAGAAAATTTTCCCCTGTATTAAAACTCCTCTTTCTAGACTAGACACAGGTTCTAGCTCACTGGATAGTGTCTCCATTGCCCCTATCCCAAACAAGAGAACAGGTGATTCCTTACAATTACCGAATGTCTTGAGACATGCTTCACAGTCCCCTGAAACCTGGTTGACCTTGCAGAGCAAGGTCTTTTAATCCCTTTGGCCACATTATAGTATAGCACAACTATAGGCATGGAACAAACACCCAGAAGGTCAGTTAGACCAGTCTGGTACTTTTCATGAAATATTTACGTAAAACTAGGGGGAAAATCAAACAATAAAATAAACTTTGTGTTATGAGTAGATTTCTCTCCACCAGCCTGGGCCCACTGCTGCACCAGCCCCAAATAACACACCAAGACTCTGTATGAGATATAATTCTGTAGGCCAGTAACTAGTTTCTTATCAGCTAGCTCTGTCTTAAATATTAGCCCATTTCTATTAATCTAAGTACTTCCATGTGGTCTCATCCTACTGGAGAGAGGGGCTAGCATTCTGGTCTCTCAGTCCATCATCTTGAACCTTCCCTCTATTACTTCCTCTCTTCTTCTTGTCTCCTAGTCCTGCCTATCTTGCTTTCCTATGGGCCAACAGTGCTTTACTCATTAACCAATAAGAGAAACATATTTACAGAATAACATCTCCCATCATCTCCTCTTTTCTGTCTAAAATAAAATGAAGGGTTTTAATTTTAGCATAGCAAAATATATCACACAACAGTTATCAAAAAAGAATCAGTTAACAATATTTAGTCCATTAACATTAATAAGATTTAAAGAAAATATTTTGTCATCTATCATATCTTTGTGAGTCTAATGTCTTCCATGCAACTTATATTTAATCCTAACTAAGGAAAACTATAACCATAATTATCTGTCTTCAACTCTATCAAAAACCACAGAAGAATAATATATAAACTCTAGAAGTGACAAAGACAAGTCACTGCTTGGCCAGTCACCCGAAGTTCTTCTGTAATGTTCCATCTTCAGCCTATAGGCCATAGTGTGTCTCGCAGACTCCTCAGCAAAGCAGGAAACTTTAAACTGTCCATCTGATTGGCAGTTTGGCAGTCACTTTTTTCTGTGTCCTGCAGAATGTCTAGCAGACACTTCTTCCATGAAGCAGGAACCCTACAGCAATGCCCATCTTGTATCAGCAGTCACTTTTCTGTGGGTCCTGCATGTCCAGTTTATGCAGCACAAAATCAAACAGTCAAGACAAGAGCAGTATCTTGCCCAAATGGCTAGTCTTGCCATATTGGAAGCAAACTCCATAATGAGTTTTTTTTGGTGTCTATCTTCCTTTCTGACACAAGTGATGTTGCCAGAAACAGTTGTGCCTCATTGTCAAGAAAAATCCTAAACCATTTTAAACACCATATTCTGTAGGTCTCCGAAAGGTTTGAAGAATGCCTATCCATCTCAAATACATCATAAATACATCTTGAAAACCTAACTTACTCTAAGTTTTGACTATCATAGGTAATTATCTATAATCTGTACTAATTTATACATTATATTTTTCAATGAGCTATATAAACACAATACCTAAACAAGAGGAGGAATATACATATCACAAAATTGACCTTAAATTGTATCAATAAATGTAATTTATTGATATCTATATCTATACCATAATCCCCTTTTTACCTTTAAAAGAATTGGTTTTGATCATTAACCATTTATAACCAATCCCATATAAATGAAAACATACATTTATAAATGATATTTGGGGATTTGGGCATCGTTCTTTCCAAACTACTTCCTGCTGGTAGGGGGTGCTGTCATGGGGATCCTCAGAAGACACAGAAATCCTGCTGTAATCTGCAAGGCTGCCTTGTCCCAGTTGTTTTGAATGTTGGATCACCTAGGACACTGTTTCAGGGGGTCTTGCTTGATCAAACCATGTTAGTCTGGAAGGAATCCACAGCTTTTCATTTTCTATGGAAACAAAAACAGAAATCCTTTTCCAGAGTAACCTGTCCTTAGACTTCAATTTTGGAGTCAAAGCACTTTTTAAATATATTGAATTAATCCAGCAGCATTTCTTTTAATAGCTGTTGTTATTTCCTCAGCAGCCAAACAATTTAAAGACAACAGAATAGCATATAGTATCCAAAGTTTCTCTGTGCTTACTATCTTTACGTGGCTTTTTTATTACTCTATTTCTTTTACTTTTATTTTTTTCATTGTTTTGAGACAGGGTTTCTCTGTGCAACTTTTCTCTGTCCCAGAATTAACTCTGTATACCAGGTTTACTTTGAAATCACAGAGATTTGTTTGCCTCTGTCTCCCGAGTGCTGGAATTAAAAGTGTGTGCCACCACACCCAGCTACCCTGTCTTTTTAAAATCATTTTATTCTTTTTCTCTCCCAAGCCTACATATATTTTCTCTCCCAAACCTTTGGTGGTTTTTCTTAATGTGAATCTGTCTTTACTGTAAATCTTTATCATTTTCTGGCCACGAGTCTTTTATCTGCTAAACAACATTGCTAAAATGAAAGTCACAGCTGTATTAGGCACAATCTATCAAATATGACTGCCGGTACTTTTACCGCCAGAACTGAGAGCTGTGCTCACTGCCTTGGTGTACGCTGCCATCCAGCAGCATGCTGCCGACTTGGAGATGTGGTCACTGCCATTGCTAGCTCTTGTACACACCATTGAATTGTTAGCAGCACTCTTTAAAAGCCTTGTTGTTTTGTTTTTTCCTTGTTTGTTTGTTTTGCCACTTATGCTGAGTCAGGAAACCTCCCTTAAAGAAACCATACAAATCTCTGTTTGTCTCTAGCAAAACAGAGTCCAACTGAGAAAAATGCAGTTATTAAGAAGCCTTGCTTTTCTCTATTCTTTTGTTTCTAAAATCCCTTTTTAAGCTTTTGTGAAGTTTTAAGTGGAAGTTCTCAGATTAACGTTGGGCGCCATTATGTTAGGAGTTGTTTTTCCTGCTGCCAGTCTTGTCCCTCTGCCATGCTAGCCCCAAATAGCACACAGACTCTGTATTTGATATAATGCTGTTGACCAGTTACTTTTCTTATCAGCTGGCTCTGTCTTAAATCCCATTTCTATTAATCTAAGTATTTCCACATAGTCTCATCTTACAGGAGAGAAGGGCTGGCATTCTTCTCTCCTACCTCCATCTTCTCCCTACCACTTCCTCTCTCCTTCTAGTCTCCTAGTCCTACCTATCTTGCTTTCCTATTGACGAACAGTATTCATTATTCATTAACCAATAAGAGAAACAGATTTACAGAATGACATCTCCCATCAACTTTGCTTTGACATAAAGTTCTTTTCTTTAAGCTGATGTTGAGTAATATTATTTTAAGATGTGTTACATTTGTTTAATGCTGTGGAATATTTGTATAATGATGCAAAGATGAGGTACATTCTTTTATGTTGCATTTGTTTAACTCTGTGAAGCTATGTTGCTTTGCCTGTCTAAAACACCTGATTGGTCTAATAAAGAGCTGAATGGCCAATAGCTAGGCAAGAGAAGGATAGGTGGGGCTGGCAAGCAAAGAGAATAAATAGAAAAAAAAGATTGATGAGTGGGAGAAGGAGAACTCCAGGGGCCAGCTACCCAGCTACATACCAAAACACAGAGTAAGAAATAAAGAAAGTTATATAGAGTAAAGATAAAAGCCCAGAGGCAAAAGGTAGATGGGATAATTTAAGAAAAGCTGGGTAGAAATAAGCCAAGCTTAGGCTGGGCATTCTTAAGTAAGAATGTCTCCATGTATATTTATTTGGGATCTGGGTGGCAGACCCCCAAAAGAGTAAAGAACTAAAATAGTTATAAATAAATAAATAAATAAATAAATAAATAAATAAATAAATTGTCAGTCTTTATAATTGTTACTAAGGACAGAACAATAATTCAATTGGTTTAAGCAGAGGTTTGACATCAGTGTACTCAATTTTGACCTTTTACATAACTTACAGGATTTGCTCAGACTACTACTGTAACTTAAGCTTTACAGCTTTCTTTTTCATTCTGGAAAACCTTCCAGCCCACCTTATGAAACACCGTAATATTAACACATCAGCAATCAAGAATCCTAGCTGTAATGATCCTTTCCAGTTGGCACAGCTGATGTCATGACAGTTATTTGGCTTAGAAGATAGTGCTGTGTAATGTCACCTTGAACCCAACTGCCTACATTATAAATTAATATTACCAGTGTAAACATTGTTAAACTGTGGAGTTCAGTTGGCACTTGGGTCAACCATGCAGAAAATAGAAGACAGTCTTAACTAGAGTACACAGAGCAATCTACCATAGCTGAGCTTTTGGTCTTTGAAGGAGGTAACAGATAGTGACCTTTACCTAATAAGTAATGTCACAACTTCTCTATTTGTTTTGTTTTGGCTTTATTATTGCTTGCCCATTATGGAATTGGTACTTGAAGAATCAGATCCTCACTTTGGTAGAGAAGGAAGATAAGGAAAAGTAGGATAGCTTAGTTTCCACAACAAGCCAGAATCTGAGTTGGAAAAGCCCTGCCTGTGAGTTAAAGACAAGGAGCATGGCAGGTAAAGTCCACAAATTGCATCAACCCCCAGAGCCTCCAGAACCCTACCCTTGTTAGTACTGAATTCAGATGATGATTTCACAATAATCTTGTTTACTTTCACGATCTCAAAAGATTAAAGATTCCAGTGAAGGTGGGAAGAGAACTTCAAAAGTTCCCCTCACAACTCTTTTGGATCAAAGGAATTTTATTTTCCTGGCACTGGAGAACTAAAAGGTAAATAAAAAGGCACAATATTTTATAGGGTTCTCCATTGATGGCTATTCTTTAAATGCCGAAGAAGAAAATAAATAACACTCCTGACTATTTAATAATGTGTTTCTAAAGCCAGTGCTCTTCTGTGCTAGAGGAACCTCAGATGTGCTAATGACAGGGTCAAAATCATTGAAGAAGGGCACCTTCACAAATACTTCATTAACTACCAGTTGCCAGTCTTCAGCCTTGTCTCCTAATCTCTAGGATGTATATGTGGCTGAGCAAGCAGAGTCATTGAAGGTACCTGCAAGAACAACTGGAAGACAATGCTAGAAATTAAAATAATTTTGGGGGCAGGGAGAACAGTGATTTTCAATAAGTAAAGCTCTAAAGCAGGGTGATGACTAAGTTAGGATACAGGAGAAACCAACAGGGGTGTAGAAGCAAGGGTTGGCCTCTCAAGCTGACCTCTGCCACCTCTCAGGAGTGTGTTTCCCATCCCTGTGGTCACCCAGCATAGGGAAAGCACTTGTGGACAAATGCCTTTACATACAAAGCTCCCCTAGAAAAGAAATCAGCATTTTCTTCAATTGATCTACTCTAATTTGTGCTTCCATCTTCCATGAGCCCTCTGCTCCCTAACTGAAATTGCCTTGTACCTCCTCCTCTTTGTCTTTGTAGATGAAAGGCTCTACTCCTTTCAACCTCTGTTTGGCTTTAACAAGCATACTCGTGAGAGCCTACTATAATATCTTCTCCTTGCTTGTTGTCTTAAACAGACAGCCTCTGAGGATGAAGGGCATCCTCATCTCTGTGCCACAGAGATAATCCCTTTTGACTACTTTTATTCGATGTGCATACTTTCTGACTGAAGAATCCAGGCATAGACTCAACTCTGTTCTTCTGTTAACTCTTTTCAGAAACTTACACTATCTGTGACTTGAGAAATTGAGGCATTCTGTCATTCTGAGCCACATTTTCTTTGCATAAATGCAAACTGGTTCATCAGAATAACTGACAATATGGTTATTTTTTTTTAATAGTACAATATTGGTAATGTGATCATGGGTGAAAGGTTTATAGTCACATTGTACTCCAGGCTATAATAAGATGGTTCTTCTTGCTTAATCAACTTACATAATTAACCTTATGTATGAGACTTATGTGGATAAGTCATTCTAGTAAATTTTTAAAGTAAAAGGCTTCTAAGTATGATAAAAATCCAGAAAAAAAAATGCAGCTAGAAGTGCATCCAGATCACAAGCTGGGGTATTAGGAAACTAACAAGTTATGGCTACTATGAACTGAACTGGTCCCCACAAAACACACATTAATCTCCTAACCTGCAACATAATGTGGCTGCATTTAGATATAGGGAGTTTAAAGAGGTAATAAAATCAAAATAAGGTCATTAGTGTAGAGCCTAATCTAATACAACTGATGCTCTTATGAGAAAACGAGGGCTATCTCATAGCAAAGACCATATGAAGACACAGGCACATAAGACTACAAACCAGAGACTTTAGAAGAAACAAACACTCAACATCTTGATCCAGACCTCTAGCATCTAGACTTATGAAAAAACATATTTCTGTGAATAATATAAAATATGGTATTTGCCGTGGAAGCCCTCTCAAGCTAGTATCAGGCAAGGAGAGTCTCCTTTATTTTAGGTTCAGAGTCTGTTTGAGAAGCAGAAACAAGAGTGAGACATAACAAGAGGAAAGCACTGTTAATCAGAGTTCACTGAAGATCGTGCCTTGTTTGTGGCTCAGTGAGTTCGAAAATGTCTCCTTTTTAAATTGAACAAACATTCCTATTTAGTGAGTGAGTGTCTCTATACACATGGTCATATAACCTCAAGCCACAGAAGTCAGTCAGGCCCCAATGAAGCAGACACAAAACCAGAGCTTGTACTCCTTATAAACAGGGAGATCTAAAAAATTTAGAAAGAAGGGCTCATTCTCTTCTAGACTATACACCATTGAGGTAGGCATGGATGGTGTCTAGAGTAGGGACAGTCATCACTACAGAAGTCTCACCTCAAAATCAGAACGTGAATAATATAAAACTGAGCTACAGAGCGAATGAAGGAAACTGGGAGATGTTGGTGAACACACACCTACACCAGTTACTCAATGTTGTGTGGCAGGGCCAGTTTCACTGTATGTGTGCTAAGAACTTCCAGGAATGTGAATCTCCAGAACCTTCATTACTGAACAGAGAGGCCTGTAAGCTGCTGGGTGGCCTCTCTATGTACATGCCTAAAAACAACGGAAAATCAATGAAGCCAGAGAAATAATTTAAAAATAGAATGGCAATCTTAAAACTATGGTGGGGGGCTGGCTGTAACTCACCCATTAAAAGTCTTATATTAAAAAAAAAATAAAATGAACTCTGGGGCTAGAAAGATGGCTTAGCAAATAAGAGCACTGGCTGCTCTTCCAGAGGACTCAGGTTCAATTCCCAGCATCCACATGGTTGCTTACAACAAACTATAATTTCAGTTCCTGGAATCTGATGACCTCTCTGGGCATGGAGCATAGACCTACATGCAGATAAAATACCCATACACATAGGTTAATTGTAAAATTTATAAATGAAATTAAATGAAGGGAAAGAGAGGTCTATGTTTATTTACAAGTGAACAGGAATTAAAGTAGCAAGGACCTTATGAGAATGCTAGAGAAAAAATGCATTTCAATAAGCATGAGTTTCAAACCTGAAATTCTGAAGCTAACACACCATCAGAGATTTTCTACATGACGGTTCTGAAAAGTGTTATTGAGGGTGTGCTATATAAAAATGAAGCAGGAATCTATCAAAGAAAAGGCATAGAATGCAGGGTGGGACTGTGCTAAAAGTGAAAAAAAAAATCACAAAATAATACCATGTAGCCAGTGAAAGCTAGAAAATATGACAAGTCCCAAAAGTCACTTCAAAAAGGAAGACATTAAGACACTTAGATCAAAGAAGGTTTTTTTGTCTTATTTTAAGTTGTTAATTATGTGTATGCTTGTGTCTGTGAGAATTTTATACATGCATCCTGGTAACAGTGAAGGCCCAGGAGCTTTCAATCCCCTGGAGCTGAAGTTATAGACAGTTGCGAGCCAACAGACATGGGTACTGGGAACTGAATTTGGGCCCTCTGCAAGAGCAGTAAGCATTCTACTGAGGAGCTATCTTTCTACCCTCAAAAGTTTAACTTTAAGAAGTAAACTTTCACTAATAAGAGCTGCTTCATTTTTCAGACAGAAACTGAATGAGTGTACATGTGTCTGAACTCCTTAGAAAAGAAGAAGAGTGTGTAAAATAGTTCTGGATATTGGTGCTATGATCGATTAATCTGATAATCTTATAATATTCTGTTTGGTCTTCACATCTGCACATTTAACAGAGCATTCTCAGTTTTAAGGGAATGATATGGCATAAAACACATGGAAGCACAGGGAAAGCAAGGATTTGTTAAGCAGACAGACAGATAGATAGATAGATAGATAGATAGATAGATAGATAGATAGATAGATAGGAAGGAAGGAAAGAAGGAAAAGAAATGGGTGATAGATAAACTCTTTGAAAGCTGTTTTCCACTCTCACTTTAATCCTCACAGTCACATTATAATGTACTTCCGATTATTGCCATTTTACTTAAGAGAAAATTAAGTATCTTGTCTTGGGTCATATGTATATAGCAGAATAAGTTTCATAAACAGGCCTGCTTATGTTGCTAAATATTCTTGATTGGCTATTCTCTGCTCTACCTACATGAGGGATATAGAAATCTGATATAAGGAAGACTTCTGTGTTGATGGTGGAAGGATGTAAAAATCACTTTAACATTTTTCTCAAAATCAGAAACTCCCCCCTCAAAAAAACACATTTCCTTGCTTTGTAAACAACAACAATATGTCTTCAACAATTAATTACATATATGTTAAAGAACACTCAATAAAATAAGATGTTCCAAGAAGAAGCAATTAAAAGTGTCAATGGGCTAGACAAGCTACCTCATAAACACAGACTAAAGGGATTGAAATGAATCAGTATAAAAATCATGAAGTCCATAAACATGAACATTCTTTTCACTGAGAAGATATTACAAACTGACTTTCAGTGTGGGGAAGAGATTTATATGGAGGAGGGAATGTTAACAGTGTGACAGACAAAAGCAATTAGAATGCATTTTATACATGTATGAAATGTCAACATATTTAATTAGTACAAATAACTTTTTAAAAGAAAAAAGTTTTACTTTTTTTGAAATTATAATTACATTTCTACCTTCCTTTTCTTCCTTCAAACCCTCCTATATACCCTAAAACTCATGACCTCTTTTTTATTAATTATGATTGTATGCATATATGTATGTGCATATATATTCTTAAATATAACCTGCTCAGTCTACATAAGGTTACTCATATATATATTTCCAGAGCTGACCATTTAGTATTGATAACCAGTTGGTGTGCTCTTCCCTGGGGAAGAGTATTTCTCTTGCTCCCAGCATGCCTCAGTTTCCTGTAGTTCTTTGTGTAGGGTTGAAGTCTCATGGACATTTCCTCATTCACTTTGGCATGTTCATTGATATGGTCCATGTTCAGCTCACATTTATGTAGTCATGTTAGTGAGACTTAATGGGTGTAACTTCTGACATTACTAGAAGACACAGTCTTACAACAAACTCCCTGATCTTCTGATCTAACAGTTTTTCTGTCCCTTCTCCTTCTAAGGTCCCTGAGTCTTAGATGCAGATGTTTTATAGATATACCCACTGGGACTGGGCTGCTCAACACTGTATTTTGATTGGCTGTGGTTTTCTGTAATGGTCTCCATCTGTTGCAAAGTGAAGTTTCCTTGACAAGTAGTAAAGATGGCACTTATCTGTGGGTATAAAGACAAGTATTTAGATTTTTTGTGTGTGTTAGGTTAGGGACTGTGCTATTTTAAGGACAGATTGCTGTTAGGGATTGTACTGGTTAAAAAAAATTAAGTGGAAAAAGAAAACTAATACAACTTTGAAATGGAGAGATAATTAAAACATTTCTCCAAAGATATGAAAGCAACAAATCTCACAAGAAAAGATCAACACACCAGCAGTCCTGAAGAGAGGAAAAAACAAAGTGTAATAAAATACAACTACACATCCATTAGGACATTAACAAAAGACAGAAACAAGGTGTGATGTTGAATATGTAGAAAACCAGGGACTCTCATATGTCATCAGTAGATACATAAAATGATGTATCCACTTTGGGAGGGGGAAATAGTCATATTGCAAAATGGGAACACAGAGTTACCATATGAACAACATTCCATTTCCATTTACATTGAAACAAATGAAATTTGGTCACACAGAAGTCTGTCCATGAAAGTTTATAATAGCATTATTTGGAATCACCTAAAAGTGAAAGAAGCTAAAATAGCTGTTAACTAGTAAATTAATTAATACAGTGTGCTATATCACACAATAGAATATTTTTGGAAGTAAAATTCAATGAACTATTAATAGATGTTACATGGATGAGATCTGAAAACATTATGCCACATGAAGGAAGCCAGATACAGATGACAACATAAAATGTCCAAAATAAGCAAATCTGTAGAAAGAGAAAGCAGAACTAAGGTTGATTCTGGCTAGGAGAATAGGATATGGGGGTATTTCTATTGAAAATAGGACAGCTTTAGAATGAGAAAATGTGCATAGTTCTGTGAATAGTCTAACAGTAACTTGAACACTTTATGTCTGGACTTCATAGGATGTGAGCTCCATATGTCTGTCTTTCTGAAAAATTAAGGAAGTTCCAATGTCTATCTATGACTTAAAATCTCTCTGTAAATTAGAAATAAAGGGAACTTGACAAAAACTTCTCTCTGTGTGTTTATAACTGATATAATTAATGGTGAGGAGCTAGAACCTTCCCCATCAAGATCAGAACAAGGCAAGTGTCTCTCCATCAGACTGTTCTCCAACACAAAGCTAGAAATCTCAGCTCAAACAAAAAACAAAAAAGAAGGTTTGAAGAGTATGGAGATTTAGATTTGAAGTCAGTAATGTTGGTGCACAATTTTAATCCCATCACTCAGAAGGCAGAGACAGGCAGACCTTTGTGAGTTGGAGGCTAGCTTGGTCTACAAAGCAAGTTCCAGGACAGCCAGGACTACAGAGAGAAACCCATCTCAAAGAAAAAAAATGTCTTCGCTCGAAACTGACATGATTATGAAGACAATCCAAAAGAATGAACTAAAGTCCTGGAACAAGTATGGGATTGCAACAAGTCTAAAGGATACAAAGTTAATATTCCAAAGCCAAGAACTTTCCTGAGTACCAGCAATGAACAAATAAATTTTGAGATGAAAAGCAGTTGTTGCACTAGTACATCTCCAAAAATAAAAATGCTTGTGTATAAATTTAGGAAAATATGTAAAAAAAAATCTGTCTACAAGTAAAACTACAGAGTTCTGATGAAGGAAATCAAATAAGTACTAGATAAAAGGGCAAGCACTCCAGATCTAGGGTAGAAAGACTCACCATGAGGCAGTAAGTTCTTCTCAACCTAACCTATACAATCAATGCAATCCCAATGAAAATCCCAACAGGTTCATTTTGTACCTGTCAGCAAATTGATTCTAAAAACCAAGGAGGGGCAAAAACATCAGAATAATAAGCATAACACCGAGAAAAAAAAAACAGAGATGGGGTACTGACTCTACTCAGTTACAAAAGCTACATATAAATGACAGGATTCAAGGCAATGGAGGATGGGTAAACCAATAACAGAACAGAGTAGAGGCCCAGAGGATAACCACCTAAGTATTACACCTCGACTTTAACAAAGACACACAGAAAGTAATTTCAAGAATAATGCTGGAATGACTGGACAGCAACACACATAAAAAGAATCTGTTTTAAAATGGTCAAGATACAGAACCAATACAAGTTGGTAGAAATGGAAATGAAAAATTGAGTATGTGTAGATCTAGGGTAGTATTTAACTTTTAAAAAATGAGAAAATCTTGTCACTTGTTACAACATGAATAAACCTGAAAGACTCCGTATGAAGTTAAATAAGGCAGGCACAGAATGACAAATAAATGTCTCATGATGTTATTTGTATGTAGAATTTAAAAACAACTAATTCATAGAAGTGGTGAGTAGCTTGGTAGATGCCAGGGGCTGGGGTTAGGAAATGGGTTAGAGAGAAATTTCTAAAAGATTTCATGTCCATTAGATAGGAGAAGAAAATTTAAAACATCCACTGTACAATATCTGATGATTACTTTAATAAGAATATACAATACATTTAATATGGTTAAAAAAAAATCCTGTATGTCTGTTAGAAATCTTACTGTAATTTATGGTGTAGGACAGTATCTCATAATTACTCTGATTTAACAATCCTCAATTTGTCAAGTTGCACACTATAAACATATACAATTGTTATTTGTCATTTTAATAAATAAAGTTAATCTGGGTGTAGGCCTTATGATTTTCAGAACAATTAATTTAAATGGATCACAGGAATAAATTTAAAACACACAAAAAAAATCTGCATGATTGGTGATTTGGCAATGACTTTGTAGTACAATTTCCAAGACATGACCTTTGGTGGGGGAGGGTGACAACCTGAACTCTATTAAAACTAAAATTTTCTTCTCTGCCAAGGACTATCAAAGTTAGAAAAGGTAAGCCTAGCAATTGTGGCACACACCTTTCATCCTAGCACTAGGCTGGTAGAGGAGGGCAGATCTCTGAGTTCAAGGCCAGCCTCGTCTACAGAATGGGTTCCTGGACAGTCGAGAATTGTGAGGGCATTGTAAAAACAAAGCTACTCTCAGTGCACACAGCACAAAAAAGGATGTTTTCTCCACACTACTTATAGTCCGAGCCCCAACTAAAGCAAAACTCCAATAGGACTAAGAAAAGTCTATGTGGATGGAAAAGCAGTTGTTAAAAGAGTTTTAAAAGAAAGTATTTCAATCTTATCTTATGAAGGATGGATGGTGATGAACAGTTGTTTGCTTAATGACCATTTGGGTAGTGTAGCTTGCCAAAGTGTCTCACCACACAGCGGTTTCATGTATGCAGCAAAGCTGGAAGTAAAACACACCCAAAAGAGAAAACGCAAACCACAGAGCTCTGAAGCTGGGGCAGCAATGGAAGCAGTCTGAATCCCCAACCCTGTCTGCCCCTCTTTTCTACATAAAGATAACGTTTGCTTAAATAAACAGTACATTCTTTGCATTTAAATAAACTTAAATTTTAAACAGCAGAAGGGGAAAAGACAATTAAACTAAACCAAATATAAAACAAAACCAGATATCAGTGAGAAGGGGCCTTCAAACCCAAGTCTCATTTTAATTAAGATGATACCCAGCAACAGGACTCTGGGAAGAATAGATCTCTGTCTTCCAACCACAGAGATCAATATGAGATGGCATCCACCCACCTGAAATAGTGGAGAAGGTGCCCACACAGGCTCATGCGCCCAGTGGAAGTTTTATTGCCTAGGAGTTGTGTTTTCTTATAAAAAGCCTTGCTGTCTAACTCAACTAGAACCAGGAGGTTATAAAACAAACATGCTTCCAAATCTAAACAAACTTCTTTGAAGTGCCCTCCCACCACAGAAGCCCCTCTGTCCTTTCTGCACAAAGAGCATGGGAAGGTCACAGGAAGAACTCCAAGAGCCAGCACCATGTGTAGCATACTCCAAGGATGGACCTGACTGGAGTGGTGAGAAAATGAAGAAAAGACAGACACACAGTCAATCTGGGGCGGAGTGACTGGCTCTTGGATGAAGAATCCTCAGCACCTAGGAAACTCAATGTTGTATTACATATAGTTGAACAGGGAGGTTGAGTTATTACATACAGATAAACAAGGAGGCTGGGTTTATGGTATGCAGCTGGATCAAAAAGATGGGTGCAGCTGACCTGAGCAGGAGGAGGGGAACAATCTTCAAACAAAAATGCTTGGCTTGTGGGAAGTGGGGTCAGCTCTGGTGGGCATTTTCTGCACACACTTGGAGGACAGGAAGGCTTTGCAGACCCTCTGAGCCTCACCCTGGGGAGAAGGCTTTGCCTTTTCACAGGTCTGCATGGTCATGCCCATGTTAACAGAACACTTGGGAATTCACTCACTTGGAGATTCTGCTTTCCACAGAGCAGGGCCTTCGTTCCACCCCCCACCCTCCACCCCCCCACACACACACAGTTTAGAAACTCTGGCTTTTAAGGGAATGTTCATTACCCAAGATGCCAAAGCACGCGCTGCTTCTCAAGCTCTTGCCAAATCACCACTCTATCACCTCCTTCAGCACACAATTCCAGTACTAGTCAGAACAAGCTACTACCACAATATGTGGTTTATCTTAAGGATAGGGAACGTTCAGAAACCAGACAGTAGTAGATTCTGATGAGATACCAAGAATTTCCTGATCGCCCCAACCGCAGCAATGAATACTAAAGGAAAGCAAATGTTTGTACAGAAAAGGGATGGGTATGAGTTCCCCCCTTTAGATTTGTGGTTTGCTAACCAGCTAGACTTCTAAGTAGGATGGTAGACTAGAAACAGCTGTCCTGTGACCAGAAGGAGAGCCAGGAAGAGAAGAGTTTCAGAAGGTCCAAAAGGCTGTGATAGCATACCTAAAAATTGTGGGGGTTGCAATAAAAGGGGTGACACAAGGGAGAAGTACAGATCTATGTGCATGGCTAGAAGGCTCCATGTGGGAAAGCAAGCTATGTTTGAGGGCAAGCCAGGCAGACATAGTGAAAAGAAACTGACCAGCAGTCCTACCCTCAGGAGAAGCACATAGGGATGGTAAAGGGTAAATTCAGTTGCAGGTTGCTGACAACCTTGATTCCTCCAGCAGAAGGGTTAGTAGTGGACAAGGATCCCTGAGGTGGTTTGAATAAGAATGGCCCCCATTGGCTCATATATTTGAATGCTTAGTCATCAGGGAGTGTCACTCTTTATGAACGATTAGAAAGTGTAGCCTTGTTGGAGTAGGTACAGCCATGTTGAAGGAAGTGTGTCACTGGGTGTAAGCTTTGAGGATTCAAAAGCCCATGCCAGTCCCAGTTTTCTCCCACTCTCCCTGTTTGCCTATGGATGTCTGCCTGTGTATCTCCACCTACCTGCTGTGATGATAATGGGCTAAGCCTCTGAAACTGTAAACAACACCCCAATTATGTGCTTTCTTTTATAAGAGTTGTCTTGGTCATGGTTTATCTTCATAGCAATTGCTGAACGGTAACTAAAACCAACTCATTTGGTCATCCTGTGCCTTGGAGGTCAGTGGTCTTGAACCATCTTGAGAGCAAATCTGGTTTTTAAAATTGAGCCACCCTATGTGCCTGAGAACAGAGAACAATGACAAGGCTGAACTGAACATGCTACAGCAATTCTGGTAGAATGCAAAAGAGCCAGTAGCCTAAATATACAGGTAGAAGAAGACTTGGCTCTGTCACTGAAGCACTTAGGAGAAGATGGCTCTACACTTGGTGGTGTTAGTAGTGTTGCAGGGTGCCCACCAGATAAACAAACTATAAGCCATTTTCTAGAGTGATGAGGGGTGTTAATCTCCCCCAGTGAGGCTGAGAGAATTGATGAGGTTTTCAGTTTCTCTGGGCAACCTGGATGGGCCAAAAGGATTCAGATCCCCAACAAGAGGGCACAGATCTTAAACCAAGAAAGGGGTTGATTCCCTTCAGAGAAATCCAGAGAAACTGTTAGTTGCAGAGGCCAATTGAAAGCCTTTATTCCAATCAGCTAGGACAACACTAAGACTCAAGTGTAATGCCGAGCATTAAGAGTAAGGAGGATTTTGGTGGTGGTGGTGGTTTTGTTTGTTTGGTTTTGGTTTTTTGGTTTTGAGGTTTTTTTGTTGTTGGTTTTGGTTTTTGGTTTTTTTTGGGTTTTTTGGGTTTTTTGGGTTTTTTTTTTTTGGTTGTTTTTTGTTGTTGTTGTTTTTGTTTTTTGTTTTTTGTTTTTGTTTTGTTTTTAACAAAACCACATTCTGGGCCAAACAAGCAAGCAGTTTAACGGAAGCTAAGATAAGCAGTAAGCTGAAAGGGGGACATTTTGCATAAGTAGGTGTAGCATCTTGGCCTCAGGTTCCTAGAATAAAGTTGAGTGATTTTCCATAAGTTTTCCCCATCAAGATGGTCAAATTCTAGCTAAACCTAAATGTCCTCAGCAACAATACAAGATGGAAGAACTTCTGCAATGTCTTGTTCTGTCACAGTAGGAAAATGGGGATTTTCTCTTTGCAGTTCTTACTCTTGTTAATAAAAGAATTTTTTAAAAGACACAAGAGGAAGCTCAAAGATAATTTTACCTGAGCTTAAGACAAAAAGAACTGGGCAGGTAAATGATAAATCTCAGAAGCTGCCTAGCAGAGAGAGATATAAAAGAGAGAATGCCATACCTTTTGCAATGTAGGTGAGAGAGAGATCCCAGAGCATCAAGGAAGCATGCCCAGGCTTTGGCCAACATCTACAAGGAAAAAGAAAAGTTAGGCTTTCTGGGTAACCTAGGAAACTGGGCAGACTCTGCAATACATGTGCTGGAAGCTTTGTCAGCACATGCAGGAAGAAGAGGTTTCCTGGGATGATAAATTCAGCAAGGGGATAATTATGCTCCTTAGCACATCTTCTGATAAATCAACTTTCCTGGTGGTTGACTGGCACAGCTGGTTGAAGGGAAAGGCAATAGTATGTGTTGTTTGGGAAGCTTAGAATATCCCCACCACCACCACCAGCAGCCAGAGGTAGAATTTAGATGTCACTCTTTTGACCAAAGGAAGCAACTTTCTCTTAATGATCCTCAACAAAGCCCTAATATTTCCACCTTGTAATTGGTAATTTAAATCTGGGAGTGGTGGTGGTGATGTTATATTGTTACTAGGGAAATAGCAAGTGGAATTCAAAGTCCATCATGGATAGCAAGGGCAGGAGTTCATCTTCAATGTCTTCCAAGTCTGTCAATCTATAATATTACCATATTTTAAAATCACTTAGGAACCAGACCGGAGACCAAAATCTCCAAATTCTTCTAATGTTTCTGGTCTCAAGATAGAATAAAGGGTGTTTCCACTTCTGACCACAAAGGACAACAATGGCCCTTTTCCCTAAATTACTTGCCCATTTCTATCTCCTATCCTCATCATTCCCCCATCTGAAGAGATAATCCTAATTGCCATTAATGACTTTGAGTGATGACTGATCTGACTTCTTCCTGCTGGGAGGAGCCATCATAAGTGGGGCATCTTCCAGTGCCAATCTAGGAGACCTCGAGTGTGCAACAGCACTTTTATTTCTATAACAGCCGGGTGCAATGAAGAAAAAACACCTTTCAACTGAAGAGAAATCTGAAAAAGAGTGAAAGAAAGGAGAGTTGAGGAGAAGTAGATACTGAGCAAATTAGAGAGCCCAGAGGGCTGGGTTCCTTGTAGACTTTCAGGGGTCCAACGTCAACCATAGGTGTAGATTTCATCCTCTCCAGTGGTCTCAGAGGCTGTTAATCCCAATAAGAGTGGCAGTGAGGACACCTGATTAACTGGAAATAACTGGAGTGTAAGAACTAGTTAAAGCAAAAAGGACCCTTCTAAAGGTTTTCCTGAAACAGGAATACAGGCACTAAACACTGTAAGAATCTGTAAATGGTTTGTGTCTGGAAATAGACTTAATCACTGTCTCACTCCCAAGCCCCTTAATTTGAGTAACATAACACCTTTCAAGGAGGAGACATATGATTTTTAAAATTAATATGTTTTACATATGTTTAAATATTACACAAGCAACGAAGAACTATTGAATTATGAGAATAGACTTCCTCTTGGAAAATAAGCAGCTCAGAAAGTATGAAAGTTAAGGAGATAATTATGAGCTATCATGCCAGGACCTTATTTGGATCCTGGTTTTATGTCCTGGATAATATTTGAAATAATGAAGTACAAGGAAAGTCAGCACAGCCATTGGAAGCAGGTTTTTCTTGGGGGTCACATTCTGAAAATGAAGGAACTGGCCTAATGTTAATTAACATTTTTAGTGTCTCACAGAATTGAGATTTGAATTTAGTGCCACTGGCTCACTCTCAAAACTTGACTTTGGAACAGAAAGTGTTGATCTTAGACGTAAGGATGAAAGGAGAAGCTGGAGAGATGCTCAGTGGTTAAGATCACTTGTGCTCTTAAGGAAAGCCCAGGTTTGGTTCCTAGCAACCACATGACAGCTCATAACTGTCTATAATTATAAATCCAGGGAAACATGCCACCCTCCTTTTTTCTTTTATGTATGAGAATAAAATATAATTACAACATTTCTACCTTCCCTTTTCTCTCTCCAAGCCCTCCTATATACCCTTTCTTATTTTCTTTCAAATTAATATCCTTCTTTTTTGTTAATTATTATTATATGCACACACACATATGTTTGTATATGTATACATTTACATATATATTCCTAAATACAAACCATTGATATTGGATAACCATTGGTGTGCTCTTCCCTGGAGACTATTTCTCCCTCTCTCAGAACTTAGCTACCTGTAGTTCTTTGTGTAGAGTTGAGGCCTTGTACATGGAATTTTCCTGGTTAACTTTGGAAACCTGTCCATTGGTATCATTCTTGTTCAGCTCATGTTTAGGCAATCATGTTGGTGAGAAATGATAGATGTAATTTCTGACAATACTAGAAGACATAATCTTGCAGGAAACTCCCTGCTCTTCTGGTTCTTAACAATCTTTCTGCCCCCTCTTCCTTGATGTTCCCTGAACCTTAGGTGAAGTATTTTATAGATGTATCCTTTGCAACCAAGATCCACAATTCTCTATTATGATTGGTTGCAGTTTTCTGAATTAGTTTCATGTGTTGCAAAGAGAAGATATCTTCTTCTGACCTCCTTGGGTAACAGCCATGTACAACATGGTGCACATGCACACATGCATGCAGGCAAAACACTCATACACATAAAATAAAATAAATCTAACAAAATCAATAAAGAATGAACTTACAGAATAAGGTTTGTGCTAAGGTTCAATCATGACTGAATTCAGGTGATGTCATCTCTTGAAGTATCAGACTTTCTAAATTCACAGTATTCTCACATATTTGGCAGTCACAAAAATAACCTCTAGGAGAAAGAATAACCTCAAATTACTTTACCAGTCATTTGAAAGCACATTGTTTAGCATATTGAAAAATCTCATACACTAGAAATCTAAATATCACAAAGAAAAGCACTATGAAAGTATGATAGAGATTGTATGTGTTGGAATTTTGCAAAACAGTTTTTATATAATATTTTATCTTCTCTATGCATGAGGAAATAAAAGTGAAATAATAAATACTCACAAAAGTATTTACAAGCCAGTGTGTGTATTTAAATTGGTATATCCCAGGAAGTCTTAATTTCCAACAAAAAGAAAAAAAAAAAGAGAGGATTGGTCAGCTTAGAAAATACAATATTAAGAATATCACTGAAGAGCCAGAAGCTATAATAAAACATGTAAGGTCTACAAAGAACTCACTAGCTTTCATAGCACTTTAGTCATACTACAGATAAAAATTGTGATAAGTCAAAAGTTAATACTCAGAAAAATGAAAACAGGCAAAAGATAAGCTAATAGAAGTAAAAATGAACAGTAAATAATGGAGTATAAAATACATGTAATTTGAATTCAAAAGAAGGAAGAGAATTAAAAATTTAGTATCAGTAAGTAGGTTAAATATATCAGTTAAAAAAGTCTTCATTTAAAAAAGCATTAGATGACCCATAACTAGAATAGACTTGTAAGACCTCACAGTAACACAGAAAACCAAGAAAGTAAAAAAACTTGTTGGGGAAACAGAAGTGTGTATGGTCAGTAGAGTGCTGCTTTGACATCTGACTTCTAAACAAACAGAAACAGTTAAGATCTAAACCCAATAGAAAAATATACCTGAAGAAGCCAAGGAAGATAACCTCCAGGACATTAATAGTGGATGATGAGCCATCTAAACCTGAAACTAATAAAATTACACAGAATCGTGAGAAAAAATTAAGCCACCATTAAATAGGCCTGTATCCCAAATATGGAAACAAACCAGAGGGAGCAAATGAAACCCTGAGTCAAAGTGTGTGAACACAACCAAGACCAGGACCAAGTCCCAGATCAGGATCAGAGAAATGGCAGCAACGACTTTCATAGTTGTATATCTAGATATTGACAGTGTGTGCAAAAAGTATAGACTGCAGCCTCCTCCTGCTGAATATTTACTGCTCCACAGTAGAGACTGCCTATTGAGATTAGCTAGCCCTGCCTCCTCATTCATCCATATACAGTAAACCTGCCTCTTCCATTGTTACATATAAAATAAACACACGGAGTTTGTTTATAAACACAGGTTGCTGATGCATGTCCATCAAAGCACAAGTCTCACCCGATCCTAGCTTATCTGTAAGTATGTCTACAGTTTCCTCTTTCCCTCCCTCCATGACCCAGTCAGGTCTACCCAAAGTGTGAAGGTCATCACAACAAGTGATGAGATAAAAAAATAAAACCAACAGAAGCAGCACCAATGGGA
The DNA here is from genome assembly GCA_030556225.1 of Cricetiscus sungorus. NCBI lineage: Eukaryota > Metazoa > Chordata > Mammalia > Rodentia > Cricetidae > Cricetiscus > Cricetiscus sungorus. The sequence goes on along the minus strand of JANBXA010000729.1, from coordinate 5,636,035 downwards.
TAAAAAAGAACAAATACATAAATGTATATTATGTTACTCCACTCAATGAGTGAAGATTAAATAGAAAAAAAACCCACTCTCATAAGTTAATTCAAGTAATAAGTAAAGTTTAAATTAAAAACTTTTCTCCCCAAATAAGCCCAGCTCTGAATAGAGAAACACAAAATAGGTCTGAGAGCTGGCTAGACATGGAAATAGTAGAAAGGAAGGCAAAAGAACCACAATCGGAGGCTGGGATGTCAGGAAGGTACCACTTTGGGGTAAGTGGTACCACTTTTCTGAAAGCAATAGTTGTATTTTATAGTCTCAGTGGTAATGGGAAATAAGAAATGTTTAGCAGTGAAAATTAAAGGCTTTCATAAAAAACACTCAAATTCAGAAAACATGTAAACTGTTTTCAGAAAGGGCACCATTTTAAAATTATACTTTATCATAAAATCAAAACGGTGTTCTTAAGATACATAGTAAGTCACTTAAAGCTATCACTACCTGCCTACTTTTGTTTTGTTTTGTTTATTAAAAACAAGACAGATTATGCAGAGCTGAGACGATGGCTATGTGGTTAAGAGCACTTGCAGAGTGTGGTTCCCAACACTCATATCAGAGACTAACAACTGCCTGTAACTCCAGCTCCTGGGGATCCAGCATCCACTTCTAGCCTTTGTCAGTGCCTGTATGCTTGTGGTGTATATACATACAATGTCATTAAGTGATTAAATAGTTAGGAAGGATCCCCCAAACCAGATGGATGCTAAGGCAGGATCCCCCAAACCAGATGGATGCTAAGGCAGGAATGGCACAAATTCAAAGCCACTCTAAGCTAAACACTGAGCTCTAGGCAAGCCTGTGTTATAGGGTGAGACTCTGAGTCACCTATTCCCAGGAAGCAATCTTCCAAAATACACAGAGAATACACTAATGACAGTCATAGTAGTAGAATAGCATATAATATCCAGACAAATTGGCACTATAAGAAAACACGTGACATACAGAAAACCAAAGAGGACTATTGAATAAACTACTTATCTCATATTATAGGTAGAACACTGAATATTTTAAAAATACAGTGTATTGAGAGTTTCAGGAGAGAAGACACAAATGACATGTAAAGACCCATCAGAATGACAGCTGATTTTTTCAATGGAAGCTCAAAAGTGAGGAAGGCATGAAAGAGTGTATTTCAAGTTCTGAAAGACCAAACTGCCAGTGTAGATAACTATCTGCCATGATGTAAGTAGATAGGGAAACTTTCCATGAAAAAAAAAAAAAGGATAAAGCAATGTATGTCATGTCTGCATGGTAGATATTGGAATGAAAGCTTCAAATGGAAGAGAATGCTAAACACAGTGAAGAAGCTACAGGAAAAGCATTAAAGGTATTAAGACAATTGTTAAGCAAATGAAGACCAAGAAAATACCACAAATCAAGAAATGGCAGGAATTAATGCATAGTTTTCAATAATAACTCGGAATGTATACTAATAGACTCAATTGTCTAATCAAATGACACTGAGAAACACATTGAATTAGAAAGCAGGATTCACCTTTTTGCTGCCTTCAGGTAATGCCATCACAACTAAAAGAGACAGGGTGAAAAGATGGGCAAAGTTATTCCAATAAAATGGAGTATTTATTCTCATATCTGTTATGTGTAGTTTTCCCGCCAGCCTGGTCCCACAACTGCACCTGCCCCAAATAACACACACAGACATTGCATTAGGTATAAAGCTGTTAGCCAGTTACTAGCATTTCTTATTGGCTAGCTCTGTCTTAAATATTAACCCATTTCTATCAAGCTAAGTATTTCCACGTGATCTTATCTTACCATAGAGAGGGTCCAGACCTCTGCTCTCTCAAGTTGAATCTCCTCCTACCTCTCTCTCTATCCTCCTTGTCTCCTCATCCCATTGGCCAACAGCGCTTTATTCATTAACCAATATTAGAAACTTTACAGAATGACATCTCCCATCACATATGTTTAATCAACATATTTCAGATGAAATAATCATACTTCATACATATCAAGGAACAATCCCTTAATAGAACATTGCCATTTTGAGCACATTTGCACTAAACACAGATACACCAAATATTGTAAAACAAATACTATTAGCTTTAAATTCACAGATTAATACCACACAGTAATAGTAGGTGACTTCAGTACCCTATTGTCACCAATAGATCATACATGCAAAAATAAATTGAAAAATATTGAAACCAACTGAAACTATAAATCAAATAGGCTAACAGACATTACAGAACGTTTCAGTCAAACACTGCAGAATATACATTCATCCCAGCAGTCCATAGGATGTCTGTGAAAACTGATCATATATTAGGCTACAAAGATAGTCTAAATAAATGTAGAAAAATTTTAATAACTTCCTGTATTCTAACTGACCACAATAAGGATTAATGGTAGAACTCAATAACAAGAAAAACCACAGAAAATATGCAAATCTATGGAGACTAAGAAAATTATTGAATAATAACTGTGTAACTGACAGAAATCAAAGAAACTTAAAAGTTCCTATAATCAAATAAAAATGAAAATATATTTTCATCAAACATCAAAACCCATGTCATACAGAGACAGCAGTGCTTTGGTTGCGTTCTGGGCTCTCAATGCATTTAGAAAACACTCTTCAGTTAGAACATGAAAGTTACAATCTGCCCAACCCACAGACTGCAGAGTAGAGCATTGTCACCGAGGCCCTGGTGTAATAAGAAAGGATGCTGCTAATGTGAAGACATCTATGGTGAATACCAGACACTGAAGTCACTGAAAAGGGGAGTGTGCATGAGTTCAACTGAACACACCTCGCACTCCAGCCCCACTGTATGTTAGCAACTTGCAAAGACTCAGAAAGGGGCTGCTCCACTAGTTCGCTTTCATTTAGTTTTTGCTCTTGTGTTTCTGTTGCTTTACTTTTTAATAAGATTTAGTAATGCTATGACTTTACAGTATTAAAAACTGGTTTTTATTAAGATTTATTTATTTAATGCATATGTGCCAAGTAGTTGTAAGCTGCCTGATGTGGGTGCTGGAAAGTGAACTTGGGTCCTCTGCAAGAACAGTAAGTGCTTTTACCCACTAAATCATATCTCTCTAGCCTCATGTTTGTGTTTTTATTTTTTAAAGATGGATTTATTTGTGTCTTTTGTGCATGCATGAATGCCTGTGTGTGCACTACCTAAGGAGCCCAGAAGATGGCATTGGATCCTCTGGAACTGAAATTAACAGGTGGTTATGAGCCACTATGTGGGTACTAGGAACTGAATTCTCAGTCTTTGCAAGAGCAACAGCTGCTTGTAACCATTGTGCCATCTGTCCTTCCCTATGTTTTCATTTTTATTTTTATAAATATACTCATTAGAATTTGTTTGCTTGCTGTTAAACAACCTTCCCCCACCCCCATTTCTCTCTCTCTCTGAAATTTTTCTTTTTCTATATTGCCCCCTTTTTTCTATCATGCTGTTTTTACTACTCTGACTTCATTTATTTAAAAAATACTTTTACTACTTTCAGAATTTCCTACAATGTATTTTGATTGTATTCACCCCAAACTTCTCCCTTTAACTTCTCTCTGATCCGTCCCCACCTACCAAAGCCCCCAACACTGTGTCCTATTTGTTTGTTTGTTTTTTATTTTAAAACCCACCAAATCAAATTTGTGCTGTACATGTACTTTTGTGTGTAAGGTTATCCACTGAAGTGTGATCACCTACCAGAAGCTACCCTTAAAGAAAACTACCTCTCCTTTCTCTAGAAACCATCACTGTCCATGGCGCATCAATTAAGAGTTGTAGCTCTTGAATGCCTTCCAGTGCCTTGCTGCAATGATGGCTTGATTTCCATTCAGGTCTTCAGCAGGCAACACACAGCTTCTGTGAGTTCAAGAGTGATGCTCCGACCATATCCAAAAAGCAATGTCTGCTCTTCAGCTTCTGACTCTTATAGTCTTTCTGCTCACTCTTCTATGGTGGACTCAGGACCTTGAGAAGGGGTTGTGATATAGATATGTTGCTTATTATTGCCACATTGATTTTTCATTGAGGCTGCACCAGTTTGCACTCCCAATAGCAGTAAATGAAAGTTCCTCCTTCACCACATTTACCCCAGCAGGTATTATACTTTATTTTCATAATCTTAGCTGTTCTGACAGGCATCAAATAAAAATTCAAAGTAGTTTTAATTCATATTTCTCGGGTGGCAAAGAATGAACATTTTAAAAAATATTCCTTGGGCATTTAAATTTCTTCTGAGAACTCTGTAGCCTGATGTTGAATTGAGTTCGTGTTTTCTTGGTTCTCAGTTGTTTTAGTTCCTTGTATATTGTAGACATGAATCCTCTGTCAGATGTGTAACTGGCAAAAGCTCCCACCACCCCCATTCTGAAAGCTTCTTGCTTCTTTCTCTCTCTGTCTCTCTCTGTCTCTCTGTCTCTGTCTCTCTGTCTCTCTCTCTGCATATATATATATAATTTTTATTTTACATATTAATAGCAGTTCTCTCTCTCTCCCATGCCCCCCAAACCCCCTCCCATTTTATCCCCTCACACACATACTCCACCGGGAGGGTGAAACCTTCCAGGAGGGATCATCAAAATCTGTCAAGTCATTTGGAGTAGGGACTAAGCCCTCCCTCCTGCCTCTAGGTTAAGGAAGTATCCCTCCATGGGGAATGTGCTCCCAAAATCCTTTTGTGCACCAGGGATACATCCTGGTTCCACTTTCAGAGGTTCCTTAGCTGCCCAGGCCTTCTAACTGAGACCCATGTTCAGGGATCTGAGTTGGTCCAATGCTTGTTTCCCAGCTATCAGTCTGGGGGTCCATGAGTTCCCCCTTATTCATGTCAGCTGTGTGGGTTTCTGTAGCCTGGTCTTGTCCCCATTTTCTTCTCACTCCCCTCTCTCTGCAACTGGATTCCAGGAGTTCGGCTCAGTGTTTAGCTGTGGGTGTCTGCTTCTGTTTTCATCAGCTTCTAGATGAGGACTCTATGATGGCATATAAGTTAGTCACCAATCTCATTACCATGGAAGGGCATTTAAGGTAGCCTTTCTGCTGTTGCTCAAATTGTTAGTTGGGGTCATCCTTGTAGGTATCTGGATATTTTTTTTTTTGCTCTTGTCTATTCATCCCCCAACTCAATCTAATCCCATATGTTCTACCTGGCCTGGGGAGATGGGGGCCAGCCAGCCTCCTGTGTGGGGTCTGATCAAGGGGGTCTTCTTGGTGAGCACATCCAAGGTGTGTTTCTACCTCAGGTTTTTTGATGCCAAAAAGAAAAATAATTCACCCAGGTCACTCACTTTTCTGGTCACCTGTTCAAGTCCACAGTGGGGACAGGGTGTCCTGGTATTTACTTGTGTCTGGGCTTCTTTTTCTCATGACAATTGCTGCTGCAGTACAAAATCTTTTCAATTTCATGAGGTTCCATTTGTTAACAGCTGGTCTTAATTTGTAGGTGAGTAGAGTCCTATTCAGATTGACGTCCTGTGTCTGTATCCTGAGGTCTACTCCTTATTCTTTTTGCTCGAAGTTTAGAATTATAAGATCTAACATGAAAATATTTGATCCATTTGGGATTTATTTGTGTGCAGAATGAGATAGAAGGATCAAGTTTTATTCTACATGTTATTCCGTTTTTACCAATATAATTCATTAAAGATGTTAGGGTTTTTTTCAATGAGGTTTTGTGCGTGTGTGTGTGTGTGTGTGTGTGTGTATGTGTGTTGTTTTTGTTTTGTTTCTTTCTTTGTTTAACATGACTGTAGCTGTATGAAGTTATAAGAGGGTCCTTGGCAGTGGGTATGTCTTTGCACCAATATCATGCTGCTTTTACTACTATGGCCTTGTAGAACATTATGAAATCAGGTATTGTGATACCTCTGCCAGTGTTTTAAATTATTTAGGATTAGGGTCTTATAAATTAAAAAAAAAATTCAGCATCCTTGAAGAATTGCCTTAGAATTTTTTTTTAATTAGGATTGTACATCTGGGTTCTGACCCAGAAACCTCCTTCTTGAGGACTAGCTCTCATAGTCCTGGAATCAAGTTGCCAAGGGATAAAAGCAATCAATAGTCCCATCCAACTATGATACCTACAAATCACAACAATGGCTAGTAAAGCATGATATCCCCACAGGGACAGTAGTGACTGTAACCAACAGCTATTTAATTGGATTGAAAGCCTTCTCAACAGGAGGGAATCCATGCCTAGTTCTGTAAACCTAGACAGCTACCTATGGCTGGCAAGGCCATGGAATCTCTAGGAGAGCCTACCATTGCCACTTTTCCAAACAGGATAATCTCTGACTATATTCTTTTTGTTTGAACTCAGAAATCTACCTGCTTCTGCCTCCTGTGTGCTGGGATTAAAGGTTTGTGCCATCATATCAGGCTTTCTGACTTAATATTTATCTCTATACTACTGAGAAGTGTAGTTCTCACCTCTCCTCAAAGAAACCTCTTCTTGCAGCATATGGAGAACATTACAAAAATCCATAACCAAGCAAAATACAGACAGCAACAAATTTTAGGGTATCTAGCACCAAGTGAAACATTTACAATGCAATCCCTACACTTAAGGCTCAGAGAACATCACAAAAAAAGAGCAGAAAGTTTGCAAGAGTTGAAGGACCAGGATGTCAGTTTCAATGCTGTCTACATAAAACCCCACACCTAGGTAAAGAGGTACAGACAATTATGGTTGCTAAGAGAGACAGAATCATCCTACCTGAGGGATGAGCTCCTTGACTGATTAAACAGTACTGAGTAGTCAAACCTAAGTAAACTGACCAGGTTGTGTTTACTTGTATATGTAACAATAATAAAGAAAAGGAGGCCATGAATTTAAAAGAGAGCTGGGGGGGTAGCATGAGATTAGACACAGAGAGGAAATCAAAGGTGGGAAATCATGCAATTATAGTACACATGAATAAAAAAATTTAAAGTAATATCCTGTGTCTTAATGTGCTTCCTAGAAGAATAGAATTATTTATCTTTTTTAGAGCATCATGTGTTTTCATTTCAAGATGGATTTATGCTGGAGGAAATTCTGCACATCAACCAAAAGAGATGAAGAAAGTCATTTCATATTCATCACAGGAAAAATCCATTAGGATAAAGTCTCAATTCTGAACATCTATGCCCCAAATACAAAGACACCCACATTCATAAAAGAAATATTGCAAAAACTCAAATTGCACATAAAACCTCTCTTATTTATAATAGGAGACTTCAACACCCCACTCTCACCACTAGACAGAACCACCAGACAGAAACTAGAACTCAATGAGAAGGAAGACACAACACACCCAAACTTATGGGACACTTTGAAAGCAGTGCTAAGAGGAAAATTCATAGCACTAAGTGCTCACATGAAGAAACTGGAGAATAGTCACATTAGAGAATTAACAGCACAACTGAAAGCTCTACAACAAAAAGAAGCAAATTCATCACAGAGGAGTAGATGTCAGGAAATAATCAAATTGAAGACTGAAATCAATAAAGTAGATACAAAGAGAACAATACAAAGAAACAATGTAACAAAGAGCAGGTTCTTCAAGAAAATAAACAAGATAGATAAACCTTTTTGCTGTTGTTAATTATTTTTTTTTTCTTATTTTACATGTCAATCCCAGTCCCTTCTCCCTCTCTCTCTCCTTTCCTCCCTCCCTCTCTCCCATCCACCCATGTCCTCCAACCACTCTCCCACCCTATCTCCCCCCTCAATCCACATGTAGGGTGATGCCTTACAGGAGAGGTCATCTAAATCTGTCAAGTCATTTGGAATAGGGACTAGGCCCTCCCTCATGCCTCTAGGTTAAGGGAGTATCCTCCATGGGGAATGTGCACCCAAAGTCCTTTCATGCACCAGGGATGCATCCTGGTTCCACTGTTAGAGGTCCCTTAGAATGCCCAGACCTTCTAGCTGAGACCCATGTTCAGGGGGTCTGAGTCTGTTCAATTCTGGATTCCCAGTTACCAGTCTGGGGGGGCCATTAGCTCCCCCTTGTTCAGGTCAGCTGTCTCTGTGGGTTTCTGTAGCCTGGTCTTGTCCTCTCTGAATCTGGATTCTAGTTCGGCTCAGTGTTTAGCTGTGGGTATCTGCTTCTGTTTCCATCAGTTACTAGATGAGGGCTCTGTGATGGTGGATAAGTTAGTCATCGATCTCATTGTCATGGAAGGGCATTTAAGGTAGCTTTTCCACTGTTGCTCAAATTGTTAATTGGGGTCAGTCTTGTAGGTCTCTGGACATTTCTCTAGAGTCAGTTTTCTCTTCAAACCTATAATGGCTCTCTCTTATTCTCTCCTCTCTCTCTCTCTCTCTCTCTCTCTCTCTCTCTCTCTCTCTCTCTCTCTTTCTCTTGTGTATTCCTCTCCTGACTCAATCTTCCTAGTCCTACATGCTTACCTCTCCTCCCCTTCTCTTTCTCTTAGCTCCCTCTCCACTCACTGCCCCCCCCCACTCCCAGTTATCCAAACTAACCAAAGGGCAAAGAGAGAACATGCAAATTAACAAAATGAGAAGTCAAAAGGGGGACATAACAACAGACACCGAGGAAATCCAGAATCTTCAGGTCATACTTTGAAAACCTGTACTCCACAAAATTCTAAAGTTAAATGGAAATAGAAAATTTTCTGGATAGATGTCGCTTATCAAAATTAAATCAGGAACAGATAAGCAATTTCAATAGATCTATAACCCCTAATGAAATAGAAGCCATCATCAAAAGTCTCCCAACCAAAAAAACCCTAGGGTCAGATGGTTTTAATGCAGAATTCTACCAGAAATTCGAAGAACAGCTAATACCAATACTCTTCAAAGAGTTCCACATAGAAGAAGAAGGGTCATTGCCAAACTCTTTTTACAAGACAACAATTACCTTGGTACCCAAGCCACACAAAGACACAACTAAGAAAGAGAAATACAGATCAATATCCCTTGTGAACATTGATGCTCAAAATCCTTAGCCATCAGGGAAATACAAATCAAAACAACTCTGAGATACCATCTTGCTCCTGTCAGAATGGCTAAAATAAAAAACACCAAGGACAATTTATGCTTGAGAGAATGTGGAGAAAGGGGAACACTCCTCCATTGCTGGTGGGAGTGCAAATTCCACTTTGGAAATCAGTATGGTGGTTCCTCAGGAAAGTGGGAATCAGTCTACCACAAGATCCAGCAATTCCATTCTTAGGCATATATCCAAAGGATGCATATTCATACAACAAGGACATCGTTCAACTATGTTCATAGCAGCATTACTTATAATAGCCAGAACCTAGAAGCAAGCTAGATGCCCCTCAACTGAAGAATGGATAAAGAAGATGTGGTACATTTACACAATGTAGTTCTACTCAGCAGAAAAAAAAACAATGGAATCTTGAAATTCACAGGCAAATGGATGGAACTAGAAGAAACCATCTAGAATGAGGTAACCTAGACACAAAAAGACAAACATGGTATGTACTAACTCATATATGGATTTTAGACATTAGAGCAAAGGATTACCAACCTACAATCCACACCACCAGAGAAGCTAGGAAGCAGGAAGTACTCTAAAAGAGATATACATGTTCTCCCAGAGAAGATTAAATGGACAAGATCTCCTGAGCAAACTGAGAACATGATGGAAGGGGAGAGGGAATTAAGAGAAAGACAAGGGGAGAGGCAGACATGAGGGAGCAGGAAGATTGAGTCAGGGGAAAAATACAGGAGAGCAAGAAAAGAGATACCATAATACAGAGAGCCATTATAGGTTTTAAGAGAATCTGGCCCTAGGAAAATGTCCAGAAACCTATAAGGATGACCCCAACTACAATCTAAGCAACAGTGGAGAGGCTACCTTAAATGCCCTTCACCAATAATGAGATTGATGACTACCTTATATGCCTTCATCAAGTAGCTGATGGAAGCAGAAGCAGACACCCACAGCTAAACACTGAGCCGAATTCCTGGAATCCAGTTGAAGAGAAGGAGTGATGAATAATGGGGTCAAGACCATGCTAGAGAAACTAGGGGTGCTCATGGACCCCAGATTGATAGCTGGGAAACCAGCATAGGACTGACCCAGACCCCCTGAACATGGGTGTCAGATAGGAGGATTGGGCAGTCTATGGGGCCGCTGGTAGTGGATCAATATTTATCCCTAGTATACAAATGGACTTTAGGAGCCCATTCCACAAAGAGGGATACTCTCTCAACCTATTCACACTGGGAGGGCCTAAGCCCTGCTCCAAAAGGTGTGACAGACTTTGGAAATCCCCTGAGGAAGACCTCACCTCCCTTGGGTGGCAGAAAGGGGATGAGATAGGGGGTTGATGGAAGGCAGAAGAAGAAGGGAGAGAGAGAGAACTGGGATTGACATGTAAAACAAGATTTTTTTGTAATATAAATAAAAATGTGTAGATTAATTAAAAAGGAAAAAAAAAGAAGGCCTGTTCACCTCCCAGTGGCCAGAAAACAAAGGGAAATACTTAGGGGCCATGGTTCCAATACTTCCTCAAGGGCTGTCCCTATGAACTAGCACTGTTCCACTATCCCCCAAGTGTGCCACAGACCAATGACCTGATCACATGAACCTTCGAGAAGCTCTCACCCAAACAATGGTAATGTAAAAATATTTAAAATACTATGCTCATTTCAACAGAGGAAGTGTAGACTCGCTTAATAGAAGCAGCATTTATCTTGATTTTTAAACACACTTGCAATCACACAGACTCCTTCAATTTACTAATTAAAATAATTTCATAATTAAAATAATTGAATGATTTAGATGCCTTACTTTTAAAATATCATAACTAAAACCTGGGAAAGGAGGAAAGAGACCATAAAGAAGAAACAGCCATAGTGAAGCAGTGTGTGTAGGCTGTTCTGTATCAAACATCTCTCAAGGAACTAAATATCTTAGACATGTTTTAATATGAGCACTTATAAATATATCAGATCATATTCCTTTTAATAACAATATTAAACTGAAATAAATATATCATAAATTTCACATTTATTACTAGAATATTTAGATTGCTTTCAGTCATTTACCAATACAAATAATTCTGCAGTGAACATCTTTCTATGACTTTCAGAGATACATGAAAATAGACATAGGGACATCTCTGGAAGAAATATTAATGGATCATCAGAATCTATTTACACCCTGCCAAGAGTATTTGAGAAAACAGTTTCTGATATTCACATTCATACTCTATATTATTTCTCATTGTGGTCTTTGTCAGTTGAATACATAAAATCATCCTGTAATTTAAATTTATATGTCTTTTGTTGAAAGTGAATACTCATATTTATTGGGTCTTATCTTTATAAACATGAACTTTTTAATGAATTGTTCATTTATTGACTTTCTCATTTATATTTGGATTAGATAATTAATTTTCTTGGATCAGAAGGCAAAAGTTCCAAATAAGAATGATGCAATTAAAAACTTCTCTACCATCCCATCTTCCCACTGCTCAGTACCCTTTCTCATCAGTGACCAATTCCATTACCTTTGCGTGTATGTTTCCAAAGAAAGCAATGCATAATCATGAAAATATCTGCATGTGTTTATGCCTGTGTATGTTTCCCTTCGTTTTCCCCAAACTGGTAGCATGTTTTACACATTCTTCATTTTTTAAGTAAAATGTTTCTGAAGACTTTTGAAGTTTTCCCCCATTCCACCTGACCAAGGGTAAGCATGTAGCAAGCACCATAATTCTCACCAATTAAATACAGCCAAGTAGGCTCCAATTTGCAGCAGGAAGAAACCAGGAGAAAGAGGTCTGTTTCTAAGACTTGTTGTTCTTAAGCCTCTGCCCTGAAGCTATTTCTTCCCACCAGAAACCTCAGGATGGATAAACAGCCCCTCCCAAAGTGCAGAGAAAAGTAAACAGCAGATGTGCGGCAGCGATCAGAACACATCCAGAGGCGCACAGCACAGACCTTGGGGAACTAGACAGCCACAGAATGAAGGATGGTCCAAGATGAGGCCACATGAGTAAGTCTAACATTTGGCGCAGACAGGCTGGCAGCAAAGTGGAAGCAGAATTCTGAACACCAAGCTGCTAGGCCTCTTTCTGAGGACAAGGTGATGCCATGTCAAGAATGAAAAGACTGGACAAGCCAGGACCTTGCTGTGGTAGAGGGACATGGACATTCACTGAGAAAATCCAAAAATATAGGTGAGGAGTGAGACAGTGAGGGTGGGGCTGAGTCCCACAACAGCATACTAACAGAGACATGGCCTCCGGGGTGCTGTGACTAACCAGGAGAGATTAGTGATTAAACAAGATCTTACCTGTACTCTGCATATTATAATTAGCTTTGTGCATGTTTAAATTAATTAGGAGATAGATTTATATGTGCCTTGCTCATAGATCATTTGACTCAACTCCCTTCCTTTCTTTTCAATATCCCTAGTCAAGGAGCCTCATGAGTTGCTTAAGAATGGAAATTTCTAAATATTCAAACTCACTGTTGAGTTGTGGCCATGAACAGTTGTGGCTGCAGTAGAATTAGGTATACTTTAGTCCCTTCGTTTATCATCTTTCACACATAGAAAAACATTAAGCCCCTACTAAATTCCAGTCAAAGAAGCCTGTGACAAAAGATGTACACCCAGAGCCCTCCCCCACACATACACACTCTCTTAAGGAATCCAATCTAGTGTGGAAGAGAGGAAGAAATAACTAAGCAAATGCTTCATTCCAGTACAAAATGTTATGCCATAAAAATAACAACCAAGTACTTTAATGGTACAAAAGAAGCAGCCATCAGTACATCTGAAGTTCTCAGTAAAAGATTTCCAGAGGAAATGACATTTGAGAAGGATGGATTCAAAGGGGTTTCTAAGGATTGTCTTAGTAGAGAGGTGAAGGCAAGCATTTCTGGCTCTGGGGGAAGACTTCATATAAATACAGGGTAAAATGGAAGAGAGACTCTGAAGTTTATTGCCACTGAGGCAAGGCAGCAAAGAGAAGGTAAGAGACAAGAAAAGACCAAATGTCAAAACTGCTAAAGCATTTGATATATGCAAATCATCCAATCCTAATGTATTTGAGTGAGCAGAACTAAGTATCCATGTAAAAGAGTATTGGGATCACCACTTTGCAGACACATGAATTGTCATCTAAGACGTGAGATAGAATTTTGCAAGCCATCAAAGCCAGGAAGGAATTCCCCCTCCCACCACTGCCATACCCTTCTGCTTCCCAACCAAGGTTGAGAAGGGCAAATTTATCACAGTAGAAGGGTGTCCTGCCATATAGAAAATGGAGGCCAGGGAAGCTATTGTGCACTCTACCATTCATGGAAAAGCACTACAACAGAGTCAGTCAGCACAAATGCTTTAATGGCACCAAGTTTAAGAAGTTTGCCCTTCCGTGTAAGAACATTTTACCCACAAATGGGTCTCATATTACAGGTCCCATCCTTCTTAAAATCCAGTCTTGCTATCATTTACTCCAGCTTCTCTCCTTTATTTGGCTGGACTTTCAACTGTTACTTCAGTTACATTTTTTTCTCAAGCTCTTGTCCTGGTGCTCTTTAATTTCCATAATACTGCTTGACATTTGTGTTCCTAATTTTATCTTTATGATGAAGTAAATATGGTGGCATAGTTTGTGTCTAGAACTCAGTCCTTCATCTTGACTTCTTGAACCAGTGTCCTACTCCTAGTTGCACTCCATCATGGTGGAAAGTTGTCTCAAACTTTTTAGTTGGTGGTTCAGAGCTGCCTTGAGAGTCTCATTACATGTGAGCTTGTTCATATTTAATGGACATGAGTATTTGTGATGGTTAATTTCAATTGTCAATTTTTTGATCAATAAACAACTAGGACTTTAAGGAGGCACATTTTTAATGTGTGTATTAGATCTTTGGAAAAGGATTAACTGAGATGGTAGGTTGTTCTGGGTGTGAGAGGCACCATTACATAGGCTGGATTCCCAGAATGAATAAAAGGAAAGAAAAAGAATGAACCAGCTGAGCACAAAATTCCCATCTGTTTTTCCTGTGAAATGTGAGCTAGCAACCTTGAGCATTCACCACCCTGGAGACTCCTGCTACTCCCCCTGCAGTGATGGACCAGGTGAAATGACCCTTTCCTCTTTAACATTGCCTCAACATTTTGTACTGGCCACATTTATGGATAGGATGCCTAATGAGTAAGTCTCTGACCCCTGATAGCTCTTGGTACCAGTGACTTATTCCCCTCATATTGTCAGTCCAAGCCCATATTTTGGAACCAAGTTGGAGAGTCAGAACCCCTTCCCTGGGATTTGATATTAAAGCATGCATAGAATTTAGTATTCCCACTGACAGTTCACAACCGTAACTAATAAACTTGGAAACTGTTGACATATATATATGGAACATATACAGGAGGAAAAGCTAAAAATCTACTTTTCTAAAATAGGATTAAGAGTAGATAACAATAAAATTTATTTTTTAAATAATTTTTGATGACTTTTATATAAATTTGAAACAAGCTTGTTTCACATGTCAATCCCAGTTCCTGAACCCTCCCATCCCATCCCCTTCCTGCTCCCTAGGGAGGGTGAAGCCTCACATGGGGAGTCTTCAAAGTCAGTCATATCCTTTGGAGCAGAGCTTAGGCCCTTCCCCATGTGTCTAGAGTATTCCTCTATGTAGAATGGGCTCTCAAAGTCCATTTGTATACTAGGGATGAATACTGATTTATTACCAAAAGCCACATAGAATGCCCAGTCTATAACTAACACCCACATTCATGGAGTCTGGGTCGGTCCTATGCTGGTTTCCCAGCTATCAGACTGGGGTCCATGAGCTCCCCCTTGTTCAGGTCAGCAGTTTCTGTGCGTCTCTCCAGCATGGTCTTGCTCATCACTCCTCCCTCTCTACAACTAGATTCTTGGAGTCTGGCTCAGTGTTTAGCTGTGGGTGCCTGCTTATGCTTCTATCAATCAGCTCCTGGATGAAGGCTTTAAGATGGCATATAAGGTAGTCATCAATCTCATTATTGGGGAAAGGAATTTAAGGTAGCCTCCACACTATTACATAGATGTTAGATGAGGTCATCCTTGTAGCTCTTTGGGCATTTCCCCAGTGCCAGATTTCTCTTAAAGCCTATAAAAAGATACCTATTATTATGTTATCTTTTTTCTGTTCTCTATTTTTTCCCTGGCTCAATTTTCCAGCTCCCTCATCCCCTCCTCTCCCCTCCTCTTCTCACCATCTCTTTCTCCTAACTTTCTCTCCTCTTCCCTCCTGTTCCCAATTTGCTTGGGAGATCTTGTCCCTTTCCCCTTCTCTGAAGGAACATGTATGTCTCTCTGAGGATTCTCCTTGTTTCCTAGCTTTACTGGCAGTATGGATTATAGACTGCCTGCGAATTTCAAGGTTCCATTGTTAATTTTTTCTGCTGAGTAGTACTTCATTGTGTAAATGTACCACATTTTCTCCATCCATTCTTCAGCTGAGGGAAATTTAGGTTGCTTCCAGGTTCTGGCTATTACAAATAAGGCTGCTAGGAACACAGTTGAACAGATGTCCTTGTTGTAGGAATGTGCATCTTTTGGATTTTGGTGAATATATTTTCTGCATCTTTGAGTTGAGTTTCTTCACCTTCTTCCATATTTATTATTCTTAGGTTTGGCCTTTTTCACGGTGTCCCATATTTCCTGGATATTTTGTGTTAGGGATTTTTTGAACTCAGGATTTTCTCTGGTCGGTGAATCTATTTCTCCTAATGTATCTTCAACACCTGAGATTCTCTCTTCCATGTCTTGTGATCTGTTGGTTATAATTGCATCTAATTCCTGATTGATTGTTCACCCAGCTTTTCTATTTCCAGTATTCCCTCAGACTGCTTTGTTTTTTGTTTTGTTTTGTTTTCTGCATTTCAGCTTTTAAACATTGACAGTTTGAATTGCTTCTTGCAATTTTTGGTTTGTTATTTCTTTAAAGGATTTTCTCATTTGCTATTTTAGGGTCTCTATCATGTTCATGAAGTTGTTTGTAGGGTCATTCATTTCAGCTTCATCTGTGTTGGGATGTTCAGGTTTTGCTGGTGTGGATTCCCTAGACTCTGGGGGGTGTCATATTGATCTTTCTGTTGTTGACCTTGTTTTTATACTGTGGTCTACCCATCCCTTTTTCCAGAATGTACTGGTGGGGTCCTATCCTGGTGGGTACAGCACCAAGAGTTCTCTTCTAGTGGGTGTTAGCAGTTCCAATATTCCGATAGCTCTCCTCTTCCAGTGAGTGTAGAGGGACTAGGGAAGGGAATTGGCATACTCTGGATGGGGTGGTCCTCTGGGACAGGTTACCCAGTGTGTAGTCTGTAGTTCTCAGGAGGCTCTGAGTAGCACACTGGCCAAAAAAAAATTTCTTAAAATTGGATATTAATACTCACCAAGATGAAGCTAAGCTCTTATGTACTCCATGCACAAAATTTAATCAAATGAATCAGAGCACTGATTTTAAATGCAGAGGTGATTTTAAAAATTCTGAGACAAAAATTATTGCCACAAATGTCTATGAACTTGGAGTAGAAAACATTTTCTTGAATATTACAACAAAAGCACAAACAACAAAAGAAAATAGATTAAATGGTTTGCATTAAGTTTAAAGACTTTTCTGCCTTAAAGGACATCCACGAGTTCAAATACAAAGCAGAGAATGAAATAAAATATTTGTAAATCATGTATCTGACAAGGGAGCTGCATCCAGAATATATGACAGGACCAGTAAGTATCTATAGTCTGCCTTTAGCCAAAACCTAAGAGATGAGTAGGAATTAGCCTACAGAAACAAGATATAGCCAGAGAGACACAGTTTTGTGCCACAAAGACAAGAATACAATCAAGCAGAGTTTGTAGTCAAGAGTGAAACCCCTAAGTTTCTGGACTTTCCAGAATAAAGAGCTGCACACAGAGGATAGCTGTGCTACAGAATGAGAGAGTTACTATTAAAGCAAAAGCTGATACTGCACGTGGACTCAGGAAAGTGTGGCTAAAGAAATGAGAAAGAAATTGATGACTTCATCATGATGAAGATGATAAAAACCAGAACAAAGCTGGAACCATGGACCTGAAGACTAGGGGGATGCTGGGAGACCCTCTGGGAGGGTTCTATGCAGGAGGGTTGTGATGTAACAAGGAGCTTTGACATCGACCCCCAAAGAAACAAGCACAACAGGAGATAGTTTCCCAGCTAAGGCTATCCTTTTCCAGTAAATATTACCAGGGCCATTTTGACTGAGATAAACCTTATACGATAAAACACACTTTTCCCCAGTAAATAAGCACAGAAGCACAGTTTATTCAACCTAAAAAGTCTCTGTCAGAGCCTTCTTGCAGTCACCAGCTCTCCGTACTGCAGCCTCACGTTTCTGCTCTATGTTCCTGTACTTTGCACCAGGTGCCACATAAATGGAACTATATAGTGTCTGTGTACTTGTGTACTCTTGACTATGGCTTTCATCTTCAGAATGAATTTAACCCACGACCAGGATTGTTGCATGCTTAGTCAAGGCCTTTGTTGTGTGTTAGGGACTTAGAAGAGTTATTAAGTAATGGACAGACGAAGAGGCAACAGTAACTTAAAGGAGGGAGAAACCCGAGCACTTGGGGCAGAGGAGGGAGCCTCTTTGCAGAGTTCTGTGAGGATGGGGGAGGGTTCACAGCAAGAGCCCGGAGCTAGGCTCTCAGATTCCCTGGCAGGAGGCAGGGAAGGGGGTGGGGAGCAGGATGTGTCACATGCCAATAATCCCTTTGATGTTAACTCACTTCCCAGGTGAGAAATAATGGTGAGGGGATTGTCCGTTCACTAGGGACTCACAGACAATGTATCAGCAGGGTGCCGTCCAAGGAGGAGAGAAAGCAGGTATGACGGCCTGCTCAGGGTCTAGATACAGGGCACTCTTACATTCCTACCATCACATTCTTACAGTCTTTTGTTTGTGTTAAACACACACACGCACACGCACACGCACACGCACACGCACACGCACACGCACACACACACACACACACACACACACACACACACACACACCAGAAAAATTATTTTACAGGAAAGGAGGCAAACCCGAAGCACAGTTGGTGGGCTGGCTCATCCAGCTTCTGAGCTGAACAGGACAACCATGGGGGTGGAGCCTCCCCTCCTCTGGGTCTCCAGTACAGAGGCTGGCATTCGCATCTGCCTGTCAGGAGGCTGTAATTAAGTCCACGTGCTGTATGCTGGACAATATTCTGGGGAACTACATGAGAATGCATAATAAAGAGGGGCCTACCTATGGATAGACTGAAAAACAGTATTAAAGAACAAATCACATATGCCAGGAAATCCATGGGGAATTATGGAGAATTTTGAAATCATTTTGAGTTGTAATTATTGAGAAAAAAGGGTGGAGGACAAGTAGAAGGCATTTAATTTTCTCTCAATCTTTGACTATTATGAATAAAGCTGATGTCAACATATAAACGAGTTTTCTGTAAGTAGAAATTCTATTTATTTGAATAAATGCCAGTAGTTACATGTAGTTACAGTAGTTACATGTAGCACAGTAGTTACATGTATGTCTATTTAAGAAACAGTGGATTTCCAAAGACTTGCAACATTTTGCACAACCAGCAACAGAGAACTAGTAAATAAATCTCTAGTAAATAAATTAGTGCTCCAATTGCTCATAATTATCCCACAAAGTCAGTATTATCTACATGATTCATTTGTTTGCTTGTTCCTTGTGGGTTTGTTTTTAGCCATTCTCATATGATATGATAGTGCCTCCTATCCTTTTAATTTGCATTTCCTTAATGCTAGTTATGTCTAGCATCCCATCCTATCATAATTAGCCATTCATTTGCTTCCTTGTCTTCTTAATATTGTTGTGCCCAAATTCTGAACCCCAAAATCACCAAGAGATCCATTCGAATGCGAAAGCAAAGAGTCTTTTATTATTAATGAGTTAACTGTCTTTAACTTGGGCCCTTTGTTCACCACTGCCAATGGTGTGAAGAAGGACCCCAAGGGTCTGCAAGGCAGGGAATTTATTGGGAGGAGCAAAGGGAATGTCTAGGAGTGGTATGCAACAGCCTCAGGATTGGTGTGCTTCTGGGCCTGTCCTGTGTTGACTGGTGAACTGGTTGTCTATGACAGAATCACAGTGGGTTTGTTCACTCTGTCATCACCACAAACTCATGAGTCATGTTTTTCTCATGTTACCATATATCATGTCAAGATACAATGGAACAATTTCAGCTCCATCATAATTTTTAGAAATTTCTGTCACATATTAGGTTTGTCATTGACTGTTTTCTAGAGAATGAGAATGTTTAATGTAGACAGGTGTCAACTTACCCCTTTTTATTTTATGAATTATCATACTGTGCTCATACTTTGTCTAATCCAATATTACAGAGACATTGTCCCAAATTTGTCCAAGTTGTTTTATAGTTGAACTTTCTCATTTATGTTTATGCTCCACTTTAGTTTGTTTTTATATATAATGCTGCTAGAGTATTTTTAACTAAGGCCTGAAGACAGAAGTTTGCATTCATAGAAACAGTGCTTTCCCTACAAACTGAAAAAAGAAAATTCTTCCTTCCAACTGTCAGCAAACAGAACAAAAGTGGAAAAGATAATACTTGTCTAGTACCAGAACCTACAGAAATACTTGGGAATTTAAAAACAGAAGATGATTGAATTTTCTAAACATTTTACTGGATATCTCTAGTAAATAGTGAATATAGCCTTGTCTCTGTAGCTTGTTTCTATGATTCCTATAAAAACATCTTAGGCTAATATCTAGATTAAGGTGACTCTTTAATTTCTGATTTTTAAATTTTCCAGTTTAAGTAAGACTCTAAGCTTTTAAATGTACCCAATGCTCTTCCTGGTAAATTGTTGGTAATTAAATTACATTTTTTGACTTTTCTTACAAAAATGCAATGTTTTGTTGTTGTTTGTTTGGTTTGGTTGGTTTGTTTGTGTTTGTGTTTTTTACCCCAAATTCTAGACCCGAGTGATACATTCATTAAAAGCACTGCTGGCTGAAAGTGTTAGGAACATAGTTTGTGCTTTGATGAATAACTCTCCCAGTTAAACAGCAAAGCAAGAGAGGCAATAGGTTTGCATCCTACAACAACAATGAGGTGCCTCTGAAGGGTTTTGTGTGTGTGTGTGTGTGTGTGTGTGTGTGTGTGTGTGTGTGTGTGTTGTTGTTTTTGTTTGTTTTTACAAGATGAAATTAGGCATTTCTAACTAAATGAGGTGACATTTGGGCCTCAGGCATAAGTGGTATGTTTTGTATTTACACTCATACATACTCTTTCTAATGTGTCTGAATTTACTGGCCTGGTCATTGCTGAGACTTTTAATTGCCATTACCATTAGTAGAGCTAGACTAAGCACAGACCATAAGATGGCTAGTGTCTGAGTCTATAGAAGAGAAACAAAACAAAGCAAAAAACACTGCTAAAACCTCAGACCTGGTGATATAGAAAGCTATTGATTTCTCAGAATGTACTGGACCTTTAAGTAAGGGAGCTTAGAAGATGAGAATATTGAGAAAGATAAAAGAGAAAGATGAAGGCTTAGATTGTGAAATTTTAGAGGGAAACAAAAACTATCACAGTTGTTTGTGTGATATTTTGTTTTAACAATCTGTTGAGTTCTGGACAGTAAAGAATCAGTTGTGATTAACAAGATATGATTACATCAAAATTTTTGCTCCATTAGAGCAATCAGTGCTGGTTAGCTGGGACTGAAAGTCAGCTATAATTAATAAGAGATCAAAATTATTGAAGCGAAATCTTCTGAGACATAAAAGCTGTGGTCCTGAGGAAGCCAGGGATGTACCTAAGGCTGGATGGAAGCTGAACTCAATGATGTGTCAGTTTCCCAAGTGGTACTGACACTGCAACATTAAGGAGTCATTGAAAGCACTGAAGTCATTGAGGCTTGACACCATGAGACCATGACACCATGGCCATTGCTGCAGGTGCAGCCTCAATTGCAGTAGAGTCCCCAGTATTGAAGTGGTAATGGGAAGAAGCTGCGGCTTCCTCGGAGTGTCCACTGGTAAAAGTGCAGTTTTAGTTGCAGTGAAGACTCTGGCATATTAGAGATGCCAGTATGATGGAATACCCATCATAGCTGAAGGTGTATAGAAGATCCAGATTGAGCCTATTAGACAAGCTGTATGTGGTGGGACTATCCAAGTCCTTCAAAGCTCAAAAGGTCATGAATGAGTTTCAGAGTTGGATACTGAGCAATATATACAGTTGGAGTTTAATTTGACTTGTATCTAAATGTGTATGTGGACTGGTTGTAATAAGAAGGTATGTAACTTCTTATTTTAGACAAGCCCACAGTAAGGGACTTTGGACTTTTTAAAGAGATCTTAGACAAGTGTGTGTGTGTGTGTGTGTGTGTGTGTGTGTGTGTGTTACAAATATGTTTTCCTGCCAGCCCGGTCCCAGAGCCATGCCAGCCCCAAATAACACACAGAGAGGGTGTATTAGACATAAAGCTATTGGCCTGTTACTAGTGTTTCTTATTGGATAGCTCTGTCTTAAATATTAACCTATTTCTATTCATCTAAGTGTTTCCATGTGGTCTTATCTTACCAGAGAGAGGTATGGACCACTTATCCCTTCCTTGCTATATGGCTTCTCTCCCTGGTGGTGAAAGCCCCCTCTGAAGGGAGACCCTCACTCAAATCTCGGGAATAGCGCGCACCCAGTGAGGCACCGAGACCGGACTTGCTGCAATCACACGAGGAAGTTTATTGAAAATGAAATTGGATGAGATCTCAGGCCAGCATGCTGGGGTCGAGACTCTACACCCACGGGGAGTGGAAGAGTTCGACCCCGACCCAAACTTGTGACAAGCTTATAAAGGCAAAAACATCAAAAGAGTGGAAGGAAATAGAGGAAGTCCAAAGTTACACGTTCACTTATCAGCTGACTAGGGAGGGGGTAGGGGAGATCCGGAGTTACATGTTTACTTATCAGTTAAGCTATGTATTGTATTAAACAAGGCGTTGGAACATTCCACAGAGGTTGTTGGGACATCCTGGAGTTATCTCAGGAACTATTTTTCTCAAGAGAGTTCCGTGAGCGACCTCGTGAGCGACCACCTGCAGGGGACGGAGGCCCTAGGGTGGCGAGTTCATGTCCCTACAGACAGCTAGTAAATTTTTTACTTTTCATTCCCCACTTCTTCTTGTGAATTGCTCTAATCTTAGAGCGATCCCTCAGTTTCTCGTAGTATCTGGTACTGCTGTCTTAAGACCATTACCTGGATAGCACTTATCCTTTCTTTTATAAATGCCACCAGCCTATTTAGAATACATGGCCCGAAGGTTAGGATCAGCATCAAAATGATTAAAGGCCCGGCCACGGCGGAGACCAGAGTAGAGAACCAAGGTGACCGATTAAACCAATTTTCATACCATCCTTGGTATGCTTCTCTTTCTTTTTTTCTGTTTTCTAGCTTTTCTCTAAGCCTTGCCATGGAATCTCTGATGACACCGGAATGATCTACATAGAAGCAACATTCTTCCTTTAAAGCAGCACAGAGCCCTCCCTCTTTAAGAAAAAGCAGGTCTAATCCCCTTCTGTTTTGCAGCACTACCTCTGACAATGAAGTTAATGACTCTTCTAGTTTAGTTATGAAGTGTTCCAATGCTCCCAGGTCTGCATCCATAGCCGCTCTGAGCTCATTATAGTAGTAGGGCTGCTGAATAAGGGCAGATGCTCCAGTCCCAATCCCTGCCGCTACTCCTAATCCTAACAAGACAGCTAAGGTCAGGGTAACAGGTTCCCTCTTGTAACGAGTACGGTGATCAAATTCATCTATAAATGAACCATCATCATGATAGATGACCCTAGGCACCAGCTGGACCAAAATACAAAAGTCCCTAGTACTGTTAAAAAGTGATGTATGCAGGCAGGGGGTCAGGCCAGTGCCACAGGCCCACCAAGTATCTGGGGGGGGGGGTACTAGATATTGATTTGGGCCATCTGTCAGGGTGTTAATAGTTACGTTACAGAGGGGCTGGTGTCTGGTAGGCACTTTGCCTATACATAGTCCAGTGCCTGATACCGCTGACAGGGTCAACTTTCGTTGGCTCCCCCCAGGGGCAATGCGAATGGTCAGAAGTAACATTATAGCTCCGCATTTGAGCTATTCCCTCATAATAAGGGGGACTAGAAGCAAAGCACAGCCAGCAAGATTGGGTAGCAGTGGGGTTTGTGTGGTTTAAAACAACGAACGCACTATCAAGCAGATTAAATAGGCGATCCTCGGTTCTCATAGGGGGTGGGAGGATGTGATCAAAAGAGGGTATGGAGTAGGGCTGGTGGAGGAACCTTCCTTTGGTGATGGGGTGAGACTAGGAAGTCTCTCAGGCCTGGGTAGGGGGTTATCAAGCACCGGATTGGGGCCTACCGGTTGTGCGGGCGGACTCTCTATCTTCATCCTGATAGCAAAAACAAACCCTGGGTCTCCTGCTCCAGTATAGACTCTCCACCCCCCAGCGGTTACCTTTCACCCATCGACGATCTTGTTTTCCCTGTGCTGTGAAACTAATATTCAGAGGGTTGCAATAGTTGCCTTTGCATGGCCCCTGAGGGCCACCCGAGGCCCCGGGAGCACATCCAGTCTTATAAGATGGGTACTTAGATGTGTCTCTCTCTCCTCTTTCTGGCTCTTCCGGCTTACGACCCTTTTTTACTATAATCAGATCCCAGGAGGAGGAAGGATTCCAGTTGGCTTCTCCTGTGGTCTCACATCCCCATTTAGCACAGAAATAACCTGATGCCCCTCCACATCGCCTCTTCATCTCTCTGTTATGTCCCTGCCCGGGGCAGACGTAGAAGTCTGCTGCCTGGAGGTTGGCTCGGAAGAATTGTCCGGAACATCCCAATGTGCTCCCTATACCATGAGGGACACATTGTTCCTCCGGGGGTGGTTTATCTAAATTGTCATAATTAGAAAGATCCCAGGCCAGGGAACCAGCAGCTAACTTACAGATATCAGGTGCAAGATCCGGCCACCAAGTCCAAGGGGGGTGCACTGCGGTTTTTGACCACACAACGGTGCCCTCTTCATTAAGCACTTCCCATGTCAGTCTTTGGGGGGCATGAGGGTTATCCCCCAAGGTTGGGGCTACGGCGAAGGCGCAGCTTAAGAGGATTGTCACTGGCTGCCACTGTCCAATTATGTTCGCGGTTGTCTTCATTTTGACTGGGTGCCTTTTTTATGTGAGAAGCGTGGATCCAGGCAGCAATCCCGTCTACCTTTACTGCCGTGGGAGTAGTCAACAGCACCAGATAGGGTCCTTTCCACCGAGGCTCAAGCGTGCCAGCGCGATGTCGCCTGACCAAGACTGAGTCTCCGACTTGGAACCCGTGGGGCACTGCGGTGGTCCCTGGAGTGTAGGCTTCTTTGATCTGATTCCAGATCTGTGTTTTGACAACTTCTAAGGCCTTCAAGTGAGTAAACAGAGCAGAGGAGGAGGGAGAGTCAGTGCAAGGATCCAATATCCCGCCTGACTCAGTCAAGGGGGGGTCCCCCATGTAGGATTTCATAAGGGGTAAGGCCGAAACGTCCAGGTGTGTTTCGGACCCTAAGGAGCGCAAAGGGGAGGAGGGTCACCCAGTCTTTGCCGCCGGTCTCAATAGCCAATTTAGTAAGGGTCTCTTTTAGGGTTCTATTCATTCTTTCTACCTGTCCTGAGCTCTGGGGTCTGTAAGCACAATGTAATTTCCAATTAGTTCCCAGTTGGGTGGCCAACTCCTGACTTACCTGGGCAACAAAAGCAGGCCCGTTGTCCGAACCGATTACCTTGGGAATCCCGAACCGGGGCAGGATTTCTTCCAGTATCTTCTTGGTTACTACTTGAGCAGTTTCAGACTTGGTGGGAAAGGCTTCCACCCATCCTGAAAAAGTGTCTATAAAAACTAGAAGGTACTTATTACCATATTTTCCTGGCTTAATTTCAGTGAAGTCTACCTCCCAATAAACTCCCGGCCGGTCTCCCCTCATCCTTTTTCCAGGTTCTTTGAACGGCCGGGCAGCATTGGTCAAGGTGCAGGCCTGACATGACTCTACTACCTCTTTTACTACTGTATTTAATCTTAGAACATAATATTTAGAACCTTTGATTAATTGCTTAAGCTTTTCATTTCCAAGATGAGTTAGCTGGTGTATTCGTCTCACATAGTCATGCCCTTCCTTAGAGGGCAGGATGATTCGTCCATCCTTGGTTTTTGCCAATCCGCCGGAACTGAACATCCGAGCTTTTCCTGCACAAGCCATATCGTTGATTAAATCATAATCTTTATAGGGATAGATGAAGCTGGGATCCATGGCTTGCGGGGGTTCTGGCGGGGTTCCAGTTTCTTCCGCCAGTACTACCGCTCCCTGGGCAGCTTGCTTTGCCGTTAGATCAGCCATCTGGTTCCCCTTTGTGACTGGGTCAGCCCCCTTCTGGTGTCCAGGCAGTGGACAATGGCTAATTTTTTTGGAAGATGTATGGCTTCTAGGAGGGCCAGGATTTCTTCTTTGTTTTTAATGTCTCTTCCTGCTGAGGTGAGTAGGCCCCTCTGCCTGTAGATGGCCCCATGAATGTGGGCTGTGGCGAAAGCATAACGGCTGTCGGTGTAAATGTTGATAGCCTTACCTTCTGCCAGACGCAGAGCTTGAGTCAGTGCCAGAAGCTCAGCTTTTTGAGCAGAGGTTCCTTCTGGGAGATTGCTAGCCCAAATTACCTGCTTTCCGTCTACCACCGCTGCTCCTGCCCTTCTTTTACCTTCTACCACAAAACTGCTGCCGTCCGTATACCAGTTAGGCACCCCCCGGCCAAGGTTGGTCAGTCAGGTCTTTCCTGGTCCCGGTTTCTTCAGCCAGGACATCAGTGCATCGGTGCACCGGGGTAGAGTCGTCTGCTTCGGGGAGCAGGGTGGCCGGGTTGAGAATAGCAGGAGGAGCAAAGGTTATTCGATCGTTTAACAACAGGCTCTGGTAATGTGTCATCCGGGCGTTTGTCATCCAGCGGTCGGGGGGCTGCTGCACAATACTTTCTAAAGCATGGGGAGCAATTACAGTCACATACTGACCCAGAGTGAGCTTATCAGCGTCTCTGACAAGCAGGGCTACTGCAGCAATGGCTTTCAAGCAAGAGGGCCACCCACTGGCAACGGGGTCTAGTTTTTTAGATAGGTAGGCCACCGGCCGCTTCCAGGGCCCCAGGGTCTGAGTCAGAACTCCACGAGCCACTCCAGCCCGTTCATCAACATATAGAGTGAAAGGCTTAGTCAGATCTGGCAGGGCCAAAGCAGGAGCTGTGAGCAGGGCAGTCTTTATATTGTCAAAGGCTCTTTGGTGCTCCTCCGTCCAGGTGAATGGGACTTTTTCTTTAGTGAGTGGGTACAGAGGGGACGCCAACGTGGCGAACCCCGGTATCCAGAGTCTACAAAAACCTGCAGTTCCCAAAAACTCACGTACTTGTCGAGGAGTGGTGGGGGTCGGGATCTGCATCACAGTCTTTTTCCGTGCTTCAGTGAGCCACCGCTTCCCTTCTCGGAGGGTGTATCCTAGGTAGGTCACCTCCAAGCGACATAACTGGGCTTTCTTGGCGGACACCCGGTACCCCAACTCACCCAATTCCTTTAGGAGCTTTTTGGTCCCATCGAGGCACAGTTCCTGGGTCGAAGCTGCGAGTAGTAAATCATCCACGTACTGCAAGAGAGAAATCTGAGGGTTCTGGGCCCTGAAGGGCGCAAGGTCACAGTGGAGGGCTTCATCGAAAAGAGTCGGTGAATTTTTGAATCCCTGTGGCAACCTAGTCCAGGTCAGTTGACCCGTATGTCCTCCTTCGGGATCTTGCCACTCAAAAGCGAACAGGGGTTGGCTACTCGGATGCAATCTGAGACAGAAAAAGGCATCTTTCAAATCCAGAACGGTGTTCCAGGATCGTTCAGGCGGTAAGGAACTCAGCAGGTTGTAAGGGTTGGGCACAGTTGGGTGAATGTCCTGTACCCGTTTATTGACTTCTCTTAAGTCCTGGACGGGTCGATAATCATTGGTTCCAGGCTTACGTACCGGCAGGAGGGGGGTATTCCAAGGGGACCGGCAGGGAATCAGTATACCTTGTTGTAACAGTCTCTGGATATGTGGTCGAATGCCTTCTTTAGCCCCTTGAGTTATGGGGTACTGTCTGACTGAGACGGGGGTGGCAGCCGCTTTCAGCTCAACTACGACGGGTGGTACTTGTTTGGCCAGTCCCATTCCAGCCTGCTCTGCCCAAACCTCTGGAAAAGCTGTCAGCCACTCTCTAGGGGGCAAAATCCCAGTCTTGGGTTCATGGAGGCGATATTCTTCTTCTAGACTTAAAACTAAGCATGTTATAGGGGCCTCTCCCCAGGTGACTTCTGGCCCCTTCGGGGTGAACTGGACCTGAGCCTTTAGTTTGGTCAACAAGTCCCTCCCCAGAAGGGGCGCAGGGCATCACAAGAAAAGAGTGCGTTACTTGGCGTTTTCCTATTTCTAAACTTCTTTCCGTTGTCCAGGGGTAAAGTTTACTTCCAGTGGCTCCCATAACCAGAGTTCTTTTTGATCCTAATTGTCCTAATGGTTTAGTCAAAACTGAGTGTTCGGCTCCTGTATCTACTAAGAAATTAATGGGGTTCCCCTCCACAGAGAGAGTTACCCTAGGCTCCGGGAGGGGGACCGAGCCCCGACTCCCCTAATCTTCCTCCAGGGCCAGTATCTTGGGGCCCTTTTGTTTCTTTCGGGGGCAATCTCTGGCCCAGTGTCCTTTTTCTTTACAGTATGCACATTGGTCTTTCTCAAGTTGTAGCCTCTGTCCTCCCGGGGGTCTTCTTGCCCTGTTGCCCAGGTGTCCTGACTGTCCTTTCTCTGACCTTTCTCCACCTACTACTGCGGCCAAAATCTTAGTCAAATTCCTCTCTTGGCGGCGATCCCGCCGATTTTCCCTCTCCTCTGCCTCCTTTTTTTCTCTTTCTTGTTTTTCTTCCTCGGTCTCTCTCTTGTGATACACTTTCTCTGCCTCTTTTACTAAATCCTGCAAAGTATAATCCTGGAGCCCCTCTAATCTCTGCAACTTTTTCTTGATATCAGAGGCCGACTGCCCTATAAAAGCCATGGCTACAGCCGCCTGCTGTCCCTCCGAGGAGGGATCAAATGGGGTATATCTCCTATAAGCCTCCATCAGTCGCTCCAAGAAGACAGAGGGTGGCTCCACTGGACCCTGTAGGATTTCTCTTACCTTTGCCAAATTGGTGGGTCGCCGTGCGGCCCCTTTGAGACCTGCCACTAGAGCCCGGCGGTAGACTGTGAGACGCTCCCTACCTTCCGCAGAGTTGTAATCCCAGTCAGGGCGGACCAAGGGGAAAGCGCCATCTATAAGATTAGGGAGGTTGGTGGGGGTCCCATCTGGTCCTGGAACATTCTTTCTGGCCTCCAGGAGGATCCTCTCTCTTTCTTCAGTCGTAAAGAGGACCTGCAAGAGTTGTTGACAGTCGCTGATGAGAATACATCAGGGACTCGAGGAGTCCCGTCAAGCCTGAGGGGTTTTCTGAGAAAGAGAAGTGGTTAGTTTTCCAGTTGTACATATCAGCTGACGAAAACGGCCAGTATTGCAGTGGGACTAGTTGCCCTGAAGCTGGGGTGGGTCCATAAGCCCGTAATGGTAAGGCAACGGTGGAGTCAGGTCCTGCGCCAGATCCCTCTGGGCTGAGACCCCTGCGGCTTCGAGTTCCGGCCGCTGGTCCTGTTTCGGAGGCCGTCCGAGAGTCCGTTGGGGCTGGCACCTGTGGGGGGGCTGCAGGAGGAATGGGTTGAGGATATGGGGGAGGAGGGTGGTCAAGGAGGGAAACATCATCAATTTCAGGATAGATCCTCGGGGGAGCAGATGGAGCGGGCGCCGGCGGATCTGAAGGCGGTACTTTCGGTTTTGCGGCCATGGCCACCGTCACCGTCTCTATCCCTGATGTCCAAGGTTCCATCCAGGGTGGTGGGTTTTGGACTAGGTTCTGCCACACGAGGATGTATGGAACCTGATCAGGGTGTCCCTCTGTGTCCTAAAAGATAATTCGCTTGACAGCGGAAATGACAGATAGGTTAAAAGTTCCTCCCGACGGCCATCCTACACCAAAATTTGGCCATTTGGAGGAACAAAAAGTTTTCCAAGGTCTTTTTCTGACTTCAAGAGAAAGATTATGAGCCCTAGTCTTAACGTCCGTCCAATGGTCCAGAGTCAGTGTTAGTGGGGTCGTCACGGTCTGTCCCATGTCTACCTCTATTAACAAAAATAAGCACAAAGACAGAAAGACAGAAACACAAAAGCAGATGTCGACTCCGAGTCGACCAGTAATTCTGAGAGGAGTCAGACAGGCTAGAAATGGCCCTTTGACACCAGTCGTCAAGGAGAAAATTTATCTCCCGACCTTCCCTGCGGAGGTCCACCAGGCGTCCCTGGTCCTCCTCCTGTCCTCCTGGGACGTCTCCCAGGGCGAACAAACGGTGGACACCTGGACACGTCTATCCCTGTCCACTCCACCCTCCTCCTGGAGAGCGGCCTCAATAGAGCGTTTGCAAAGACGAAACTGCGATCGCACCAGATTTTTGAACAGGCCACAAACACAGAGTCACAACAGAACAGAAATTCTTACCTCCAAGTGGGTCTAGGACTCCTGGGTGGTCGCGCAACTCCCGGACGAGTCCCCAAAATGAAAGCCCCCTCTAAAGGGAGACCCTCACTCAAATCTCGGGAATAGCGCGCACCCAGTGAGGCACCGAGACCGGACTTGCTGCAATCACACGAGGAAGTTTATTGAAAATGAAATTGGATGAGATCTCAGGCCAGCATGCTGGGGTCGAGACTCTACACCCACGGGGAGTGGAAGAGTTCGACCCTGACCCAAACTTGTGACAAGCTTATAAAGGCAAAAACATCAAAAGAGTGGAAGGAAATAGAGGAAGTCCAAAGTTACACGTTCACTTATCAGCTGACTAGGGAGGGGGTAGGGGAGATCCGGAGTTACATGTTTACTTATCAGTTAAGCTATGTATTGTATTAAACAAGGCGTTGGAACATTCCACAGAGGTTGTTGGGACATCCTGGAGTTATCTCAGGAACTATTTTTCTCAAGAGAGTTCCGTGAGCGA
Organism: Cricetiscus sungorus; assembly: GCA_030556225.1. Lineage (NCBI taxonomy): Eukaryota > Metazoa > Chordata > Mammalia > Rodentia > Cricetidae > Cricetiscus > Cricetiscus sungorus. Next base: position 5,605,852 of record JANBXA010000729.1, on the reverse strand, counting down.
CCTCGTGAGCGACCACCTGCAGGGGACGGAGGCCCTAGGGTGGCGAGTTCATGTCCCTACAGACAGCTAGTAAATTTTTTACTTTTCAGTGGCTCCCATCTTCCTTCCTCTCTCCAGCCTGGTAGCCCTGCCTATACTTCCTGCCGGGCTACTGGAAAATCAGTGTTTTATTCATCGACTAATAAGATAAACATATATTCAGAAGGACATCCCCATCGTGTGTGTGTGTGTGTGTGTGTGTGTGTGTGTGTGTGTGTGTGTGTGTGTGTTGAGAGACAATATATCACTATATAGCTCTGGCTGTGTTGAAATTCATTATGTAGTCCAGGGTGGACTTGAGATCTTGAACTTTTAAAGTATGGAAAATTTTCAAAGACTATGGGGCTTTAAACGTTATACTGTACTGTGGTCTATAGTATGGTATTAATGAATGATCTTGAGGAAAGATAATGATATGTTTGTGTGTCAAGGTGACAAGGGGTCCATTGTGCTAGTTAGTTTGGTTAAAAAAAAAAAAAAAAAAAAAAAAAAAACTAGACTCACATGGGAAGAGAAAAACCTCAATTAGGAAAATGTCTCCATCCAATGGCCTGTGACATTTTCTTGATGTAGTAGGGCCAGATCCACTATGGATGGCGCCTGCCCTGGTCTGGTTGTCCTAGATTGTACAAGGAAAGCAAGCTGAGTAATCCATGGAGGGCAAGACAGTGAGCAAAGTTCTTCCATAATCACTTCAGTTCCTGCCTTGGCTTCTATTAATTTTAGACTGTAACATGTACTGATTTAATAAACTTTTTCCCTCCACAAGTTGCTTTTGGTCAGTGTTTGATCATAACAAAAAGCAAACTGGTATAAACCTCTCTCAGGAATATGACCAGACTAAGTTACCAAGAAAAAGGAAAAAGGTCTAATGGTACATCTGTAAATATCCTTCTAAGGTAGAAAATCAAACACTATCATTTCACATAGGAGAGGCTTATGTTAGACCCCTGTCTTTTAGCAATCCCTGCAAGCATTCCTTTTTCTCTTTACTTTTTTTTCTGTTTTGCTTTTTGAGACAGAGTCTCATTCTATAATGTAGGCTGGCCTCAAACTCCCAATCCTTCTGCCTCATCCTTCCATGTGTGAACCAACATGCCTTGTTCAAGTACTCTTTTTCTTAATGAAAACCCCTGATTGACTACCCCACTTGAGGACTCACATGGCTTTGGGTGTGTCCTGACCTTAAAAATAGCAGATAATATTATTAACACTTTAATCCAGCAAGCAAAGGACTTTGAGGTACATTGTCTTGATTGGAGTTTCTATTGCTGTGATGAAACACCATGACCAAAAGCAAGTTGAGGAGGAAAGGGCTTGTTGCATTTTAGAATTCCACATCACAGTCTCTCACTCTAACAGGGCAAGATCCTACAAATAGGGTAGAAGCTGACACAACGGCCATAGAGGAGGCCTCTTCTGGGTTATCTCCACACTGGCTTCTTAATAGCAATCCAGCATCACCAGTTCAGGGATGGCACCATTCACACTGAGTTGGGCCCACCAACTTCAACCACCAATAAGAAAATTCACAGACCAATCTGATGGAGGCATTTTCTCAATTGACGCTTTTCCCAAAATGACTCTAGCTTGTATCAAGTTGACATAAGACTAGCCAGCACAGGGATATAGTGAAGACAAAGTATGATTCAAAATCAATACGCAAGCGAGCTAGTCTTTGGAGCTTCTGCTTTGTAAGCATTGGAGAAGCAGAGTATTTAGTTGATGTTGATTGGTTGATTCTTGAGAGTCTCCTAGTTGAAGGACAAGAAAGGTGCTATATTTCCAGTCACCCCAAATTTACTATCTTGAAAGAGTAAGAGTGAATGTCATAGAAGGAACTGATGGAGTCTAATCTAAGAGAAAATTGAAATTCAGGAGGAATTCTCTTCATCTCTCTGTAAATTGCAACTGAGGTACTACTTAGCTATCTAAGCTGTGGGTATAAGGGGAAGAAGTTGTTATTATCCCAATTTACAGGATAGGAAAACTACAGAGGTGGGCTCTTCATGATACCAACTCAAGACCCCTGCAGAATCTCAGCACTACCCAACTGTCCAAAAGTCCTCTCAAGTCCTTGCCAAAGGAAAGAACTAATCCCTTCTGCTTTGCCCACAGTACTCCAGAAGTGCCAAAGGAAAAACAGCTTCCTGCACGAAGCAGCCGGTTTGGTCAGCATCATATCACTGTAAAAATACCCAAGGTTATTAAATCTTTAAAAGAAAAATCATTTGGGTGCATGGTTTCAGAGGGCTTTGAGTTTGTTGTTGTGCTTTGTTCTGTTCTTCCATTCCAAGACTGGTTGGTTCCATTATCTTTGACTTGCAGAGAGGCTAAGGCTCTTGACAGGGCAAAGGTGTTCATCACATGAGAAAGAGTTGAGAGACCAGAAGTGAAAGGGACTAAAATCTTCTTGTTCACTTCAAGGACACACTGTTAATAATCAGAAGACATCTCACCAAGTCCTACATCTTAAACTTTCCACTACTTCCCAATAGCACCCAGGTGACCAAGACTAACACATGAGCCTTTGGAGCACATTCTGAGCCCAAGATATAGCAACAACCCCAAAAGCAAGCTGAGGGCTCTGACAGGTTTGTTTGTTTTAATAATTCATTATTAGTTTCCAGTCTCCATTCTAAATTATTTCCTTATCCTGATGGTAGCAAACTTAAACAGTTTCTGTTTGCTTGACACTGATCACATTTCTTGAGAAGGACTTAGAGAAATATCTGTGACCAATTTAAGAATAAATATGACCTAAGCCATTTAGTAAGGGTGCAATCCATCACTGATAGAAATAGAAGGCAGCTTGTTGTTCCTACTTCCTGTCATTCTGTGGAGCAGTATAAAGCATGTACTCGTGTGTTATTTAAATGAATCATTCCCATGACAAGAATCTGAATGTGTTGCCAATCCTTGTTCCTCTAATCCTCAGAGACTGCCACAGAGAGCAGCTACTGACAGCCTGAAGTTGAACTTCAGCCGATATGCCCCCCTGATACTTTTTTTTTCTCCATTTGTAACTCCCACTACCATATCTCCACACACGCATACACACAGAGCTTACTCTGAAGATAAATAACATGCTGGAGTCATTGGAAATGAGAGGAATAAAGAAACATAAAGGAGATTTAGTGAGCCATCTCCCACCCTGCAAACTCTACAAGTTTCAGAACTGAACACCCATTATTTTAAATATGATTGTCCCTGGACAGGAGCCAGAGCACCCAAAACTCGTTCTGTAGAGCACCATTAAATGCATGAGAATCAAAAGAAGGTAATTTCCCAGCTATAATCAGACCTTCATTACTAGCCAGCTCTGGGGGGTAATTAGCCTCTTCCTCAGAATTGTTTCCCTTCCTTACATCATCCCACCTTACATCTTTCTTATGAATTACTCTCCAGGAAGCGCAGCTCCCAGCATCCCCTCCCCCATCACCACAGACCTCTGCATTTCCACATTTCTTTACTGGAGATAACAGCTATGATTTACATCTGTCCTTTTCAAACAGTCCTCCAAGTGCCAACTGTTCAAGGATACCATTCTGCTTCTAGCCCCTGCATGCTAATGGATGTTAATCTGTAAGGAGGTTTTAGAAAGGAAAGAATATGTCATTTGTTGGCATGTCGATGAGGCAGAAGATACTGAGGTTCTTCAGTAGAAAAGCCATCCAGCCAGCTGCTCAGAGTGCCTCCTTGGATGCCACTGCCGTAATGGAGTCTACATGTTCTAAGAGCTATATCTTAGCAAATGAGGAATAAAAAGTGGATTTGACAGTTTTCCACAGTATATAAAGCTCCAGGAAAATAACTCATACTAATAAAACTCACACCCACACAAAAATCAAAATTCCTGCTCATTATTTTTGTCAAGTAAAAGGGTTATTTCTGGATAGACCCATGTTTCCATCAGCTATCAAAACATATTATCCTCTTTTAAAAAATACATGTAGGAAGACAAAGGGTAAAATATTTTTTGCTCATTGGGGCTGGAGAGAAGGCTCAGCTAGTTTAGTGATGAGTAAAGAAAAACAAATAGGCTGGAGAGATGACTCAGAGGTTAAGAGTATTTGCCACTCCTCAGAGGACCCAGGTTTAGTTCCCAACATCTACATGGTAGTTTACAACCACTTTTATCTCCAATTGCAGGTGGTCAGATGCCCTCTTCTGTCCTCTGCAGGCTCCTGTACAAGATGGTCCATGTATATCTTCTTGGGCACACACACATACACATACACATAAATAAGTCTTAAAAAACGACTTTAAAATGTTAATGCAGGGCCTCTCAGACGCAGCTTCTGAAGCTCTGGGCAGCCTTTCAGGCTTCTTGTGCAGCAGGCCAGGCATCTACACTCTGACAAGCTCTCCAAGTGAGCCTTAAGCCTGCCAAAGCCTGAGAGCCACTTGGCTTAATGGGCACAGAGCTTGGAAGAAGAGCTGCACAGAACATCCATTCAGGGGAAAAACAGTTATGCATCCATCATCTGCAAAAACATGGACACAAACAAAGTCCTCTTCCTGAAGCTGCTCCCTTTCCTGGGAAAGTCTGGAGCCACCTTAAGTGTGGTGATAGGTCTTCTACATGCTTATGGTTAGAAACCTGGTGAAAATCCAGGTCGAGCTATAAAAGAAAGAAAAAAAAAACAGAAAAAGAAAGAAAGGAAGGAAGGAAGGAAGAAAGAAAGAAAGAAAGAAAGAAAGAAAGAAAGAAAGAAAGAAAGAAAGGAAGGAAGGGAAGAAAAAAGAAAAAGGGAAACTGACAAAAGGTTTCCCATGGAGATAAAAAAGTGTCATGGAAAAGACTTTTATATAAAGACGTCTATGTTGATCAGATCCCAATTACTGTAAGAGATGCCTTAAAGCCCATCTTGGCTCTCAGATTCAGATTTCTGTCAGTGTTTACTTGTCCCTGATGCTTTTGGGACTATCACATCCATGGTAGTTCAAAACGGCTCACCTCATAACCAAGGTATGAAAAAGAGTGAGGAGGCCAAGGTTCCACAATGTCTTCTGAGGACACAACTCCAACGAGGTTTGTACCATCTGACAACGGCACCAAGGCTATTCAAGTTCAAGACTAAGGCCTGAACATGTTGACTTTGGGGGACACCTATGAATCAACCAGTCTGTAGCAGAAAAGTATGAACAGTCAGACAAGATGTGGAGATGTTTATAGCAAGGTATGATTGATGGCTGGTTAAGCCATGCAAATTGAAGTTATTTTGTTCTCTAACCTATGGATTTGTTCTGTTATGGTTTGAATTTGAAATGCACCCCCCAGGGGATCACCAGTTGGACACTTCATCCCTAACTAATGACACTCTGATGGGAAGTTGTGGAACACTTGGGACATGATGATAGCTTGGCAGAAGCAAGTAGGTCACTTCCCAGTGTGCTTTTAACTGTACTGCTTTTGGTTTCAGGTGATGGTCTCTGCTTACTGGTTGGCCACAATGTGAGACATAGTGGTCACATGCTCCAGCCATGCCTATGCCTTTACTTTCTGAAACTGTCAACCAAAATAAAATCTTTGCTCCCTTAGGTGGTTTCTGTTAAGCATTTTGCTATCATCTGTGAAAAGGTAACTAATAAAGATTAAGCAGTCTAATGTAAATTTGTAATGACTAGACCACAGTAAGGGCTCCTAACCACCTTCCTCTCTCTGGTGGTCTAGTCAACCTGAGTGTAGGAAGCCATGTGCAAGCACAAATCTTCACTCTGAGCTGTTAAGTGAAAGGAACCTATTTAAGACCCAGGAAGAAACATAATTGGAAGGTTGTCTGTCAAGGTTATTTTCCCATCCCTCAGCCCAATTTGGGGTCTGCCACTCATGAGAGGAGGAGCTGTGCAGGCGCAGGTCCCAAGGGTTGCCAATTTCTCCTGAGAAATAAAGGGAATGGGTCCGATGGTGATGAAATGGCAGGTGCATTGCAGCCTGAATTCACAAGAAATTGGCAAATCCATTTTGTTTTTTCCTTTTAAGAATGTTACATGAATGGAATTACAAAGTATACTATTTTTGAGAATTTTTTCACAACATAATTCATTGGAGACTGATAATAATACATTAGTTTGGATTTTGTTTGGTGTGTGTGTGTGTGTGTGTGTGTGTGTGTGTTTTACTCAGGAGGATCAAAGCCAGGACTCTAGCATCCTAAGTACATGTTCTAACAATGGCTTAAACAACAAGCTTTGGTTTCATTTTTATTGTTGAGTAATATTCCATGATGGAGATATACTATGTCATAAAAGTGTACGTCTTAAAGGACATATAGCTGTTCACAGCTAAGACCTTTTAATTAACAATAATGCTATGAACATTCACATATGAGCTTTGTATAAGCTTTCACTTCTCCAAGAATGTAATTGCCAGGTCACATGGCCATTGCAAGGGTAGTTGAGAGGAAACTGCTGTTTTCCAGAGTGTCTTCACAATTTTCCTCTACCAACTTTAAGAAAAAGGGTATGGATGGTTTATATTTTGTGGGCTACTGCTTATGTTAGGACATCTTTTTTTATTGCTTCACATGTATGATAAGCTGACAAGGAAAATATTGTGTCAGGATAGATTTTTCCTGAAAATCTGTATAAATGCATCCAATATCTTCTTAGGATCTATGTTTTAAAGAGATCTGCTCCTAGCTTTACTTTTGTTCCTTTGCAGGCAATCAATGTGTCCTGTTGAGATACTATATGTAATATTTTCTTTCCTTTGCTTAAATAAAAGTATTGCTACATGTGCTTTCAACATCTGTCTTCAGCCATGTTCCGTGACACCTTCTGTTTTTAGGCCTTGTCTTGAGTTCTGGTTACAGCTTCTGTGCTAAGCATCCCCACCCTTTCCCTGCATATCCTGTCTCTCTGTGCTCTGGAGAAATGTCTCAGCTCTTTCTTTGGCATCAAGCACCCTCTTGTCTGTAGTGTCAGTCTAGCTTTGGCCACTTTTAACCAGATTTAAATTCTTCAATTTTGGTTCCATTTCAAACTTTCCATCTCTCGTACAGCTTTCATTACATATCATCCTGTCATCCTTATCTCTCATTGCATCCCTCTGAAACCGCTTCAAAGATCACAACTTTTCATGTCAAAAGTTATTGAAAGCCTCTTTTTCAAACTATTTAAAATAAATCATTTTCAAAAGCAGTCTTCATCCTGAAATTTCAAAGTGGTATTTCTTTCTCTTGTTCTGCATTACTAAGTTGTTTTTTAATTGAAAGTTAACATAACAAAAAAATTCACTAAATTGCCCCTTTCTGTTACACCATCCAGTGGCTGTCAGCCCATGTACAATTCTGTGTAATTTCTCCAGCCACTGATGAACTTTGAACCATTTTGCCACCCTAAAAGAAATCCTATTACCAACTACATGCCTGTTTCCACATCTCTCCCACTGATATGCACTCTGTCTCTGTGGATTCACCTGTTCTGGTTGTTTGTATAAATTTTATCATTTAATATGTAGGTGATTGTGTTTGGCTTCTTTTGATGGGCATGTTGTTTCCCAGTATTTTTATAATGGACATGATTCTGAGTGTAGTTTTAGGTTCACAGGAAAATTATACTGAATACTCCAGACTTCTCCTAGATAGTACTCTCTCTTATCCGCAAGGGAAAATTTCCGAGATGCCAGGGGATGCTTGAAAAATCTCTCGTTACACAGCATGCATCATGTTTTTCTCTACACATAAATTTAAATAAAACTCAGTTACAAGGGGAAATTTACAGCTTCTCTTTGGCATATCAAAATTGCCAGCATTTCATGTTTTGCAGCTGTTATCAACTTAAATAGGGGTGATTTGAACACAAGCACTGTAATAGTGTGATGCTTGATCTGATGTGGAGGTTATTTTAAATAACTAATAAGAGGGGGTAAGTACAGTGTGGATATATTGAACAGAGGAATGGTTTGCCTCCCAGGAAAGACAGAGAGGGAACTACTGTCCTTCCTGTTTCACCCACTTATAACGAGCTCTGGTAATAGTATCCCCACACCTGCATGGTGTATTTACTGCAACTGCTGAACCTATACTGGCATATTTTTATCATTCAGGACTCCCAGTTTCTTTAAGCATTCCCTCTTGTGGGTGAACTTTGTATGGATTTGGACATATATGTAAAGATAAGTGACACTATAGTATTCACCAGTGTACACTTGCTGTTCTAAGGCCTCTGTGCTACACCTGATATAGTCTGTTTGCTCATTGTTGAAACAGGCTCTCATTACATAGCCCAGACTGGCCTGGAACTCACTGTATAGACCAAGCTGGTTTCAAACCCACAGAGATCCATTTGCCCCTGACTTCCATGTGCTAGAATTAAAAGTCTAAATCACTATAGCTAGCATTGTGTATTCTTTGTAAACATTAAGTTTTTGGGTTACCATTAGTCTTTAATGTATAGATTAATCTGATCCCTATATTTGTCAAGAGATAGCAGGAGGGTCACCTGGATGCTGTTGGCTTGGCAGTGAAACACCTTGGCTATCCTGCAGTTGTGGTTCTGCAGGGGTCTGGAGCTCATCCTAAGCACTTGCTCTGTTAATTGAACCTGCACATTCTGACTCAAAAGCCTGTCATTTTTGGGGCAAAAATTAAAGTGAGTTTGGTTTTGTTGTTACCAGTTCAAGTAAACATTTTAGCAAACATCTTTGAAGTTAAGCTTATTCTGAAAAGGTAGAAAGCAAAAGTAAATAAATAAATAAAAATAAAAAGCAAGCTTTTGAAGGAAACATACTGTGTTTGAGATGGAAGGCAGAACAGTGCAGGGCTTGAAATGGAGGCTCAGGGACTAGCAGCCTGAGTTACATTTTATTCTGTCATTTAGAGAAATAACACAGGCAAATTCTTGAACTGTTGTGTATATTAACAGGGGAAAATAATGATACCTCACAGTGTCATTTTGAGAATTAAATGAACGACTATTCATTTGTTAGCCAACAACACAGCACTTAGAACGACCTACATCAGCGGAGGAGGCAGCTCAGTTGTCAAGCATGTGGTTGCATGGAAAAGGCCCTAGGTTCAATTCCCCAGATCCAGGAGTGGGAAAGCAGAACAAAGCACTACAGGCATCATGGAAGAAATGATGGAACATATTAAATTTAAGCACACATTTTCAACTATGTTCTAAAACAATGATTCTTTGTGTCCCATATTTTATGAAAATTCAGAGAGCCATTTTCTTCTTTTAAGATTTCTTTGGCTTTCAATATTCAATACATGAAAGCAGTAGCAACCTGTGTCTGATTTCTTTCTTTTAAACACTAAAATTAATCCTAATGTTTCTTCTTCTACTCTCAGAGGAAGAGCGCCCAATACTTGCCAGAACTACTTGTCCAAAACTACTAGAGTGTCATGTCAGTTCCAGGATTCTCCACACAGCTCCATCAGAAAGGGTTCCTCTCTAGAGGCAGGCAGATCTCTGTGAGTTTGAGGCCAACATAGTCTACAGAGTGAGTTCCAGGACAGGCTCCAAAGCAATACAGAGAAACCCTGTCTTGGAAAATAATTAATAATAATAATAATAACAATAATAAAGGGTTTTTCTCTTCCTGAATCTTCCACATCAGCACAGATGAGAAACAGGAAAATCAGTCCCAGGGACAAAGCCCTCAAAGCTCCTGGTGATGCTACAAGAGACAAAGATGCCTAGGAAGGATCAGTTCCCAATGGTCCTTCCAACCCTCCTAGTGTGTGAGGAAAACTCAATTTACTTCCTAGTTGAGCAGGGTCCTTGGCACCTGTCACTGAAGGAATGAGCATATTGAAGAAGTTGAATTCATTCCTAAATTGCAATAAGACACATTTGAGGAAGAAGTCAGCATGTATATCTTTAAAAAGAAATTAATTTCCAGGACAAAAGTTGAAAATACTTGGAAATCAGAGACCTTCTAAAACTATTCTTGGGGAGTCCAAGCAGGCTGTAGAGATTAGAAATCCCCCATGTTACAGAATATGAAGTGTGAAGGTTATGGAGGCTTTCAGGGTTTTCTTATTAGGAAGGCATCACTTGTCCTCCTTACTAGATAAAAAGACCTTTATTAACATCAAGAGATGTGACTGGGAAGGAATGCTTCTCTCTGTTTGGGATTTTGAAAGGTAAAAATAGAAAAATAATTAAATGATATATATAAAATATAGGTACTACATGAGGCCTATTCTGGCCCCTTTCCCTACACTATCAATAGCTTGGCAGACTGATCAACCTGGCCTTGATTTTATAAGAGACCAAGTTTCTGAACTTGCATGTGCCTTCGTTGGTGCTCATATTAACTATCTAATTCTGAAAATTAATGTATAGAGCTAAGTAATAAAGTTACCAAGGGACCATGTAATATAGAATACTACTACTATACGCAAAGAACTCTGGAATTAATACAGTTTTCTTAATGTTTCTTATTTTTGTGTTGTGCAACCTCTTAAAATCCTGTTTTTTCCAATAATGGTACATAGGCCATAATTATTAGCTGATTATATGAGTAAGTAAATAAGATATGACTTGTAATTCTACCTACCAGTAAGGAATTTGACAAGGAGCATCTCAAAAGGGTGATTCAAAATGTTTGCAAACTGAAGAATACCATAAAGTGGAAAATATTTCACTGTTATTAATATTAACAAAATCTACAATTGGTTAAATATTTAAATTCAAAAACCATTTTTTTGGGTGCAACAAAGTCTCAAAAAAATCTAAGAAGGTGTTTCCTGGAGTACATTCAGAAAATTACAATATTAAGTCTTTTACCAACAAAAAAATTCCATATGTATTAAGAACATGTACTGAAATATGATAGTTCTCTACAGGGTAGTATTTTTAAGTTTGTATTAAAAGTAGCAATTTAAAAGGCTAGACAAAGTAGACTGCAAGAAGAACAAGCTGACAGAAAGGAAGAAACACTGAAAAAGACTATTAAAACTCTATTCAGGGAGCAGATTATGTAATTTAGAGGCAAGTATTCCACTCCCAGGAAACCCTGTAGCTATCATTTTATCGCAGTGCTTTGCAACAATTGATATCAATAGCAATGACAAAGGCCACTTAACTGTTGTGAGAATGATCTAGCTAAAAGGCAAAGAAATGATCAGTGAACATCTTCAGCATAATTTTCATTTAAAAATGCTTCTTTCAAATGCCGTTTTGGAAGAGTAATTTTCAACTTACATTTTACAGAATTCTCTGTCCTTTCCCTTGGGGGATCAAGTTTTCTCTGTCTTTAAAGTTGGTAACAAGCAATGCTACTGACAAGTTGACAAGCCCTTCTAAACCTCCCATAAAGGCATTCTAGCTTAACGATTCTTGAAAGACAGCCTTTAGAATCCTTCTTAAGTGTCCATTTGTAAGTCCCTTTGGATAACGGATTGATTACTTCATACAATCTTACCACCCAATGTTCTGTCTGTAGCTTCCCAACATATTAAATATGACTACAATTCGGTATTCATAGACTAACACCAACACGCTCATTGACTTTATCAAAGATTCTCAGTAAACATTCTTTTAGAAATATGGCTGCTATCCAGGGCTCCAACTATACCAAGGCCAGGTATGCATGTACACACAGGTGGTAAAATTTCCAGTTGGGAGGGGTAGAAGTGTGTTACTAGCTTGTCCTTTTTGCTGCCTTGAATCAGCTGAAATTTTTAAATGCTGCTAATTTTACTTTAGGAAATATAAATTACTCTATCACTAATACATTGGTGTTGGCTGGTTAATCCTATAGGATGGTGAGACGTATTTGCCTTAAGCAACATTTCTGACAAAATTTCCAGTGACTAAGCTGTGGGATGTACTAAATTCAAACATAATTCATTCTTTTCTCAAGATTTGTTTATTTACTATTTATGTGCCTGCATGAGTTTACGTACACCATGTATGTGAAGATGCCTTCAAAGACCACAAAAGGTTTCTTGGATCTTCTAGAACTAGAGTTACAGGCAGTTGTGAACTACCAATTGTGGATGTTGGGAAGCAAACTCAAGATCTCTGGAAAATCAGCAAGTACTCTTAACTGTTGATCCATCACTCTAGACCCCATGGCTCATTCTTTATCACTGAAATGTGCAGAAACCAGTCCACACCTCACTTGGTACAGCACCTATGAGTGTGCATTGTTTGTACTCTCAAAATAACTGTAAGTTAGTTGCTAGAATTTCTTAACTTCATAGAGCATAATTTATATCATAAAATACAGAAAGTGTTCATTTTAATCCATCCTGTAAATAACATTGTTTCTTAATAAAATGAAACATTTTAAAAGGTGTAGTAGTTTTATTTCATGTGTATGTGTATCTTCATTAGTTTTTGTGTGCTACACACATGAAGGTACCCCTGGATATGAGAGGCCATGAGCTCTCGCACAACTGCAGTTCCAGGTGGTTGTTAGACATCTAATGTGGATGCTGGGAATGGGACAAGATCCTGGGCATTTTTACTGCTAGGCCATCTCTCCAGCTTGTGATAAACAACTCTTTCATGTTTCTCCCAAGTTTATTTCTGTATTTTATCATTCTTCGATTATTTACTATCCTAAAACTACCTTTTGTTTTAAAACAAGTAGTGGCAGAGTATCTAGAGTTTCTGTTCCTCAAAAAGCTGGGGTTTCCGTACAGGAGGCAAGCGCCTTTAAAAAGAGACAGGGGAGAGAGTCATAAATGGGTAGCGCTCTAAATCACCAAAGTCGTATTGTTCTCCAGAATGAATCATCCTGTGCAGATGCCAGATAACTAAAGCAGTGCTGTACATGGAGACCCATCCAAAATATTTCTGCCCGTGGACTTTATAAACAAGTTGTCAGAAAACATGCATACATAGCAGTTTTCCCTGCAAAGGGAATCTCCCAGCTCCTCTGGCTGCTCATCTGATTCGGCAGAGAAGTTACTGCTGAATAATTTTAATCAGACCAAGCTTCTCTGTTGGCCAAAGGAACATAGGAATTTTCATTCCTCGGAAGAAGCTGTTCTGCCCTCGGCACAGGATGCTCCGAGCAGCTAGCTCCCCACCTCAGAGGTCTACTTTTAATGCTTTGCTTCTGTTCCAGACTGAGTCACAGGCGTATTTTCCGGTATTCCTGTTCTAGCCCGCTGTCTTCCGTTGCAGCATGCTGCATTCTGCCTCAGCTTCGTCTTTCAGTCTTCCTTCTTCTTTTGGATATTTTAAACGAAAACAAAACATGTTCTTTTTTATTTAAGGCCTTCAATTCAGCCTTATGCTACCTTGAAGATTTTCCATAAATAGTCCATTTAATGGTTTAATCAATTTTTATGCCTTCAGTAACAGATCTGTTTCGCGGGCAGAGTTTCCTGTCGGTTTGTGACAGCCATTTGTGTTTAGTTCAGCCCTGACACCAAGCCTGAGAATCCTACAGCTGGTTCTCTGATATTATGAATCATGGGCATATTTTTTTAAAAAAATCCATCCGCTAAGGTTTAGATGTTGCTTGAGGACATCCCTGCAAGTTCATTGCTAGCTGCCTGGTCCCCAATGTGGCACAGTTAGGAGGCAGCAGAGTCTGTAGAGACAATAATAACTTAAGTACCTATATGCTATCATTGAGTATCTCTCTGGACCTGATTTTGCTACTACTCTACTTACTACTCATCTGAAGCTTTAGGATGTGTTGGACAGAAACATAGCAGAGAAGGTCACACAGTAAAGAGATGGCTACCCAATGTTCCCAAAGTCAAATCTTGGCCCTGTGTCAGGGCCCACAGAACAAACAAGAAAGGAAGAGATGAAACATTTGCCTCTTTACTTCCTGTCAACTGTTTTTGAGTATTAATATTGTGTCTTTAGGAATGGATGAGTGGATAGGGAGATATATTACCAATTCTCATTCTCAAGTCCATCCCCTTTAACCTTGAATTTTATAAAAATTCTTCATGTAAGCTAATTTGAGGTATGTTTATATATTTCTATATAATTTTAGACAGTTTAATAAGTTATAATGGGTAGGATACAATTGTTTTAAAAAGTATATCTGACAAGATATCAGAGACCTTCAGCTTTTAGTGTTCATCCCAACATTCTGTCATAATAACCAGAAAACTTAAACCGGCACTAAAAACAAGGCTTACTCATCTCATTATCTTTAGTGAATTCTAGAGGCATTCCTAAACATTTCCAACAAGCAGAGCATTTCCTGCATTATTTACCATATGAAATGTAAGTTCCTCTCAGAAAGCAGGTAGAGAGAAGGTACAGGCTTCTCCCACAGTCCTCTCCTATCTGAGATGTAATTGTTTAAACTCATGAAAAAGAGAAAAAAAAATGGCCATCCAAGACACCAATATGTGAGACACATATTTGTACTTACCAGGCACAGTGTTTTATTATTTGCACACATTTTCTGCACATGTCTAAAGGTTTTATCTGACTGAAAACAACATCTGTCTCATGAGTAAAATTTCCCCTGTATTCACAAGGAACCTTGTATCTAGTTTGGGTCTGATGCAGAGCCATCTCAACCTATAGCTGATTTTCTACCATATGAACCAGAGGCAGAGGCAGAAAGTAAAGGCATAGGAGAGACTCAGCTTATGTCTGTGTGCTAAGTCAACAGAAGAAGCAGAAAATACTAGAGTTTGTATGCATGTACATATGTTTTCATGAAAACTGCCATAGGGTACTAGTAACAGAGATAGTAAGAGTCCTGGGAGTTGCCTGTGCTGGTAGTTTTACCTGTGTATCTGTTGGAGACAGCCTTTATTTTTTATAGAATGTGAACATTTCCTTAATTCTGGGAAAACTGATGGAGAGTGGGTGAACATTACAATTGAATCCAGGAAAACCAATTAGGAAGTGCCTATCAGGAAAAGTGCATTGGCCTCAGCTGCTCTCAACCCACAAGAAAGCTACATGGGCTGAGAGAGATGCAGGTGACCAAGGTCTAGGTGGGTCTCCCTTGACTAAAGCCATTCTTTAACTGCCAATTAGATAGTGGCCTGGAATCTACAGGATAGCCCACAAGGAGAAAAGAGCAGTGACTACAAGTGTTAGCGTCACAACTCAATTCTGAAGACAGCTAGGACAAAAAGCACAGGAAAGGTTCAAAGGCTGCCTGGGCTCCTCAGTGAGACTGGAATGTAGAGCTCCCAGGAAAGGAAGAAGAGTCTTTTGGAGAAAGATCAAAGATGAAGACAGGACACAAACCCGAAAGCCTAAGAAACTGACAGGGACGCACACTGCAGGCTGCACAATGGCAGCTTCTTCACAGGATTCTGTGCATCCTGTCAGAAAGGAAAGACGCAGCAGGAGTTGAAATGCTCCCAGGAGTCCTGTGTGCAGCTCTCACAGAAGAGTGGAACCATCTGAGTCAAAATACAAACAGCAAACAGCAGTATGGAAGGTGGTCCTACTCTTCATGTTTTTCCTCCATTATCTACATTAAGCATTGTGTCGTTAATAGGAAAAAATAAAGGTAATAGATAATACTCCTGTGTTTTAATTACAGAAGCAATATAATAATGTAACTTAAAAAAAAAACTTTTTTTTTTTTTTTTGGAGACAGGGTTTTACTGTGTAGCACTGGATATCCTAGAACTTAACGTTGTAGACTAAACTAGCCTCAGACTTGGAGATCTGCCTGCCTCTGCCTAATGAGTCCTGGGATTAAAGGCATGTGAAACCACATCTGGATATAAAAACTCCTAATAATAAAAAAGAAGTATGACTTAATTACCCTGTTATCATCTTGTAAATGCCCTAATTTCTTCTGTATCTACTTTCTATATATTTTTAAATATTACACATAAGTTTTAACATGAAATTTCAATTTATACTACTTAGGGATTTATGTTCATTTTATTTTATTGTATAATCTTTTATTGTTCTTAGACAACTTCACGTACTACTCAATGGAAACAGACCACTCTCACTACCTACCTTCTCACATCTCTAGACCATTCTTGTTCATGATCCCTACTCCACACAAATCTCTCTAATCTTCATGTGCATGTTTGGTGGCTTGAATGAGACTGGTCCCCAGAGGCTCATATATTTAAATGATGGGAGATGTTATTCTGTATACATGTTTCTCATACTGGTTAATAAAGCTCTGTGGCCAATGAGATAGCAAGATAGGCGGGGCTAGGAGACAAGGAAGAAAGAGGAAGTAGAGGGGAGGAGTCGAGATGTAGCCCGGGAAGGAGCAGGACGCCTGCCACACGGCTCCCCGATAAGAGAACCACGTGGAAATACATAGATAAGTAGAAATGGGTTAATAATTAAGGCAGAGCTAGCCCATAAACAATAATGGTAACTGGCCAACAGGATTGTATCAAATATAGAGTCTCAGAATGTTATTTGGGGCACATGTGGTTGCGGGACAATGGCGGCAGGACCAGGAGGCCGGCGGGAACAACATGCTGTAACATTTAAATGCTTAGTTCCAAGCTAGTAGAACTATTTGGAGGTGTGGTCTTTCTGGGGGAGGCATGTCGCTGAGGAAGGCTTTGTGGTTTCAAAGACTTGTCATCTTCAGTGTGCTCTCTGTTTCCCATCTGTGGTTCAAGATGTGAGCTCTCACCTGTTCCTGCCTTCAGTCTGCCACAACAGATTCTAGCTCTTTTTAACCATAAGCCCAATAACATGCTTTCTTATGTAAGTTGCCATGGTCATGACATTTTATCGCAGCAGTAGAAACATAAGTGGTGTGTGTGTGTGTGTGTGTGTGTGTGTGTGTGTGTGTGTGTGTGTGTGTGTGTGGGGGGTGGGGGTGGGGTTTGTGTTTGAATCACTGAGTCTAAACTTCTTTATGACCGTAAGCTTGGAATCACCTATTGGAGGTGGGTGGGCTCAGCAATGGGCACACAACTAAAGACAGTGATTCCTCCTCTTCAAAAACCTATCAGTAGCCAATAGTTTTGCTCTGATGAGTAGAGCACCAAAAGCCCCTCCCCTTTCCATGACTGATTGTTGACAGGGCCAGTTTTACTTGGGCCCAGTCATGGTAACTACAGTTGTTGTGCATTAACTATCGCAATGGTTTTATCAAGTCTAGAGGATGGCATTTCACAGCAATCCACTAGACAGCAGGGAAAAAGTATCCAGGTTAGTTCTTGCCTTCTGTCTTACAAAGTGTGTGGTGTCTTCTACAATATGATCTTACCTTCTGGTTCTGGTGAGAAATAACGAGAATTGACAGGAGTTTGTATTGTTTCTGGGCCTCTGGGACCCCATTGACCAAATTCTGTGGAGGTATCTCACTTCTGGACCTGAGAACTATGTTTAGTCATGTGCTGCTTCTAGGAATAGCACCATCAGCCATTACTTTTGTAAGTGTTCACTTACTGGTTGCAAAAACATGCCACTGAAAAATGTATCTAGTAGATTGCCTAATATTTCTACTATTAGTGAACATGACAGACCTTCAAATGTTTTAAATTATGAATGATGATAAATAAATATTTTTACATATATAATATTTTAGTATTTTAAACTGGTTAACTTTAGTCTCTAAAATAATTAACAGTCCACTTTAATCTTAATGACACTTCATGTACATTAGATATTAAACTCGTTTCCAATTTCCAGAAGAGGAAATTTAGCTTTAGAGGTCATCATTGATGGGTGGTAGAATCAAGCTCTACAAGCTGCCTAGAAGTGGGCTCACACTGTTCCTTGACTTTCCAAAACTGTCACTTCACTGATTATTATGGTCAGCAGTCCTGCCTAATAGTTTCCACTTCGTAGAACACTACCAGAAATGGGGTATTTAAGTTCTCTTTTGGGTGATCTATCAGACAGGGAAGAAAAGATATTATATTTTTGTTCTGATTGGCATTATTTTCTTTGCTCTCAAGATCACCAGGAGCAATGTCTAAACACAGAGCAATGCATTCCAAATGATGAGTAACTGGAGTCATTCCTGTTTATCACACTGTGCACTCATGTAAGCAGGATCAAAGCAAGATGAAAACACCACAAAACTTAAAGGAATCCCTTTCTCTTATAACACCCAGTGAGCCTGAGGTGAATGACAGCTAAAACGAGAGAAACAATTCTCAGTTCTCACTTCCACAGTAAGCTCTTGATACTGGATCAGAAATGATGCTTTTTAAAGCTGGATTCTTTGAAGTACAAGAGGAAAAATTCTCAGAGAAGAAAAGGCTGGAGAGAACCAGAAAGAGCAGGCCTGGAAGGAAAGAAGGCAGCAAGTGCATCTGTGCCTGAGGAGAGACTGAGCAGAATGTGGAGAAAGACCAGACTCCCACACTCCACTCCTCCAACACAAATAGTGAGAATGAAATTCAACCAGACTTGAGGCTGGAATGACCAATCTAAGGAACTGAGGAAGCCTTGGGAAGGGATCAGCTGGGAAAGCTGAACCAAGTCCTGCAGGCCATCATGAATCAGTGTAGGATGCAAATGGAAGGCAGAAGGCAGCCATCCGCAGAGCTGCCCACACATAGTCCTGAGAGATACCCATGGCCAGGGCACTACTGACTCCATTCTAAACATCCCTTGTCAGTGGACATATGATGTGGTAGCTAAGAGAATGGTTTCACTAAGATATCCATGCATAACTTTCAACAATGTACTTAACCTGGGACTGAGAGGTATAAAGTGCTGGAAAATGGGGCTGTAGGAAGCAAGAAACAGAATATGGTTGGTTAGAGAAGATAGGCAAATTTGTATGTTAGTTGTTTGAATTGTGGCCTGGAGAGGCCCCATTCTTTATCTAAGAGTAATTCTAGTAGATAGCATAAGGAAAGTGGCAGTGGGGCAAGATTTAAATAAAGTATTTTAGAATTTACCATAATAAAGAAAGACATGAGTCTTCCTGGAAAGAGTATATTACATGCCAGGAATATTCACAAGTAAATCCATCTCAGCAAAACTTCAGGGCTTCAAAGATTAAAACAAAAATATTAAAAGCTATCAGAGATGGTAAATAAACTAGTCATCTTTTTTAAAAAGAAAACTGCATATATGGGTTTAACAGTTTCCTTATAGGCAAGAACTAAGGACAAAGTCTAGGAAGTAGCATCTTTACAGTGCTGAGAAGAAAAAAAAGGATGAACGGAAGGAGGGAGAGAGAGAGAGGGAGAGCAGAAGGGGAGGGAGGGAGGAAAGGAGGGAGAAAGAAAAGGAGGAAGGGAGGAAGGAAGAAGAAAAGAAAGACATTGAAGTAGAAATCAAATTATTTAGGAGTAAGAACAAAACTAAGTCATTTCAGTTCAAAAACTAAGGAATCACTAACTGTAGCTCTTCTCCAAGGGAAGCACAAAGGGGAGGAATTGAGCATGAAGTACAGTAAATCAGGGGAAAAATGTGATGCGAGCAGCAATGACAGGCACAACTAATGGTGTGATACAGTGCTAAATTCAATTAATGGCTCACCAAGAATATAGCAACATGAAGACTTATTTTTTATTAATCAAATAGGTAGGACCAGTGAAATGGCTCAGCAGGTAAGGATGGCCACTGACAAGCCTGAGAGTCTGAGTTCAATCCCCTGAACTCATATGAAAAAAGGAGAGCACTGACTCCCACAGGTTATCCCTTCTGAGCTCTCTGCCCTGCACAAACAGTGTGAGATACGTGTGTGTGTGTGTGTGTGTGTGTGTGTGTGTGTGTGTGTGTGTGTTATGTGTGCATAAAATAAAAAGTAAATAAATAATTTCAAAAGACCACTGGAAAGAATTTTAAATGTAATTATAGCACTAAAATATTTAGTTTTCCTTAGTGGAAAACTGTGGGCACTAAATTGATTTACATAGTATTTAATATGTTACACTTATCATTTAAATGTTTGTGCTAAAGCAAGAGAAATAGTCTTCCCCTTGGATGAACACACCAATCTGTTATCTAATGACAAATGAACTCTAAAAAAATATACATAAAAATAATATTATGCAGGCTGAACCTGCATATTATTTAACCTGTATTATTTAAGGAGGTATATGCATATTTGTTTACATGTATATATGTAATAATAATTGATGGAAAAGGAAGACCATTAGTTTGAAAGAGACAAAGGAAGGGCATATGAGAGGGTTTGAAATGAGAAAAGGGAAATAAGAAATGTAATTATATTATAATCTCAAAAGCAGATTTAAAAAAGAATGCTGTAAAAATAGAATCCAAATTATAACTCTGAAAACTAGAAAGATGAGGAAAAGTGATCCAATTTCACTAATCACAACAAGTAAGAATATAAGAAACAGAATAAAAAGAGAAAACACTAAAATAGGTGACCAAAATAATTCTAATACATTAATGATCATAATGGATGTAAGAAAGCTCATCCATCAAAGATGCAATTCAGAAGACCTATCAAAGCACAAATAGGATGCAGGACACACATCTATGTATCATTAGTGACACCATAAAAGCAAAGTCCCAGATTAATAAGATAAAAACAAGTGTTTAGGCCAGGTATGGTGTATCTGCTTGCAATCCCAGAATATGAAAGGCTGCTTGACAGGGTCAGGGGTTAAGGCCATCCCTGACTATATGAGACCCTATCTGGAGAAAATAAAATGTTTTTATTTTATAATTTATTTTTTCTTCCAGATACAAAGGGGCAATGCATGTCAAAATAAAACTAATTTTAAAATGTTTATGCTTGTTTTAGATAATAGAACTAAATAAGAAGTTGTAAGTTGGTAGAAACATACTAAACAATAAGAAAATAATTTTGTTGAAAAGAACCAGTAGCTGAGTCGAAGCCCTCCTATAAAGTAAATGCCTTCACTGCAGTGGAAGATTTTAAGATATATTTTTTAGAAAGTAAGGGATAAAGAATCAAAAAATAAAAATAAAAATAAAATGGAGCCAATGTATGTACTTGGGAGCCTGGACCAAGCAGATCTCTAAGATTTCCAGGCCTGCCTTGTCTGTATAAGGAGACTTTGCTATTTAAAAAAAAGGAAAAAAAAAACTCTGAGTATAATAAATTGAAAATTATGATTATACATCATAGCTCTCAAAAACAGAACATTCATTTCTTTTGAAAACATTTATAAAATATTGACTGATTTTTAAGCCACCAAGGAAGTCCTATGGATTTCAGAGAATTGGCAGTAATGTGTAAGTATTTTTAAGCAAAAGCAATTATATTACATTTATTTTACAGTTAAAAGACAAGTAAAATAGATTGTAAACTCCATTTTAATTGGATGGAGCAGTCTCACGTTCCTATGTTGACCTTAGACTCCTTAACATCCCAAGTGTTGGGATGAAAACCTAATTTCAGATAAGGTACAAATTATAGAGGAAATCTGTAACCCACGTGCTATAAGGAAATCTTAAGCCATGCTGTAAAGCAATATTAAGAAGGAAATTTCTGTCCTTATATGAATTTGTGTGAGACAAAAATGAAGAAACATGAGCTATGTTTTCAACTGAAGAGTCTAGAAAAAGAACAGAGTAAGTCAATGAAAAGAAACAAATAATAAAGGTAGAAGTTTATAAAACAGAAAAAAATAATTCAGGTAACTGGAAACACTTAAAGGCCATTCATAGAAATGTCTAATGGAATAACTACTTACACATAGTTAGCAGGACAATAAAAATGAGGCTATAGAAGGGAGCAAAAGAAAAATTCTGAGCAAAATCCTCATTCTCCTCCGACAATAAGTACTTGACTGAGGTAGCTCAAATTTGCTTGTTACCTATAAGGAAGATGTAGCTCTTCACATTCCCTATGATCTTATTAATACAGACTCTAAAAGCAATCAAGTGTTCATTTTCAGTTACTACATTAGCTAGGGCAGAGCTTCAGAATACTTTGCCTAGAAGGCAGATTGAATACAGTTTAACTGCTGTTCTTTCCCAATCTCCCCTAAAGTATAAAGAAAGAAAAGTTTCATGTTTTTAACACAACAGTAAAGGAAACATGCACGCACGCACACACACACACACACACACACACACACACACACAGCCAGAGAGAGAGAGAGAGAGAGAGAGAGAGAGAAACATACAAACAAAACCCACAGCAGCCCAAAAAAATCTAAGGAACACAATTCCTGGGGCACTGACCTGGCACACTAGTTGCCCTGTAGAGTCCCCAGGAACTTTCTATGAGGCTGTGCAGAAACAGGCACCTGGCAACACAGCGCGGCTGGACTTGAGTCTCTTATAGAGCACAGAAAGGGACCATCCTGACCCATTCCCCTGTGTTAAGAAGTTTTATTTGATCTAGGTTGTGTTCTTTGAACTGTGTGTCTTAAAGAACAGACATATATTTCTCACCATTTTAGGGGATGAAGTCCAAGACTAGAGTGCTAGCAAGTTCAAAGTTCATTTCTCCTAGTAAAGGCCAACTTCCTGGCATCTCACCATGTTGTCACTTGGCTGAGAGAAGTTGTTAGTCCCCTGAGAGGGTCTCCAGTCTCACAACCTCATCTAAACATACCAACTTCCAAATATCAGCACATTGTGGATAGAGTTTCAACACATGAATTTGGGGCACACAAATATTTAGTTTATAAAATGAGTTTCCCAGAATGAAAACAAGAGAACAAATATAATTCATCTTCTTCTGATTTTAATTAAGTTCAGAAGCCCTCAAACCCAAATTGGTTGAGAAAAATGATCCTTTGCCTTTTATAATGAGTATTACACAAAGATTTCTCTCCCCTCTCCTGATTTTTCCCTTTAGCTTATAAACTAACAAAGAATTTTGCTGGGTTATGACCATGCCTGAGGGCTATAAAGCTTAAGAGCAATGAGTTAGAATATCCGGTGGAAAAATTATCTACAGCAAAGTGTTGAGGTTGCTGCCCAGGTGCTGCATGGCTGCCCAGGTGCTGCATGACTGCCCAGGTGCTGTGTGGCTGCCCAGGTGCTGCATGGCTGCCCAGGTGCTATGTGGCTGCAGTTAACCCTTTGCATTAAGCTGTGAAAGAAGAAGTGATCAAGGGGTAGAATTTCTATGTGAAAGAGGGGCAATAAAGGGAGATTTAGAATGAAACCCAGGGTATGGAAAAAGAAAACCTTTCCCTGAAATGATTGCTGTGGATAGTGGGGAAATGACCCAGAAACTATTGCCCACAATAAGCTGGCTCGGGGTTCCTGAAGACCAGAACAGACCTGGGCCAGCCTCTAGCTGCTCACTGCTCAGAATGACTCAAGTTACTGCTCTCATATCCCAGTGCACTGATATACAACCTTTCCCAAAAGGCCCAGGAGTGGCTCAACTCACTCCTAGAAGGCACAAGTACTAAACCTTGGCAGCTGCTTCATGGTTTCAATTCTATAGACATACAGAATACAAGAGCTGGTAGAGGTAGGCCTTCATCTGGATTGAAAAGGATGAATTAAGCAACCAGGAGCTCACTCTGGAGCCAGGTCAACAGCCCTTGCTCCTGAGTGCACAGGAACCAGGGCTTGGAGTCAAAAGGGTGATTCTGGGCTTTAAGACTGAACCACTTGCTCCAGGCTTGCGATTAGGCTTATTTGGAGCCTCTTCTCCTTTTCCTTGCCTCCTTTTTGGAAGACTGTATCACCTAAGCATATTGGAAATAGACAACTCACTTGATTTTACAACCTCATGGTTAGAGTACTTCATCCAGACATGCTTAGAGTTTAGTTTATCTAGATAAGGGCAGATAACAACCTGGACTTTGTGCTGTTTTGTTGTTGCTGGAAGACATTAAATGGGACCTACACCCAAGGCTCAGGGAACATGGTGGCAGAAGTATGTAAGAGCCAGAGGACTGCTGTGAAATTGTCCAGACAAGACATGGATTTCCAACAATAAGCTTTCCTGCACACAATCATACTGCCAACATCTCAGCACAGATAAGAGAAACTGTATTTTATAGGCATGTTCAAATGATTGTATCAATTTGCCTTTCTAGTTACAGGAAAATGAATACCCATTTCTTCATATAATTGGCTATTTAGATGTATATTCAACAACTAAGCATAACCATCTTTCTTTTAGCTCCTCCTCAGAACTTAAAGCAAACCCTTCAAATAAAATATGTTTTTATTTACATACTTGAGCTCTAGAAAATCAACAAGTTATGCTCAAATCAATATGCTACTGTTCAAAACATACTATCTATGGTCCAAGATGTAAGTGGGTCTCTATACAATCAGTTGTAAAATACCAAACTGCCTTTATCTTAATTTTCTTTCTTTTAAAAAATGGTATTTTGTAGCACAATTAATAAAAACCCAGAGGCAGAAATTGGGGTTCAGGCTGAAGATCAGAGAAGCAAAGCAGCCAAGTCACAGAGAATTCTTTCCTCTACCAAGGCTGGGGCGATCCTGACTTCAACGTGGGTAGAGACTAATTGGCCAAGACTAAATACTGAAAGCCAGAATGCCAGAATGAGACCCTTGCTTCTTCCTTATATACCTCTTTAGTGCTGGGATTAAAGGCATGAACTCTGTTACTCTTTTAGACTAATTTACTCACATGTATCCCAGGTTGGGGGGGGGTCCTTAGACTCACAGAGATCCATCTGCCTTTGTCTCTCAATTCCTGGAATTAAAGATTTGTACCACCACTGCCTGTCCGTTATGGCTGACTAGTGTGGCTAGATTTGCATTTTGATACCCAGGCAAGCTTTGTTAAATCAAAAACAATGTATCACCACAGTATTTTTTGGAATTCACATATGAATACAACATATTATCATCATATTCACGTTTACCAACTCAACTCCTTCCATATATCACTCCAGAACCCCTCTTAAATTCATGCCCATCCTCTTCTATAATTAGTATATGTGTGTGTGTGTGTGTGTGTGTGTGTGTGTGTGATACATATATATGTTTCTCTGTGTGTACATATACATATTCACTTAGTGTTGTTTGTAAGTACATGAGTGTAGGCTGAACAGTTGGGCATGGACAAATTATTAGGGGACTCATCTTTGAAGAAACTGGCTCTTTCCCTTAGCAGTCATGGACTGCCTATAGCTTTTCAGCTAGTGGTGAAACTTTGTGAGCCCTTTCTATATCCACATATTGTCTTCTGAGCTCTGCACACATTCTCCTCCCCCTATATGAATAAAATATAAGTAACTAAGTAAATAAATAAATAAGATTCTCAGCTTTGACCTGCCTCATTCTTATCTACTATGGCTATGGGATGAATTTGTTACTAGTAGCAAAATTCTCACTTGTGAATATTTTCTTTTAATTCATATCAATAGATTGAAAATTAGCCTTGTAACTATCACTCTCATGCCAATATTCTAACATGATATACTCTGTTTTTCCCATATGAATCATCTCTCCAGACCCCCTTTAGTTCTTGTTTTTGCTTTTGGTTTCTTGAGACAGAGTCTCATTCTGTAGCATAGGCTGGTTTCACACATGGCAATCCTCTTGTCTCAGTTTTCTAAGTGCTCAATTTACAATCAGAAGCCACCACACTTAGCCTATGCTTTACCAGGTAGAAAAATAAAGGACAGAATAAATCATGAACTCTGGCACCATGTGAAAGCCGTTACCATTGAGCTGGGGCGGCGGGGGGGGGGGGAGATAGAGCTCCACTGATAGAGATTACATAATGAAGCATTCAATGTTCTACAGGTAGTAGCCACCAAACCTAATTAAAATTATTTCTCACTCCCACTGTGAACTCTTCTACACTGTACACTTAGGACTTTCATCTCTTCCCTTGAAAACATCTTCTAATAACAGAAAGGATTTTTTCTTTTCCCAAGGTCAAATGAAATCAGAGATCAAGGGACTTCTCATGAAGACTTCATTTTACAAACAGGAACCTCTGTACTCTGTTTGTTTGTTTGCTTGTTTTTCACTGTGACAAAATATGTGTCACGGATAGCTTAGGGAAGGAAGATTTATTATGGCCTATGGTTCCAGAGATCTCATTCTGTGACTAGCTGGCTCTGTTACTGTGGGCTTGAGGTGAGTCTGAAACATGCAGGAGAGAATAGTTGAGCTGTTCACTTCATGACAGCCAGGAAGCAGAGTGTTTGGAGGAGGCTAAGCATGCGGTATACTACACCCTCGAGCATGCACTCCCAGTGGTCTGCTTCCTCCAAGCAGTCCCTACTTCCACAGCTTCCCCCATCTCAAAATGTCATCAATCAATCAATCCAAGAATGAATCTATTAATGAATCAAAGCCTCACTATCCAATCACTTCCCCAAAGCTCCATCTCTAAACACAGGATTCTGGATCAAACCTTAAACACATGAATCTTCTAGGGAAATTTCATATCCAAACCACAAATGAACCACACTTTGTGGGCACTGAGAATAAAAAAGGAAGTGGGTGGCTAGTGAATGGAAGAAGCAGACTTAGGCTATAATTTAAACGATTTTGGTAATAAAAGGAAAGAAGCAGCAGAGAAAATGCATCCGTATGAACACTTTTGGCCATTTAATTGTTTCATAGTTGCCAATTGCATTCACAGTTAAATGACTGTCCACTGACTGTGAAGCAGCATCTCCCAGAAGGCCCCTCAGACTTTCTGGAGAAACTCTTTTTTTATACTGGCTGACTTGTAAAACAGGATTTTCTTCTGCCTTTTGAGCCACTTGTCCACTGGTGACTCTTTCCTCTGCTCTTAGTCTATGCCTATGATTCCTGCTCAACTGAGCATGTTGGTTTTAGCACATGGTAATTTTGTCTATTCAGATATGTCATTGTACTTGAAGGAATCAAACTGGAACTGACCTGAAGCCTATGCACTGACACACATGCAGGCAAAACATTAACACACAGACAGGGGAAATTCTAAGTGGTCCCATCCGTAGATGAAGAGCTACAGGTGGTCAATGCCCATGAGACAGGAAGAATCAGTCTTCTTCAGGGAACATTCCTGCATTGATTGTCCATTCCCAAACCGTCAGTCCTACATACACGTACATACAAACAAAGTTGGTAGACTCTATACATTGTGTATACATGTGTGCATATATATGTATATACATGTAACAATAATTACTAAGTAGAAGAGCGTTAATTTAGGAAGGAGACACAGAAGAGGTTGGAGGGGAGAAAGGGAGAGGGGACAATGATGGAGATAATTTCACATATAGGTATTTTCACATTAGTGTCTCACAAATATTTGATGCATTTTCAAAATCAAATAATTTCTCCTCTCAAATCCTAGCAAAATGACAGTACTATCAACCCACATCTTCAAAATAGACAACTGAAAACTTAATAATCCTCCCCTCATCTCTATGACCTTGTCTCCACACTCTCAGGTCCTGTCAAAACACATTACCTTTAAAGTATATCATCTGCTTTAAGCCATCATCATCTTCATGCACCATAGTTTAATGATATTTATATACTCAAAACTGAAGGTTAAGAAAATGGAATTCCTTAAGTTGGTCCACCAGAGGCCTGTGAGACCTGACCACCTCTAGATGAAAGCAGGCCTGTCCTTTCATATTCTCAGAGTGTGCAGTCAACTGGTGTATTTTTCACAAATACCAAGTTCTATCACACTTGAAGGCCTTGAACCTGGGGTTTTCTTAGCCTAGAATTTATATCTAACTTCTACCTGATCCTTAATGACTTCTAATTGGTATGTGTGTCTCAATTCAAATACCCCTTGCTTCCAGTACAATCCCATGTTACCTTTCAAGAATTAAGCAATCCAATGCTACCAATTGAGTTCTTGTGGTGTCCTTTGTTGGCCTTCACAGCAATGATCACAGTTTTTAAGCTCCCATTTACTTATTTGGAATTGTCCTTCCCTACTAGAGTATAAGCCCTGGGAACAGAGCTGACATATAGTGTGTATTTATGGAATATCTGTAAATAGGTGAACATGTGATTGAAAATAAAAGTGGAAATCCCTTAGCAATTAAAAACCTCAATATTGAATCCATAGCTAAATTCAGTTATTAAATAGGCTATGCTCAATCACGGATTTGGTTCACATTTGCTGAATAACAAGGGTGGGTTTTAAGCAACTCATTTGTGCTGTCTTACACATGAGCTTAGAAATCATCAAATTCACATTCTCAAAAGACACAAGGTTCAGTACAGGATAAACTGGCTTCAAACCTAGGCGCTCTGGCTCCAGAGCCTCCAGGCATTGGCACTACTTAATTAGAAACTTCCCAATTTGTGAACCATGAATGAACTACAGATGCACCACCAGTAATTGATTCGTTCAGTCCTGGGGCAGCCAGGCTGGTGGCCCCTGGCTAGAAGCAGTCTAGTCCAGGGCACCTGAAAGGGTGGATGATCAGCTCTGATGCTGTTCCCTGTCCCTCTAAACAAGGATGGGGAGCCCTGACTATGTCTGATGCTTCACTGTGGATGAGTCACACACCCTAAACTTGGGTGTCTATCTTGGCAGCACGATGGACCAGACACCTCTGGAGCTCTTAGAGTTTTTATCCAAAGTGCATGTGTGACACAGACAGCAGCCCTAGGCTCCGATTCCGTGGACAGAGAAGTAAAGAATGCCTAAAAAGGAATCTACTTTCATATAATTGAGTACATCTGTCAGGCAGCCACAGACATGCCTTTCAAGGTATAAGTCAGCTAGCTTAAAGGTGACTGACTGACTGGGTACTGCTCATGGATTTAGCTACCATGAGATACATCTTCATCTTGATTTATTTAAAAAGTTTTAGTTGGGGAGCTGGAAAGACACAAGTTAAGGACACAGTAGTTCGTCTAGAGGACCCAAGTTCCATTCCTGCTATCCATTCAGTGGCTTACGACTATCTGTAACTCCAGTTTCAAGGGATCTGACACCCTCACACAAACGTATGTGCAAGAAAAACACCAATGCACATAATATAAAAATAAATAAATCATTTAAAAAAATAAAGAAGGGAGTATTAAACTTTTTTAAGGGGCTAGAGAGATTGCTCACTTAATGCTGTTGCAGAGGACCCGGGTTTGGTTCCCATCCCCCACGTGGTGGCTCACAGCCATCTGTAATTCCAGTTCGAGGTGATGTAACACCTCATCAGATGAGACCATCAGATCCTTTTGCTCCTGTACCCACATGGTGCATACATAAACACTTAGGTTCACACATACACATACATAAACTGAAATTTATATATAAATAATATAAAATCTCTGAATCAGAAGCTCTTTGCATCCATTTGAAGCTTTAAATGCTATTACATAAAGATATGATCATGGAATCAGGGTTTTTTTTTGGCAAAAATGTTGCAAAAAGATTGTGTTTTTTATCATTTTATATTGTTATCTTTAATAGAGTTTACTTTATTTTCTTGCCATTGTTGTACATAAAAAATATAACTTTTTTTTTTTTCTGGTAAGCCTACATAAACCTAACCCATCCCTAGTTTGCTTCCTATTGCTACAATAAAGATCATGATCTAAAGCAAGTTGGGGAGAAAAGGGTTTAGTTGACTTACAATTCCTAGTCATAGTCCATCATTGAAGGAAGCCAAGGCAGAAACTCAAGCAGGATGGGAACAAGGAGGCAGGAACCGAAGCCACAGAGGAATTGGCTTGTTCCCTATGGCTTGGTCAGCCTGTTTTCTTATATAACCCAGGATGACTTGCCCAGGATTGGCATCAACTACAGTGAGGTAGAGCCTCCTCTACCAATTAGCAATCAAGAAAACTCCCCATAGACTTGCCAACGGATGATCTAATGGTGATCTTTTCTAGCTTGTGCCAAGTTGGTGAAGTACTAACCAGGACACCATCATTCTCCCAGGATCATTTGCTATGTGGGTTCCAAAGGCTGGGAATCCCCTTTATATTGTAACTTATTTAAAGAATATTTATTTTGTACACATTATGGAAAGGTAGTAAGATGTGTAAAATTAAGTTTATATTCCCTTCCTGGAAGAATTTTATATTATATTTTGTCATATTGTGTGAAATCTTTCCATTTATGATGTTTTATACACATTAGTCTTGCCATAGTCTATGTATGTATACTCTTACTTACATTCAAGACATTTTGTATATTGATACAATTTATGCACATTATTCTTGCCATATTCTATGTATATATACTTTTGCTTGTGTTCAAGACATTTTGTATATTGCTAGAATTTGGGATATTTATCATGCTGCCCTTTAAAGTTCTACCTCTTGTCTAGACATTTCTACTCTACTTCTACTTTAGGAATTTACATATATATATATATATATATATATATATATATAGTTTAGGTATTTATCCCTGCTTTCCTCAGGGAAGTTTCAATCAGTTTATTAGCTAAGTTTCTGAGTATTACAGATTATCTTCACCCATGTTTCCTTTACCTAAGAGATTAGTCAGACAGAGATGCTTAATCTTCAATCACTTCATAGACCTGCAGAACATGGCATTTAAATGTTTTAATAATAGTACTTTGTTGACATGAGACACTGTTGCTCCTGACAGCACCATTCACTTTCCCAAAAATGTGTTGGACACTGTTGTTGCTCCTTCTGGATTTCATCCTTGTTTCGGCTAATGACCTCTTGGGCAAAGAACTGCCCCCACCTTGACCACTGATTTTGGACGTGCAGTCCTATGGGCTTGCAGGAGACAAATATAGAAGACTGCTGAACCTTGCCAAGTCAGGGTAAGACAGCTTTTCTACCTCCCTGCTGTTGTTGTGGTCTGTCAAGTACTCTTGGCCTTAGCCAAAACTGGGTGTACCAACGTTGCTGTGAGACCTTGGGTGACTGTCCAGGTAGCTTGCTGTTTCTGTCCTCGCTACACCTTTTGGAAGTTGCCCATCCATACTTCCTGTCTACCCTAGTATCATTATTTTCCTTCTTAGGTCTTGATGAGGTTGTAGATTAAACTATCACAACTATTATTCTCTCTTCCTAGTTAGATATATTAGGTACTAGACTTAAGTTTTCCAGCTTAGGACAATTTTTTTGTAAACTCCCTTATGCCTTCCCCCTAGGACTAGATATGTAGGTTGTTTGGTTCTCGCTTTTCCTTTTCTTAGAGCACACTTGTTATTCACTGTTTTATATATAGTTTTGTATCAAGCCTAAATCTTTTCTTTAGACTAAAAGGGAAATTGTAGTGGGATATTCACTTTGTCTCCTCCTGTGGCATGAGCACGCCCATTGGGGGTGGAGCCAGGGGCGGAAGTGACCATTGGAATCCCTTGGAACTAGGTCTGGGGAAGGGCTGGGGAATGCTCTATTGCTAGTGGGATGCGGAGAGGAGATCATCCGGTGGAACTTCCTGGTGTTCATCTGTCTAGGTTGTAAGTTATTTCTCCCTTAATAAACACCTATTCGGCCTATCTGTTTATCCTGTTCCTTATTAAAGGAACAATAAAGATGCAGTTGTGTGCTGCAGAGATGCAGACCCATTCAGCACCCTAGACCACTTGCAACTACTTTGGAAGACACTGTGTTCTCTCTTGCTGTTTTCTCTATGTGACAGGTAAGAGTGGAGACTTTGGAGATGGAATGCTTGGTTTTTAACTCTAGTTTACTACTTAAATGTGTGACACTAAGCAGGCACCCAACCTCTCCATTTTGTCATATAAAAGAGGATTGTGACAGGAACCAGCCCATAATTGAAGCAAGGTATGTAAACATTCCCAAGTGATGCATGGCATCTAGTAAGTGCTCCAAAATTTCATTTCTTGCTGTTTCTTATCCCCTCTTTTCTTCTCTATGTCCTACTCCTTCCTTGCTTTTGCCTAATTCAGTATGATTCCTGGTGACTGTTCCATCGTTCTTTCATTTTCTATTGACCACAGACTAGACCAGAAACCCTCTTAATACCACACAGAGCCCAATGTTAACCTCATCTTAGCAGTTACCACAGAGCATGGCCATTTTCATTTTCTTGTCTGTTGTTCTTTCCTCAGAGGATGCTTATTCAGAACTGATTGGACCATGAATACTTAGTTCCCACTATGAGGCCTTATACTTAGGCGGTCAATGGATCATACTTGAATGGAGGAGACCATTCTTTCCCACTTCTGCAACAATCACTTGGAACAGCAAAAGGAAGGCACTATGTTTTCTAATATACAATCAAAGGTCTGATTACAAAGTGGGCAGTGGTAGTGCAAGCCTTTAATCCCAGCACTCATGAGGCAAAAGCAGGTGAGCTTGAGGCCAGCCTGGTCTACAGAGCGAGTCCGAGTATAGGCAGGGATGTTACACAGAGAAACCTTGTCTTGAAAAACAAAACAAAACAAAACAAAAAAGTTTGATTATAAAACTAAGTATGATACTTTTCTTCATTCTACTTTGTCCCAACTTCCTATTGGCCTTATTGCCAAGAAATATGACTTTCTCCCCTTTGCAATCAAATACATACAGTTCCCCATTTGTCACCCTCAGAATTGTGGGTATGTCAGAGGAAGGTTGGGTATACTTTGGTGGTGACAGTACAGTGGGCAACATGTTGGCAAGTGCTTCCTAATGTTTTATAATTTGTGGAGCTATTTGCCATAAAAAAAGACTACTCTGATAGTCTGGAGATCAGCTGAGATGGCTCCAGCTTCAAGCTTGAGAACAGAAAGCAGAGCGCTGAACATACCTTTCAGCAGAAGGCAGCTCCAATAACAGCTGAGTTTGTCATAGCTTTCTCATTCTTACCCCAGGAAGTCATCCAAATGACCACCAAGTTAGTTCCCCTTGCATCTGTAGCACGTTGCTGTTGATTTTCTGTTTCTGTTTTCTAAGAAAGAATACAGAAGAAGCAAACAGGTAGTCTATATTACAGCGAATATTGATTTTTTTCCCAATTATCAAATTATCAAGTCTGGGTATATACCTAGGTTGGAAAAGGAAAAGAAAATTAAAAGGTTTAAAAAGTGTCTAGTGTTCCATTGTAGATGTGCTTGTGTGAGGGGAGAGAAGAGAATGCCGGGAGGAGAGGCAGCACATGTGATGTATCTGCTGTCCACAGAGTCTCTCCTCAGGCCTCTGTGGATGGACTCACCTCGTTTTCACACTGCTAGATGAAACTATGTCAGAACACTTACAGATGGACAAATATGACAAAGTAGATAAAAGTTCAGGCATAAATATATTTTGATGCTATATATTTCTAATCTGAAACACTCTTCTTCTTTAACCAAGGATGGGTAACAAAGCCCCAGGACAAATTTGGTCCTCTGCCTATTTCCTTAGAGCTATAAGTTGTGGATTTTTTAAAAACATGTTTTTAGAGAGTTGGGAAAGGATGAGATGACAATTTGTTACATATGAAAATTATGGTAACTATATGAAATTTAAATGTCAGTCTCCATAACTTGAGGGTCAGTAGAAGACAGTGCCTCTGTTCCTTACATGCTGGTTGTTCTGACTCTACAACGACAGGCACAAGTAACTGGATAGAAATGATCACTGAACAAGTTTACAGAGTTGCCTACAAATTGAGCATCCCTAATCCAAAAAGTTAAAATCCAAAATGTTCCTATATACAAAACTTTCTGAGAGTTGGCATGGTGCCACAAGTGGGAAGTTCCAGAGTATGAATCAGTGTTTCATGCACAAAAGTATTTAAACCAGGGCATAACATTGCCTAATGGACATATATAGAATGTGTGTATGAAACACAAACCAATTTTATGTGTAGACATTGTTCTTGTCTCCAAAATATCCCATTAGGTACATGCCAATACCCTGCAATATAAAGGAATACCAATTCAAAGCTCTTCTGGTTACACACATGAGACAAGGGGGATGCTTCATCTCCATCTGTCTTCCACAGAAATTTGTCAGCCCCTGCAGAAGTTTGTTTTAAAAAGAGAAAGAAACAATTTTGTTCTTGAAAATATTCTCTTGAATTGTAAGAAGGATATGAGATTGATATCATATATTGAACAAATCAACTTTGATCACTTTTCTGTCTCACATGCACAGCACTGTTCTTCCCCTCATCGTTTACCTGAGCAATTTGCAGGGCTTTTCGCCAGCCAAGAATTTAGCAGAGTGAGGACAGAGACAGCCCTTTCCTGGATCTTCTAACTAAACAAAACAAGTCACTTCATCTTCTCCAACTTAAATTTCCTTATCTTCAATCTGTGACCCAGACAAGACAATCCCCATGGTCTCCCAAAGCAGTAAAATTATAGGCTTCTGCGACTTAAAACATCATTTTCGACTGTTAACTGAGCATAGAGTTTGATAGCAGCTATGGCTTTGCGTTTATGGCAGATCAGCGGTCATATTTGTGATTTATTTTACTCCAGCTCCTTAGTCAGTATCTCAACTCCCAATTATGTCACTATCCTTTTAGGAAATATGAGCAGCTTTATGATAACTGGCTTCTTGGGAAAATTTCCAGGGATACACTGATCAAAAACAGTATAAACTTCATAGTTCTCTGGTTTATCACCGATTTGAAATTTGGAATTTTCTGGGAAAGGACAAAGATGTATGCTGGGATGTGTTTTAAATAGACATTTAAAAAATTAAATAATAATACACTTTCAGTAACTGACAGGGACAATTTTGAATTTCTTTTCTGAAGTGTTTAATCCACTGACCACAAATCCAACTACAGATACAAACACACCCATTATGTCTCGTTGTGGTATGTATTTTGAGCAGAACTCAGTCTCCTCAGACTGGTGAATTCCCGTAGGAAGGCTCAAAGGCAGAACTACAATTCCACCTAGTGCACATTTATTCTACTCTATATCAGCACCATGTCACTCCCTTTACACCACAAAGTAATCTACAAAGAGAAACTCTTTCCATATGGAGATGGCCATAACCAGGACCCTGAGCAGATAATGCTATACCTGCCATCCCTGGACAAAGAGCTGAGTTGTAGAATGTGTGGAGTTTGCTGTAGCCCCTGCTCAGTGCAGGGTCAGTGATTCCTAATTCCTTGTTAATGCTATGGGTTTCATGTTAACCAGCCTCAAAAGGAGGCACAGGGCCACACCCTACAACTTTATATGTACAATATGAAGAAGCCTAGTGATGGGCTGAAGAGAAATGGAGTATTTTCCATTTTATGTACTCCTTGAAACCACAAGATTTTTAAAGATAGGTATGACTTTAGTTTCTTGGTATGTAGCACAAATTCTACTTGGCATTAATAATAAAAACCCAGAGACAGTTATTGGGGTTAAAGCTAAAGATCACAGAAGCAAAGAGGACAGCCACCAGAGAGTTCTTACCTTGATCAATGCTCAGACCAAAGGGGCCATCCTGTCCTCAGATGGCATCTCCAGACAGCGCTGCTCCTACAACTGCATTGCTCTCCACCAAACCTCAGACTTCCTGTAGTCCTGTCTCCTCCCACCTTATATTGCTCTCTCTGCCCAGTCATATCACTCCTGCCTCCACCTTCCTAGTGTTGGGATTAAAGGCATGGGATCCCAAGTGCTGGGATCCCCTTGTGTGAGCTCTGTTTCTACTTCAGACAGATTCAATTTCATGTAGCCCAGGGTGACCTTGAATTTACAGAGATCCATCTGCCTCTGTCTCCCAAGTGTTGGGATTAAAGGTATGTACCAGTACTGCCTGGCCTTATGGCTGACTAGTGTGGCTAGCTTTGCACTCTAATCTTCAGGCAAATTGTATTTGTTGCATCATAAACACATTACCAACACATTGGTTCATGAGAAGATGACTGTATATGTCATGGGCATATAGTCTTCAGCAGTAAGTTTAGACACAAACCCACTGGGCTCAATGAGCAAATCTTGTGGTTCAACTTAATCCCCACTCCCTACCCAGCTACATGCAGCTGTGAGTTGGAGAATGAGCATTATCACAAATAAAAGGAAGGAATTAAAACATCCAATCCTCTTACCTTTCTCCTTCCCCAGGACACAGTGCTAATATCCCCAATAAAATTATGGAAGCAATTGTATCTATACACAAATTTAGAAGAGTCAGACAGACATTCATAACACCTGCTCCTCTACATCCAGCTTAATAAAATCAATTAAAATTTATTGTTTCAGACTAAATATACTATTTTAGGCTAAAAAAAATTCTGAACTAAATCAACAAAACAATAACATATTAACCAATGGGTCCAAGAAATCAGTATCCCAGATTAGTCTTAGATTCTCAAATTTCAAGTTCAACCTCATTGTGTTTCTTTTTTAATAGTCACAACCCAAGGATAGAACAAATTCTAAGCAATATGTCAGATCAAGGATGTAAGCCCCCCCCCCACAAACACTAAATAAATAAATTTGCAATACATTTTTAAAAAAGATTTCCATTTCTTTCATAATGCTACAGTCTAAATTCTCACTCACTGGGTTTCATCTATACTGTGACCTCCAGACCTTTCTTCCACATCCATTGCCTTCAAACCCTGCCTACAAAAATCTACTGCAAAGACACCAGTAGGTTCCCATACCTCACTGAGAGTCCCTGACTCCCCATGATGGTCTACAGCATCATATTATCTGATCCTTGATGTTCAAATGAGGAAGCAGCAATTACCCAATAGTCTCCATCTCTTACTCAACAAGCCAAGTACAAACTCCTCCATCTGGGTTTACCAGGTTTCATGTGAATTTTGAGATGGCTCTGACTGAGACACTGCCTTTCCTGGGACTCAGGCTATAAGCAATAACAATGTTAGCATCTTCATTCGTGTTGTCTACGTTGTGAGAGAAGGAGTCCTCAGAAAGAAGTGCAGTCAAGGACCAAACTAACATAGAAATTGGATGAACAGAGAGTCTTGATGGGGTACTGATATGGTTTTCTATATCTACCATCCTGGGAGCTGCTGTTATTTTTAGGTTTCTAGTGAATTACCCTTCTTGACTGAAACCACTGAAACTAGAGTCCCATGAACTCCATCTATATGAGAAACCACAGTCAGAAATCACCACATTTGAAGTCTGTGATTACAGACCAGCTTTCTTGGGAGTACTGGCACATAAAGGACCGTGAGACACTTAAATCTATTCTCTCAAGTTTTAAGAGTTTCACAGTTTCCAGAGAGTCCCAGAACTTTGTTTAACTGAACAGTTCATTTGAGAAATGTTGGTTGAGACCTGATCTTGGAATGCAGACTCTTTGCAATGAGGACAAAGGCCCACATGTTGAATGGCTGTGTGCACAGTGCAGACTTAGTGTCATCTCATTCAATTCTCCAAAGACTCAACTTTAATTTTGAGGAAATTTCAGCACAAGGAGGTTGAGTAGTTTACTCAAAAATATTTAGCCAAGGGTCCGGAAAGATGGACTAGAGGTTAAAAGCACTGGCTGCTTCTCCAGAAGACCCAGGTACAATTCCCAGCACCACAAGGCAGCTCACAACTATCAACTTTTGTAACTCCAGTTCTAGGGAATTTGATGACCTCTTCTGGCCTCTGTAGGCACCAGGCATGCAAGTAGGGCATGCACGCATGCGCACACACACACCCAAAAAACACTCAGACACATAAAAATTATTTTAAAAATATATGGCCCAAAATGGCAGAACCCAGGCTTTACAATTAACAGAAAGACAGCAGGAGGACAATTAAATATTTCTGTTAGTAGTTTCTATTACTAGGATCTTCTGGAAATGGAGAGGGTTGCTATGTTCATCACAGCAAAAACTCCTAGGAAGGGAGTTTATTAATCTGTCAGATAATCAGTTTCCTCCAGGTAGCATGAATCTTAGTCTATTTCTGCTACAGAATATGGTGAAGTCTTCAGTACCCTCCATGCGTCTTAAAACCTTAAAACTTGTCCTTAATTGTTAAAGGTGCCTCTATCCAAGTGAATACTTTCTTTCTGGATTTGGGATGCACATAGGACTTTAATTATTGCCTTTGTTTTTTATTTGGGCAAGCTTGAATGGTTTTCATGGGTATTAGTTTTTTGAAGAACTTTACCCTTTGATGGCTTTTTATCTGGTGCCATTTAATCAATGCTGTAATTATTTAATATTTTTAAAAGGAAAAGTGTTTCATTCTGACTTTTCCATACAGCTGTCTGGTAACATCAGACTCCTGGATAATCCAGGCTAAATCACCAGCTTTTGCCCTAATTGCCTGGCCCATACTGAGTTGATTTACTAGATTCTCAGCTTTATTTTACATGAGTAGATGAAGTCTGACTGTAGTTACTCAGGCACTGTTAACTCAAATTAGCAAGCAACCAAAGCTGTAATAAATTTGTATTTCAGACTCAGCTTTGATTTTTGATGTGAGATGTCATTCTTCAAATATGTTTCTCTTATTGGTTAATGAACAAATCCCTGTTAGCCAATAGGAAAGCAATATAGGTGGAACTAGGAGACAAGGAGGATTCTGGGAGATGTAATGGAGGAGATTCAAAATGTAGGGACTTGGAAGAAGTCTGGACCCTCTCTCCTGTAAGATAGGACCACATGGAAACACTTAGATTAATAGAAATGGGTTAATATTTAAGACAGAGCTAGCCAATAAGAAACACTAGTAATAGGTCAAGGCTGGAGGAAAACTGCTCGTAACAAAATGTCTCCCAATTTCTGCATCTTCTTAAGACCTTCAAGACAGCACCCCTACAATCAGGAAGCAGTTTAGGAAGAATGACACCAAAATTCCCAAGTATTTTCTATAAATGTTTGTTTTCATTTAAATGAGGTTGGTTGTAAATGGTTAATGATCACAACCAAACTCTTTTTAAAGGTAAAAAGGGGATTATGGTATAGAAATTAATACTTTGTTTTGGAATGAATTTCTATTTATTGATACAAATTTAAAGTCAATTTTGTGATAAATGTATTTCTTCTCTTGTTTAGGTATTGTGTTTATATAGCTCATTTAAAAATGTAATGTATACTTTAGTACAAATTTAGATAGTTACCTATAACAGTCAAAACTTATAGTTAAGTTAGTTAGGTTTTCTAGATATACTGAGATATATTTCAAATGGATAGGCATTCTTCAAACCTTTCAGGGACCTACAGAATATGGTATTTAAAATGGTTTAGGGTTTTTCTTAACAGTGAGGCACAACTGCTCTTGGCAACACCACTTGTGTCAGAAAAAAAGATGGACATCAAAGAAACTCGTTATGGAGTTTACTTCCAATATGGCAAGACTGGGCATTTGGGCAAGATACTGCTCTTGTCTGGACTGTTTCACTTCATGCTGGGCATGCAGGACCCACAGAAAATTGACTGCTGATACAAGATGGACATTGCTACAGGATTCCTGATTCATGGAAAAGTCTTCAGGACACAGAGAAAAGCGACTGACAAACTGCCAACACAAGTGCACAGTTTAAAGTTTCCCGCTTTGCTGAGGAGTCTGCCAGACACACTATGGCCTATGGGCTGAAGATGGAACATTACAGAAGAACTTTAGGTGACTGACCAGGCAGAAAGTTGTCATTGACATTTCTAGAGTTTATATGTCATCCTTCTGTGGTCTTTGAGGGAGTTGAAGACAGATGTTTATGGTTATAGTTTTCCTTAGTTAGGATTAAAGATAAGTTACATATAAGACTTTAGACTCACAAAGATAGCATAGATGGTGGAATATTTTTTTAATCTTGCTAAATGTTAATGGACTAAATATTACTAACAATAATTCTTATTAGATAACTGTTTTGTTATATATTTTACTATGTTAAAATTAAAACCCTTTTTATTTAGACAGAAAAGAGGAGATGATTGGAGATGCTATTCTGTAAATATGTTTTATTGGTTAATGAATAAATCCATGTTGACCAATAGAAAAGCAATTTAGGTGGGGCTAGGAGACAAGGATGATTTTGGAAGATATTGTAGAGGAGAGTCAAGATGTAGGGACTTGAGAGAAGAAGTCCAGACCCTCTCTCTGGTAAGATAAGACCATGTGGTAACACTTAGATTAATAGAGATTAGTTAATATTTAAGAAAGAGCTAGCCAATAAGAAACACTAGTAACAGGCCAACAGCTTTATATCTAATTTAGTGCCGCTGTGTGTTATTTAAGGCTGACATGGCTATGGGACCTGGATGGCAGGAAAACTGCTCACAACAGATTTTAATCACAATTTTCAAAAGTATGTGCTCATTAGTATGCCTTTCTTTGAAATGCTTTCTGTAGGTAAACACTACACAAAGCCTTATATGTTTATGCTCTAAAATATATCTGATGTTTTATGAAAGTAGCAGAATTAATGTTTTATTTTTATTTGAGTGATAGGTTCAGCAAAGGATCTCTAGATTCTTATTTTGTAAAATATATACAGTCAATGCTTTTGGATGTAAACATAAAAATTATGGATAGAACGGTAACATGACATGTTCCTAATTTTCATCTAGGAACAAAATTATAGCCTAGACAAATGCTGAGGAAAAAGATCTCTGTGAGTTTGAATGAGTTCTAGGATACCCAGGACTGTGTAGAGAGAGACCCTGTCTTAAAACAAAATAACCCCTCCACACACAACCAACTTACCACTCACCCATACACCCACTCACCCACCCACCGACCCACCCACCACTCACTCACTCACCCACCCAACCAACCAAACTAACTAACAAGCAAAGGAAGAGAAGGAAGAGGGGAGAGGCAACTTGCTTACTTTGGCTTTACGGATGCCAGCAATGGAGGCTCATCTTCCTTGACACCATCCCATTTTCTTCTCACTATTGCTGTGAGTTGGAAGCCATTTCTATGAGATATGTGGGCAAACTGAGCAAATTGATTGGCAAATCTGCTAATGATGGATGAAGGATTTAAGTTCAGGTCCATCCCATCTTATATACTTCTGAGTCAGATTAAACAAATAGAACTATTTGTCATTTGCATAAAAAGTAAGAGCTTCTGGAACTGAATAGAGATTTTCAAACAAGAAGTAGTCAACAAACATGTTGAAAAGCATTCAACATCATTAGACAATAGAGAAATTCGAGTTAGAACTACTATAAGAATCTGTCCTACCTAGTCAGAATGGCTGTTAGTAAAAAGGCAAATGACAACACAACAGATGCTTGCAAGTTTGTGGGGAAAAGGAAGCCTTATTTCATGCTGGTGGGAATGAATTCTGGCGTAGTACTTTGGAAATCAGCCTGGAGGCTTGAAAGAGAACCACCATATGACCTAGATATCCTGGGCATGTAACTCAACGACTCTAGACTTTAGACATGCTCATTCATGTTCAATGCTATTGTATTCATGATATCCAGGAAATAGAAACAGTCTAAATGCTCACCAACTGATGACTGGATAACGAAAATGTGGTACATGTATACAATGTAATTTTATTTGTAATAAGAAATGAAGTTATGAAATTTACAGGTATTTAAATGTATAGAAGTAGAGAAAGTATAGCTGATGAGATCATCTAGGTACAGCCTGACAAATGCTACATGTTCTCTCAC
The DNA here is from genome assembly GCA_030556225.1 of Cricetiscus sungorus. Taxonomy (NCBI): domain Eukaryota; kingdom Metazoa; phylum Chordata; class Mammalia; order Rodentia; family Cricetidae; genus Cricetiscus; species Cricetiscus sungorus. Next base: position 5,564,667 of record JANBXA010000729.1, on the reverse strand, counting down.
ATATGGATCTTTCGATATGTGTGTTTTGATTGGAGTACCTGTAGATTGGAGTAGAAGGCAGAAAGAGAAATGGGTCTTGAGGTGCCCTAAGAAAAGGGGCTTTAAAATGTAATTGAGAACAAAAATTTAAAACTCCATAAGCAAAGCTCAATTGCTTCAGAATTTTAACTGTATGGAAGTTCATTAGTTGGAAACATGATTGTTACGAGGAGGCATCTCCCCCGCCACCAGTCTGGTCCTGCCGCCACGCCAGCCCCCAATAACACACAGAGACTCTGTATTTGATATAATGCAGTTGACCAGGTACTAGCTTCTTATCGGCTAGCTCTGTCTTAATTATTAACCCATTTCTACTAATATAAGTATTTCCACATGGCTCATCATACCGGCCAGAGCGGCTGGCATCCTACCTCTCTAGGCTCTCCATCTTGACTCCTCCTAACTACTTCCCCTTTCCTCCTTGTTTCCTAGCCCCTCCTATCTTCCTTTTCTATTGGCGAGCAGTGCTTTATTCATTAACCAATACAAGAAACATATTTACAGAATAACATCTCCCATCACATGATAAGTATTTTGTTGGCTTCACTTAACTCCTTGGAGTGATGTTTCTGTTTTTGAGCCAATCAGAAGAGAGAAATTTTAATTAAGTGATTTAAAAAGATGGAAAAAAGGCTTGTAAAGCATTGGTGATATGAAAGTAGAGAGAGGGGATACTCTGATGGCAAGAAAGGTTTAAGTGGAGATAGGATGGGCAAATATAAAAGGTAAAGGATCAAGGAAGGAGGGCTAACAAAATGAAGGATGCCTGCAAAAGCCAAATAGAAATCTGTTTCCAAACCAACGAAAAAAAATGTAAATTAAAAAAAGTTAAAGACTTAGAAGGGGGACATAATGCATGGGTGCATATTATAGTTCCTAGAAATCTTTGGTAATTAAACCAAAACCCTAATACTAGGTACGTGATTCTCCTTGGGAGTTGTTGATCAGAGAAACCTAAACAATACAGGCTCTTTTTTTAAAGGTTTTTTTTTTTTTTTTTTTTTTTTTTTTGAGAAAGGATCTGGCTATGTAGCCCCCACTGGCCTGGACTCTGCTATGTAGAACAGGGTGCTTCAAATTCAGTCTGCTTCTCCCTACTTCCTGAATGTCAGGATTAAGGGTGTGCATTACCATCCCTGGCTACTGTAACAGGCTCTGCCCGTCCTTCTTGGGCGCTCATCAGATCAAGGTGATAATACCTGCCCGCTGAAGACACCACACACTTGGGTTGCACAATAAAGACAAAAGAAGCTAAACGGAGCTGGAAGCTTCTTCTGTGGTGGTAGCTAGCTTTCAGTGTGCTGCAATGTGCCATGCAGGTTACTGGGGGAGTAACAAGGCACCAGTGATATTGCTCAACTATAAATCGCATGAACTGTAATTCTAACCTTCCAGTCAAGTATTCACATGGGTACAACAGTAGCCCAGCTGTTTTGGGTGTGGCCAATTGCTTTCAGCTTGGATTTGAAGCTCGCTCTAAAGGAGGAACTACATGCTTGTCTGGGGAGGTCATAACCTCTAGTGGGGGAATTCACTCCCGTTACTCAGCTAACTTGACATGGCACCAAACTGCAGTCTAAATATTTACACTTACACTACAGACAAATACCACTTTTATCCTTAATCAGAAAAGGTTTTTTTTTGCAGTGAACAGGAATAAATGGAAAGATGCTTAGTTGCTCAAGGTGCTTAGAGTGACAGTTGAAGGCTCAGAACTAAACAAGACATCCATTGCTCCCTGACTAATGCTCAGAAAACACTGCAGAAGTAGGAGCAGGCAGAATGTCAGAGCCAGGAAATAGGGAAAAGGGCTGTGAAATGCTATCTTCAGGCCATGATACAGCCATCACAAACATGATCATACAACAGCCGTGGTCCTCTGCGTTGGACATACACACACTGGGCTTATCAAAAGTCAATCTTGGATAAGGAAGGGGCTCATGGGCCCCTATCCCTCCATGCTGAACATTTGTCTACTGGTACAGGAATAGTCATTCTTTTCAGCTGTGTAAACAACTGTATACCTGACAGTGTATGCCCAGCCAGGCTCCAGTGGATAGTTCCAAACCAGTAGTCACAAGGATGGTCCTGGTTAAACTCATCAGCTCGTAAAACAAAACAAAAAGACAAGCAAGAAAGGGACCTGTTAAGGGGTTCTGATAATAGAAAAGAGAGGGAGACTAGACAGGGTGAGAAAGAATAAACAAAATATGCCATATATATGAATGAAATTGTCAAGGAACAAATTTAATTAATAAGAGAGTAGAGCCCTATGAACAAAGCTAGATAGACAGGTAGATGGTAGATAGAGGATAGCATTTTCCTATGTAGCTTATGCTTTTTTTTTTCAGCTGCAGTCCTCTACAACAATGTGTGACAATAGTAAAGATATAAAACATGTACCATAGCACCCCCGTGTCCTTCTCCTGCTACTGTTCTCTGAGCCCCCCCACATTCTATTTGGTGCTCATTAAGTTTCTCTCATGAGTACTACACATGTTAGTCTCTCACTAGTCCCACACATTCTGGCTGCTTTCTCAGCTCTTTAAGGGGTAATACATTGCTTCCCATAATTGTTCCTCTTAACTCTTACTCCGACTTCAGAGCTTCTTCCCAGAATCTCACAGCACTCAGGTAAGATAGAACCTATTCAAATGAGTGTTATAGTTCTTAAGCACATGGTCACTGCTTGCCTAGCATGTCTTGTCCTGAAATTGCCTAGCTGCTAATTATATTCCCAGGTGTGTAGGCCTGGTATTTCCCAGTTCTTATGTAACAGAACACAGGCAATTTTATACCTCATTGGAAAAATTGCATTGGCATATCTCTGGATGTGTGAGAGGAGGTGAGTAGTGGGTAAGACTCAAGACAATTCTACTTGAATGTGTCATCCTAAAGCCTCTTCTAGGAAAGACAGACCTGTCCTCCAGGGCCCTCTGCTTTGCTGTGTACCAGTCTCTCAGAATAATCAGTTTGGTAAGATGGGATAAATTACTCTGCATAAGAGAGGAAAATTAGTGAGGTTAGGCACTGAATGGGAAGGCAGTGTGAATAAAAATAACCCTGCAGAGGCATGGCTGGAGAAGGACCAATAGCAGCAACTCCAGCTGGGGAGACTGGGCCTGATGGCAATGATGTATTGACTTCACAGCCTTTCTCTTGTAGCTGGTTTCTGTTTTGGTTTTAAAGTCCATAAAACAGTTTGTGTAAGTGGGTTCTTCAGGACAAAAACAGTGAATACAGAATTCTCTGATGACAAGGCCCACTGTGTGAATGAGTGAAGCTCCGCAAAAGACAGCAAGAAGTGACGAAGATTGTGGCCAACCAAAGAACCAAGGTCGTGGCTGGAGACATGTCTGATTTACCACCACACATTGAATGACATTACCTGGAAAGACTCTTGTCCCTGAGGCCTCTTCTGAATTGCCCGAGCTTTAGGGAGTCTAAAAGAGGGGTGAGACACGGCTGCCAAGTGGATGGAAGATGGTCGCCAATGTGGTAGAGCAGGCACTGGGCTAAAAGGGAAGAATCAAATGAATCTTACATGCAGTACACAAAAATGTCCAGTGAGGAAACAGAATGCCATTCACTAAACTGCTCTGCTTGAAAGCCAGAGAAAGCTTGTTTTAGTAATGAAAGAGAGGGCTAGAAATATCCATCCCCTAGATGCCTAAATCATTAGTTAAATCTACCAAGCTCCCTCATACCCACCGTGACTAGTTTCCTGTGGTGCAAGCAAAGACTTTAGTGTGGGGCACAGTTCAGTGTCATGTAGCATCCAAAGAGCCTGAAGTTAGCAGAAATTCAAAGAGAGGGTTTTAGATCTTCCCAAGTTGTGGGATTGGCTGGAGTCCAAGCCAATTATAGCTACATCTCCAAGGTGAAGAAGGACACAGCCGACATCTGGGTTCCATTTATAATCCCAATGTTCCAGGAAGATGGAAGAACTAGTTACAGGGGTGTTGAGTGAGAAGGCCTCAGAAGGGCCCATGCACAGTGCCCTTAAAAGCATTTTCCTGTCTGGCAGCTGCCCTGGGACAGGAGGAGGCTGGCCCCTTCCATTGTGGAGTACTTCTAGGGGAGCTCCCATCCTGGGAGTGCTTCTGAAAGGACCAGTTCCTACTGCTCCTCAGTATGGGTGCAGGGTGGTACAGTGCTTACTGAATCTCAATGACCAGGAAATGAGTGTGAGCAGTTGGAAAATGAAAGAAATGAGTTCTGTAGTGTTGTAGGCAGTTTGCTGAACTGTTTAGGAATGGTTATCATGGCCCTGGGGGTGATTGCAGCAGTTAGAGAGAATGGACAGCTCAAGTTTAGTGTGATCAATTCTGGTTGAAATTTTACATGTGAAGTTACCTGAACCCACTAAGATGCTAAGAACAGCAGCCACACTCTATGAATCCCCAAATCTTAAGCATTTGACCCTGTAAACATTTGTCTTAGTGATTCTTTTTTCATAACATGAAACTGGCTTTCTAGTAGCTAGACCTGGAGAGAGAATACTTACTCTCCTTTCTTACTGTCAGCTGGCTCATCTTTTGTTGATGTCACAGGAGCTGGGAGAAAGGTTGGGGAGGAGGAAGTGGAGAAATAGGGAAAGATAAAGAAGAGGGAAAACAAATGTAACCCAAGGAGGGAGAAACCGTTGGCCATACATATGCAGGCAGGATGTGTTAAGTAACTATAATGCATTGAGTATCATGGAGAGGCAATGAACTGAGAGAGAGTCTCATTCCCAGTAGGCAAACTCCTTGATGGGTCAACTGGAGCAGAGCCATCAGTGCTGTATGACAGAAGGTATCTACCCCAAACCAGAAGAAAATGGTGACCATTATGAAGGGCAAGTGGTACTTGTCTGAATGCGTGCAGTTATTTTCTTGTCTAGCTGAGTGGAAAATGACTTTCTCTTGGAGAAGGTGGTCATTGCAGGTAATACAAATTGCAGGACAGACCATGTAAATTGCACTTGCCTCCAGCCACCTTCCTTGGTTGCCTACAGAAAGTTCATATGCACTAGAGATAAAGTAGGCTTCAAATGGAAATAGAGCCTGGCGGTGGTATCACACTCCTTGAATACCAGCACTTGGAGGCAGAGGCAGGCTGATCTCTGTGAGTTTGACGTCAGCCTGGTTTACACAGCTACATAGAGAAACCCTGACTTGAAGAAATTAAAAAAAAATAAGTTAAAGATGGAAATAGAACCCAGCTGACATAGAGCATCTGGATCCTGCCTTGCTTGAAGCCTATAGACACATTTCTGGACTTTCTAATTACCAACACACTGAAACATAACATTTTCAATTAGCTTAAGCCAATTTGAGCTAGAATTTCATTATTTTAAACCAGAAGTTTAATCAGTGTCCACGAACCATCTCCTTGGAATTTCCCAATAATTAGCTGTTAATAACTGTACAAGAATACAAAAAAAGCCAGCATTGGTGAGAGCAAAAATATTTGTGACAGGGAATATGACAGAGAAAACTTGAAGATGAGTAGGTGAAGCTGTTTTCAGACTTGAATTTGTCCTCACTGATGTAGATCCTTTATTCAAGATACTCTTCTTGTCCCTATTAGAATGTTTCTCATTGCTAAAACAAATTATCTGGCCTGGAGATTGCTCAGTGGTTAAATGTGGGCACTGCTATTGCAGAAGACCTAAGTTTGTTTCTCCAGGCAGCTTACAAGTAAGTGTCTGTAACTCAGGCTCTGGGTGAGCCAATGCCCTCTTATGGCTTCCAATGGTACCCCAACATGCACACACACACACACACACACACACACACACACACACACACACACACACACAAGAGAGAGAGAGAGAGAGAGAGAGGCAGAGAGACAGAGAGACAGAGAGATAAAGAGAAAGAAAGTGAGAGGTATCTACCCCCACATAGACATATACATGTGATAGATCTTACAAAATTATCTGAGGCTGAATGCTTTGTGAAATCAAAGGGCTTGTTAGCGGAGGTTTAGAAGTTGAAAATTCAAAGTTGAAAGTCTTCAACAGTTTGACCTCTCTTGGGGGCGTTGAGACAGACAGCTATGTGGTGGGAACACACATTAGGCTCTCACATAGTGAGATAGGAAACCAGAGAATTGGAAAGGGTCCCACTTGTTCTTTTGTAAGTTTGATTTTTTGAGAGCAACTAGGGCTATAAGAGCATTAACTTATTCTCTTCCAGGCACACCCCAATGGTCTAGCCACCGCAAATTAAATCCAACCATCTCAACCACCAGTAAACTGAGGACCAAGCCTCTAAATAGATACCTCCCACCCCGGGGGCGATGTTGCTGAGCTGAATTGTGCCCTCTGCTCCTCAAAAAGAAATGCTAAACCTAGACACTTCAGAATATTTTATTTGAAATAGGCTGCAGATGCAATTAGCTAAAAGAAAGACTGAAGTAGTATAAGCCACAGCTCTCAGCCCAGTAAGAGAGAGGAACCAGGAGAATGACTTATGATGGCCCAGGCACAGATAAGCGAAGTAACTGAAAGCCAAGCAATAGCAGAATGGTGACCCCACCTAGAAGCCAGTGAGGGCAAGGACAGCTTTCCCCACACTTTGCACGGTCCCTGCAGACACTATGACTTAGGATTCTGGCTCTCAGAAATGTAAGTTAGTGCATGCCTTGTTTAAGCCACTCACTACATAATAGCTTGCTAGAGCAGCACTGGCAAACCACCAAGAGGGTTGTCAAGTCCTGTTTCATTTTGGAAAATAAATCCATCTTAAAGGTTTAAATATTGTGAGATGTCTCAGTTAGTGAATCTGTTGCTGCTATGATAAAACATCATGGGGAGCAACTTGGGGAGGAAAGGGTTTATTTGGTTCATAATTCCAGATCACAGTCCATCATTGACAGAAGCCAAGGCAGGAACTCAACTCAACGCAGGAACCTGGAGGCAGAAACAGAGGCAATGGAGGAGTGCTGCTTACTGGCTTTTCCCCATGGCTTGCTCAGCCTGCTTTCTTATATAACCTAGACCCACCACCCTTACTGGTGTGGGCCCTCCCGTTATCAATTGCTAATCTGGAAAATACACTACAGGCAAATCTTATGGAGCATTTTCTCAATTCAAAGTCTCTGTTTCTAAATGACTCTAGGTTGTGTCAAGTTGACATAAACCCAACTAACCTTGGGCAGCTATGACATTAAAATTTCCTAAGATATTTGCATTTGAAATGATTACTGATGAGAAAAGGCAGGAGGTGAATGTATAAGGATGGAATTCAGACACAACCCAGGAGCAGTCTCCTCCCTATGTATCCTTACATCATAACTGCTCATTAGAACAGAAGTTCCTCTACTGTGTTGGAGATGAGGTGGGATCCACTGCAGGACAGGAGGTAAGTGATGTGTTAACTTCTAAGCCCCACCCCACCTTTGAATAATTCCTCCTTTCATTTTGGAATTTGTACCCAAGATTTCCATGGGTAAAAGAGTTATGAAGCTAACATGGTTTAAAAGTCTATGGCATTATTTAACTCCCAGTAAGGCAACTTTTTTCTTCACCGTTTCTGCAGAACATGTCCATTTTCATGTGTTTGTCAGCAAATCAGAGCCACCCATCTCTACTAAGTACTTAAGGTGAGCAAATCAAACAGGATTCACAGCCCAGTTCCTCCCCACCTTGGTTCTCTGGTATTCTGGTAGTGTGATGGGAAACTTCTCAGGTTTTCTGTTTCTTGGTTCCAGTCTTTTTAGAACCCCGAATCCAAATGACTCAAACTGTCCTAGGAGACTGTTAGAATTAAAAGTCAAAATATATAGTTTACACTTGATTTATGGACTGTCCTTTTTGCCACTGGATAAGCAGAGCAAACTATCAGGATGCAATATTTGCATTCTCGCAGTGGAGGCAGCAGCAGTCCCGGCCCGGAGTGCCAGAAACAATGTGTCTCACACTAGAGAAATTCACAAGCTAAAGATGAACTTGCAATTCCAAAATGAACATGATTTTCACACACTTCAACATTTTCTAATTTTACAGGTATGATCTCTCTGGAAATCCACAGCCATCCTGGTACTTATGAGGATTGGTGTTTCTTAAACTCACCCACAGATGGGCTCAGAGCCTAAATAGGTTTAGAGAATGCTCTCCGGCCTGAGCCCAGTTATTGAAGGGAGAGTCAAGGATACCTCTGTTTTCTGAGATTCCTGCATTCAGAGATGAGCGTCTCTCCCCTCCCACCCCCTCTTTTAAAAAGAGCGTTTCAGCGGAGAGAAAGCTTAAAATAGCCAGTGTCCAGAGCCCTACTTTATTTCCACTATTTCTACCCTGAAAGCTTAAGTCACTCTGCTTTTGTTTTCGTAATAAGCAACAAGTTCCCGAAAACAAATAACGAATACCATTGTCAATCACGTTAAATTTTTTTTCTTTAGTTAAGCATGCGAATCTCAAAATATTCTTCAAATTATAATAGCTATTCATACACCCACGCTCTGCCTTCAAGACAGCCGCCACAGAGCACCCAGAGCACCAAGGCACTTCTGGCTGGGTAGGTGGGCCGACTGTACCCCGGGATTCTAGAATGTCTCTTCAGTTTTCTTCTTTCTTCCTTCCCCTTGACATCCTCCCTTTTAAGTTGCAGGTTGGGGGTGAGTACCTTGAAGAGGAGAGAAAGGTGATAGTGGACCGGCCGGTTGAAGGATGGCAAAGCATTTTGAAGTAATATGGGTCCCCGAAAGGAAATCAAGGACAGGCACTTGGCATCTTAAGGAAAAGCACCCCGTTCAAGTCCAGGCTCCCAGCTCGGGTCATTGTGTCCTTTGCAAAGTGTCCTACGTGGGGACAGCAGGCTGTGTGGTGAGACTTTCTACTTCCCAAACGCAGACGAATGCAACGGGTAGGAAAGTCCTGAACTTTCAAAAGCATCATCCCGCGAGAGGAAGTTTCGGGCTTGGCCTAGGGAAAAGTACCAGGAGGTGTGCGGGGGTGGGGCAGTGGTGATCTGAGAGGTCCCCAGGGAACGATGGGGTGTCCAAGGCGAGAGCCGGGAAAGCCAAGAGAGAAGGCATGGGCGCAGCGCCGGGCAGCGCGCGATCCCCGGCTCCTTCGCTGCGCGGGAGCGCAGGCCCGGAGGGCTCGGGTGACATCACCCGCGGGCCCCTTCCTCCTGCCGGGTGGGTGGGGCCTGGCGCGCCGCGCGGGCGCGGGGTCAAGGAGGGGGAAGAGGAGGAGCAGGCCTGGATGTGTCTGTGTGAGGACCCGGGAGGGGCGGAGGCGGTGGAGCGCGTGGCTCCCGGCTGCCCGCGCCAGCCCTGCCCGGCCCGACGCGCGGCCTCAGTGGCGCCCGCAGCGCAGCGCACTGGGATCCGCGCGTGGAGCGGGACCTCGCCGGGCGCGGCCTAGAAGGAGCGGGAAAGCAAAGTAAGGCGAGCTGCATTCCCAAGTTTTTCCCAACTTCGCCCCCTGCGGCGGCGGCGGCGTCCCGCTGCTCGGCGCGTCCCCAGCGCTCCCCGGAGTGGCGGAAATTCGAGGGACGGGCGGGGGTGGGGGCGTGCGAGGGAAGAAGGAGCGGGGAAAGAGAGGAGAGTCTGGCCACATCTGTGAAAACTTGGGGAAGGAGGGCGGGGAGAAGGAGGAGCGCAGGAACGCGCAGAGGGGAGCGCGGAGGCCGCGCGCAGCGGAGCTCAACTTTTGCAACCCCGGCTCTCGGCCTGGACGGGCCCTGATCGCTGAAAGTCGACTTGACGGTCGGGGGCTCCTTTCTTTCTCTTTCTCCTCCCACCCGCGGTTGAACCAAATCAGAACTGTCACTCAGGGCCGGTGACTCAGAGGGATCAGATTACAGGATCCCTGAAACTGATGCGCGGGCTGCAGCGGCGGGAGGGAGCGGACCGGGCCGCGCCGCCGGCGCCCGCACACTCTCTCGCCCGCCCGCCGCTCCCCGCCGCGCCCGCTCGCTCCGCTGCCCGCCCGCGCTACACCATGCCCGCCACGGCCGCACGGTGCGGCCAGCCGGGCCATCCACGGTAGCCCGAGCCGCCCGCCGCTCCGCCCGGCGCGGGTCTGGATTTGGGACCTGACAGCCACAGCCGCAGGTATGTCCCGCCCGAAGTTCTTTGTTTTGCGGTCCCCGCAGCCCGCCCTGTCGAGCCGCCGCGCGGCGTCGGAGCAGCTTCCGTGCGCTCGCGCCTTCCCGCGCTCTTGGGGGCTGGACTCGGCGCTCCCGAGACGGACTGCAGCCCTCCTGCCGGCCCCAGGGCGTGCGGACCAAGTTTGCATCGGCGGCGCCCGCGCCTACTCCTCGCGCTTAGAGCTGGGGCCGCCTGGAGCTGCGGCTGGTCCTCGCGCCGCAGCAATTCGCTGCTCCGCCGGCGCGCACCGCCTGGGGATGCGCGGGACCCGCCGCTGCCCGGCTCGCCCCGGTCCCGCCTTCACGTCTGAGGGTGGGGGTGCGGGATGAGAGGTTGGAGGGCGCGCCTCCGCGGTGGGAGAGGAAAAGTGAAAGTTGTACCATCTGTGGCTGATTTGGAATTCTGTCTCTTCCTTTGCAGAGAGGTAGGGCAGACAGAAAGAAAAGAGAAAGAAAGAAAAATAGCCGTGGTCCTTGCGGCATTCACTTAAGAGCCCGAGTTTGCACAGAGCAGAGTTGGGTATGGATCACTCTACTCTGCTAGAGATACTTACTTTCTGGAGTTGCAACGGGGCCTGAAGATGTGGAGTTAATATTGATCCTAAACTTGAAAGTTGATGAAGCGACTTTTCAGCAGATGGCCACATGCCCTCACACTCGTCCTGGCCTTTGCCTATTATCCCTCCGTGAACTTGGTATCCTTCCCTGAACTTTGTGACTGTGTCCCGGAGTGCACCTTTTTGAGTACCACGCCATCCCTTGGGCTTTCTTAGCTGTGTGTAAAGACCACTTTAGGGAAGTTTGCTGCACCGCGTTTACCGCCCCCCACCCCCAACTTGGTGTAGACTTCCAGATAGATTCTGGCCTCGGGTACAGTGCTCATGGCCCTCTGCCAGTTTATATGTACATATATTTATGTAAAACATTTTCTCCCAGCTCAGTGCCAGCTGTTCCACATTTTCCAGCTGCCACTTCAGTTTGAAATGATGGACTGTCGTCCTCAAGTAAAAGAACCCTTTAGTCCGAGGTATGGAGGGCCGGCCGTTGTGCAAATACAGGGGCAGTGCCATTAGCCCCGCTGGTATTATTAGTTCCAAAAAACACCTCGTACCCTTCTTTTCCTCCCCTTCTCAATTACAGCTTTCCACAGTCCAGTGCTTGCACTGCTGAAAAGTCAAGTGATTAGCTCCCCCCCTTTTAAATGATTTTGTGCAGAACTTGGGTGAGGCCATTTTCTTCTCTCTCTCTCTCTCTCTCTCTCTCTCTCTCTCTCTCTCTCTCTCTCTCTCTCTCTCTCTGTCTCTCTCTAGATTCTTGAAATATGTGTCTGGTGGAAATAACTTCTAGAAAAAAGAGTTGCAGCTTGAGAGCATTGGCCATAGCTGGGGGAAGGGAGCAATGCCATGCCATCTCAAATCATATTATTTTAGTCTATTTAAGGGGAAACCCTTCCTTCATTCTCCTCATGTCACAAGCTTGTACTGTTCGATGTCTTCACGAGTTATAGACCGAATTCTTCAAGAACTGGCCTAAAGTATTAATTTTGAGTATTTATGTAATTGCTCTGTAATTTGAATAGGTGCCTTATTGATTGATTCCCGTAATTATTTCATTTGGGTTTTAAATTAAAAATTAATAATAGTCTGACAGTTTCTTAATTACATGTGTCAAGATTATTTTGAAGCAGGAAAATGCTATGTTTTAAAATAGTGAAATAACCTCAGAATCACTTCATTTTTCTAAGGCAGAGCAGTATTTCAGTTGAGAGGATATATTAAAGCAGTACTGGTTGGTTTTAACAATGTAAACTGTGCAGAGTATCTACAGAATTTGTTTATGTTAGGAAATATTGGCTTTAACAATCTGGGCCACAAGCTCTGTGGCCAGTTAGATTATAGTCAGACCTTAAAACAAACATGAAATAACATTTAAATGAGCTGAAATTGCATATTTATACAGAGCAGAGAGTTTATTTTACACTAAAAGCTATTTAATTAGAAACTCCCTGCCTAAGGGGAGATCCTTTCAGGGTATGTAATTCTTAAAATCAGCTCAGAGAAGCTTTTGGTTTAAGATGCATGAATAAGTTCAATGTGAGAGGTGTCTAGTGAAATTTCACACAGGCAGAAACACTTTAAAAGATATAGATTGCTTTACTGTTAATAGACTGGCAGGTTTAGCTCCAATGCCTACCAATTCCCCTTGCTTTTCCCATGTTCTTACTCCCTGATTGAACTCTGGTGTACACACAATTTTTATTGTGTGTCTGATTTGCGAGGGACCACAGACAGAAATGAGAAAAATCAGCACTCATGAAAAATGACCCTTTTGAGTTATTTCATTACTTACTTAATGAAAGAGTTGTTCATTTAACAATTGGATTCCAAAGCCTAAAAGTTGGACTCTTCCTTTGTTTCGAAGCCCGTGAAGTTTTCTTAATTACCTGCACGCTGGAAGAGTTACAGACTTCCTCTAGGCTTAGCCATTTAGAAGTGAGTCCTGTGTGTAAGGCATGCTGCTTGCTACATTCCCCTCCCCGAGTTGCTTTCCGAGGACAGTTTGGAAGCCTATGAAAGGAAACACTTTAATGATCATTGCTGTATGCACTCACTTATATGGAGACAGTAATGTTCTAAGAAAAACCAGTCTCGAAGAAGTGAATCAGTGAGTCATGAAATGCTCAAGAAAACCTTAGTAATGGAATGTTAATGCTTTTAGACTATAGTAGATTATCTTAAAAGTCAGACTTCTTTTTTCTGCAATTGTTGTAAATCCCCAGCTGAAGAGTCCTTTGAAGGGGGTTTAGTTCTTCTGGCATTCATATATGAGGTGGGTCTGATTTGTTTTGGAAGATTCAAGGAATTTTCTGCCAATTTTTCTGTCGAGAGGTAGTCAAAATGCTGAAATGGCTACAGGACAAATACACATATGTATTTGTTAAACAAAAGATTCTCTAATAATGATTTCAGGTTGTCTTCTCATTAAAGCCTGGGAAGATCCGCTGTCCTTCATCTCATGTTGTCATTTTTTTCTACATGGAAATTGATCTGTTCTACTTTCAAAGCAAATAAAGGCAGACAATAAACAACTCTGGGCCCCAGTGCTGCTGCAAACTTTCTCAAGTACTTTCCAGTGTATTTTTCATCTTTACTTTTATTTGATGGGCCTGTGAAATAGAGCTGTAGACTGGTGAAGACTTTAAATGAAATTTCACACTTTGATGATTTTTTTTTAAACTTTGATATATTGACAGCAAAAGGAGCTGCAAAGCTTTTTATATAACTTGAGCAGTAACGCCAAGCAGCAGTCAAACGTCTCCATGCATTTGTGTTTAACTGCAGAAGAAAAACATGTCCATGGGCAGTGGAGGTTCTTATCAACCCCCTAATCCCAGATCCCAGCAAACCTTGAGGGCATGCCTCAGATCTTGCTGAAGTCACTGTGGACTCTCACAGTTTGCAGATTAAATATGCTATGTGTTCCTGGCTCCAGCAACTGTTTTATGAGCTCACTAAGCTTCCTGTCTTAGGATCCTTTTCTTAAGATTTTAGGGCCTGTTGAAGGCTGTGCCGTCTGAAGTAAGTGGTCCTTGTTAATTTAGAGACTCTTTCCATATTTCATTCTCTCTTTAAAAATTGCCACATTTATTATTTTTAAACTGCAAAGCTAATTCTGTTGGGGTGAGAGAGGAAAGCTGCTGGAAAGAAGCTATTTATGAGCTCATTTGTTTGCAAACTTAGTGTGTTGCCTCCATCGTTTTCCACTTTCCCTTTGCCTAGCCCCAGAAAAGTACACTTTTTCCATTTGAAATTCCAAGTGCACAATAGTTCTGAATACATTTCTTAGCTGCCACTGTGGTGTGTGTGTGTGTGTGTGTGTGTGTGTGTGTGTGTGTGTATGTGTGTGCATGTTTCACCTGAAAGTGTTTTTTGTTCTGGTTGTGTATATTTCAACCCGACAAAATGTCTCAGAAAATCTATGGCTTTCTAAAGAAGCTGAATGAAAAAGCCATTACATAGTTAATAAGGTGGCACTGGGACATTGCAGCCCCCTTCTGAAAGGCAATATTGTATTGAGTTCCTTGTCTGCCTCTGTGGTATCTATAAGCTATATCCTCTTATATGGTGTGCTAGCATTTTGTGTACGAGTCATAATTAAAAAAGAAAATACTTACATCATTGTCCAGCAACATGTCATGTCATTCCCAAGAGAACCCAAGCCAATTTTGTGTTTAAAGGTTATTCAATGAATGAAATCGTGAAAGCCCATTTGTCAAAGTACTGCATGGTTTCTGTTCGTTTTCAAGCCCCAAATTCATTGTCTGCCCTAGCCCAGCCATTAGTCATCAGTGTATTAGTGCTGCCTTCAGGCCATGCTGCCCAGCACTTCTTCACTATTACAGCTTTGAAAGTGTACTCTGTCGACTTGTAGAATTACTGCTCTGATTTCCGCTTGGCTGGTTTGAGGTAAGTCCCCTCCCTCCCTTCTAGCTGACTGTAATCCTTGCTTTCTTTCAAAGCTCCTTTCCAGAGATTTAGAGGAAAACTTTCTTAAGGACCCTCTTGGCATCCTACCATGGTTTTGTTGTAGCATGCACCATGCATTTAAATTGTACCTGAGGTAAATTGGATTGGTTGCAAACCTCAAACAGTTAGAGGGGCTTTGCTTTGCTTGGAGGGCAGGGCTGGTATAACAGTAACCATATATAACATTTTTGTGTGTCTGTAATTTGTATGTTCTAGAATTCAACAATAAGGGACAAGTGCCATTCTTCAGTCCCTGTTGAAATCGCTTCAAAATGTGTAGCGCATTTTCTTATTTTTAAAGCAATTTTTTTGTAGACTGTTGCATAAAATGTCTAACAAGAATCCAGAGCCTTTTATGTTACAAACTGTCATTAAAACAACAAAACAATCAAACAAACAAAGATAGAAAACTCACCAATTAGATGAAAATAAGTTCAAATTTTATCAATGAAGGAATGAGGCAGTTAAGCCGTGTTACTGATTGCATTTTGTGCTCTTTTTAAAAGAATAGTTCATTGCAAAGATTTATCAGTGTGTGGAAAAACCTCATCTAGCAGCTTTAAAGTGACGCCAGAATGACTTGAGATGTATGGGAACCTGGAGTCTGCTGGCCAGACACGTGGATCAGACCATGTTACTCCAGGACAAGGCCTGCTGCTTGAGCTGTGAATGCCCAAATAGAATCCCACTGCAAAGAGTCTCATTGAGGGAATGTGTAGCAGTTGATGCAGGCTAGATTGACAGTCTTATATGTGTAAAAGGTGGAGAACAAGTCAGCTGGAGAATGTTGTCTGAATAAGAAAGTTTACAGGATAAGTGGCCCATAGGTAATTAATTGTTGTAAAATAGGCTGTAGATCTGAAAATCCATAAAGTTTGAAAATGTAGCTTTTAAAATTGAAGATTTGACTATCAAAACTTTAAAAATTAGGAGAATAGTATTGAATGAAAAAAGCTGAGTATCTTATTGTTAGCTTGTCCGTAGCTGACTTTACTATCTAAATATTGGTGTCATTTGTGTGATTTAATAGCCAGTTGTTGGTGTGGTGTGGTAGCTCATGCCTGGAGTCGGACACTTGCAAGACTGGAGCAGGAGGATGGTCACAAGTTTCAGTGGAGCCTGGGCTTCATAGTCAGTTCTAGACTGCCTGGCCTATCATAACAACAACAAAAAGTCAGTTATTTAAGTACTCCTAGACCATGCAACTTGTCTCCTTAAGCTAGAGGACTCTAGGAACCATAAGTTATATAAGTTCTATGAGAACGGCAAATTTTTTTTCCTGCTGCTATGCAAACATGCTTAGTTCTTACAAACTTCAGCGAAGCACTCACATTTTTGTGACGTATATGAATGTAATGGGGATATTGTTTATGTGAACTTACATATAGACTGATACAGACATACAGATTTAGGGTTCTTTGGGAGGTAAGGTCTGGTTCCAGCTAATGCACAGGAACTTCTGGCGTTACTTTGCTTCTTTCCCATTACTGCTTCTTGTGTAATGGCTGTAATGGCATCTGCTGTGCCCCCCACCTCCGAATAACAGGAGGCTGATGTGTTAAGAGTTGTGTGGGGCTCAGAAGTGGTAGTATTACGTGGAGGCCTCATACGCCCCTCAAATGTCATAAAATACCTGTGGCAGCTGAGGTAGTAGCTTGTGATCTCTTCTCTCAAATGAACACCAGAAAAGACACACACACACACACACACACACACACACACACACACACCATTTTGTGATTTTAATGATTTCTTGTGATTACAATGATTTCTTTCTTGCTGAATAGTCCTTTTAGTGATTTTAGTTAAATAGATAAATTTCTTTGTGTAGCCTTGTGTGTTTTGGAACTAGCTCTGTAGACCAGACTGGCCTCAAACTCACAGAGATTCACTTGCCTCTGACTTCAGAGTGTTAGGATTAAAGAGGTGTGCCACCACAGCCTGGCTTAAATATATAAATTTCTTAGAAGTTTAGGTGTAGTTTATTTATGAAAACCAAATTCATGAACCCAGGCAATTGTTTCCCTCTTAGAGCAATTTCATTTTGGGATGTCTATCAGTACTGCTTATATACAGTGAAATGGAAGGAATGGAGGCTGAAAAGAATGAACAGCAGGTTTGAACATCCCTTGGCTTTTCCAAAGGGCAGCTTGGGTAGATTTCAGCTTCCTTAATCACAGATGAGGTTTTCTGCTCTCTTGACCTTGGAAAGAGTAATCCTATAAAAGTGAAATGATTTCATATTAAAAAAATACTGTAGTATTTCATGAAGATTTCATTAAGAACTTACAAAGTTGGGCTTCCTTGTCTGCAGTACAAGGCAGTACAGACAGGAAGGGAGGCGAAAGCTTAGAACTCTCGGGAAGTGTTGGTATGTCACAGAGGCTATGCATAACTAATTGATTTTAAGTTCAGAAAGATATTTGAACAGGAGAAAACCTCAAGCATATTATAGTCTGCTTGCACTTCTTTTCCATCTGTGATTACACAAGATGGACTTGCGTCTTGTTCATCGAACCTCAAGACTATTTTTCACTGAGAAAATTAATGAAAAGTTTTAAAATCAGCATTAGCTTTGTCCTTCATGTTGGGAAAAAAGTTATTCCTCTCTCTGAAGGAATTATTTTCTTTAGGAAATGGGTTATTTAATAGCTCCAGGAAGGTATAAATATTAAATAGGATTTTTTTCCCTAAATGGTTGCTTCTTCCATGATGTCCTGGTAGTAGAGGATGAGAGAACCATCACTCTTCAGTGATGGAGGGGAAGGCTGTCCCTCAAATCTCTTCTCAGCCAGGTTCATTGTGGAATTTTGAAACATTAACATATGAGGGAGAACACTCAGCTTAACAGTGTGCAGGCAGGTGTGAATAAAAGCCTTATTCCCTGGAGCGGCAGATTCTTGAGCTACAGGGTGTAATTTCTCACATAGGCCTGCTCTTGGTGTTGCTCATACCCTTGCTCTGCGTTCTGGAATGACTTTTCTTTCTGGTCTCTTAGGGCCTGTAGCTGTTCTGAGCTGTCAGAAGTTATCATCACTCCATTAGTTGTTCTGAATCTTTAAGTGCATTAAGAAAATAAGAAAATGCAAATGCAGAGTTATTGCTAAACTTCAGGTAACTTCACAGTAAGACACAGTGGATGGAGGAGATAGGGATGGGCGGTGTGCTGTTTAGAAGGGGAGCTGCCCGTCTGGAACTGCATGGAGCAGCTCCGTTCCATCCTAGGCTACAGATGTTCAAGTGTCACCTTAAACCTTGGCCTGAGTCAGCACTGGTGCTTTCTTTTGAAAAAAAAAAAAATGTTAGTGTTCAAATCATAAGGGAACCCTGAATACCTGTGGTTTGAAAGTGTTACTGCAGGGAATACTGCTGGTGTATGCAGGGTTAAGAATTGGGATTAAAAAAAGAATGTCTTTTCCGGAAGCTTCTGTGGTGGTTAAGGTTGAGCTTCATGCAGGGCCATCTGGGAGACCATGAGGGGCTATGTGTCTGCCTCAGCCATTCACAGCACTTGCATTTATTTATGGAAACTAAGGAAGGGTCCACGTAGACTATTTTGTGAATGAATATACTTGTATTCCTTCGTGCTTTTCAAGTTTTCCCCAACATTTTACTATAGTGCATCACACACACACACACACACACACACACACACACACACACACACACACACACACCGACTTTGCTGGACTAACTATAGAGAGAGTTTGCAAGTGCTCGTGAAGTCCTGAAGTGTGCAGGAGTAGCCAATCTGATCCAAATTGATAAGGGAGGCCTGTGTGTTCTGCAGAAGATTGGTGTGAGCCCTGCTCCCAGGCCAGTTTCCCCAAGGCTTTTTAGGGAATCCATCCTGCCTGCAGCAGCATCTCCTCACCTCTCCCTGGCCCAAGAGCCTTCCCTTCTCCATGCCAAGACTGCAGTGGCTCAGAGATGGAGCCAGGCCTCAGGGTTGCAGCTCCAGCGCCAGGATGGGCACAGGCACAGAGTGCCGTGCTGCCAGCCAGTGGCCCTGGAGAACAGTGGGTGAAGAGGAATTAAGACTCAGCAGTGAAAGTAGATAAAGGTGTGAAAGATGGACTGTGCTTGATCGGAGGTGTCATGACCAGAAATCTCCAAGAAAGCTTTCAAACTCAACGGGCCACAGCAACCACAGCCTGCTCAAAAGAATTCCCGTAGTAAATGGGCCTGTCTTTCTTTCTCTCTGAAGATGATCAGTCACTGTGAGGCAGCCTGTCTCCCTGATGGTGACTCTTTGAGAGGGCTTGAGGCATTTATGTGAAAGAGCTTTGAAAACAGTGTACTCCTCCCCTGCAAGAGTCTCAAACTTGGCAAATGTCACCTCCAAACCTCCTTCGCTTTCAGAGGGAACAAGCACTCCAAGCCTTATTCCTAGTGGCTTCAGGAAGCTTTTATTGCACGGTTTTAGGGGAGGTTGAGGCAGGTTTACAGTTAGAATTGAGAAAGAAAAGATGTACTTGCAGGTCAATCACTAGTAGGGGAGGGAGTAGATTTAAAATAGGGTCTGACATTAATTGTGCTCCTGCCTTTGGCCTCTGGGAAATTACCAAAGGTTTGCTACCAAATAGTAGAATGAAAAAAAAATGCCTTGGTTGTTTTGCCTCCAGGAAGGAGCTTTTACCCCTCTCTTTTTTATTTTTATTTTTTATTTTTTTAAACCTGTGAAACTTAAGACCTTAGAAGGCAAATGCTAGTAGCAGGCTTCCTGGGAGGCAGGTTGCCCCTGTGTCTTTTGCTGGGACTCAGACTTACCCCCACCCAACCCCCAAGATCAACAACCACAACAAAAACAAAACTAAACCCCAGAAAAAGTCAAGTGGTTTGTCTGCAGTCCTGCATGTATCTATCAGTGGTGAAAGTCTGAAGGGGACAGGCCAGAGCTGTGGACAGGGGAACTGCCTCAGAGGAAAATCTTTATGTCATTCATGTCTGGAATCAGTGGCATGTGTTCTACAGAGAAAAGTATTTGAAGTGAATCGGAATTACTTCTCACCCTCCTTGATTCTTCAGTTACTCTAGGCTCTAAGGGGAATGATAGGGTAGTGATTCAACCTGCCAGGACTTAGCATTCCAGCAGGGGTCAACTCTGGTCTGTATTTCCAAGTCCCTTAATATCCTATGAGAGAGCCACCCTGAACGGGAGAGGCAGCCACCATTTCAACAGTTAGATGGGATGTGGGCATCCCTGGTATTAAAGCGTTCTCTTTGTGACAAGGATAAAATTGTGTTTTTATCAGTACAATAAGCTGATAAAATTCACAGTGCTATACAGGAAGCAGATGTCTGCCTTGGCAGGTTGCCATGTTATAGCCCTGCACCAAGCATTGACTACACTTAAATAATTAGTTGCTAATTAATGAGATCCAAAAATAAGTTGTCAAAATAGAAGAAGGGGGTAGACTCTTTAAGTTACCAAGGGGCTAGTTTTTAAGAAATCTATTTCAAACGGGTAGGAATTAGTATTCTCCAAGACCATTAATTAGTAGCGTTCAGGCGGTGCCTCTTGGCACTTGAGTCCTTCTCTACCATGATGAGTTCTGGGAGGGTTATCGCTTTTTAAAATTGAAGTTCTTTGCCTTGAGGGCTACCCAACCACTGCATAAAATCCAGGTTTGCAAAGCAACTTTGGTGACTTGTTTGTTCTCACTAGGACTTTTATCATCTCTTCATGGGGTGTTCCTTGGTGTATTTTGTTTTCATTCCGCATTTTAAACTTGGTACACTACCCAAATTTGGCTAATAAAACTGTATGAGTTTTGCAGGAGGTGGTTATAGTGGCCAAAGAGTTGGGAGCTTTGATTACAGATTCCTAGTAAAAGTTTTAGCTATTATATAATTAGTTTTCAGTGAAACATTTAGTGTAGAAGACGTATGTAGCTAGCTCAGGGATGTTTCAAATTCAAGATCCAGCAGATTTAGAAGTCATGGTGTCTCTGGTGAAACTTTATTTACCCAGTAAATATTTGTATGTGGATTAGTTGTCAGAAAGATAGAAGCCTTCTCCTTATGAGCCCCCTCCAGTCTGGAGTGGGGAGGAGGATGTCCAGCAAAGACTTCTTTTCTAGACACAGTTCTTTATCGTTACAATTGGAGCTCAGATAGGTTTGTGTGCGCTGTGAATTCAGTGTTGTAGGATACACTTCATTCATTCTGTGGCTAAGGAAGACTTTGAAGAGGTCCTTTCATGAATACTAGCACTGGACAAAAGTAAGTGTGCAGAGCAGTTGCTTGGAAGCTGTTCTGAGCATGACAATCACTGCTCCTTCAGTTACAGACCTCCAGTTGCTGTTCTTCAAGACAAATGCATTGTGCCAGAAATAGGGCTGGAAAACCAGATCTCTTAGCAAGCCTGTAGCAATGTGCATATTAACAGTTACTTAGGGACACTTTTGGAGTAGGGGTGACATGGATTAGGTTGAGTTGTTCTTGTGGTATACTTGATCTTCGGTTTTTTGTTTTTTTGTTTTTGTTTTTGTTTTTGTTTTGTTTTGTTTTTTGTGCGGGGAGACACTATGTTACTGTGTAGCACTGGATGCCCAAGAACTTTATTTGTAGACTAGGCTGATCAGGAACTCACAGAAACTCTCCTGCCTTTGCCTCCTGAGTGATGGAATTGAAGTTGGGTGCCATCTCCCCAGCCTTCTGATAGACTTTAAAGATGATATTTAAAGCTGGATGTGCTGGTGCAGTTCTGTAATCTGACTGAGTATTAGCTGAGGGAGGAGGTTGAGGAAGGAGTGATGTGAGTTTGAGGCTAGACTGGACTGTGTATTGAGACCTCACCTTGGGGAGGGAGAGAGAGAGAGAAGGAGAGAGAGAGAGAGGGAGGGAGGGAGGGAGAGAGGGAGGGACAGACGGACAGACAGACGGAGGGAAGGAGAGAGAGAGAGAGAGAGGGAGGGACGGAGGGAGGGAGGGACAGATGGAGGGAGGGAGGGAGGAAGGGAAGGAGAGAGGGAGTGAGGAAGGGAGGGAGAGAGAGAGGGAGAAAGGGAGGGAGGAAGGGAGGGAGAGAGAGGGAGGGAGAGAGGAAGGGAGGGAAGGAGAGAGAGAGGGAGGGAGGGAGGGAGGGACACACACACACACACACACACACACACACACACACACACACAATGAGAATTAAAAGAAAACTATTCTGAGTTTGTGGGTTTAGTCTGTTTTAAATGGGACTGCATTCAGAGAATGCCTTGGGGGTTGGTTCTCTCCTTCCATCATGTAGGTTCCAGAAACCAACTCAGACTGTCAGGCTTGGAACAGGTGCCTTTTCCCACTGAGCCATCTCTGTGGGAAAAGCCACTCTATTCTATCTCTGTGGGAAAAGCCACTCTATTCTGAGTTTTTGTTTAAGAGAGGTATAAGCAACTCTGAAAAATTTCTCTTTAGAGGTTGATATGCAGGCTAAGGAAAAGTTTTTGAGGGTCTGTGATCTCTTTTACAGTAAGTGTAGACTTCTAGGCTGAAGAGTGATTTTAGAAAGAAGGTCTTTACTATTTGATTTTCTCTCTGGAAGGAAAGCAGCTGAGTGTTTCTGTTGGAGTCTATCAACTGAGACTGAGCACAGGTTGCCCAGGGTAGCGCTGGACAGCTCCTGGGGGCATCCTTAGGTAACAACTGTGTGGGTGCTGTCCAGCCCCTTGCTGTTGAGTTCTTGTTTTTCATTGTCTCCTCTAAACATGCTTCTGCATTCAATTACAGTTGATAGGTACCTCTTTTTTCTTTTTATTCTACAAAACATTTGTGTGTGTTAGAGGGAATGACAGTGGTTACTTTGGGAAGAGAAGGAACTTAATGGAAGAATGATTCCCCAGTGTTGTATTTGTAGCCTATGGTTCTGAAGCCATCATTGAATGACATGAGTTCCAGGTCAAGGAGGGATATGGTGTATAATAAAGAATTTACAGTTCCCTTGCAAACATGAGTGAAAACTGACTAAATATATATCCTCTGGAGTTTTTACTTTGGCCAGTTAAATAGCTGTTTATTTTGTTTCACTAATCACCGTTTTGATTGAACCTTGTGATGGCTACTACATGTAGAAAATAAGCAGATGACTAGACAGACGAAATGCCTTCCATGGGTGTTGCAGTCTGGCGCATTTGAAGAAGACATGCCTGAGAGTGGACTTTCCTTCTTAGTATGCTTTGTAGTTATGGAGCATGACTGTGAAGAAGAATGTGCTAGAGTGGAAATTGATGACTGATTAGCTGAGACTATTATCCCATGGATGAAGCTGGTGAAAGACAGATGACCTGACTTTGCCAGTAGTTGGGTTTTCATATTTTGTTAGTGATACCAGCCTTTGCTCTCCTCGCCTTTTGGCTTTTTGTTGTGGAATGGAGCGGTATTATCCTATTACCTTTGTTCAGGAAATTAACACAAACAAATTAATATTTGCATTTTAAGAAAATTTAAAGAACACAGTTTGCATAGGTGTTTTTACGTTAAGAAGTGCATTGTAACTCAGGAGTTTTAGTGGAAGAAGCAGAAACCAGTCTACTTGGTTGAGTTATTCTCCAGACTGAGCTCTGGGGAGGGTTGCTAGGTGCTCTTTAAAAAGTCTAATTAGTAACTACAGGCTTTCTTCTGAGTTGGAAGTTCTGTTAGTGTCCCTTCCTATAAAGGTGACCAATCCACCTGAAGAGAAATGTGCAGACGTGGCCTAAGAGCAACGTGACACTTGGCTCTTAAATGTAGACAATTGAAATTTAGATCAGTGGTTCTCAACCTGGGGGTTGCAACTCCTTCAGCAATCTTCTATCTCCAAACATATTCACATTACAATTCATAGCAGTAGCAAAATTACAGGTCTGAAGTGGCAATGAAAATAATTTCATGGCTTGGAGAGTCAGCACAAAAGGAGGAAGTGGGCTGAAGGGTTGCAGCATTAGCAAGGTTGAGAACCACTGCTTTGATCATTTGATAATATGCTTAGGAGGAACAGAGGAAAAACTTGGATATTATGAGCTGTTCTGTTTTCCTTTGCACATGGCAAAGGCTGGGATCACCTAGGAGATATGAGAACTCAACTTCATGCAACTTCGACTGGCTTCTTAATAACACTACCAACTATTATTGCCAGAAAAAACCTTTGTATAAATGTCAGCCAGGTTTTGCTAAAGCTTTAGCCTTTCCTCAGAGAGGCTGCAGGAGGCTTTTGAATAAAGGTTTCTCCTTCTGCCATTTTGAGAATTTGATGGCATTGTGGTGTTTTTTTTAGGCATTCCTTTGAGAAAAAAGCTGAAGGAATGAGAAGACATTATGGAGGCCCAGTCCCACAGCTCCACAACCACCGAGAGGAAGAAAGCTGAGAATTCCATTGGGAAATGTTCCACAAGAACAGATGTCAGTGAGAAGGCCGTGGCTTCCAGTACCACTTCGAATGGTGAGTGACCACAGAGTTCCCCGCAGACAAGCCACAGTCATCGCTGTGTTCTCTATATGTCCTGAATTGAGTGTCAGCATCTGAACCAGTGACTGTTCTAGGACAGGTTAAAGTAGCAAATGGGTCGGAGGATGGTGTATGGGCTGGGCAGGCTTCTTGTTTTCTTCATAGTAAAATTCGGGATGTGAATTGTGATAACGTTGTTTATTAAAAGAAGTTGTTGTTTTGGCATTTTAGAAATTATCTTGATTAGTCTGATAAGAATTCAAAATGCTTTGCATTTCCCATGGAAATTCTAGCCTAGTCACAATAACACAGAATTTGTCAGTTTATCCCCCATCCAAATTTAAAGTTGTCTAACGGAAAAAGACTTTAAAATTTAACAACCATAAGGTAGTTCACCTTATGTCCATGGACTTTGTTATTGGTTTATGTAAACTGAATGCATTTAACTGTTTTCAGAGATAGTGTACAGTCACCGTTTATTTTTACATTTTAAGCATAGTATTGAGGCATTTCAATTCAAGTATGGACATTGAATATCATATCCAGCATCCCCCAAATGGAAAAACCAGGCTGAAGGATTGTGGTGACATTCTCTTCGGCCACTAATGTCCTTGCTTTTTGTAGCTTCAGTCATTCCTGCTCTCCTTGGATTGCACTCTGCTTTTCTGTGTGCGCCTAGGAAGAATACGTTGGCCCAGTCTCCTAGTTCTTGTCCTGCACGACCCAGCTCACTGATCTGCCCAACCCAACCCTCTGTTCCTCTGTGGTTCTATAATTTATATGTTCCAAGAACATTTTACTAGGTTGACCCTCTGTCTGTGTGTCTGTTCATCTATTTATCTATTTTAGTTTTGGTTTTTCAAGATAGGCTTTCTCTGTGTGGTCCTGCCTGTCCGGGAACTCACTCTGTAGAGGTCTGCCTGCTTTTACCTCTTGAGTACTGGAATTAAAGGTCTGTGCCACTACTGCCCAGCTGACTTATTATTGTTTTACATGTGCAATTGAAGAATGAGCTTGATTTGGAAGCTCACTATAGCCTAGAACCTTTAGCTCTGAGGACAAGGATTCCTGAGGAGTCCGGCTGCTGATCCATGCCCATCCATGTGCTTAGCTTTGCTTCAGGTCTACAGCCCTTTATCAAGGTCTTGCTTTGGACTGTGACATAGCCAGAGGGAGGTAGTGGGCTGTCAGTCTTGCAGGCTGATGAATCCAGCTTTCCATTGATCTCCAGGGAGATATATTTATATCTGAGTTAAAAAAAATGGATTCACTTTACCTGTATCTGTGTGAAAATTTGTCTGTATTGTTCCCTTTATTTGTGATATTTAAAGCCAGGGCTCAAGCTTATTTAATACAACCAGAATACTTGTCTCTTGTTTTCCAGTGTTATAGAAAGCATTTCCTACTTCAGAAACATGCTGTCTTGGCTTATTTATCATGTATGTATGTATGTATGTATGTATGTATGCATGTATGTATATCTTATTGTTTTATGAGTAGGAGCAAATATGAAGAGCTGATTTTCTGATAGTTTTAATACTAATTTTATGAGACTAAGTGCTCTCACCATTAAGCTTCATGAAACACCAATTTTGTTGAGCATCATGGCATGTGAGTGATGATTCCAGAATACAACAGTATATGTGGGTATTTCAGAGTGTAAGGCCAGGCCAAAGTCAGTGCAGGCTGGAAGAGGCTGTTGTTACACCATGTAGAGTGTTAGAAGCCACTGCCCCCGGCAGGGTCTCATCAGTGTCCCTTGTGAGGAAGAAGCTGTTGCCTTTGTGGATCTTGCTCCCACACTGAGACATATACTCTGGGGGTTCTCCATTGCTATTCAGCTTGTTATCAGTAAGTCTTTGGCCACAGGATTTTCTCATAACCATGTCAAAGGTGACTGGAACATTAGGAACTTGAGCCCAGTGGTGGCCTGGAGGACTGGAGCAAAACCTAGTCGGAAAGGACAGTCTTAATACCAGTCCTGTACTTGGCATAATCACAGGCCTGTTTGCTAATTCATACACACTTCTGCCTTCCTAACCTGGTCAGCCTGCACCCTTGAGGCCCACAACCTGTCTAAACGCGCCTAAGTCCTACTCATTGGTCACGTTTG
Organism: Cricetiscus sungorus; assembly: GCA_030556225.1. NCBI lineage: Eukaryota > Metazoa > Chordata > Mammalia > Rodentia > Cricetidae > Cricetiscus > Cricetiscus sungorus. The sequence continues at coordinate 5,538,495 of JANBXA010000729.1, read as the reverse complement.
CGGGGCACATGTCTGAGGGAGATCTGTGGCAGAGTAGTTTTTCAATATTCCTGTTCTAAGAATTCACTGCTTTTCATTTGGGGACAATAGAAAGATCCAGTGAAACAGAAGAGAAAATGGAAATGTTACTTCTAAGACGTGGATTTCCACTCACCAGGCTGATTCCAAGAAATAAGCTTTCTTTCCTTCACCTCTACCTTGTCATGCAGACGAGTATATGGACTTTAGTCCTGTGCCACTTGGGTTAAAACTTTTGTTAGGCATCCTTGCAAAGATTGGCTCTCTGTGTGTGCTGGCTTGTAGTGGACATTGTTGAGGTTGATGTCTTCCTATTCATCAGTCTGTCTCTCCCACCTACCCATTTCTCTACAGTTTAGAAGTGTTCAGGTACCTACACTGAGATCATTCACAGAAATTACAGCCATTGAGTTGCCACAATAGGCAGCACAGTGATTGAACCCATTTCCAGTTGCTTATGCTTTCTTTACAATTGCTCTGACATTGAGTTAGTAACCAGACATTTAAAAGATTTCGTTCAGATATCAAGATGTGTGAACCAAAGAATGTAAAGTATGTATTTTCAGTTCTACCCATTTCAAGATTAAGAGTAAATATGTATGTATGTATGTTATGTATGTATATATGTAAAGTTTTGTTACTTGTGAAGTTATTGGTTAAACTGACTTAATTAACTTTTCCAGTCATTATGTGGTATAATTTGTTCTTGATTGTGAACATCCCAGCCAAACCACGCACATTCCACTGCGTGTCCTTACAGGTCTGTTTTCTTCCTTGTCTCAGGTGAGTATCTGCTTCTCGAGTTTTGTTCAAACATACACAGACACAGGCAAAATGTATGGCTGCATGAGATTGAAATTTAAAACAACATGAGTGAAAAACTGCTCTAAATCTTATATGGAGGAAAGAAACCAAGCCAGATTAGATGTCTGTAGCATTTCAGGGTCCACATACATGTGCATGCATGCCCAGTCTTCACTGATCTTCACGTAGGAATCATACTGTGTGCAGTTTTCTGTGTGCATACTTTAAGCATTTAGTGCTAGTCACGAAATGGAAATGACACAGATGGCATTTAGTTTTCTGAATTTTTTTTTAAAAATTGTGATTTAAGAGATTGTACTTGATATCTGACAGGATGGTTTCCCTATATATGAGTGTGCATTTAGATATTAGGCCTCACATTAAGTTGAGGATGTCCAAGTGTGTTAATAAGGTAAACTGTAATTAGTGCTTATGCTGTGTGCTATGGCAATGACTGTTTACTTCCACACTTCACATTGTGTTTTCTAAGTAATGAGTTCTAAACACACATTTCTTCTGCTTTGTATGTTCTAATTAGCCTATAAAAATTTTCTCTGACTTGAATATTTAAAGTGTTTTGTCTCATTTTTTTAAAAAAGCAGTCCCTTGATAGTTATTATTAGTCTGCTTCAAGAAAGTATGGTAGCACACACTTTATTTGAGCATCCAGGAGCAGAGGTAGGCACATCATGGTGTGTTAGAGGCTAGCTTGCTCTACTCAGTGAGTTTCAGGCCAGCCAGGGCTACATAGTGAGACAATGTCTCAAAAAGGAGGATGGAAACTTATCATAAGTGATCCAGGCTGTGGTTTTGAGATTGTGGTAATTACGGAGATAATTTTGAAGTTGATAGGAAGCTGAAATTTCCCCAATTGTGATGAGGTGGGAAACAAAAGCTGATAGATTAACTGATAGGGTATTCTCTGTGCTTTTGTCTTTTTTGTTTGTTTGTCTGTTTGTTTTTGTTTTTGTTTTTTGCTTTTTTCTTTTTTTTGACATTGGTGCTTTCAGACTGTCCAGGACATAGGTGTTAAAGGATGTGATGTCCATTGGACTTGTAGCTAGGAGTACATAGGTGTTAATGTATGTGATGTCTGTTGGTTTTCTGACTAGGATTGAGATGACTTCTACTTCTGTTGAAAGCTTGAAGTTCATTGTTGTTCCCCAACATACAACTTGTATCACCTTGACCATTTCTCAGTGTTAAGTGTCTGCTTAGAAGTAGGCTTGTAGTTTATTCCAGATAGATCTTAAATTTTGAGTAGTATATTTCTTTACATTTCTTTGCTTTCCATGTCTCTTTTAACATGTAAGATGGATGGGAGGGACTTTTGGGTGCATGCAATTTACATTATAGGGTTCTTAAGAGGAAATGCAGGGTTTGGGGTTTGAAAGCTTGGGTTGAGTCTTGGTGATGCCAAGTACTATTTGTGTGAGTTTAATGTCTTGGTTTCCTTATTTACTTAGCAAGGTAATAATTACATCTACTTTTCCAGGACTTATCTGGAGAAGTTCTTTCCTTCTGCCATGTTGGCCCCAGGTATTAAACACAGTTCATCAGACTTGGCAGCAAGTGCCCTTATCTAGCCTCTGAGCTACCTCACTTGCTCAGGTTTTCAGATGAAAAGGAAAATGTTGGCAAGAATAATGATGAACTTGCTGTGTCCAAGATGTTTCCTAAATCACAAATCTAACCAAGCTTGCTCATCTTGAGGAAGGACAGATAAAAGAACAAAGTAAAAAAGAAACAGAGGTCTTTACCCTGTTTCTGAATGCCCCCTTAACTCAGAACAGAGGAAGATAATGGTTTTGTGAGAACATAATTTTAAGGAAATTTATTTAGATTTCTTAACTCTTGGAAACTCATTGTGCTAATTGTGCATGTTGCCTTGGAAGTAACATGCATGTGTCCATTTCTTCCCATTGTTTTCTGGAGTGAGACACCGTTCTGAATGTCATGCTGCTTGCATTGTAGCTTGTGTGCATTAATTGCATTTTATTTATTCAACTTTAGGAACCCCCCCCTTTTTTTTTAACCCAGCTACCTGGTGAGTAGTGATGATTAATCTTCTCTTAATCATGCTGTCTTGGGCTCCAAACCCACTTATCCCTGAGCTCCCTGATTTTCCCTTTTGGTTAACTACATTGTCTTTAGTGCAGTCATCCAGGCTTGAAACCTCACTGTCTCCTTTTGACCCCCTTCCAGGCTCATGCTCCTGTTGGATTTCCTTCCGGTCATTCACCCATATTTTCCTGCAGCCCACCATGCCTTGACAATTTCAGTGGCCTTCTGCTCGTCACCTTGAACTTCTCATGCTTGGCACATGCTCCTGCCAGATTAACCGTGTTGTGATTCTCACTGTTAAGTTCCTGTTCTGGAATCTTTAGTGACTCACAGCTGCCTACAGGATGAAGCTCAGAGCCATTAACTTAATGTGTAGATATTTTCTAAAATCTGACACCAGCCTGACTCTGATCTGCCCATTGATTAAGTGCAAGGGCTCTTTGCTTTGTTCATGCACTTCTCCACAGACTGAGAGTTTTGCTAATATCACCATGTGTTTGCTGTCAGTTCTTGTCAAACGTATGCCTTCAGTTTCTTTGTGTATTTTTTTTCCGTCCTTTTGGAAATTGCATAATACTTAATTTTTAATTTTTTGATCATTATAATTTTAATTAATAAACTTTATATGTTAGAGTAGTTTTAGGTTCATAGAAAACTTGAGCAAAAAGTTTCTTCTTCCCCTTACTCTTCTTACTAATACTTCACATTATGTATTGTCCTTAGAAATGGTGCATTAAACCAAAAATGGGGCTCACAGGAGCATGAGAGAGGGAGAGAATCAAAGATGACTGAGTGGTTTTAAGCCTGGGTGATTGCAGGCAAGGTAATACTCTTAAGCACAACAGTAGGTTTTGACATGTATTCCACAACTGTAGTACGTATAGAATAGTATCATTGCTCTAAGATCCCATGTTTCATGTTTGTATTCCTCTTCTTTCTCTTAACAATTTTAAATTTTCATTCATTCTGAAGAATAGCACCTCATTTATCTGTCTTGTCCCCCACACCTTGCCCCAGCACAGTGTTTGTGGCTGAGAAGACCTTAGCAGATGGGGACTAATACTGGGAAGTCATTTGTGTAGGCCTGCCAGACCTCAGAGCAGGACACTTAATATTGATGTATAAGCTAAAAGCCAAAGTTTGAACCTAAGCCCTGACAGAAAAGTATTATGTGATCTTGGGCTAGAGCTACATGTTCCCTGACTGGCACAGTGGGGACACGGATATTTCCAGTGGCAGTAACTGACTGGGTATAATTTGGCAGGATTTAATTCACTGATAAATTTAACCCAACCCTTTCAATATAGTAATGTAGTATCATTTGTTTTTAATCTAGGAATGGCTAAATTTTAATCTGATTTGGAGAATAACCCAATATTTTCTACATAAATTCCACACATGTGGTCATGGGTTTCTAAACCAGCAGGTCAGTAATGAAGAACAGGGAATGGTACTTCAAATTATTGTTTCTGATGTTGCCCAGGGTTTAATGAATCAGATGCTCATTTGTAAATACTCAGTGAGAATATTGGATGGAGTCTAATTTGGTACTGAGATGCTGCATTAAGAACATGTTCTACTTTTGAATCTCAGTATTAGATTTCTTCTAAAAGAGAAACTTGTAGATGCTCAGGTTGGTCCACAGCAGATAGCACTTCCATCTTGTCCAGTTCTGTCACCTTGGTAGAATAAAGAGCACAGCATTTGGAAAGTCCCTGGGTTGCCTGTGATTGCTGTGATCAAGTGGTGTAGGCATTTCATATTTCAGAAACACACTGGTCAGAATCGGAAACAACCACCAAATAGTTGAAGCTCAAGGGGCAGGAGGCTAATTGTGGGAGGAAAACTCCCTCTGGGAGGTGGCTAGTGGCCTCCCACTTCCTGCTAGTCTGATGCTGTACCCAGGCAGGGGCCTTTTCATTTCCAAGAAGCTTGCAGGAGGCAGGGTGGTGCTGCAAAATCTCATTTTGTGCACAGATGCCCTTCCAAATATGCTCGTGTCTGCTTACATTTATTCCCTATATTCTTATATGGGGGAAAAACTCACACTTTGTGGTGATCTTTCCATGACTTTGGACAGATCCAGGTTATTTAACCATGACCATAGTTAAGGCAGAATAGTGTCCTCCTCCTTGAAATTTGAAAACATATTTGAGTCTTAAAGCCAGCTTCCTAATTAATGCATTTGATGGAATCACTGGCAAATGATAGGATGTGTAAAAATTGCAGTAGTTATTGGAAAGTGTGTTTCTTTCTTGTTTTCACAAAATCTGTCTTATAGGCCTGTGAGTAAAATTTACTCTTGGTCTTTTATTATATTTCACATTTAATTAGAGCAGAACAGTTGAGAAATACACTTCTTAGTACCTGTCAGCTTGATTCTGTTTTGAGAGCAGTTTAGTATTTTGGGCCAATTTAAAATTCCATTTTATGTTGACAACTACAAGGAGCCATATCGATGAAGATTTTTTGTTGTTTTTGTTACTTTAAATTATTTGCATGAGGAAACTAGAATCAATATTTAACACACCTACAACATAGAGGAAAAGTAAAAAAGTCTTCTCTAAGTCGAAAGGCCAGTCTCTCCTCTATTTCTTCCTCCTCCACCACCCCTTTTTATTTCTGGAAGCTGCTTTGTCTCCTTTGCTTTTATAGGTAGAACTACATCTCAGGTGGAGAAATTTTTATATAAAGTTATTCCTAAAACTGCTATTTTTTTCCTATCCTGCACTCCCCCCACCCTCCCTTTGACTTTTTTCCTCTTCTTGGTCTTTCTTCTTTCTTCTTTTTCCCCTTCAGCTGTAGAAAGTTGAGTTCCATCCTAATTATGAAATCTTCGGAGACCATTCCCACATGGTTCTGTAAATGGTAGCTCCATCCCTGTTCTTTTCATCTCTCTCAGCTCTCCGGCTTGACAGCTGAAAAGGTCTGACTGTGCCACACAATGGTCTGATTGGTTTCTCTGGGGGAGACTTTACCCTGCCTCATCATTCGCCAGGCAGGTGGACCAGAAAGTCTCTTGATTCTTTTGTTGCCTCTCAAAGTCCGAGGTCTTTGACTGAATAAATCCGCCGTCATGGGATAATTTGCTAAAAGGAGACTGAGAGATGCCAGAGAAAAGCCTCCTGACTTGGGTGCTGCATTAATGAAATAACGGAGCCTTGGAGTTTGCGATTGAAAAATCACTAGGAATGCAATGGGTGGAGATGGGCTTCTTTTATTTCCCATAATAAACTTTGAATTCTACCAGTGAAAGCATGGCTATTGTTTTGCAGGCCTGCAGGCCTAAGTGTGTGTGTGCATTCGTACCCATGTTTAAATGGACAGCCCTGCCTGACTTTGTTGGGGTGCTGTGTCTACTTAGTCACTAGATTATTACTAGTGGATAGAAAGAATTCCATGTGACAGAGCTAAGGCTGAGTTAACACAGGACGAAAAGTAATTTACAGATAGGCTGTCCCCAGCCATCTTTGTAGCTCCTGATAAGGTTTCATTTCAGAATGGATAGGCGACATTTCCACTTACGGGCCCATTCTGCGACATCTGTGATAACAGCTTCTGGATCCTAATTGAAATTGGTTTCAAAATGGATTTTCACTTTTCTCTGTCGTTGGAAAATATTGAATGGACTCCGAGCTGCCACAGAGAACCCTAGACCTTGGAAAATGGAGCAGGAAGCTAGGCTCATCTTTCATAACAGTGCCGATGATATGACAGTTTTGTTATCTGTCTTATTAATGAAATCATTGATCACCTGATGAGGGAGCTAATAAACTACATTCCACTAGTATTCCTGAAGCTCAATTAGGCTGTATTACAAACAAGGGTGGGAGAGGACAAACAAGAGTGGGTTCAGTGAAACTTTTCATTTCCTAAGTAAGCATTTTGGAGGTAGCATTTTGATAGCAGCTCAAGTATTGAAATTTGACCAATCAGCACCATATTCAGGAGCTTTCTTTTGGACCCATGAAGAATTAAACAACTCATTAAGCAAAAAAAAAAAAAAATACAGAAAAAATGGTTTTAAAAGTTGTAGTCTTCATGAAGTAAAATCTTTAAGTAGAAATAGAGATTCTGTGTTATATATTAAGTACTTTGAGATGGGGAAAATGGCAAAAACACATTTCCACAGGTCACGCCTTCCGTAGGAGGGCTGTGGGGGTGGGTAGTCCTTGTTAGGTGTATTATTGGCTAAGACGATGAAGCCCGGGAGTTCATAACCTAGGCTCTTTGAAAGAAAAGTAGCTTATCATCCCTTCCTCTCTTAAAGCACTCAGAGTCCTAGTCAGAGGGCATTAGGCTTGGATTTAATGAGGGAGCTCTATTGTTTGGGATAGGGCAGTCCTGGAATGTCCTTTCTGTCTGTCCTGAAGGGAGGGGAAGGGGTGCTGATGACTTCTCGGGTTTCACAGTGGGTTGTACTCTGCTAGGTGTTTCTCCTTTCTCTGCCCCAGGGAGGATCAATGAAGCCCATCCCAGCTTGAAAGAGGATCTGTGATCAAAGGCATCAATGATGTCACTTATCTCCAGTGATTGATTAGGACCAGAAGTTCCAGAGAATTTGGCTTTTCTTTATAATTTCAAATTCATTCATGTTGACCATTTGGATTATTAGGGCTTAACTAGCAAGATTGCTAAAGTGTAACCGTGGCCCTGCCACGTGTGTTTAAGCTTAAGGAAACCATGATCACATTTTATAAGCAACTATTCTTTTAAATACACTGTTAAGAAATATTGTTGTCTGTGAATTGGATCAAGGAACTTGGAATTCTGTGTGTAAACTGGGGTGGCCGATTGGAAGTAATGGCATTCACCTTGTCTCTAAAGCAGTTTAGTTGTGTAGATGGGTACACATTGATTAATTAGCCCGTAGGTCTAAATGTTTTATTGATTTTTGAAAGTTAAGAGTTTCCTATGTAGTTTTTAGGGTCCTTTGAGTTAATTTCATGGGAAGTGCCTAGCATTTCCACTCTGCCTTTTGAGAGGATAAGTCCTTTCTCTGTGTGGCTCCATCTTTAAAAATGAAACCACGTGAATCTTATGCCGGAAGGAGACAAGTTGTAGCTGGTAGGGGAGCACAGGAGAGTGTGTGTGTGTGTGTGTGTGTGTGTGTGTGTGTGTGTGTGTGTGTGTGTGTGTGTGTGTGTGAGAGAGAGAGAGAGAGAGAGAGAGAGAGAGAGAGAGAGAGAGAGAGAGGGAGAGAGGTCACAGTGGAACTGTTCACAGCTGCACTGGCTTGGCTTCACCTACAGCAGAGACCAATGTGAAACCACAGGTTAAGGGTCTGTTTTGGAAAGCATTGATACCTAAGAAAGAAGAATGAAATGGAAAATGGAGAATGTTCATTTTTATTAAGGGTTCTGCTATCTTCCACGGTTGGTTGTAGGCTGTCAAAGACGCTTGGTATCCCCTTGGTACGCACTTAGTACAAGTGCACGCTGTTACACTCTTATACATAACAGTTTTATTTTCACAGAAAACTTCATTCTAAGACCTCATGTAAGCAGGTTGAAAGTATGTTTATTGTCCAGTTTTGAGAGGAGAGCAGAAAGCAAAAATGAGCAAAAATGAGGGGAGAAGAAAACGGTGCTGTGGCTGCAGTGGCTGTCTGAGAATCCTCTTTGGTGGAATAGCTTTTACTCTGCTAGCAGTGATAAAGTCCTTGGTCTAGATGCTTACCTATAAAGAGAACTTCTGCTAATTCCTGATAAAATAGAACTCTAATCTTCGTTTGAGGATTTCTAAGAACTAAAAGGCACATAATGACCCATTTCACAGCTTAAGCCCAATCTGTCTTAAAAAGCAAAAAGACTAAAAGCCCAAACCCCCTAATTAATATGCCTAAAATTGTTTTCAAATGCAAGCTCATTTCAGAGCAGTAGAAAAGTTGCTTTCCTGGAACTGGAGCAATGGTTCAACAATTAAGAGCACTTGCTACTTTTGAAGAGGACCCAGGTTAGGTTCCCAGCACACATAACCATTTATAACTCCAATTTTGACGTATATGGGCAGTGCAGACATGTGGTGCACATGCATATATGCAGGCAAAATACTCATGTACAATAAAGTGAAATAAATAAATAGAAAAAATAAAATCTCCTTCCCTATAAATGTTGACAGCAGTTCCTGTATAGGCTGTATAGTGTTTTATAAATAGTTTACTTAGCAAAAACCATATGTATGCCCAGTGAAATAATCTCACATTTATTTATGTTTTGATTTATACAAAACATGTGCCCTTGACAAAGCCTTGGGCTTTTTTCCATAATTAAAAGGAATCAAGTTTGAAAACAATAGCTACCATCTTAATGGAAAACTTTTTCATATAAATTCAAAGCATTTTCTTTGATCTATTTTATACAAAATCAGACTGTCCATTAGTTTGACCCATAAAGTGGGCGGGAGGAATGCAAAGTGGAAAAAATGTGTATAAATTTATCTATCTGCCCGTCTGTCTATCCATCATATCTCTCTCTCTCTCTCTCTCTCTCTCTCTCTCTCTCTCTCTCTCTCTCTCTCTCTCTCTCTCTCTCTCTCTCAGCTGTCTGTATTCATCACACATCAGCATATTTATTGGTTGAGTATTGGGCAAATGCAGAACTCAAAAGGCTGTATACCATGCATCTGGTAGTGCCCAGCACTACAGCAGAAAAGTCACTAAAAGTGTCTGTTGCTTGTTCCTTCTGGGTTTCCTTGATTTAGCATGAGGTGGTTTATTTTTATTGTTTTAAAATTTTTTGTATATGCTGTGTCTGTGTATAGCTATGTGGCCATGGTGTCTGGAATAGGGTGTCAGAGTACCTGTTGGTATCATTACAGCTTAGCAACCAGTCAGGGTGCTGGGAGCTGAACTTGAGTCTTTTAGAAGAGCAGTACAGATGCTTAACCTCTGAGCCATTTCTCTAACTCATTTCTCTTATTTTTCTAATGATTGCACTGGGGACAGGGATAAAGTAATTATTAACTATGGAAACTTCAGAGTGCTTGGGTATGTTAGTAGTGCAAGTACTAGTTATACATAGAATTATATGTTGGTATGGTTTTGTATTTATTTAAACTTGGCAGATTTTTTTTCATTTTAGAAGTGAGAGATTATATGTCTTATAGGACCAAAAAGAACAAACAGTCTCCTGAGTCTTGGAAAGATCACCTCCTTTAGTCACAAACAAGAACTACTGACTTGGATAGTAGCAACCTCAAGATTGATGTGGTATGTCAGAGAGAAGTGAGCCCTTGTAAAAACATGGCAGTTGTATTCACCATCCTGAAAGTTCATGGACAGGTCTCAGAAATGGGGGAGACCCTTTGCAACCTTCCCTCTTTTGCTTTAACTTCCTGGAACCTTAAGGGGTTTTATGACCTATTATTTACTAAGGACACTAGGTACTACTAGCTTTTCTCCAGAAAATACTGATGGAGTGATCAGGAGTGCTGTTTGATCACACATGAGAAGATAGCCTATCAGATATTAGGGAACATGAGGTTGAATCTTTCTTCTGTGCAGTGTTGCAGTAGTGTAACCCTGCTAACTTTGCAGGAGATGCATTATTAAGAATTCAAGAGATTCATACTTGGACCTCGCTTCTCTCTAAAAATGAGGGACTTGGTCACATAGATGAAAAGAACTCTTCACCTCCAATCTTCTGTCCCATTGACATTCACTTTAATTCCAGAGGAATTTAGAAGAATGCAGGAAAGACACCAGGTATGTAAAAAGCTGCTTGAGAAGAATAAATTAATAAGATCTCACTTTAAAAAAGGTATTTTAGAATTCTCTTTAAATTGAACAGGATAAACCCCAAGGTTAGGCCCATCTCAAGTTGAAAACCACATAGGATTTTGTTTAGAAGAAAGCAGACCATCACATTGTTAAGTCAAACAATTTTGGGTGTTTTGAAAGATAATCTCTCGATGTCAGTCTCAGTTACAAATCCAGAGGGATTGCCCCTACTTCTGGCTGCTGTGTAGATGATCACAGTAGTGTTGCTGCTCCCACTTGGGAACTGTGTGTTTCTTTGTAGCCCTGGTACCATCTTACTGACCTGGCATCCTGCACTCGTCTTCCCGGTGTCTGCTTAGAGGCCAGAAAAGGCCTGCTAACTGTGACTGAGGCTTCCAGCCTCAGCCTCTTGAACATCTTCCTAGAGCATTTTGCTTTGTCATCTGGTTTTCTGCAGTTACACTTCATCATGGCTTCACGTAGAGCCTTTGAAATCTTCTGTGTTGCTAATTTATTTAGTTTCTTTAAACTATTCGGAGTGAACAAAAGAAACAAAGTCAAGAATACAATAAAATTTGATTACCAGGTTCCTAAACTGTGAACCTCTGAAGTAACCTTTATTTCTATTTAACCTTGAGCAGGAATTCATAGGCCAAGGTGAGATAACACTGTGGTTCAACAGTTAGGCATCAGTGCTCATACAGCAGGGGAGAGGCTCCAGAGTTACTTCTCATTGCTCCTTATGTGGGAGTTGCTATAATAATTCATTTGAGAACACCTTTTGCTAGCTGAAGACAGTGTACCTCTACTCACCCCAGTGGCCAGGCACTGTAGAACCATCTGTGTTGGTTCCTTGATTTCCTCTAACTTGGTTTAGTCTATCAAATGAGTTCTTGCTCTTGGGGAAATTAAAAACTTCATAAAGACAATCATGAACATTACCTTTGCTACTACTCTTGTTTATTTATGGTGTCTTTTTTCCATCCACTTTCTAACTGCTGCCTTTAGGTGAACCTATGAGGGAAGCATTTTCCTTATTATTGGTTACGTTTTTTTTTTTCTTTTTTCCTTTTTTCTCTTCAGTGAATGATGGGATGAAAATCACACTCAACAAATCTCTTACTGTTTGAGCACACTTTACTGAATTAGCTTCAAGAAATGTATCAGCTTGCATTTCCATTCAGATGTTTGTGTGAATGAACATTTTCAGAGATACCAACACCAGGGAAATATCTTTTAATGAGATATGATAGGTTAAAACCTCAGCTGTTCATTAAACTATTAATTGAAGTATGGCACAAAAAATTATCTGCTGTGAAAGTGAGCAGCTTGATGAATTTTCTTAAGGTGAGCACACAGATCAAGAAACACTGGCTTCTAATTCATCTGGGCACTGGTGGGTGTTTGGCTGGTTTCCAGTGCTTGTTTGTTAGGAGCATAGGCTCTCAATGCCCATCTTTTGGTAGACCTGGCATGTCTCCTCTGTTCTCCTTTGTGTGAACTGAAGAATGATATTGCTGTGTCTTCAGGTGTGTGAATATTTAGCTTTATAGATGTTACCTGACCATTTTCTTGAGTGGTTCTGTGCCTGTGGCTCATTCTTGCCAAAATTACTTGTTTTCAATTTTAGCCTTTCTGTTGTCCACACAGCACTAACAAGTTGTGGGCTTAATTTGTTCTTGATGAATAAAAGACTTAATCACCTTTTAAAACTGTCATTGGCCATGTCCACATTCATTTTGTGAAATGGCTGTTAAAATCTCCTGCATAGGTGAATGGATTATAAGTAGACAGTTAGATGATAAATAGGTTATAGCTCTTTAGGGTAATAGTTACCAAATCTAGCACTGAATAAATAAACATGACCTTTGTCTGATGCTTTCTTGATATATCAATTTGCCACTTTTTCTGAATGAATACTTTTATTTTGTTGATCAGCCTTACTGCTCCTTTGTCAGTACTGTACCCTCTCAGATTTTGCGTATGGAATATATTTTGTTAAAGAGTGTGTATTTTTCTTTTGTTATTTTCCCTTTTCAGATAGCCCACGACTGTAATTTAGCTGAACTTTAGAAACACCTTTTAAGAATCATATTTATGAACCTATAGTAAAAGTATAAAACTATGGATTTATGCAATCAATATCAGCAATAATTTGTAACTGAAGTGTAGAAAGGAAGTAAGATGAGGAGGGCTCACCTATATCTGAAGAATATTTGAAGAATAGTATTTCAGACCAGTCTGAGTAAGCATTAGCATGCAATAGGTCTAGGAGTCAGTGCCTGTGTGCTTATGCTACTCTCTGAAAACAGTCATGATTAGAAGGTGCCTCTAAGATTTTGTTGGAATGATAGTAAGCATCTGTAGACTTTATTATAATTATGCCATCCGTAGGAAACAATCTTAGTTGTTTTTTGCCACATGTGCATTCAGTTGCTTTCTTCCTGGGCAGCCATCAGAGCCACACAGACACACACTTGCTTTGGTGTCAACCTTCTGCCTTCATCTTCACACGAGCTTATTTATTTATTTATTTATTTATTTATTTATTTATTTATTTATTTATTTTTAAATGTCACTTATAAGAAAGTACATAAAAAATAATGCTGGCAAGACCTACCAGGTTCACTCTATTTTCACCTGTTATATTTTAACATATTCTGGAAACACTTTATGTTTACTTTTGTCTCATCTGTCTTGACTTGAGTATTGCGGGTACATTGATAAGCACTTTGGCTGCATTGAATAACTTCTGTTCTCTCGGGAAAATCCAGCCCCTCTGTTCCATGCTGCATTTTTATCAGTTCACAGTAGCTACCTTGTGGCTTTTCCTTCTAAGATCTCCTAGGGATGTCTGTATGTTGAGGCTCTATCACTGTTGGAATTACATTGGCATCAACAAATAAGGCTGAAGGACTATTGGAATGGAACTTTCTTGAGCTTTGGGGTGGCCTAAGTGGGCTGGTGACTTGGAGATGCTAGTCTGAAGATTCTACATGTCACAAGCAGCCTGAAAGAAGCTCATGTGAAGGGTGTGGCTTTCGTTTTGTGCGTAATGCATTGCTGTGATTATAACTTTATAGAGATGGATCACAGAATTCTTTGAGACGCCTAAGCAGCATCTGTTTAAGCGTTTGAAGGTAGGAAGCATTGCCAACTAAGGTGTAATTTCTTAAGTCCCAACCTTGCAAGCTGGCCCACAGTCTGCTCTCAGCTTTTGGAAATAATAGAGAGACACAACTCGTATTTATTTCAGACCATCTAGTATTTGGTTGGTCTTTTGTCAGGGGAGATACGAATTCACCACAGCTATGCCAGTAAGTAGGGAAGACGCCAGCCTGCAAAGAAATTCGAACTGCCTTCTTTCCCTGTAGGAGTGTCTCAGGGAAATCACACATACAATAGAACTTTTCATGTCTAGACCCTGCCCAGGGGATTTCTGTCTAATAAGAACATTTTCTTTCTTCTTTAGCATACTCAGAATGAAACAAAGGCAGAGGTTGTGGACGCAGTGCAGGGAAAGAAAACGTAGCAAAGCTTGGACCATCTATCTTCTTGACACTTTCACTCTGACTTACGGGCATGCTTATGAGCACAAGGCACAGTTTCATGGATGTGCATCATACTCAACAAACTCTGTAAAGGCTATGCCAAGTGTTGCACACTGTGCGAACTCCATATGTCAGTAAACTATGGATGGTGTGTACTCTCATGATACATGTAATTGGATGAGTTAATAGCCAAATCACAGCACACTCATTTACACAGTGTAAATAGTATCTCTAGAGGGCAAAGGAAAGCTTCAAAGAACAGGTACTATGCTAGTTAGCATCTTTGTATGTCAGCAGTGAAGGCAGGGGGACGGGGGCTGGGAACTGGCCGTAGAATAAGATGAAGAAGAAAGACATTCCAAATAGAAGCAACCATGTAAGCAAAGACCTGGATGGCATTGGTTATTTACAGAAAGACTGTTGCATTAGGTCTATGATCAGGTAGATCAGAATTGGGGGGGTTAGAGAGGGTCGTGGTTGGAAATGTGTTTTGAGGCCAGATTGTGGTGTCCCATTCAACAGTACTAACGAGGGTGAGCTCCATCCTTAGGAGAGTAGATAGATGGAGGGCAGTGATGGGATCTCATTCATCTGTAGCCGGGAAATGGACCATCGTAAATGTCTGTCCACACAGTGGGGCAAGTTATGCAGACTTTGAATTCTTTACTGTTTCTAACATTAAATCGTATGTGCCAGTCTTTCCTCCTCTCCTTTTGTCTTTTGTGTTCTCCTACTCCCTCTCTAGGTCTTTTTTCTCTTTCTTTTCTTTTTTCTTTTTCTTTTTTCTTTTTTTTCTTTTTTTGCCAGAGGTGTGTTTTCTAGAGGTCAGAAATATGAATACATAGGCACACACACGCCTGGTGGAGAATTCTTTTTAGAACAAGTCTCCTGGAGACCAAAACTATTTCATGGGACTTGAAACATGCCCTTTTCTGTACAAACTTACTGGTCAGAGTCCTGGAACTGCTGCTTCCACCTTTCCTCAGTGGAAGAACTGCTAAGTGAAATTCACCATTCTGTTTCCAGGCAGTTCTACCCATAGCATTCTTCTTGGGTAGCAAAATGTGCCTTCCCAAAACTTCAGTACCATCTGCTGCTCTTTGCCCTGCTTCTTGTAAAAGCATTTTAAGATAAGAGTCAGATTGATAGCAGGAGCAGAAAGTGGACTCCAGAGAATCCTGACAACTCCGACCCCCAATGTGCCTACAGTTTGGCTTAGTTTACATCTGTGGAGGAATTTCAGGCACTGCACCCCACTTTGATCAGACAGAGCATCCCTCAAACATAATTGTAGGATGGTCACCATCATGAAGGCCAAGACACAGCAGGTCCCCAGTTATCATTATGGAGGCTGGAAGCCAGCCAGTCCCATATACCATTATCTAGGCCAAGACCCAGCTTGTCTTGGTCGCTATCATTAAGGCTGAACCAGCTGGTTGGTCACTGTTCCTATAGCCATGAGCAAGCTATGAGACCCAGCAGCCATCTCTGGCCTCAGCACTGTTTCACCAAATTAGCATAATAGGCTTCTTATTTGTGGTGTCTGTAGCCAGGGACAAGAGAGTCATTGCAGTGAATGTTTTGAGAGCAGTAAAATGTTTCAATGTTGATATAGTTAACATTGACAGGATTTATTTTTATCCCAGACTGCCAAAGGGAAGGATAACTCCAGGAATTATCTTCACAGGGTATGAGATATAGAGAGACTGGAATTTGATTTTGAAGGAGAAAAAGACAGAGACACAGGCTTTGATGGAGTCCCAGTTCCAGGTAGTAAATGCTTAGCAGACTGTAATCATTATAGACATTATCCATCTTATAAGGGCCCTCCATACAATTTAAACCAGCAGAATTATCAGACTAGTGAGAATGGGGGAATAAGGGACTAGAGTGTGCTCCCGAAGAGCAGGTCCAACAATACCAGTGCTTGACAAGCAAGAAGGGTATGTACTTACCTTATTAGATGTGGAAACCTTATAAGTATGGCCCTGTGTAGGGGGATGTGATGGGGACAGTAGACAGCCAGGGTAGCAATGTAGATTAATGAGACAGGACATATCTTGGGTTATAGATGATTTTGCATGGGTCTTTCTTTTCAAAGGCAGCCTAGGGAAGATGACAATGAAGAGGATAATGAAAGCCAAGATGAGACCCGAGGTTAGTAGTTACTTCAGTGTAGTCTCTGATGAAACTTCAGTTACTCATAGATGCCCAGAGGCAAGAGTAGCTGATCCACTAGCTGAGAATTCATGCTGGTACTGTTCCGAGTCAGTGTCCTGTCACTATTATTAGCCAGTTAAATCATCTAAGAAGAAATGATACAATATTCCAGCTATAGGAAATGAACAAGATTGGAGATGAAGATGTCTTGGGCTTACTTTCGTCCATTGACCAGATCTGCTAGACCTATCTACATTGTCTGTGTACTATTGGCTTTTAATATTTTAGCCTAAGGGTGTCTCATTTGGAAATGATTTATTCTTTTTAAATTAAATTTTATTTAAATTAAAAACCTTATTTTACATACCAATCCCAGTCCCCTCTCCCTCTTATCATTTTCCCATCCTCCCCACCATCCCCCATCCATTCCTCAGGAAGGGTGAGGTCTCCCTTGGGGAACCATCAAATTCTGTCACATCGTTTGGGACAGGACCTAGGCCCATGCCCCTGTATCTAGGCTGAGAGAGTATCCCTCCACAGGAAATGAGCTCCCAAAACCCATTCGTGCACTAGGGATAAATACTGGTTCCACTGCCAGAGGCACCATAGACTGTTCAGGCCTCCCAAGTGACATCCACTTTCAGTTTAGGAGACCTGGTTTGGTCCTATGCTGGTTCACCAGCTGTCAGACTGAGGCCTATGATGCTCAGATCAGCTGTTTCTATGGGTTTCCCCAGCATAGTCTTGACCCCTTTGCTCATCACTCCTCCCTCTCTACAACTAGATTCCAGGAGTTTGGCTCAGTGCTTAGTTGTGAGTCTCTGCTCTGCTTCCATCAGCTACTGGATAAAGGCTCTAGGATGGAATATAAGGTAGTCATCAATCTCATTATTGGGGAAGGGCATTTAAGGTAGCCTCTCCACTATTGCTTAGATTCTTAGTTGGGGTCATCCTTGTGGATCTCTGGACATTTCCCTAGTGCCAGATTTCTCATTAAACTCATAATGGCTCCCTCTATTAAGTATCTCTTTCTTTGCTCTCCTTCTCTATCCTTCCCCCAACTCGACCTTTCTAATACCTCATGTTCTCCTCCCTTCTCCCTTTCTCCCCTCTTCTTTCTCCTCCCTTCCTCCCCTAGGAATTTTTTTCCTCCCCTAGCCTAATTTTTCAAATTTGAAATAGTTTCACATCAGCTCAAGTGGAAAATTTTAAGAACTTCATCTGTAATTTGTAATAAGTTTATAACTTCTCCCCACCTAAAAAAAAGTCAATAACTTATAATACCTGCTAGTAAAGGTCTTAAGTTAAAAAAAAAAAATTAGAAGGTATAGGAAGGTATAGGTAACTTTTCTGACCTCTTAGATACGTGCAAGTTAATATCAATTTTTTAAAAAATAATTAAATATATATGAGTATCTGTGTATAGACTTATATTTGTATATGCTTATGCAGTGTCCATGAGGCCATAGGCGGGTATCACCCGCTGGCGTCATAGGCAGTTGTGAGCTTCTCATTATGAATCCCAGGAAACTGAACTCTAGTCATCAGTAAGAGCAGTTGAAGCTCTTTAGCCACTGAGCCGTCTTTCCAGTCCCTCATGCTAGTTATTTATCCCCAGGCATTTGTCTATCAGTATTTGAACAACAGGGCCCCGGGGTCTCTTTCCCTTCTTGGGTGGTTGGCTTTGGGCATCTGCTGTTACTCACTGGACCTGGGTCCACACTACTGAAAAATGTTCCTTTTGGAACTACACTAATCCATGTGGCATAGTGTACATACAGTGTAGCACAGCACTTCTGCTGATGTACAGAGTAACCCTATATTGTGTAGCTTGTAGGGAGCTGTGATACTGCAGTCGCCATTACAAGATGGTGCTGACATCCGGCCCCGCAGTTAGTAAACAGGTTCCAGAGCGCATGTGCCAGTTGCGAAAGCGCGCCAAGTCACTGCCCAGCCCAGGACGTCACATGGGATGATGAGTGAGTAGCCAACCAGAGGGTGATATGACACCTCGTACCATCCTGGTGCGGCTAGGGCTTATAAATACAGCACCACTCTGGGGCTTGGGGTCTTCCTCCTTTCATCCCTTGGATGCAATAAAGCTTGCTGCAGAAGGATCCTGTTGTCCATGTGTTGTCTTGCTGGCGAGATGACTGCGCGGGCTGCGACAGTAGCTGATTGATACCTCACTGATCTGTGGCCCCAGACATCCTTTCCCATTTTCTGCCAAGTCATATTTCTGGCACTCTGCTCAAAATGACTTGACTGGTTGGTCATGCTTTGGTCCTACCTGTAGGTCTTTGTATTTATCTTTATTAATATTTGCTTCTTAGTCTCAGCTCAGCATCACAATAATGACATGTCTCCTGGACACAGAGTCTTTGTTGTCTAGTTCCAAGGCTAAGGAAAGAGTGCACACAAACATGTGCAACACAGTTGTTATCCACTTGTTTACTTGTATGTGGCAGCCATCCCATATAAAAGCTCAATTAAGAACAAACTAACCCAACTTCTAACTTTCGATATGAAAATGAATGTTTGAGGTATTTTACTCACCCTAGTTTTGGTACAGAAACTTAGTTGGTAAGGCGGTTGTGTGGGAGGGGAGATGGGACATGGCCTTATTCTCCTACATTCAGCCAGTGTACATATAAGTGCATAAATACATGCATACATATGTGTATGTGTGTGTGACAGTGCCTTACTATGTCACCACTCTGGCTGGCCTACAGCTCCCTATGTAGACCAGGCTCCCTCCTGCCTTCCCAGTGCTGGGATTAAACGCTTGCACCACCATACCTGGCCTAAAGGGCTGTTAATGTGCTTCCTGTAGACTCATTAGAAATACTTTCTTGCTTGATGCTTCTTATTTACCTTTCATACTATGTCTGTGTATCAACAATGGAAAATTTTCATCTGTTCTCAAGCCGACTACAGGCCTGAAGATCATTTTCAGAAATTTTAGAAACGTTAGTAACCAAAGTCTGTGGTGAGAAGCTGAAACCACATCTAACATTTGGACCAAGCTTGGTTCGCTTTCAAAGCCCTGCTGCCTTTCATATGTCTGACTGGCGCTTTGCTAGTTCTCTTCCCAGCATTTGCGCGTAGTCTTCCTTTCTGGTTATTGACCAGCTGCTTTGTGGATGCCATTTGTTATCTATCATCATCGCAAGTTTAGGAATAAAGATGCTTGGTCATTCCATCTGGCATCTAGAGTGTAAAAAGTGGCGTCTTCTTAGTAAAAAGCGGAAAGAAAAGCTTTCAGAAAGAGGTCTGAGAATTTTATGCTATGTATTTTTTACATCATTGCTTGTGTTTTATTTCATTTTTTTCTAATAGCAGCCATTTAATTTATTTTTGTTCCTTTGTTCCTTCAGGAGAAGTGTGTGTGTGTGTGTGTGTGTGTGTGTGTGTGTGTGTGTGTGTCTGTTTGTCTGTCTGTCTGCACCAAAGAAATGGACTGAAGTTTAGGTTATTTTTTTTTTTATTATTCTTAAAAAAATTAATTATGTCTAGGGTTTTCAGTAGATGTAGAAATCAAATAAGTCCCCTTTACAGCTTTGAAGTCTTTAAAAAAGACCTCAGGCATTTGCCTAGAAGGCCTTGCATTCCAAGTTTTGTCAAAGCTTGTGATGGGTGGAATGTCTTCAGAGAACAAACAGGATTGTGATAGTGTGTGAGAACAGGAATGCGGTCTTCTTCCATCTGGGGCTCAGCCCTTGCTTGGAAATGGCTCTAGGCAGTCCCTGGCAAGTGACTATGGTCTGGAGAAGGCCACACTGCACTGAGCCTCTTCCTGTGCTTCCCATTCATGGTGCTTTCTGGGTAGACCAGCCTCAGCCACCTGATTCTGTCTGAAGCTCTCCCTCCCCCATTGAGCTTCCCATTGAGCTTCTCTTCTCAGTTTTTGGTTAGCAATGATCACATTGAAGCTCTTCCTTCCTTTCTTTTTTTTTTACTTAATTAAAATATAGTTACACCTTTCTTCTCCCCCCCTCCCCTTCCTCCAACCTCCCCCATATCTTCTGTAGGCCTCCCTCTTAAATTCATGGCTGCTTTTTCTTTAATTATATATATGCAACCTCCTGGGTCTGTTTAGTGTTGTTTGTATGTGTATGTTTTCAGGGCTGACCACTTGGTGTTGGATAACCATTTGGGAGCCCCATCCCTGGGGAGACTAATTCTCCCTTTCTCAGCAGCCTTTAATTTCCTGTAGCTCTTCATCTAGGGGTGGAGCTCATGAAATTTCCCTCACCCACATTGGCATGGCAGCTGGTGTTGCCTTTGTTCAGGTCTTGTTAATAAGCAGCCATGTTTGAAATTTCATGGATAGAGCTTCCTATCATATTTAGAAGACACAGTCTTGCAGCAGACTTTCTGGTACTTAAGTGTTTGACAGTTCACTGTTTGTCTTTCCTCAGGATGTAAAACATTCTCCTGTCTCCATTAGTTTAGATAAGGGCATAGGCTAGATGCTGGTCCAGCCAAGGATTCAGTGCATACTTGCTGAATGAACTTGTAGTCTAAAAGTGACTGTAGACATACTTGCTGGAATCTGAATCTGGAGAGTCTTCATTCCTTTTAGAGGAATACATGCTTAACTTAGTGGTAAGATGACTACCTCATTCACAGAGTAGATGTATGTGCCAAAGCTTTTGGAAAACTTTACCACTGTTGACCAACATCATTCTCTCTGTTCCTCACCTCCCACCTGTGTTTACTATTCGTGGTTGGCTTTTAAGTGTCAGTGTAGTCTTCCATAATATGGCTGAATCTTTGGGGACTCATACAGGTTCTGTGATACATGCATAGTTTGTTTCAGTACAGAGTATGTAGGCAGCTGCTTACTCTCATGGCTGGGAGAGCAAAGCCAAGATGGCCTCTAGTTAAAGGAGTAGAGAACTATGCTCTTGATAATCAGAACATTGTGGTGAATTCTACATGTGACCACAGCCCCGTCCGTCTTCGCTGTGTATTTCCTAAGGGCTCTGTGCTTCAGTAGCAGGATACGTTTTGTCATTAAGTGATGAGTACTCAAGAGTGCATGGCTTCAAGCTTGTCCAGTGCTCAGCTTTCTCTGCTCTACAATGAATGAGAGGTTGCAACTTGGATTCTTTTAGCTTAAATATTAAACTAAGAAAAAGGCATCCAGATTGTAGAGTTCTCTAGAAAGAAACTTTTAGGACTTTTACCTCAGTGAAAGACCTTTCCTGTTCAGCTGTATTTAGCTTTGCTGTGTGTCAGGTGGCAACTGATGGTTGGTGTTGGCTACTTCATAAGGCCTAAAACTAGAGCCCTTGCCACCTGTTTGTAATTTAGCTGTGGAGATATTGCTGATTCCTGATAGATGGTGAATACCTTGTTTTCTGGGTTCTAGGAAAGGTCAGCTATACATTATGACCTGAAGAGGGGCATGTAGTGGAAAGCTCTATTGGGTGGCTTTATAGTAAGCTAGGTTTGAGTTCAATAGAAGGGAAAGAACTTGATGGGTCTTGGTTCTTATGTGTGAAATAGAGATAATACTTTTTGAAAGGTTACTGTCGAAAGCTGTGATGTCTATATTGTATAAGCATAATTATCCCTGATAAACTTCTTCTATTGGACAGTGTGGCAGTTGGGCTTCTATTGTATTTTGTGCATGAGTAAAACTGCTGCCAACCAGTGTTCAAATAGGTTGATTTCCTTTTCTTCTTCCTTTTCTTTCATTTTCATCTCATTACTCTTGGTTTGAAAGGGCCAGTGTTCTCTAACTCTCAGATGAGACATAGAGCCCTAAAGGAGTCTCTTACCAAGGTTACTAACACAGCCTTTAAAGGGATCACAGATCAAGAAATCTTCATGTCAACAACAGTGTAGTTTTTAGTAGGCTCTTAAATCAGGCCAAGTTGGAAATAGTGTTAACTTGGCGTGGCCAAGGTCCTGACATCTGCAAAGTACATGTCGATAAAATTTTAATCTTTTTAGGGGTGAATGCTGGCTGATGCGTCCTTGTAATGTTTTTTCTTTTTGTTGTTGTTCTTTTTAAATGTAGGTTTTTTTCTAAAGGTCTTTTGTAAATGTAGGTTTTTTTCTAAAGGTCTTTTGGAGGAGGTATATCTTCTGCAGTGAAATGTTAATCAGGACTTACTTGTAGGAGGATAAAATTTTTAGTTTGTTATAATAAATGTCCTCTCAATTTCTTATAGCTTTCATTTCACACAGGTGGGAACAACTGGCTAAAATTGTGAAAGTAGAAAACTTATTCCAGTATAGATAATCCCATGTTTTCCTATCACTTTTTGATGAGAGATTGATAGTATATGTCTAGTTTTGCATGTAGATCCTTAAAAACCTTTCTCACATTTTTAGGACCATCAAACATCTGTAGTTATGACTCAGTAAATGGAGTTAGTGTTTTTTTCCAAAGCATCCCAGGCTTCTAGCTTCTTTATTTACTGTTTGATATTAGTTAAGACAAGAGAGGGTGTTTTTGCTTTCCTAAATCCATTCATTTTGTGTTTACCTTTGTTTAGCCATCTAGAGAGATGCCATCTGGACAAACTGGTAACATCATTTATGAGAAATGTCAGAAAAGGAAACATTTTGTGTTGTAGCATTTCAGTTGGGATGCTGGTCCTGTGTCCTTGTGGAAGATCCTCACCCAAATTTATTGAGTACTTCCTAATCTAGCCACCTATCACCCATTCATGTGTCCTCTTTTTCATTAATATTAGCAAATGTTCTTTTAAACTTTATTTTAGATGTGTAGGCAGGTGCTTTTCTGCATGTATGTGTACCAACAGAGGCCAGAAAAGGGCATTGGATCCCTGGAGCTTGAAATATTGTTTAGATATTGTTTAGATGTTTAGATATTGTTTAGAGCTACTGTGTGGGTTTTAGGAATTGAACCCAGGTCCTTTGGAAGAGCAGTCAGTTCTCTTACCCACTGAGCTATCTCTCCAACCATTAAGTAAATATTCTTTTAAAATGCCCCATGTGGGGATGGAGAGATGGCCCAGTGATTGCAAATGCTTGTTGTATTTGGTTCCCTGTATCATTTTTAGGAAGCTCACAACACCTTGTAACTCCAGTCCAGGGTACCTGATTCCCTCTTCTAGCCTTTGTAAGCACCTGCATGCATGTGATACATATAAACACTTGAAGGCACACACACATTGAGTAAGTGAATGAATGGATGCATTTTTATGAAGTCCCATTTTCTTAACAGCGTGCTAAATATTGAGGGAATGAAGTAAATAATCCATTTGTTCACTAGGCTGGAGGCAGACTTGGATTAGAAATTGACTTGCTTTGGTAGAGCAATACAAGTAATGTGGTGGAAAGTGATTGATTTGGATGAAGCTGGTTAAGCGGGATTTGGCTTATCAAGGTCTGAGAAGTTCTGCTCCATTTTATCCTGAGGGAAGCTATTTAAGTACTCATACATTCTTACCAAGGTAGGTATGGTCATATCCATTTTGCTATGTGCACATCAGTAGATTAAGGGACCTTGCAGAAACTGGAAGACCTGTAAAATGTCACCGTCAAGTGTCAAGTACACCTGATGGTGGCTTAGACCTGTCAACAGGAAGGGAGAATTGAAGACGTTACTTTGAACTCATCAGGGTTAAGGGCTGTGGGTGTGAGAGAGGGAGAGTCAATGATGCTATCGAGTTTTGTCTAGCTTGGGTTCTTTGGATGGTGTGTTAGTTAGCTTTCTGCTACTCTATGAAAAAAAGTTCTTGAGATAAATCAGTTTAGGAAGAGGGAAAGCTTATCTTGGCTCACAGTTTTGGCAGTTTCAGTCCAGGCCTGAGTAGCTCCCTTGCTTTAAGCCTGTTACCACAGTACACACTGTTTGATGGTGGGTGTGTGCAGCAGCGGAGACCAGGCTGAAAAATCAAGCTTTCAGTTTAAACAGGCTTCACTGTATGGAGCTAGAAATATTGATGGTAACTGGAAAAAAGATTAGGTCTGAGGAGCCCAGCAAGAAAGCCTGAGCCCCTTGAAACAGACAACAGGCGACAGATAAGTGAAAAGCAATGCTGTTTTTGCTTGCAAAGAAATTTGGTAGAGTCATTAGTATGGTATATTTTTTTTGAGACTTTAAATCTTTTAGTTTGGGTCTGTATTTTCTTTATGGTAAGTATTGAACCCCCCTGAGTAATTCTTCCCCAAGTTTGCTACCCTTATTTCAATGTATAGGCATTGAGCAGTATTGGAACCCATAGTGCTGGAGGTGACTCAGTGGTAGTATGTTCTTAGCCTGTGTAAGGCTCTGGGTTTGGTCCCAAGTATACACACACACACACACACACACACACACACACACACACACACACACACTTAAAATGTATGTGAATATATAATACATATCGTCTAGGGACCTGTATACCTTGGGGCACATAGAATGAGTGAGAGATGGGAGAATCTTCTGTGAGTCTTTGTTGGTGTGTCTACCTGTGCATTTGTATGTACATTTCTACATATATGTATGTGAAGACCAGCAGTTAATGCCAGGCATCTTCCACTATGATTCTCCACTTATACCGGGTCTCTCTTGGAACCTGGGGCTCACTATTTCACTGACTAGCCAGCGAATTCTCCAGAAACTGTATCTTTTAGCTCTGGGAGTGTAGGGTTCACACCACCTTACTCAGTCCCTTAACATATTTATTGATTTGTTATTTATTTATTCATTTAATGTGTATGAGTGTTTTGCCTGCATGTTTATAAATACTGTATGCATTCCTGGTACCCACAGAGGCCAGAAGGGGCCTTTAGACCCCTTAGAACAGGAGCTATGGGTGATTTGAACCACCAAGTAGGTGCTGGGAACTGAACCACAGTCCTTGCAAGAGCAGCCAGTGCTCCTAACAACTGACTCATTTTATGTGGGTTCTGGGATCTGGATTCAGGTCCACGGGAACAAATACCAACTGAGGTGTGTTTCTTCAGTCCCCCTTTATGCAGTTCCAAATGTAAAGCTCAGTCCTGTTGCTATGGGCAGAAAGTTGGAGGGGGGTCCACAGGAAATAGCAACAGTAGTTTATTTTCTCTCTTTTTCTTTTTCTTTTCTTTTTTTTCTTTTCTGGAACAAGAAGAAGGGAGGATGGAGAGACAGTTTTCTTTCTTTTAAATTTTCTGAAGAAGTAACATGACAGGAAACTAGTAGCATTTTTTTAAATTTAATTTTTAATTTATTTTATGTGCACAGGTGTTTTACCTGTGTCCTACTTAGGTTTCTGTTGCTGTGATAAACACCATGACCAAAAGCAACTTGGGAAGGAAAGGGTTTATGAGAAGGAAAGGGTTTATTTGGCTCACATGTTATAGTCCATCATTTATGGGGGAGGCAAGGCAGGAAATAAAGCAGAGGCCATAGATGACAGCTCCTTACTGGCTTGCTCCTCAGGCTCACACTTGGCTACTTTTCCTATGTCTCCCAGGACTTCCTGACCAGAGTTGGCACTACCTACAATGAACTTCCTCCCAGGCCAATCATTAATCAAGACATTTCTCCAGACTTGCCTACAGGCCAGTGTGGAGGCATTTTCTCAATTGAGGTTCCTCTTCCTACGATAACTTTAGTGTCGAGTTGATAAAATCTTAACAGGACAGTCTTCATGTATATCTGCCTGATGCCTATGTGGAAGCCAGAAGGAGTGGGACCCCCTGGAATTAAGAGTTGTATGCAGCTGTGATTCACCATGTGCATACTGGGAAGCAAACTCAGGTCCTCTGGAAGAGCAGTCAGTTCTCTTAACTGCTGACCATCACGTCAGCCCTGATAGCATTTCTTAAATCTTGGTTATAAGTAGTTGGGTAGCTTTCCTGCCATACTTAGTACTTTTCTGCCCGTTGGAGATACTTCATGTTCAAATTTGTAAGAAGAAATGGAAGTACAGTGGGATCGTAAGTGTTGGCTGCCTCCTTAGCAACTGGTGCATGTGGTACCAAATTGAAAGGGAACTGTACTTGCAGGCTGGCTTTTAGTGGATGTGGATGTTAAGTGTAAGAATACAAAACCTCTCAGACTTCGCTGTTTGCTCTGTGCAGGAGAAAGTCTCACCTGAGAGCAAATTGGGTCTTTGTGAGCCTTTAATTTTCTTCCCCCCTTTGCTACCAATAGCATTCCTGAGTAATTTGAGTCAGGGTTTTCTTTCTTTTCTTATTTTTTTTTTCTCATTCCTGAACTACTGATCAAAGGTTTCCCATTTCCAATATGGGCTGACTGGCTTTTTGGAGACTGGTGTTTGTAGGCGGAGAAAAGGGTGAGGGACACTAGGTTGTGGAGATAGACACTTCCCCCAGGGATGTTTTTAAACCCCTTTGAATGGGCTCATTGTTTATAAGAACAGAGCCTTAATGGAAAAACAAAAAGGCAAGAGGGTCTGTAATGTGTTCTCTGCTTTCCTTTGCTGGCCTCATTGTTTATTTGATTTATCAAGTCTCAAGTAGTTGCACTGCCTAGTGACCTTCCTTAAGCAGCTTCTCTGGAGTATCCACTTACCTTATTTAGAAACATAATATTTAAAAAAAAAACTGGAGCAGAGTCAAAAAATCATCACCTTTTGATGTGGCCAGTTTCCTGGGTTTTGAAATCTTAAACTTGCGGGAAGCTTTAAAAGTTGAGTTAAAGTCCTTAATCAGTAGGTCCTTCTGGGTGCTGGACGAAGGATTTGGGGTCCTTGGCCTGGGGGGGCAGTGCATAATTAGAGGACATAGTGCAGATGTTTGGTGCTAAGTGGTGGAAAGAAGGGACTTCAAAGACATTAACTGGATCCTGTGGGGAAGCTTCATTTTGGAGGTGGCTCTGCAGGGAGACTGCAAGGATGGGCCAGTCTGGTGTTATTTGTGAAGGGGTGACAAGCATGGAGCATGCCTGCTAGCATTTTCTCATATCTCTTGGGATATGAGCTGTTGTATTTCCGTTGAGCCTTGTTCTTTTGAATATAACTGACTGTGATAGGGTTTCTTGACTCTAAAGTTTGAGTTCATTTCACACAACTTTCCTTCTGAATGTGCACTCACCCTTGTTGCTACATACGTTTGTTCTTTTGTACTGCGTGATTCTTAGTATCAGGAGGCCACCAAAGGAGAGCACGGACTTCTATGAGGAAATTTATCATAGGGCAAGGAGCTGCTTACATAGACCAAGCAGGGTGTTACTGTAGTAGCCTTGAAAAGGACATGTAAATTCCCACTATTAAAAGTCCATGGATGGCCATCACTTTTCTGGTACTAGATGAATTGCTGAATTACATTATTAAACTCGGCCTCTTCCCAGATGCAACATTCCCTCACAAAAGTCATACTATCTCCATAGACTCTGGATGGAACTACAAGCAATCAATTTACTGCTGGAAGGGAAATGGGAATCTTTTTCAAGTGTAGTAAAGTATCTCGTATGTCTGTTTCCAGTAGGATGCTTTGTGGTGGTTGATAAAGGATTTCATTTTTAATGTCATTGTATGAGGTGGGCCACATAGCTTTCCGGTTATGTTATGTTTATTAGCATTTTGGTTTGTGATCTTCTGATTAAACCTAGGTAGTACAGTGGTGGGATGGTTAGGCAGACTGCATTCAGTCACCGAATCTGCCTTCTGGTTGTGGCAGTATGGCACTAGGGAGATTTTGGGAAAGATACTGAGTTCTAATCTTTGGTTTTCTCACCTGTGGATAATAAGTGGTCAAAATAAAACGAGTTTGGCTGTTAAAGACTTAATATTAATACTTCCTGGAAAGTAGTGTGTGGTTGAAATATTTGTTTATTTATTTTTTTGTTAAACTAGTGATTGCTGGCAAGTGAAAAGCTATTGATTTCTGGGTATTTTTAAATTGATGGCTATACTGAATGTTTTATTTGTTTAGTCATTACTTTACTTTCTGCGCTTTCAAGTTAGAATGCTGTACTGGATGTCACTGGTAATATTTTCCTGTCGCTTCCAGTTGCTCTGTTTCTGTTTTATGTAACAAAGCTTTTCAACTTCTTGGGTAGTGGGTGTGAGCATCCTGGCTGCTGACTTGAATGCTGTTTTAAGTCAGGTTGAGGAAGTATCTTTCTACTTTTGACTTAAGACTTGAAGAGTAGTGAATATTTTGAGATACTGTTTTATGATCTATTGCTTTTCTAATACGTAGTTTTTCTCTCTAGTCAATTGTTGACCTTTGTACATTTTTAAAATAGTATATCTGATCATTGGGGTTGAACCCTGCTGTGAAATGAAGTGGATTCTTTGCCCTAAACTATCATAGTCTAGATAAAGATTTTCTTATCAAATAGAATCATCTGTCCCTGGGGAATTTGTGTTAACTTTACTCCTCAGAAAAAAAAACAGTGTCCATGCTTTACTGGAAGTAGCTTTGGAAGCCTTTACAGTTTCTCCTGTCAGTACTGGATCATTCTGGTTCCCATAAGTCAGTTTTCGTCCCGTATGTATGTTTAATGAAGTTTTAATTGTATGGAATTTTGGTAGCGTTATTAGAAAAGCTCCCTCAGCAAACAACTGCCCCTACTTTGCTTTTGTCAGCCCGTCTTGGTTCATCCGTGCTCTCTGTCTCTTGAGTTCCAACTTGTTTGCTCAGATGTCTCTTGCAGGTTATTATGACTCTCAACTCACTGACCTCCAGGAAATTTGCTTTGGAATGTTCTTGCCTTTTCTAATGTTTTTCATTTGCTATTGTCGTTATTTTCAATTCTTCATGTTTCACTTTATTGTTTTTCAGCCTCTAAAAATGTAGGGCACTAATCTATTTTATAAAAATAAGATGGTTTTCAGGCTGCTAATTTTACTACTCCATGAAATGACCATTAGTAACTTTCTTTGCAGACACAAAACATGAAAGGCTGTGTGTGTTAGTGGCCATGAATTCATGTGCATGTCACTGGGGCATGGGTGTTCTAGGTATCTTATGACTGAATCGATCAAGGGGCAAGATGACATTTATGATAGCTTTTGAAAAGACTTTATCTGTGAGTTGATTCAGTTTTGCTTTTTATAATCCAAGATGAAAATTATTCGTTCTGTTGTCAGTAACGGGTCCTGCTTCTTTGGCTAATTTGTTGTAGGATTTGGAAAGTTTTGGTACAGCTTTCTCACTGCACCTAGCTATTGTGTTGGAGGCTGCATGCTCTTCTTTACATTTCAATACATGTGAATACAAGGTGGGTTTTCTTACAGCCTTTCACATGCTTGGAAATGCAGGATAGATTATCTGAACTTGCCATATTTTTCCCCCCAAGAAAACATTTTACTTTTGTTTTGGCTGATGGCAGTTCTCCCGATCGATCAGGTTTTAAAGTGGAGATTAAGACACTTTGCTTTCAGTAGGGTCTGATTGGTGATCAATGCAAGAAACAACTCTGAAATGCTAACTTTTGATTGGGATGTTTACCTTAAAGGTGATTGGATTGTTTACCTTAATGGTCTTATGTATATCTCTAGCTTGTTCTTACATAGGATATTCTCTACACATGTCTCTGTTGTGACAGTTCTGTTTATAATTTCTATATATTAGGTATTTTCTTGATGATTATGCTAGCTCTGCCCTTCCAAACATCCCGTTAGTTGTCTGTGTAAAATTTGTTTTTGATTGATCTATTGTTATTCACCTAGGATGTTAGTTAGGTCCTCTCCTTTCTATTTTTTAGAGTAAATAGGTTTGTAGCAAAAGTGAATTGAAGGTACAAAGATTTCTAGGTTTCTCCACCTCAATTAGTTTTTCTATCAACAATCAGTCCCTCCCCCCAACACATGAACACCAGAAAAATATTGTTACATCTGGTGAGCCTGTATCTACATGTCCTTATTAGTCAAAGTCTGTCATTTATGTTAAGGCTCACTGTTGGTCATAAATGATGTTTATGGCACATGCCCACTGCTATACTGAGGCTGAGACAGATCAGCCTGGACTATACATACAGCAAGGGCCCAGACTTAAACACACAAACAGCACCCTTAAACAGAATGGACAAGAAAGAAGCAAAAGCAGCATGAAGGAAGTGGTCTGAGCAGTCAGCTTGTTACTCCTTCTCTTATGTTGTCTCATCTTTAGTGCTAGGCTTGATAAGCTCCTTCTAAGTGTTTCTTTTGTTATTAATTCTTACGTTCAACCAACATGTCCCCTGTATCAGCTCCTTCCAACATTTACAGGAGTGTACAGGTTCATCTAGAATAGCCTTCTTCATGTCAGTGCAATACTGTTTGTAACAATAGTTGTTCTTTTGTTATTCTATGCAGGATAGCTAAGAAATACTGAATGTTCCAGTTAATTACTTCCAGAGTGAGATGTGGTAGTTCTCAAATGTTGATCTGGTGTAGAACCAGTTAAGACAAATAGTTTAGAGGTTTAGATTAGGATACAATCATTTCCACAGATGTTTGTCTGGGCTTCTTAAGTCAGCTTAATGGTTTGTTGTAAATGACATGGGCCTTCTAATGGCTAAGCTTGGAAAGACTCTCTGTCCCACCTCTGCAGTGACACTGATAGCCTGGGTGGTGTCTCTGAGCTGAATAATTACCTGTTCTCTACTCCTTTTGGATGGCTATGTGGCTTTCTGGGGTTCTCTCTTTTGTGCCCTCTTGCTAGCACACAGTGTTGCTTGGAAAATGTCAGGTGTCTAAAGTACCCTCCACTCCCATCCCCCCATCCCGTTTTCCTCCCCTCCCCCCAAACACACAAGTACCATTAGCACATTGTTCTTTTTTCCCCCTGTAAATCATGTACCAGATTTTATGGTTGAAAGGCTCTGAACATATTTAGTGATCATTTATTTGAATGGAGTAGTGTTTTGAGGGAAGTTGTCGTGATCCTGGGTGTGACTGAGTTTGTTTCAGACATTCTCTTCTGTAACATAAACCTATGGAGCTGTTTGGTTCTGATGTATTGAACCATGTCTTAAGGCTGAATTTCATACCTGAGATTGTTGATGACATGCTCAGTCTTGTTGGGTCATTTGCTTAATGCATGGTGACAGTGAGACTAAATTCTTAGTCATTGCTCTGATTAGGCCCCTACACCCAGCTTGGAATGGCTGTTATTACCTTAGACAGGCAGCTGAGCATAAGGCCCCAAGGCAGCATGGATACTGAATGGACACAGTAAACCTCAAGCTCCTCGAAGCTTGAGTTTGTAGAGAAGGCAATCCAGAAGACAGGCCTGAATGTTGTTGTCTGTCTGTCTGTCTGTCTGTCTATCTCTCTCTCTCTCTCTCTCTCTCTCTCTCTCTCTCTCTCTCTCTCTCTCTCTCTCTCTGTGTGTGTGTTTGTGGTGGTTTATGAGTGCAAAAAGAGAGAAAAACGTGTAAACACTCTCAAATGTGCACTTCTGAATTCTTTGAATGGGTGCTGGAAAAGATGTAGGAGAACAAGACTGATATAAGAAAGCAGCTCAACAGCTTCGGGGTTGTGGTGGGAGAATCTTTTAGATAGCTTCTGAACCCTTTCCCATGAGTCAGGGGGAAGGAAAACATATGGCTGTATTATAATGAGAATCTGCACTTGCAGATTTCACTGTGTGCATTCTGATGCACTCATGAAACACAGTCTAAAACTCAGATAGTAAAAGGCTTTTTATGTGAGCCATGGTTGTAAGGCCATCAGTTCAGGCAGAAGATGGGACCCAGTGGCGATGGGAAGAAAGGTGCTAGGTGCGTAAACACTTTTCAGTGTGCTCTCTGGGTAGGGTGGGGGCCAGTTTACTCCTTTGTAGGCATCTTAAATACTGCAACTTGTGCTTCCTTAGGGGCAACAAGATAAAGACTCCTGTGCAGGAGGGTTACTAGGTGTGGCACTTGGGGAAGGAAGAACAGTATGCTAACAGAGGCAATTTCAAGATGCAATATAGTTTCCAGGCCATTTGTTGCTGTTCGCACAGGGAGCTGTGCAGGTAGACTAGACATGAAGGAGTCATTCGTGTTGGATTGAGATGGCTAGCTCTTCTCATCCTGCACAGATCTATTATTAGTTTCTGAATGTCCTGGGGATGAATAGGAGCTAACGCAGCTCAGATATCATTGACATAGGTTATTTGCAAAAGGGCGTTCACTGTCAGCAGCTAGGTCAACTAGTTACTCATTTAAGGGAATTTGGGTTGAGAATTATGTGAGTTACGTTCCACAGAACTCACAAGACTGTATCTTTTCATCTGTCCCTTTATGCATGGAAGCAATCTATTGTCACAGTGTTCACTGCACACTGAATAAGCCCAGGCACTGTTTTAGGTCTTAGACGTTGAGGACTCAGTGTGACTGATGACACCCCCATATACTAGGAGGAGCAGAGACTTACAGGCAGGCGATAGTAAGTAAGACAGTGGTCTCAGAGATCCAAAATTGATTGGGCACTGTGTTGGCCAGAGACTGTTGGTGAGATGGTACCTGACTGGTGGCTGGTAATACTAGGAGTCCCAGGCAGGGGAGGACTTGTGAACTGAGTGCACAGCACCAGAAGCAGAGAGTGGGTGCTCAGAGCGAGGAAAGGCAAAATGAGATGAGACCAAGGCCAAGAGTTTGGGCTGTTCTAAGAATGATGAATGCTGTTAGGGAATTTGAAAGCAGGCAGGAGCCTTCTAGAAAGGGCATTTCTCAGAGTTCAGCTCATCCAGCGTTTTGCATATTTTATGTAATTACTTTAATCCCTGGTAATCCTGCCAAGAATGTAGTGTTACTACCCCCAATTTATAGTTCAGGTAACTGAGGCACAGAGGTTAAATGACTACGCTGAGGTCACTAAGGGAGCTCTATAGAGGAGGTCAGGCTCATAGGTCTTCTCCCCTCCCCCCGATTTGCAAGGGTAGCCCAGGTAACACTTGAGGCAAGGGTGTTCCCAGGAGGCCAGTGACAGTGGCTCAGCCCTGGAAATAGCTAGAAGATGGGCTTCTGCTGTGTTGTAGAGATGCATTTTACTGGATGGGGGAGGTAAGGAGAGCAGCAGTTTCTTGTCATTAACAAACGTGTAAAATAAACACAAAAAACCATACAGTGCTTCTTATGTATTCTTCATTTAAGACTCCTGTAGGACTGTAGAGAAATCTTTGGGTTTATGAGATATCCTTTAGCGACCTAACTTCTGAAGGAGTATGGATGCCCAATCAGGAGCCCTGTTCTTCCCATGTTCTAGAAAGGCTGCTTCTCTCTCCCATATTCAGAAAGCCTTCTTTGCTCCAAGGCTAGATTGGCCTCAACCTTTGCTGTGGTCTGGGTTGGGTAAGATCAAGTAATGACAAGGTGCCTCAGGCCTCTTACCACCCCCTCCCCAAAGAGCAGCCTGCACACCAAAGCTAATTAGCATTTAGCTTGTTGCCACCTGTCCTGATGCTGGTTACCAGCACTCCGTGAGAAACAGTATGGAAACTGGCATCATCAATATGGTAGTGTTCATACTCTACAAGGGTGAGAATGCTCATATTCAATAGGGATTTCCTTGAATGCTGCTTGACAAAGCATAAATCTCTGTACAGACGAAACAGACTTCATTTCATGTGAGGCTTTCAGTCTGCCACTGAAAGAAAGTTGGTTCATAGTACTAGTGGTAGGAAAGGAAATCTGAGCTCCTTAGGAGAAACTCCTTATGAAAAATTACAGTAAGGAACATGTCTTTGCAGAGCCTGCTATTACCATTTCAACCCAAGGATTATGTAGCAGAAAGTTTGGGACTATTTCAAGAGTTTCAGGCAGAAAGGGAAGAAGGAAAAAATTAATGCCAAGTTAGGTTTGCTCACCCCCAACCCTTTTTCCTGAAGGCTGACTGTCCGACTTGATAATCATTAACCAGATTTCACTACATATTATGGTCAAATTTAAAAGAGTGCATCCATTAAATACTGAGTTCCCTGGTCACACTAGCTGGTTTGTGTGAGCTCCCTTGCTCCCCAGATGCTGCTTCTGAATGCAGCCAGTGGTAGGGTGTTCACAGTGTAAGACCCTCAGGATGAGGAGTTTCCCTGTTTCGGTCGGTACCCCCAAGAACTCAATGTCCAGCCCAGTTAATGCAAGAGGTTTTAATGAACGGGATGCGTTTGCGCAAATGGGCTCCTTCAGCACATAGGCTAGAGAAGCAACATTTTCTGGGCATGGGTACTTTTAAAGGAAAAAACCACAAGCTTAGGGTGGGACTGTGACTTTCTGTCTGCTGAGTACTGAACAGTCATGGGTTTTCTCCTTGAGGCCGGATGGTCTCACTTTTTCAATCAGCAGGACCTTAGGGCCTCGGGGTATGCTAATTAATCTTGTCTGGGCAAAGGAGTTGCAGCTATCACTGGCGGGAGGAGCAGTGTGAATTCTTGGTATTCTGCTATCTTAGGGCCTTGTGAGGGAACTTTCTAGGTCAGACTGTCCTTTATTTTAAGTAGGGGGGGGAGGGTTCCTTAACTTTACTTTTGGTCTTTCAACAGGAGGTTGTGTGTTCAGAGCATAGCATCTGAGATATGGGAATCTCGAGTCATGTTGAGAACTGCTGCTTCAGGAACCTAGGGATGAAAGGGTTTGTGTAGAAAGAAGGGCTTACTGATGGATCTGAACACGTGAAGAGGTTACCCCTTCTACAAAGATCACCCTGTAACCTATAGACTGGAATCTGGCCCAGTCCGGAAGTAGAATAGCAATTTCTGGAATGTTAGATACATGATGTTTTGTTTTCTAGCTGGTTAGTGCTTGTCTTTGTTTATTAAGATGTGTATACTACCTTTTTCTAAGTACTTCAACATGGGCCTTTCTCTGTTTGCCTTTATCTGCTTCAAATTGGTATAATCATCTCTGAGGAATGCTGTGTGGGGTGATGGAATGCTTTCATTATGCTTAGGATCATGGTGAAGTATATTTCCAATGTTAGGCTAGAAGAACTGCATGAGCTTGGATATTGACAGTTCTGTGCTGGAGTAACTGTATGAGCGAGTGTTTGGGAGCTCTGCTGAAACTTGGAATTTAGATCCTGTTCCCATTAGGCTCTGCGCTCCATCGAACCTCCTTTGGCAGATAGTAGTGTTTGTAGTGTAATGTGAGGAGTTATAATTGTATAATCCTGAAAGGATGTCTGTTCTAGGTTAGAGGAGCTGGCCAACTATAGTTTAGGGCTTAAATCCAGCCCTTTGCCGGTTTGTATAAAGTTTTATTGGAACATGGTCACGCCCATTCATTTGTTATTTATTGTCTGTGACTGTTTTTTAGGCCTACTGTTGCAGAGTTGGAGAATCGCAACTGGATAGCTGGCAAAACTGAAAGCACTTGTGCCAGGGCTTCATCTAGATGCTGTGTGAAAGACTGACCTATCTCAGTTAGGAAGTACCTGTGTGAGCCCCTTTGCAAAAACTTTACAGGAGCCTAGGGTTTCTTATGCTACTCCTCTTTCCCTCCCTCCCTCCTTGTCTTCCTCCCTCCCTCCATCCCTCCCTCCCTGCTCAAAGATATAATATAGCTTCTTAGGCATCTGTTTCTCCCACTCTTTTCCTATTCCATCGTTCCAGGAGAGTCCTGCATGCTTCTTGATCTTGTCGCACCTCTCATCACCCCTCCTCCCTTTTCCTTTGGTAACCTTACTTTCTGCTTTTATTAATAAGTAAGTTGATGCAGCTGGAGGAGAAACTTCCCCGACTCTCACGACTTCATCTTCCCACTTCCTAGTGCTGCCCACCAGTCCACACAGTGATCTGCTTGGCTGCTACCTCAAGCCAGCTTCTTCAAATGTGCGTGGTCCTCCCCTCCTGTTGTCCTAAGGCAATCATTCCAGCCACCCTAGTTCAGAGTAGCTGACTTTCAAAGGCATCCTGAACACCACATTGTCAGACAGATCCGATCCGTTCTTTAGCCTTCCTCATCGTTTTCTAGTTTTGTTTTTTTTAAAAGTTGTTCAGGCCCAGAATATTAGAATTGTATTTGCTCTCTTACTCTCTAGCATATATTTGTGTATAACCAACCCCCATACACACACACACACACACACACACACACACACACACACACACACACACACACGCTTGAAATCTAGGTTATCAGTAAATTTTATCCTGAAGCTAAATTTTTATTACTACTGACTGTGTGTCAGAGATTTTATTTTTCTTTAAAGTTAAGATTTTGGATCTAAAAACCAAATTTTAAGGCTTTGGTGCCTATTCAGAAAGGTGCCAGCATTTCATTTGCAGTGTATTTAGTTTCGTTACTAGCCTACTCAATATATTGGATGAGATGGTGGAAGTCTGTTCAAAGATGATTTACTCAGTCCTTGGTAACACTTCCTATAAACCGCATGTCTTTATACAGGCTACTAGCCTAGTATACAGTAGGAAGTTAATGTGATTTGGCTGAAATAATGAAGGGGCTCTAGTTCAGTCTGGTGGGATCTTTTAGTGTGCAAATAAAGGATGTATTTCTCCCCCCCCCCACACACACCTTTCCTGAGAGGAGCTGATGATCACTAGCTGGGTCTTTGTGAATTTTTTTTTATTTAAATTTATTTATTTTTCTCCAAGTGGTAGAAATAGATTATCCCTTTGAAGACACACATTTAAGAATGGCCAGTACTGGTTTTGGTGGTCCTTGTCTCTGCCTAAGATGTTTCTCAATAGAAATGGGATTAAACACCAGCATCTTTGTAGCCAGTGGTTTCTGTCCATTGATTGTCTGTTAAACAAAGCCCTGGCAGAAACTGCAAAGACGAAACATAGTTAATATGTGAAACTTTGTCAGTACTTTCTGTGATAACTCATTTTCCCCCTGTTTTCATTAGACCTTTCTGTTCCTGGAGAGCATTATGTGGGAGGCTTCTGCTGCAACATGTGATGTGCACCGCCTTGGGCCAGCACTCCCTCAATTGGGACACTTGGGCCCAGAGGCAGGGCACCCATTTTATTCTTCCATTTCTTGCTTGGACAGCATCTGAAATCTGTGTGAACCAGTTAGGGTTCTATTCAGTTCTATATCTTCTTACTCAGCAAGAAGTCCCAAAACCCATGGAGAATGGCTTTGCCTGATTTGTGTGCTGTGTGCAGCCTACCCCTTCCCTACAGATCATTGACATGTGTGGGAGAGGGATGTGTCCAAAGTGAAGCTCCTTTGGGTGTTATGTTAGCACCCATTAGCCTGCAATCGTTAGGCATTGTTAACTGGATAGGGTTTGTCCCTGAGGTGTGGTGCACTCCAGTGAGAAACATATAGCTGGTGTGCCTGGCCTACTCTTGTTTGGTCTGCTGTCTCTCTGGACTTTTAACACCTATTCATTTTAAAGTTTGTCTTCCTCCTTCCCTACCCATTGATACCAAACTTTCTCCCATTATATGTAGTAGTAATTAGTAGTAGTAGTGGTAGTGGTGGTGGTAGAGGTGGTGGTGGAGGTGGTGGTGGAGGTGGTGGTGTAGCAGTAGTAGTAGTAGGTGTGTGTGTGTGTGTGTGTGTGTGTGTGTGTGTGTGTGTGTGTGTGTGTGTGTCTGTATGTGACTGTTCAGTCCAGAAGTCAATGTCAGTTGTCCTTCTCAATCCTCATCTACCTTATTTTTAAGACAGTGTTTCACATTGAACCTAAAGCTTGCCAATTTGACTTCACTTGCTAGGTTGCATGCCCAGAATGCTCTTGTTTATGCCTGGCTTTTTTTTTTTTTTTTAAATGTGTGTTCTGGGGGCTCAAACATAGTTTGCAAGGCTCAGATGTAGTATTTTAAATATCTTCCTGTTGTATCCCTTAGATGTAGAGCCAGAGAGAATCCAGTGCTCAACTGCTTGCATTGTGTCTGTTTAGTGTGTGTGTGTGTGTGTGTGTGTGTGTGTGTGTGTGTGTGTGTGGTATTTTTGAATACTTGAAGATCTGAGTACAGTTTGCAGGAGTATGATCCCTCCTTCCGCCATGTTGGTTTACTGGGCCAAACAATTGTGTCTTGTTTATACCAGTTGGTGTTCACTAGTCCCAGCACTGCTGTTTCTTGGCTGTGCTTTTTGCCTGTTTGTACCTCAGTTTTCCCACCTGCAAATTGGTGCTACTCATAGACTCTGGTCCTTGTTCATTCCTCATTTGACCTTTTTCCTTTGGCTGAACAAAGTCCTCTGGAATAAGATATTCTCTGTGTATGAAGTTTAGGAACTCTGTATTTTTGTGTGAAGCCTCCTGCTATGGGACTTTTCACTCTTTGTTGCCCCTGTCTCTTGTACTCAATTAGCTCTGCAGGAGTTGATATTCCTTATTATTCAGACTGAAGGCCTCCTGAGGTCTTTACTGTCTCCCCTTCCCCTATTCCCACCTACAATGCACTGAACATGGCTTCTGCCTGGGGCTGGGAAGCCCCCTCATGGTGGAAATGGATTCTTAGCATCCGTGTCAGCACCTTTGTGTCAAAGTAGGTGCCTAGGAAACTGTTGAGGGGTTTGGCTTGGCCTCACATTTTGTAATCTGGATATTTAAGAGCCTGAGGGCAGAGGGAGGAGCACCTGGGCTCTCTAGGCCCCAGGAACCTCCTGAAGTTTGGAGCCAGGAATGTGTTGGGCTACTCAAACAGATGATTTGTTTCTTTCCTTCCCCTAGGCTCCCAAAGAAAGTGTAAGCTAGCTCAAGATTGGTAGGGTACACTTTCGTGGAAACACTAACTGATTAAGTTTTAGACCTTTTCTTTTTCTCAGTAACCTAAAGCTAAAATAGGAAACCTTAGACATAGGAAAAGTGAGCAGATTGTCTATGCTGATCAGGCTGGAGTGGGAGCCTGCTGTCTGTGCAGGAGATGTGGTCCTGCCCCTCTGGGCATCAGTTGGCACATGTGCATGTCTTCCTGTAATTTTCTAAGTGAGAAGAAAGAGATGGGGAGAGAGGGAGGTGTAGAGAGCCACCACGCCTTAAAGTGGCACTGGCTTCCGCCTTACACCTTCCTGCTGATGAAGGCTCTCTGGCGTAAACAAGCCCTTAATTGGTTAAGTCTGTTCAGCCTGTCTGCTTCTGCATTAGAGTAGCCTATCTGCAGGGTCCACGTGGCTCATTGGGGTTGGTTAGCTTAAGGGTATTTAAGCCTGTGCAGGGGTCCCCCGGCACTCTCGAGGGCCAGAAGCAACATGTTTCAAGGATCCTGATTAAAACTGCATGAAGAAGATCTACCCGGAGTCGAGTCGTCCTTGCTGGCGAGGGTCAGGCGCGTACAGGGAGGCAGACAAAAGACCAACAGAAACAACATGTTCACATGTGTTGTTCCCATGAAGGATTTTGTGTATCCAAACAATGTGTTAGGACCTATGGGGATTGTGGAGAGGTATTCTCTGCACCTCTGCTTGGAACATCCTCCTTTTTATGTCTTGATGAGTCTTGGAGGATGTCTTTGAGTAGGCATCACCAGATGTGGGCCACAAGTAATGGTGTTGAATAACTAATCAGATTGAGGAAGACGAATGGGCTGACCCCTTTTTTTGTCACTGTCCTCCTTTTGTGGCCATCTTCCTCCACAATCGTGTGACTTATACTCTTG
Organism: Cricetiscus sungorus; assembly: GCA_030556225.1. Lineage (NCBI taxonomy): Eukaryota > Metazoa > Chordata > Mammalia > Rodentia > Cricetidae > Cricetiscus > Cricetiscus sungorus. Next base: position 5,498,769 of record JANBXA010000729.1, on the reverse strand, counting down.
TTGACAAAATCAGTCAGTCTAAATAATGGGTGCAGACCTGAAGAGTGCCATCCAACCTATGATACATAATCCTATAGACTCTAGCTTAATCTTCGGCTTTGTTAAGTGATTTTAAGGAGTATTCTTACTGTCCCTGAGCTTTTGTTTTCTTCTTGTATTGCTTTGTTTTCTCACAAAGTGAGAATAATAGGCAACTTGTGTTAAACATTTAAGGATATAAGAAATGCAGAGGGGCTTGTAGCTATACATTAAATTATACAAGTTGAAGCACACACACATATTCTCATAACAATTTATGGGTTTAGACATATACTTCCTATATATGTTTTTATAATTCATAGTCACCTATTTTTATAAGGGAATTTCCCATTGCTTCTGTTTATTAAAATGAAACAGGATTGCAGGGGTAGACTTCATTTACTTAATTCCCAGGACAAAGCTAGGTGTGGGATGCAGGCATTGTAGGCAGGCTGGTTCAGTGGATCCACTTTCTTCATGCTGACCACTGTCATCACTAGCACATGATGACAGGACACTCAGCTGATTGAAGATCACACTTGTGGTACAGTTTGATCACAAGGTCTCTTTCACAGGGTGCTGCTGTCAGGTACCAGGCTGCATGTACCCTGATCAGGTGAGAACTGTACCTCACTTCACAGACAGACCTCCTGTCAGCATGGGGTCAGAGGCTATGCTGCATACATATCTATAGCACACTGCTTTGTATCCTCTTTTCACCCTCCTGGCAAGCCTGTTCCTGTCTCCATGGCCTGCAGACAAGGAAATGCACTCTTAGAGTTCAATGTCTGCCATGAGCCCTGTGCAGTGACTGCCAGGCCTTGAACCCTAGCAGCCAGACGCCATGCCCTGACTGTCACCCTCTGTAGAGCCTAGGGAGAGGTTGATGAACACAGTCTATCAAAAGGAACTGTGATCTGGGGAAATGAAAGAAGAGGTCTGTGAGCACATGGATGCTCTTTTGTTAGTGAAATTCATTTTAGTTGTTTTCTGTATGTCAGTGAAGAGGCACTGTGAACTCCTAGTTTCTCCAGCAAAGGCTGATTTATGGGGATTTTCTCAGATCTACCAGCAGGGTAACAACGTGAAGTCTTGAATGCTTTCAGGGGAGGACATGAATAAACAGGCATTTGAGGTAAAGCCGGCCAAGTCTGTGGGACTGTAGAAAGGTGAATTAATTCAGTTGAAAAGGCTTGGACAAGAAGTACACACATCTCTTGACCCAGTTAAATGATAGTTGGGAAATCTGAATTTATAGTCAGTTCCCTATTTCATGTAGATGAAAATTGTTAGAAGAAATTTTACATATAAACAGGTAAAAGCCATGCTTACCTCATTTTTGAGTTGGATTAAGTTGCCACTTGACATTTTTGAATGGTTATAATGGTTATATTTTGTATTTTATCCTGTTCTTGTTTTGTATGTATTTATGTCTTTTATCCCATAGAGTACAAGAAACAATGCTACAGTGAATTTTTAAAAAGACAAACACCAGCAAGTGTCTGCTTTCTGTGGCCTGTTTGGTCCTTTGGAATAAAACTAGGATATTTTTACATATTTAACAGTGGGTCAAGATTTCTGTCATCTTCCAAGCACTCAGAAATAAAAGCTTGGTGCAGAAGGTCAGATACGGCTTGACAAAAAAGTCCAGGTTCAAGAACCAAGATAGACAACTGTGGTTCTTTGGTTGTGGAATTGTCTTTCTGTCTCTCTTCCTTGTCACCTGTGTCACTTACCCCATGGAGTGACAGGATTCTCTGAGGGCCAGTGGTTGCATTGTTGTTGATCATGCTCCTAAAATTTTCCGAAATTGTTTTTGGCTTGGGGGAATGCCTTACCTGCCCTTGTTCTCAGAGTCTTCTGCAGGTCTGTTTGGGATGTAAGTCTGTGGAGATACAAGTCTAAGATGCAAGTCTAAGAAAATGGAAGGAGCTGGGAAACCCAGAAACAGGCTTCTGAGCAGAACAAATGAGCAACTTTCACAGAAAGGGAAGTAGATCAGGCTCTGTCAACCCCTCCAAACTCCCTGGAGGATACCACCCACTCAGCACAGGTGGAAAGATTCCTTTGGCATTGTGGGGATCTATCCAGAAGATCTACTGAAAGCTGCTGCCAATACAGAGTGAGGAAAGTGTGTTTGAGTGTCATCATCTGTGGCTTTTCAGTTTAGAATCATTTATTTCCACATTTGTTGCTGACAGCAAGGTTGAGCCAGCCTGGTTCTCATGGACGTTCCAACTCTCAATATCAGCCAGGCATTGGGTATGCTATGAATGCTTTCCATGCCTCTTCCCCAGGGAGGATGAGACACAAGAGAGTTGCCAGTTTGACCTGCAAGGAAGAGAGGACCAAGTGGGCTTAACAGCATTCCTAAGCTCAGGACACAGCTGTTCTAGGCAAAGTTGCTGCCCTCTCATTCCAGGGCTCTTGCCTAAATGTCTGTCTTCTCACAGTAGAGCTATTTAGTCAATATCTTTCATGTCTTGGGGCCTCAGCTTCCACAACCATACAAGGTGGCACAGTGGTTAGAGTTCATAAGGCTTCTGTGAGAATGGCAGGAGATAGGCTTGGAGACAAGACTCTGACAGTTACTGCATTAAATGGAAGTATTACTACTAAGTGTTCATTCTACTCAAAGAAAACTCTCAGGCCTGCTTTTAACTGCCTCGCCCCACTCTCAGACAACAGTTTGGGAAGCCCCTGTCAAGGACTAGGTTAGGATGATGGAGAAGTGTTTGCCCTGGGCATTGTCTTTAGTTTGCTTCCCATTCCTGTGATAAACATCATGACCACAAGGCAACATGGGGAGGAAAGAGTGTACTTGGCTTACATGTCCAAATGACAGTCCCTTATGGAGGGAAGTCAGGACAAGAACTCAAGCAAGGGCAGAGGCCTGAGCCTTGGAGGAAAGCTGCTTACTCTCCAGGGCTTTCTCAGCTTGGTTTCTTATACAACCTAGGGCCACCTCCCCAGAGATGGCACTGCCAACCGTGGGCTTTGCATTCCCACATCAATTATTAATCAAGAAATACCTCAGTAGACATGCCCTCAGGCTAATCTAATGTAAACATTTCTATAATTGAAGTTCCCTCTTCCCCAGTGGCTCTAGTGGCAGTTGATAAAGGCTCACCAGCTTACCATCCGAGGCTCTACCAACGGCTCAGCCTGTTCCTTGGAGACCAGGAAGTGAGACACTAGAGGAGAATTGTATGTGGAATGATTTCTGAGACCAATTAATCTATTACAATGTTTATGCCTTCTCACTTCCTAATATGCTCTTTGATAGAAATGCCACTCCCCATTGTCTCTGGGGCACTCTGTGGTGACCATCCATACTGTTGCATCTCCTTCCCTGTGGGCTGTGGTGAGCCTGGCAGGACATGCAGGATCTCCTTTCTTGTTTAAAACCATGCTGGAGTTGTAGCCCAAAGGGGGGTTAAGTATGAATGGCAGATGTGAATTCTGCAGACATGCTCTCCCATTTTTGGAGGGCTGCTAACTTGCTCTTTTTCCCCTAGAGACACGAGGGGAAATCTTTTTTTTTTTTTTTTTTTTTTAATAAAAAAGATACCTTTTATCCCCAAAGCACCACTGAAATGCATAAAGAAATCCAGGAGAAGCAGACCATGTCTCAGTCCTGAGCTTTTCCTCCCTCATGTCTTTAGCCTCCATTATGGGTAGTGAATGCCCAAGGTTTTCTGCTGGTGCCTTAGTTTTGACCTAGAGTTTGTAAGAAGCTTTTGAGGCTTGGATGAGTTATCAGAAGCACCACAGCTCAGCTCCAGAGCCTGTGGTCTCCAGATGTTTCTTTTTCTTTCTTCACCTTTTCCTTGTCCTATCTAAGTATTGCTTATGGTTTTCTAATCCTCAATTTAGAAAAATCTGAAAACCGCTGAAGGACATTGAACAAGAAAAAACATATATGTGCAAGAATAAATTCTTACCATTTTGGATCTCATTTTAATTATTTTCTATACATGTGTGCACACCCTTATTTGACGACTGACAGAGAAATGGAAAGTTCTTTCAGATTCTCTCCTTCAATACTGACATTCATGGTCTCCCACCCACTTCCCTTCATAAAAAGGAAAGGTCTGGTAGAATCTTGAAGTTTTCACTATTTCATTTTACAGAAGGCAGAGTGGTCATTTAGGGACGACTATGGCGGATAATTACTTCTGTGGTAGAAAGGTCTACGAAATAACATCCCCACCCAGGCTTCTGAACAATCTTGAAAATGTCTCAGTTCATGAGGCTGTTGAGTCTTCTACTTATTAGAAGCTAAGGTGAGAAACAGCTCTACAGTTGGCACTACAGGTCCATTGCTGTGGGTACACAAGCAAGACACTGTACAGCTGTTTGCATTCTCTAAGGACACAGAGTGATGAATGTACAACTGGGCACTAAATCGTTTGGGTTGTTACTGAAGGGAGAAGCCACAGCTGAATTCTCTTAGGTTCTGTTTTGTCTGGGGGATTGGGTTGAACTGGGCGTCAGCTCACCAAGTAGCTAATTCCTTCTTTCCATCTGCCACAGGGGATTAAAGAGAAAGTATATACTCAAGCAAATGCTAGATTGTGGCTGTTGGTTACTGGCTGTAGCCATGTTGGCATCTCTTACGTACCACAATTCTTTGAAACCATCCACAGCTTTCTGTAAAAGTCAGTAAGTTCTCTGTAAGAACTTTCATACTTAATCTTGGAACAGCACTGAAAGAAAACCCCACATTTATTTCTAATTGAAGTCTTTTTACTAGAAATGCTGCATAATTGCTTTGAGAGAGAGAGAGAGAGAGAGAGAGAGAGAGAGAGAGAGAGAGAGAGAGAGAGAGAGAGAGAGAGAGAGGCAAACTTCCCCTCTGTATTCCATCTAGCTATGTAAGTGAAGATGACCTTGAACTTTGGATCCTCCTGCTTTTACCTCCTGAGTGCTGGGATTTCAGGCAAACTACACTTTGCTTACTTGCTTTATGTGGTGTTGAGGACTGAGCCAAGGGCTTCATAACATCCTAGGCAAGCATTCAACGAACCAAGCTACGCCCCCAGCCCTTTGTTTTGTCAATGTTAGTCACCTGTTGTTTGATAGTTGGGAATTTGAGCATCTGTATTATAACCTTTGTTTCAGTGAACATTAATGTTGCTAAGTCTTTGGACAGAATGTAATTATTCATCTGGGTATGTTCTTGCTGTGGAGGACTTGGTTATTACCCACATGTGTCCAAGAGGTCCTGGACATTGCTGTTCTATAAATTCAGTCTTAACCTTACTGCTCTGATATTAGTGCAAAAAAAAAAAAAAAAAGTAATGATGTTTCAGTTACACTGTTTATAATACTTATTTTCTTATTGCACATTTACTTTTGCTCTTCAGCTGATTGGCTCTGTGTGCCCCACAGCATTTGGGGGATTTTACTATGGAGTGGTATTTTGTTACATACATATCTGTATTGGGCTCTCTAAAACACAGTTGTAACCTGGCCGGCTAACAGAAGTCGATCATCTTGGCAGCTTGGTTATCTGATGCAGGAGGGTCATAAGTTTGAAGTTAGCTTGAGCTGTAGAGAGAGTTCAAGGCCAGACAGAGCAGTTTAGAGTTGAGTGTGTAGCTCAGCCTAGCAGACAGATGCTGGGTTTCTTCTCCAGCATCACATACGTGCACAACCCTGAATTTCATATTAAGGAAGGTGACATTGGAGAAGATAAGAGTCATATCTTTTATTAATGAACATGTGCCTGTGGAGCAGTACTGACAGTATTAATTAATCCGTTGCTTAACTGACTTGTTAGGAATGAAGCAGATTTGTGAAGCTCAACGAAGTTAAATAGGCGCCTGCCACTTGTACCTTGGAGCCCTCTTAATTCCCAGCTTGTAATAACATAGGTTCCTGATCATTGTGAATGTGTTGTTTTTGTTTTTTCCTGTTGACACTGCCCTTAAACTCTACCCACTCAATGCGCAGTAGCAGATGCTCACTCTCTTCCTGCATAGTGTTTCTTTTTGAGAACCTGCCACAAATTACGAGTCCATCCCACTGTTGATGGATATTTGTCGGCTTCTTCTTTTTTTCTTTGGTATGAAGGGTGCTGCCACAGATATCCTAGTCTTTAGTTCCTTTGGTACTGGGGATAGAGCTGACACTCTTCCATGGACCATGTGTGTTTTTTGGTCTTCTTTGCCTAACTTTTTGAGTAAAGAATAATAGGGACTTGGAATGAAATGTGTCTTGTTTTCTCTCTCCACTTTATTCTATTGTGAATGAGAGTAATGTTCTCCTAAGAAAGCACTGCATTCAGGCCAGGCCGTGTCATGGTGAAGACCTACTCTTACATCCTACTATCTTCTTTTTTACTAGCTCTTCTGATGTCCCCTAGAACACTGAGGTTGTCTTAGGAGGAAGGACTTGATTGACTTTCTGGCCTCATGAATTGCCTTTTTAGGTTACTAGTTTAATGAGAAGCACATCTTTGGAGTAAGAGGTTGAGTTTAGATAATATGCACACACGAGAGGAGTTTGGCAGAGGCACCAAATCTGCACAGTGCTCTGTGTGGCCCTTGGTAGATTAAATAAAAGGCATTAATTTTTTATAGCTGCCTTTTACCAGGTCCATGCCTCATTTTAGGTCTCCCCTCGCTCTAGATCCTTGAGCTGATGTACATTTTAAAGTTTTGCCTCCGCCTTTGGTCAACACAGTCCTCATCAGAGTTAAGGTTAAAAAAAGACGGGTACTAATAGTTAACAGAGCAAACCAAAACCAAGGCCTCCATGTCCCACGTAAAATTTCCATTTAAAGGAAGGCCAGGGAGGGCTACTGCATTTCACTCTGTGTGTACTTTTTTCGCTTAGTGTTTGTAATTTAGGAAGCCAGGATCTTTTTGCAGCCTTCAGGTCTGGCTGCATCTGTATATAAAGGTGGCCAGTGCCTCCCACATTGTGTCCAGAGTGAACGAGCGTCTGATGAGGAAAGGAGGCCAGTGTGTGCTGCTACATCTCCAATTCAAACTATGAATCCCTGTGTACTGCTTTCATGTGAATGAGCTGGACATTAATTTTCACATCAACTCCCATGAGTATTGAGCAGATAAAACATTGATGCTGGGAGAAAAGAGGTTTGCAGTATAGTAGCCCTTGTCCAGTTTTTCTTGATCTTTTTCTGTTATTCACTCCATCCCTATTGCTTTGATATACTTTAACATATCTGTCAGTAAATCCTATTAGCCTTAAGTTGGTGAATAGCATGGAATGTTCTTCTTGAATGGTAATCTGGAAGCCATTAGAGAAGGGCATAAAAAAATCAAAACTCAGAGCTGTAGCTCAGAGCCAGAGCACAAGGTCCTGGTTCCATCCCCAGCACTGTAAAACCAAAACCAATCCTGGCAAAATGCCAGCCTAGGGAACTTCTTTGGCCCTTACTCAGTTTGCTTCCCCTTCTATTTGGGGTTATATCCTTTCCCTTTGGTCATCAGCCCCTACCCTGCTGTCGGGCTCTACAAAAACACTGCAGCATCTTTATCTTGAAATTTCATTCCAGCCCCAGGGATGCCTGTTGCTGCTCATACTGTCTCCAGAAACTTCATCATCTTCTCTATGCATTCATTTTTTTTTTCATCTTTGTGTTGAATAGTGCCTGGGTGTGCTGTGTGTAAAAGACAGGTTCTATCCCCAGCTCCCACAGAACGTGTGTTCTAATGGTGGATATAGGTGTGCAGGCCAACAGCTCCTTAGGAAGTTGAATAATGGGGTGGGTTCAGCCAGCCATAGTGCCTGACCAGGCTCAGAGGATGGGCGAGAAGGCTTCTCTCTGAGCCCTGACACGAGTGAAGACACTTGAGCCTCATAAGACATTTGTGAGTATGGAAGGGACTCTGAAGCAGATTGTGAAGAATACTGCCTTCTAGTTTATTGTCACTTCAGTCTCAAGTATTCCATAAAGCATTTGCTTTTGTACTCGAAATTAAGATATATTATAGGTGATGTTTGGACTCTCAAAGCATCTGTGCCTCAGTGTGTTGGATTTTCCTCTGTGGTTTGAACTGTCTTTGCAAAATGAGGTTCTATCTTTTAGATGAGTCTCCCAGAATATTAATGCACTCAGTTTTCAGATCAATGGATTCATGTGTAAGGAGCCTTTTAAGTTCTTTTTTTTTTCCTGTGTTTTTAAGTAGAAGGAGGGAGTTCAAGGCTAGCAACTCATTGAGAGAAGACTGAGGCACACTCCAGGGTAGAAAGAGACCCCCCCAAAGACTGTGATTGACAATATCATAAATATATTATTTATGTATTTGACCTAAGCAGTTAAGTCAAGCTAATCCACTTTTTTTCTATTTTCTTATTTTTAAATGTTCTTATGGGAAATTGTCTTTGTATTTATTTGGGTTCCAGGGATAGGCATTTTTGATGAAAACATTTAAAGAAATAATCAAATAAAAATTCTTACAGCCCTGAAAATTCTGACACACCATTTTATCCCTTCGAATCTTCAGCTAGGAGCAGACAGTTCTCAGTGGTTAGGGAGATGGTTGTCAGGCTTGTGCCTTTTCTTCTCTGGAAGGCTACTGTAAAGCCATGAGTTTCCAGTAGACTTGGAATAGTTGTCAGAGGGTTTTAAAAGTCTGGTCTGTCATCCTTTCATTACTGCTTTCTCTTGCAGCCATGACAATGTTCCTAGAAAGACGGATTTCATCTGTAATGTAAACTTTTCTTAGATTGTTAAACAGATTTAAGCACTGGTCTGGGGAAGTTTTAAAACTCACCTATATAGGGCAGAGCACTTTTAGTGCGTGTTGTCCTGCTTATTTCAGTTAAATTGTAACTTACATTTTATGCATACCTTGTTCGTTCATTCCCAAATTTCAGGTTTTATCCATGTTAGGATTACTGAAGACATAAAAGGAATTTACAAAAATCCAGAAATGTATGCACGAAAGCCATTCAAGCTTACGTGATAGATAGGAGAGGACAGGCAAAGCAAAAATTGCTAAAATGGAGTGAGGGGAGAACAAAGTAGGAGCACACCAGGAAGCCATCAGATTGGCCAAAGAACAGTCCTTGGGAACATTGTAGACAACTCCTTGGTCCAAGTCAGGCCACACAGTGTCAAGGAGAGACCCAGGGTGAGGCAAGGGATGGTTTTGATTCATTTTGAGTCATTTATGAGACATCTGACAAGGAAGGTTGTGCTTTGACTAATTACAGGAGATCACCTTGGCAGAATCAGGGTTTGGGTAGAAAGTCTGTAATTTGAAAATACAGTTTTTACTTAACTAGAAAACACAGCTCTGTGGTATGTGTAGTAACAAAGATTATGTTGCAGATGGAAGAGAATCCTCCCCCTTGCCCTAGACGCCTCCTCCCAGGATGGAAATTAAAAGGGAAGGAAATCAGAAGGAGAGCCTGGGAAGGCAGCCTCCCTCTGACCATGCCAGGCCTGGGTTGTCATAACTGCCAACTTTCTGCTGAATTGACCCAGAGTTAGATGCTGTCATTTTGTAGGGAGGGGCTGTGACATTTTGTCTGGACTGTATTTCACATCACAGAGTAGACCAGAGGGACACAATAGAATTAACAGAATTGTCAGGTGCAATAAAATCATGTGGATTATGTGTTTCAGTTGCTGTTTTTGCCAACTCTTCTTGAGAACTCTGGTAGAACTGGACCAGACGTGGAGATTCAGATGGAAGAATTCTTATTTGAATGGCTTGGCAGCAGCACTGTGTGAAATTATCTATTATTATTCCCCTGAACTTAAAACCTTTCTGCCAAGAAATGCAAGTTTCCATTTGTGTCAACAAGATGTGAATTAAGGATTAAAGAAAAATGAAAGGAAATACAGATGTTTTCAACTTAACCCAAAGGTGCTATGCTGCAGAGTCTCAGTTGTTTATATTGCTAATGCTGTTCAGGGCCCTGAATTATATAGGGTAGGAGTTAGGCTGAGATTGGCCAATTCCTCCAGAATTCAAACTTGACATTTTCCCACATCAAGTCTTGTCAGTGCCTCCTCTCAAATCTATATCTATATTTGATAACCTGAGCAGAGAAGTCTTCTCTTTCTGTCCTTCTGACAGTGGCCTTCCTGTCTTTTGTCTATGAATACCAGTCATGAGAACTTCAGGGTAGTGGCCATGCCTTAGAACAGTGGCTCTCAATCCTTTGGTCAGGACCCCTCAGGGTGTCAGATGAACCTTTCATAGGGGTGGCATATTAGATATCCTGCATATTAGACATTTACATTACGATTCATAGCAGTAGCAAAATTGTAGTTATGAGGTAGCAGCGAAAATAGTTTTATGGTTGGTGGTCATCACAGCATGAGGAACTGTACTAAGGGGTTGTAGCATTAGGAAGGTTGAGAAGCACTGTCTTAGAAGGTCAGGGTTTGTGCTGGGTGCTTGTGGAAGTCTTGGCATGGATGTGACCTCATGAGTTGATTGTGGAGAGTGGCCACCCTGGATAGTCTGTTGTGAAGATGTTGGTGAGGCCTCCCTAAAATACAGCGGCACGCGGCTTCACACAATGCAGAGGTCTTCTCTTGGAACTCTGGCTGCATTTGTGCTTTGTTTGGCCATGAGCTCCAGTTTGGTGGGAACAAGAAGTTTTAAAACTTTACTATCGTATGCACTTCTTTGTCTCCTGTTAACAAAGGTATATGCTGACCTAGATTATAAAATGGTCAGGTTTAGAGTCTTTGGAACCTGATTTGATCCTCAACACAGTTGCTTTGTGACTTTGGGAGAGTCCATTTGTCTGTCTGTTTCCTTCATATGAAGTGGGATGATAGTATCACAACCTCAAACTTCTAACTTGGAAACATTGTTAGAAGTTCTTCGGAAATGGTAATTGCTTCCTTTTTAAATGTTATTTCCCAGGTTTGTTTCATAGCTGAAGGATATTTTTAGCCTGTCCTGAGATGGGCACATTGGGGACAGCACATTTTCTGCAAAAGGACAGTCCTGTTGTTTGAATTTTAAATGTCTTCTAAAGGCATGGCTCCCAGGGTGGTGCTATTGGGAGACTGGGACTGACTGGGATGTCTTCAGAGCAATACTAAACAAGACTGTAGGATGCTAGACTTCTTTTCTCTTCCCTTTTTGCTTCCCAGCACAAGGTGAATAGTTTAGTTTTGTCAAATACCCTGCCATGATATTCTTCCTTGCTACGGGCTCTCAAGAATCGTACAAACTGAATCATAGATCAGAACCTCTAAACTTCAGATGGAATACCTGTTTCTTCAGGTATTAACAGTGGCAGAAATTACTCAGTAGCCTGAGTAATTCAGGCTACTGGTTCTCACTACCAAATTCTTCTGTTGTTAGTACAAAATCGTCCCTTGACAGTATGAAATGAAGAAAACTGGAGATGTTCCATCCCAACATGGGAACAATGGAATTTGAATTTCCTTTGTTTGTGCTGCAAGCATTTTATATTGCATTTCATTTCATTAAAACTGTAAAAGACAATCTTTGCTCACAAGCTTTATAGAAACAGGCCGTGGTTCTGCTTGTCAACAACCATCCTTAGAACTTACTTGTAATTTTTAGTAAAATTTATTGTCAAAGCTCATTGTAGAAAACCAAGTGGAGTGGAGTTTGACATTTTGCAACAGGAAGTTAGTAAACTAGGCATACATATAGTATATGTGGATTTTTGAACATGACCGCTACTATGTCAGGGAAGCAGATGAGAGGGGACAGTATTAGTCAGATGTCTCTGAAAGAATGGAACTGATAGAACGAATATGGGATTTACTATAGTGTCTTTCTAGCTGTGGTCCGGGTAGTCCAACAATGGCTGTCTCATGGTGGGAAGACCAAGAGTCCAGCAGTTGCTGTATATGAGACTGGATGACTCTGCAGTCTCAATCTGGTGCTGGAGTCCCAGGGAAGTCCTAGAGAGCTACTGGTCTTCAGTCTGCATTGGAATCCTAAAGATGTAGGTTCTAACACCAGTGAAGGACTGCCCCGGGATTAAGATAGATGAACTTGCCTGTCAGTGTGAGGACAAACAGACAAAAAGCAAAAGTTGCTTCTTGCTGCTCATTCATGTTGGCTGCTGCTCCAGATTTAAGGTGGGTCTTCTCATCTCAAATCCACTTCAGACTAACTAAATTCTTCCCAGTCAACCCAACTTTTTCAAGCATGCATCCCCAGCTTCTTCAGTTTTAGTTGAGTCCCCATGCAGTAATGTTGACGACCAAGATTAGCCACCTCAGGAATCAACTAGAATGATGGGTTCTTAGACTGTGTCATCTATTGGTCATAGAACAGAGTTCTTCTCTCCTGGTTGTTTGGTGAACACTTAGAAGAAGCCGAGAGAACTTGGGGTAGAATAGATGGGTAATTGGTCATTTTGTGGAATGAGAGGCAGTCACTCTGGCTTTTCTGAGGGTCAGCCTATCTCTAACTAGCACACTTCCACACTGCCCTTGTGCTGTCAGTGTTGTGGTACCTTGAATCCAAAAGTAGAAGCTTTTGTTTGCTGGTATATTTAACTCTCAGAAAACCTTATGGATTATAGGGCAGGTTTTATCATTTGCTTTTGTAGAGGAGACAACTGGCCATCTGCAGTATTTGAAGGTAATTGGGTCACTGAAGAAGTGCTGGAGGCAAGGCTTGGAGCTGGCTTTTCTAACCCTTTTATTGTGCCATGCTGCCTTATTATGCTTCATGGAACAACTTGATGTCATCAATACCCAAACATTTAAAAATAAATTGGAAAGGAAGTCGCATCCTGCTGTGGCTCCAGCCCTTGGCACTGATGTTTTTAAGTAGAGGTTTGTGTTAGGAGAATTTTGCTTTCAAAATACTGCATGTGCCTCCCATAAAAAGTTGAATGAAACAATTTTATTTTTGGTAAGTGGCCTGGGTATATTTATTATTTATTTATTTTACTCCCTTTAAACTCCAGGTCCCTTAGCTAAATGAAGCACTACGTACTTTTATTGCATATGCCATTGTTAAAAGAAATGGGAAAGATGCTTATTAGTTTTAATATCATGTGTGGAAACAGCTTTTAAGAAGCAGTTACAGTTCCTAGAAGTACATTTTAAGAAGTCACCTGGATTTGTATTTGATTGATTAAAGAGAAAACTCTCTTGACTTTGCTATGATTTGATAATTATTTTTGTTGGGGGTAGATGTCCTGTGCTTTACTGATTTGATGCACATTCCTGGGGTCTGGCAGTATGCTTTGAGGCCTTTCATTTGTTGGTAGATAATCCAGGCAGAGCTGCTTCTCAGTGCAAGTCTTTGCCCTTTCTCTATAAAGCATATGCTGCTATAACATTTGCTGTATACCCTTTCAATAAAACACACTTGGCTTTTACTGGTGCAGCTATTGTTAAGTTAAACAAAAACCAAATAATCAGGCTTCTTGCATCTAACCCTGGAATACAGTCTCCCAGAAGAGAGTGTTCAACATCTTGAAGATGGCTCAGTGGTTAAGATCATTAGCAGTGCTTCTGGAGGACCAGGATTTGATTCCCAGCACCCATATGACACCTTATAAAGGTCTACAACTCCAGACACAGGGGATATGAAAACCTTTTCTGGACTCCAGAGGTACCAGGTGCACAAGTGATGGACAGACAAAACACCCATATACATAAAAAAATAAACAACAAATTTTGGTGGAAGGAGCCCTTACACACTACTAGTAGGGGTGTACACTGATGTAGACACTATGTAGTGAGTATGGAAGTTCCTCAGAACCCCAAAACCTGTCATGCGATCTAGCTATAACACTCCAGGAATATTCTCAGGGATCCAAATCAACAGAGATAACACAATATCTACACTGTAGAAATTCTGTTGCTTCCATTTGTAGCAGGGGATTTTTCACAACAGCCAAGATATCAAATCAGCTTCAGTGACCATCAATAGATGAAAGATAAAGGAAATGTATGTACACACACACACACACACACACACACACACACACACACACACACACAATGGAGTTTCATTTATCTATGAAGAAGATGGCCCTCTGAGTTGGAGAAAAATCAGTGAAACTTGAGATGATTATGTAAGCAAACTAAGCCAGACACAGAAAACAAATACGTATTTTCTCTCTTAGTGGAGTATCCACACATAGAACATGACAGTAGAAGGGAGACTTTATTAGAGGAGAGAGAGGGGCAAGAGAGGATAATGGGGAAAATAAAGGAAACCATGCCACAGATATCAGTTTACAGAGGTTGGACTGGAATCCAGAGTCTACTCTCATACCCACGAGGCTATTGTAGCTCTGAACTTTTAAAGAATCTGTAGAAGACACTTGGATGCTCTAGAGTATAGTTATAATTTGCAGTACAGTAGAAAGTTCAGCTCAGCTGTTCACTTGCCTGAAGAATAATGTTCTAGTATGTTTTCTGTTGCTCTAACAGGTTTCTCAAAACTCGGTAATTCATAAAACATAAAGGGCTATTTAATCATGCTTCTAGAGACAGACCAGCCCAAGCATGCGTGGTTCTGGCATCTGCTTAGTTTCTGGAGGGCCTTTTTCTGGAGTTCTAAGGTGGAAGAAGGCTTCCAAGCTAGCTAGAGGAAGTTCTTATTTTTCTTCTGTTTTATATGGCAAAGCTACTCTCAAAAAACATGTCACCTTGGCCCAGTCACATCACATGCTTTGTAACTCAGAATCACCATCTTGAGAACCAAGTTTCCGTCAGACTGTAGGGGAATACATTCCTACTGCCAACAGCTTTGAGCAGGTTGGTTCACCTTGATTAAGCCTCACAGTGGTTATCAAGGGTGATGATGCTCCATACCTCTTGGGCCTGTGTGCTCCTCTGGAGCATGGTAAGTAAAGGTCTTTTGGCTTGGAGGGCAGACCATAGTGTTACCAATGCACACATTTTTTATTTGTTGCAGGGTTGACTTGGTAAAAGCTGAATTAATTACTTGCCAGGAGGTGGAACATTATACACAATTGGTATTTGTTTGGAATGTTTTTGTGTATGTATCTGAAATAATTGAAGTGGTCATATAACTTTAAATAAGTGAATTCATTGAAATATATGTAAAACCTTATACCAGTGACAGCTGTTATTAATATGTGTAAAAGTAGCTAACTATATATATTCACTGTGTCCAAGAAATTTAAGAGATGGAATAAATAGTTCTAAGCAAGGCTTCAGGACATAATTTTTCAATTTATGTATACTTAATTTGAAACTTTTGAGATTCATAGAATTGAAAATAAAAGTAAAAAGATATGCCCTTCTCTTATTCTAAAAATGAGTGGGAATTATAGAAACTTAAAGAAACAATCCATAGAAATATTTGCATGTTATGTCTGTACACAGCCTTTTTTAAAAAAAAATTAGAAGTTTAAGATATAAATAGGCATTTATACTCTCTTCTTCCTATCTTTCTTTATGTTAAATACGCTTTAGAAACACAGTAGCCTACTGGGTGAGTGGAATCTTGCCAGCTGGGTTTTCTTGGACAGCTATGCCTCACTTCTGTGTCTGTGTGACTGGATTGTCTTGTGAGGTGCTTTCAACTCCACCTACATAGATTACATGTAATGCATGCTTATCATATGCTAATGGGGCTCTAGAAAAACACTATACTTAATGCCCTAATAGTCTATCATCTCATAAGACAATAAACACCATTTTTAACTCGTTTTTTTTATTGTGACTAGCACTGTGGTGAGCTTTAAGAGTTGGCTACCTGGGCTTTGGGTTCTGCCGGTGCTCTTGTGTGTGGTCTGGGTAAGCAGCATGCTCTTTCTGATGTTGCTTTTCTCACTTGGATGATGAGGACTCTGGCAACATCTTCCTGTAGACTACACTGAAGAAGGAGGTGAGGTGCCTCCTACCTCCTTTAAGTAAATGTTTGCTGTCGTTAACTGGTGCATGGTTAATAGATTTTAGTTGGCAGCTGTCTGAGAAAGATGGGTAAGAAGAATGAGGGAAGTGGATTTGTTTGTGTTTTAGAAAAGCAAATGAATTTAATCTTCCCTTTGTTTCCCTAATCACTCTTGCTGTTAATTATTTATTTATTTTTCTTTTAAAATCCCCCTTATGCTTGAGATGTCATGTACCTCATGGATGTTTCTGGATCTCTGGGATAAAAATAAGAGGGAAATCTGGGCTTGTGTCCTGTTTCCCAGTCTCAGTTGTAGTGGGGATGAGTATGGTTTTGCTTTGACTCCTTGTCTGTGCTGCTCAGCTGGACTTTGCCTAAGGGAGGAAGGCTGCTGTGGTGGTAGCACATCCTATATTGCCTGCGACTCAGGAGTGTGTAGAGAGAGGTTAGGCTTCTGGCCCTTCTTTCTCTTATACACAATTCCTATGCCACTGCCTGGGAGTTTGTGGTAAACTAGGATCTGGCTTTTAAGACATTTTTCACCTCCATGTTCAATGCGGCTGCTCTATTCACAATAGCCAGAAAATGGAGTCAGTCCAGATGTTCATTAAGTGATGAATACATAATGAAATGTGGTATATATACACAGTGGAATTTTATGTGGCCTTTAAAAAATGAAATTTGTGAGAGAATGGAGGAAGCTGGAAAACGTTATATTAAGTGAGGTAACCTAGTTTTAGAAAGAAATATTGCATGTTTCCAACATTTAACTTTACTGTAGGTGTGGGTATGTGGAATTGTATGTAGAGCCCAGAAAAGAAGCCCGGGATGGTGGAAGAAAGAAGCTTTAAGGAGGGGATGAGGACGAATAGAACATATGTTATATGTGAGTGAAAGAGAGAATGCTAGGGATGGAAGACTGCCAGCAGGAAGAGGGCAGAGTGTGAGAAGGTTCAAGCCAAACTAAGACATGTAAAAATGCCCCAAAGAAACCAAAGCTCAAATAACTGGCAAGTGGTGTGTGTATTTGCATCTGAGATGCACTTTCCGTAGTCGAGGTCACACATGTAGCCATCACCAGAGGAGTGTGTTATCACAGTCATCTGAGCTAGGTTGTACCTGGCCTTTGTCCAGAAGCTGACTCAGCATAGGTTAAGTCCTACTTATTGTCCCTTAGGGTATCTTGGTGGCCTCCAGCTTATTTGAGTACAATAATGGTATTATTTTAATGTTTAAATTCAGTTTTCAGCAGGTCTGATTTTTGTAGCAGCATGTAAAAACTTACTAAAAATGCAATGCTACTGTATGCTCATGCTGTTTCATTACATAATTGAAAGACAAAAACATCCAATATAAACACCCCACATATTACATAAAAGCTTTCTTTATATAAGGCCATAGATTCCTGAACTGCTATGAATTTTAGTGCACCTAATGTTAACTTGCTGAAGATATACTTTGAGTCAAATAGAACAAAAACTATCACTAGCAGCATTTCTACTCCATGTGCAGAGAATATTGCAGTATTTACTATCTGAGGTTTTCAGGACTGCTCTCAGTGTGAACACTTAGTGCCAGTGTGTTCCCAAGAAGACATGTGTTTAGGTGACCGAGTTGGAACTATTCCTGCATGTGTATACATGTTAGGTTGTCAGGATGGCAAAAGTGACAGATACTTTTGTCTTGCTTTTATATATATATATATATCTATATATATATATCTATATATATATATATATCAATCAGTGTTCTCTTTGCTTGTATGCCTGCATAACAGAAGAGGGCATCAGATCCTATTATAGCTGGTTGTGACCCACATGTGGTTGCTGGATTGAACTCAGGACCTCTGGAAGAACAGCCAGTGCTCTTAACCACTGAGCCATCTTTCCAGCCCAACAGACATTATTTTTAAAAACGAATTTGTTGTATATAATTTTTCAGATGTCCTTTATGCGTGTCAATGTTTAAACGCAGTGTCTTTATACTTCTAAACTGGAAAATGTCATTGTTTAGTCAGATGGAATGACAGTAATGAAAGTCGGAGTTTAGTGGTTGGAAATACTGAGTGAACTGTCTAGTTTGTCTTTTCCCTGAAAGTGTCGTCAGTCTATAGTTGTATTAACAGAAGTGCCATGGGAAAAAATTATATAGAGGACAACCAAAATCAACACACCAGAACTTCAAAAACTGAGGAAGGGTGAATGAAATAAAGTACTTCCATGTAAATGAACCGATAATTTCCTTAGCTTCTTTTGACCATACAAAATATTACTTTCAGAAGTTTGGTCACCTTTATAATTATAATGAAAAGGCTCAGATGCAATACCAGAAGAGTGTGTGTTGGCAACTGACAAAGTATGTCTCAAAAACAACACATTAGGGTCTGGGGAGCAGGCTTAGCATTTAAGACTGCTTCCGTCTTCCAGATCAGTGGTTCTCAACCTTCCTGATGCCACAATCATTTAATACAATTGTTTGTGTCATGGTGACCTCCAACCATAAAATCATTTTGTAATTGTAATTTTACTGCTGTTATGAATTGTAATGTAAATATATAATACGGGGCTCCAAGGGTTGATAACCGCTTTTCCAAAGGATTTGAATTCCGTTCCCAGCATCCACATCAGGCACATTTGTCTGTTAAACCAGCTATGGGAATCCAGTGCCTTTGGCCTCCTCCAGCACTGACATTCATGTACACTGATTCCATACAGATACAGTCTTAAAGATGAAATTTTTTTAAAGTCTCATTTATTATGTATACAGTGTTCTGCCTGCATGTGTGTATGCCTGCAGGCCAAAAGAAGGCATCAAATCTCATTATAGATGGTTGTGAGCCACCATGTGGTAGCTGGGAATTGAACTCAGGACTTCTGGAGGAGCAGCCAGTGCTCTAAGCGATCTCTCCAGCCCTTAAAGACAAAATCTTAAAGAAAACAAAAACCCCAGCACTCGGGAGGCAGAGGCAGGACGATCTCTGTGAGTTCAAGGCCAGCCTGGTCTACAGAGCGAGTTCTAGGACAGACTCCAAAGTAATACAGAAAAACCCTGTCTTTGGGTGGGTGGGGTAAGAAAACAAAAACAACCAGAATTTATATTTTAAAAAATCCGAATATACCAAATATCTTTAATGTTTAAAATAAGTACTTACAGAGTTGAGGCTATTGGATTTTATATTTTGGCCAATCAATAGACTAGATAATAAACTTGTGGGCTTTAAATTCAGGAATTTAAACTAAATTTTGCCTTAGTTAGACCCTCTTTTAAAGAACAAATAAAAGGCCAGGCAGTAGTGGTGCATGCCTTTAATTCCAGCACTTGAGAAACAGAAGCAGGTGGATTTCAATGAGTTTGAGGCCATTGGGCCACAAAGCAAGTTCTAGGACAGCCAGGACTGTTACAAACCCTGTCATGAAAAACCATCCATCCATCCATCCATCCATCCATCCATCCATCCATCCATCCATCCCATCCATCCCTCCATTCATCCAAGCAAGCAGGCAAGCAAACAAGTTAATCTTGTGTTCATTTCGACAATTGAAAAAAGTAGTAATGATTCAGAAATGGGACTTTGTTGTTGCTAAATAGATGAGGTTACTTGTTGCCTGGAAGGAAAACCAGACACTGTGCTTAACTTTACGTGCTGTAGACAGCAGTGGCAGACTGGGTCCCCAGCCTGTGAGCAAGCTCCTTGCTGTTCTGCTATGTTGTTGCCTATGGATCTCATCCTGAAATCTTTAGGCTCAACTCTATATTTGCAAAGGAAGGGAGAAACTACAATTCTTTGCTTATAGAGGATTAGAACCAACTGAGTGAAATCCTCTGCTCTTTGTGGAACATTGCATAGAGACACAAATGCACTGTCAAGCAGGAGGGACAATTTTGGTTCTCCTAGGAGTTTATTGTAATGTTTTTGATGCTGCTTAGAACTCAACACTGTAGGCAGAGAATGACAACTAAGAGCAGGCTTATAGAAGTTTTGTGGTGTTTTAGAATTCTAATCTAAGGAAGGGTCTTCCTTGAAAATAAGAAAGCTCTCATCTTCCTCCAGGGGCCTTCAAGCGCAGTTTTAATCAATCATAGTTTGCTTTCCCAGGTCAACATGTGGCTTGACATGTGCTTTCTTTCCAGGACTTTGAAAGTTGGTTAGCATCATGGGATAAAAGTTCATCTGGATCTTAGTGCTCTTGCAATCAGCTTTCACGAGCATCTTCCCAAGGGCAGGGTTGTGTTTGTAAGCCTCTTAGGCTGGAAAGTTCAGACGTATGAGCAGTGGATACTCTGAAGGACAGGACACGACTCAGGGTATGCTTGAGGACTCAGTCAGGTTCATAATGCTATCTGCTCATCTTGGTCCTTATCTTTGGAAAGACAGATGGCTGCTTGTTTTGAGCCCACAATCAGACCTCTCTGCTGCAGTGGAGGTGCCAGTCATTCTAGGGTCCTGTTTTCGTTACCTAACTTCTCTGTCTGCCTTGCTATCCCAGGGGCCTCTTTGAAAGTTAGTTAGAGCTATGTAAACTAAGCAGTTAGGGACTGAGGTAGAATTTAGCTTTGGGTTGAACACAAACCTACTGTGTTTGCAGCAGACAGGTGGAGATCCAGTGCAGAGTTGGTTAATGTAGAGCATTAGAAATGTTCAAACAATGGGGATATGTGCCTGTGATGGAAGACACTTTCTTCTTTCTCTCCTTTCACCCTGAGACCTCCTGGTTGATGAAAGGAGGAAGAGAGAGCTACCCATCACCTTGAGGGGAAGGCTGTCACTTGAATTTCTCCAAAGCTTCCAATCCTGCTGTAGCCCTCTCCAGTTTGCCGGCCTGCCAGTGCGGTTTAAAGGTTGCAAACAAAGCAAGTGCTCCCTCTTGATCCATCTGGGCCCCTCCCTCTGTCATCCGTCATTGTCAATGGGAGATGTATGTGTAGCAGCACAAGGGCAATGTCTGACCTCAAGGGTATTGGCAATGTTCTTAGAGAAGGCATTGTTTGTTCAGCCTCTTTGGAAGCACAGCTCCAGGCGTTCCTGTGCCCCTGGCTAGGACCTGACTGCAGTCTGCTGGGAGAGAGGGAATATTCTGGTATTAAAACTACAGGAGCTATATTCCCCCTACCTAAAGTAAGCCTGTTCTACTTTTGAATACACCCAGCCTCTTCTTATTTTCATTTCTGCTATCTCTTTGGTCTAAGTCCTATGCAGGATTCTGAAAAGCAGAAGCAAGGACTTGAGTTCTATGGGTTTTATTCAAAGAACATTGACATGTAAATAATGAAAGAAGGGAAAGCTGATAAGATGCAACAAATGCATAGTCGGGGGGAAAAAAAGTGAAATACTGTTCCTTTCACATACAGGAAGGCCATTACCTGGGAGGGAAAAGTAAAGGACAGGAGGGTAGGACCTTCCCCCATTCCCAGTGCTTGGAATAACACATAGAAGCCACTGGCCACTGGGTCATGATGCCTTGAGGCCTGCAGGTTCCCTCAGCCATGGAGAAGATGGTGCATGTGTAGGCATGGCGTATTCCCCAATGCCCGAACATAAATTTGTCTGTTAATTCCCTCTCAGTGTTTCCTAGATGTGAACTGATGGTGACAAAATGTTAATGGAGAGTATCTGAGTTTTGTGAATTTCTCTGTAGGAAAACTTCTTTGTCCATAAATATTGGGTAATAGTTTTGGGTTGAGGTGTACATCCAAGTATTCCAAAATCATACCTACAAGTAGCTCCCACAGGACTGTATGGGCTCAGTGAGAAGTGGCTAGAATGAATTCCTTATCACTTACTGCCTGGGACCCCAGGTTTCCATCTGGACTCTGGGCCTCATACCTTCTCTCCTCCTACCATATGGGATAGAGAGTCAGGAGTGCTCAGATGAGAGAGATGACATGAATGATGGCAGAGAAGGGTTATTTATTTCCCTGAAGAAGGGGAGGTGCTTGCTAGCCAGAGATTGCAGTTATTCACATTCATGTTACTGAGCTGCAGCTTGTGTTTTAACTCATTCAAAGATAAGTCCATCATTTCAGCATCAAAAGTGGGGGCATCAGAGACTCAGACCTTGAACACAGTAGTGTTTTTTTTCTGGTGAAAATCCCATTTGGCCAGAAATCTGAGTACTCACTCTTTTCCCTCCTGCCCCTAACATTTTGGTGCCTTCTCTCCACCCCTCACCCGCCCATCTTTTTGGCTTACTGCAGCCCCAGTGCTCCTTTTTCTGGGAAAGCCTGATATTCTGACTTCAGTTTTATAATTTAATGATAGAGAGTTTCCTTAGTAAACCAAATTTAGAATCCTAGAATGCTTATCTTATATCCAGACCTTGAACATAAAAGACATTTTATACCCGCAATTGTTCATTTAATGAGCAATTGCAGAGTGCAGGCCGGTTAAGGGATTGAGCTATATGCACTATTATTGCAAGAAGTATTCCGAAATACCAGAAATAGGACGTAAGCTCTGATCAGGGAGACTGCGAGCACAATTACCTTCTTTTCAAATCCTTCTGTGACACTGCGGGAGGAAAAAGGACTTTGAAACTTGAAAGGAAAGAGCTTGCTTTCAACCTCAAAAGCTAGGAGGAAAGGGCTCTGAAATTTGCTCAGAATTCCCAATTCACCATTAGTCTGTTTCTTCCTTTAGCCTCAAGGCATTCTCCGCTTTTTGAAAAGATGTTAAGAAATTCAGTCACAATAGAGAGCCTAGTTTTGAACATGTTTCACTCGGTCCATTGAGGTCTGGGCTCCAGCCTTTGTGTGGGGTGAATTGAGCTGAGCGGCTAGCTGGTTGGAGAGAGGTGAATGAGGAGTCGCTGTGCAGTCGCAAATTGTGGCTAAGAAAAAAAAAGTTCACCCCTTCCTTTATTTTGTAATGTGCATTCCTGTGCAATCCTGCCAGTGGCAATATGTGGAGTCCAGACTGTCCCTAAGTCAATATGGAGTACTTGGTTTACAGCAACTCTTGTTAAGTTTGTCTTGTAATTGAAGCTGCTGTTGACCTTGCTTGGGGACCATTTGTAAAACCGTTTATTTAGCATAAACTGAAATAATAAACCCTCCTTCTCTGGGGCTGATTGTGATAGGGTGACATTAGTTTGATTTAATGATTACCCGCCTGACCCTTCTGCTGGAGAGGGAGTCTTGAATAGGGAGAGTTCACTTCCAAGCACTTGCAAAGAATACTAATGAGCTTGTTAAATTTAGCATGGCTCCAAACCACTTTTAATTCCTCTAATGGGAGCCGCACTGCCTGCAAGAGGGAGAGGGAGAGGCAAGACAGGCCAAGAGATGCTGAGAGTGTTCCTAGAGGGTCCGTCGGCACAGCTAGAGAAGCTCACCAAGAAGTTTATAGAAAGTAGCTAGCCCGAGCCCAGGGACTGAGTTGTAAGTATTATCTGTTTGCTCCCCCACCCCACCCCCATGGCTTTTATAGCTTGGGGGCAAGAGAGGAGTAATGGCATTAAAATGGGTTTTCAACAACAGAGCAAAATGGGTAGTAATGGGGAAAAGAGCAAGCAGGTGTCCTTTGAGCTCCCAAGCGGCCAGGAATGGAGGTATCCTACCTAAAGATGCCTAGTGGAGTTCTGCTTTTGCTTGGAAAGACTTGTGTGGAACGTGTCTTACATACCTGGTGAAAAGGGCCTTGTGTCCTGTGTTGCAGGAGTTTGTGGTCAGGTGTGCAGGAGTGTGTGTCTGCATCCTCTTTCACAGGGCTGGGGTGCTTCGTCCAGACCTTCCTGTGCCCTACACAGTGCTTGCAGCAAGGTAGCTCTGGCTCTTCTGGATTTCTGGCATTAAGTTCTGACTCCATGCTGGTTGTCTTTGGAGGGGTTTGGAAAATCTGGGGCAGTTTCTAAGACAGTGTTCTTTGAGCAGCTCTGTGTCTGGGCATGCATTCCATTCACATTCGTCCTCCGCCCGAGCCCAGATGACAGAAAGAAGGAGGTACAAAGTGGGATTGTGACAGTAGTATCTGAAATAATTTTTTTCTTGAAAGTTGTGAGAGAATTGTGTGTTTCACTTTGACCCCCAAGCTTGCAGCTTTTCAGCAGGGAAGCTCAAACAGTTGCTTGTATTTGGCTGTTAAAGTCCATTGGCAGATGCTCTTGGAGCCATGGGCTGTTTGCTTACATTTTTACTGCTGACTCCTGCTTGTTGCCATGGTGGACAGTATGTTTCTGTCAATAATTTGGCCTGGTGTAGCTTGTCTGCACTGACTCTCAAACTTTATTGAACAGCTCGCCTCAGCTGAATGAGATGAGACAGCTTTCGTCTTTTGGCACACAGACATGCTTGCTAGATTTATAAGAGCAGGCGGGAATATTGCTTGGGAGTTAGTTGTGCTCTCCTTGTATACATAATACTCTCAAGTCTCTTAGCTGTTTGTAGTCAGGAGTGTGTGTATTGTCAAGTTTTCATCTGAGTGCTCATCAAAAGCAATCAACACGGGAGATAAATTCATGAAGTATGTATCTTCTGGCATCTGGGGGCAGTGGGTTGTTGAGTAAAAAGGTCATAGCACCAACTGTGTAATAAAAGTTAAGGTTCCATGATGGAAGTTTCTATATTAAAAACATTCTTGCCTGCATTTAACTTTATGAAAAGAATGCCTTTATTTTTCCATTCTGTATTGACTATTTGAGCTTGTATAACCTTTCACACATGTTGGGATAGTTCTCATTAGCAAGGTCACTATGCTAAGAGGCACCTCATTTTTCTTTGCCTGTCTTCCTTCTCCCTGAAAGGACCTGACAGTGAGAAGTTGGTCAGCCAAACTGACTGTCCAGTTGTTGGTAAAGTTATATTTGCATGATCATTGTGGGAGGACATAACTACCACAGAACCTGAGTTGACCATAGGGATACATTTTTAAGGGGGAAACGTTAATTTCTTTTGTGAAAGTTAAGTTGAGGAACCCCCAATTTAAATCTGGAACAGATTACAAGGTCTTCCTTACTCGTTTTTCCCCCCCAGAGAATGCTAATTATGTGTCACAGACCCTTGGTAAAAAGGGGTCCCCCTCCCTGTTATACAGAATGTACCCCTCACTGTTCCAACTTAACTTTAGCTTGAAATTTTACATAGGGTGGGTTTTTTTTTTTGTTTTTTTTGCTTTTTAACAGCACAGGTGAGTGGAAACTATGACTTTGGGCCATTTGAAGGTTGTAGAACTTTTTTATAAAACTGTTATTTATTTTCAGTGTTTTTTGACACTTACATGCCTTTGCATAACCCTGAAGTCCTTTCTATAGCTTATAACCTCACTGCTATTGAATCTCCAAGGCCAACCAATGCCTGTGTGTATTAACAGTGAGAAGAAAAATGAAGGCTCTTTTTCTTTATTTTTGGTAGTTTGTGTTAAAATTACCAGCGGCATGATTTGAATTACTTTTGCAAAGATCACTCTTTTTTTGTGGGTCTTAGTTGTTACTTGATAGATTAAACTTGTGATTTACCCTTTAATTATGAGGTTTCAGGTGAGGATCTGCACAAAACAATACTAAAATAATACCTCACAGTTGCTTTGTAGTGGTCAGCAGATTCCCTGTAAAGACTCCAGCATATCTCATCATGTTTTGCAGGGCATTTGGGGTAAAAGAATTCATCGTTTATTTTCAGACTTTACACACAAATAAGCAGGAATACTGAAGTTGGTGTTGGCATCAGGTAAATAGTGGTTGTTATTCAGTTTGTAGTGATGCATAGTATCCACACCTCTGCTTTCCTCCAAAGTGAACAAAGAAAAGAACTATGGGAGTGTTAGAAGTCAGCAGTGTTCCTGGTTTGGGGACACTTAGGTAATTACATCTACTTATGGGTACTTTGAAGGGAAGTTTGCATATTTAGATGTGTTCAGACTGAGGTGTTCAGAAAAATGATAAATACTACAGAGTTTCAGTTTTTTTTATTAAGCATAAAGACTATGCAAGTTTCTGAGTTCACAGAAACAAAGCTGTCTGTATATTTAATCAGTGTCCAGACAGCCTTGTTTCTGTGAGCTTTTTCTGCCAGGACAACAACTGCTGGTTAAATACAGTTTGTTTGAGGTGTGAAGCTTACTTTGTGTGATTCTAACAGGCAAATGAATCTACCCGCCGTGGGTTCCGATAGCAAGTTTGAAGTTTATGCATGAGTTCTAGCATAGGTCATCCAGTCACATTCACAGAGGATGGTGATGGCGAGGTGGAAAGTTCCTCTAGTAGACCAAAGTGAGCCCAAGTGGTAGAGATCTGGAGATGAAACTGTGTGGGGGACTTCATCCTTCTGATTTTAGGTGCTTGAGTCACATCAGACCATGACT
The DNA here is from genome assembly GCA_030556225.1 of Cricetiscus sungorus. Taxonomy (NCBI): domain Eukaryota; kingdom Metazoa; phylum Chordata; class Mammalia; order Rodentia; family Cricetidae; genus Cricetiscus; species Cricetiscus sungorus. The sequence goes on along the minus strand of JANBXA010000729.1, from coordinate 5,472,642 downwards.
GGGAGCAGCATCCCTGGACTTCTGCCCCTTGCCTACATAGCCATGCTGTACCTAGACCTTCAGCCTCACTGAGTTTCCCTCTGGGTTCTCAGGTTTGATGTAAGGGCAGACACGTGATGTGTATCTTAGCAGGCTCTATATTGTTCCTGGTTGACACCTTTATCCTTGTCTCCTGGGGCTTTCAGTTTTATTTCTGACCTTGTTAAATCTCTTGGTGGGTTACAAATCTGAATTATAAAAAAAAAGTGAAACCCACAATATTTCTTGGATGCCTTTCTAATAGGTCATCTTCTGAGAAACTAAGGCCCAGCACTTCTAGAGCCACCCAAAGCCCCACTGGGCAGCTGGACTCTCAGTACTCTGAAAAACCCTTTTCCTTAGGCAGGCTGGACATCCATGACAGGAGGCTGGCATTCCTCCAGCCTCATGTGGGACATGCGAGTATTGTTGTGTTTGGAAGAGAAGCTCCATTGCATTGTCAGCCCCAAGTTAGTTTGCACCTCAGACTCACTTCCTGCTTTATTCTTTCATGTGTAACATGGGCCATCATTCATAGATAACTTTGTTTTATAAATATCTCACCACAGGTGTGTAGTTTACAAAGTAGCCATGAAGGACAAAGAGGCTTCTATTTAACACAGAGTCAGGTAGAACTATATTGATGACTTTTTTTTTTATTGCTCCTTAAAGTAGATTCTAAAGTCTTTCATTTTCCTTCTTTCTGTAGAGGATGAAAGTCCTGGACAGATCTATCACCGAGAGAGAAGAAACGCAATCACTATGCAGCCTCAGAGTGTGCAGGGGCTCAGCAAAATCAGTGAGGAGCCCTCAACATCTAGTGATGAGAGGGCCTCATTGATCAAGAAGGAGATCCATGGATCTCTACCACATCTGGCGGAGCCCTCACTCCCTTATCGTGGGACTGTGTTTGCCATGGACCCCCGGAATGGTTACATGGAGCCTCACTACCGTAAGTGCTTCTGGCTAATTAGTACTTGTCCTGGGAGATATGGGTGGGGAGCTGTGGATGGTGTGTGGGTGGGTGTGGTGTGTCTGCCTGCATGCACATGTTGCCTGCTGTATGGATTGTTGACTCTACCATTTATAAAAGTGTGTTTAATTTTACGTTTTTTTCCTACTTCTGTTTCTTATCAATTCATCTTAGAGAGTGACATTTTCTTATAGCCTAGGTGGTTTCAGGCTTTTCGGGGTATGGGGATTCAGGAAGATGGTTTGTTCAAAAATCCACAATGATATTTGCTGGGATTTGAACCAGATAGGTTCTGTCTGTGCAGACATGCTTTGAGAAAAATGGGTTGAGGGTAGAAAACTATTTAAGCAGGATATATTGAAAGCCTTTGATGGCAGTTCTTATGTTTCAGGATTTTTGCTATAATGGCTTTTACTATTGCCATGCTTAATGATTTGCTAAAACAAACTAATTTTATCCATTTAGCGTTAAATTTGTTACTTTGGAAGCCTATAGTGAGTCCTGCTCTCCTTACAGACCTGCACGAGACACTGGAAGTTACCTTTCTAGTCCTAACAGAATTAAAAAAATTGAACAGGACTATGAACCTAAGTATAGGGCGGTTCTTTTCAAAGGCAGACTATAAGGTAAATACATACGGGCCGAGTTTACTTCAGGCCTGTTTCTGGTTTAAGAATATAATTTGGCTCTGGAGTAATGAAAGTCATGTTGAGGTGGTGAAGCTGGAAGCTCCTGATTACAGATTTATCACCTTGCTGGAATATAGTTGCCATTTAACCTCATGGCTCCAATTCCAGATGATCCATTGAGCTCCAGAGAGGGAGACTGGTTTGTGTTTCCCTTTTCCCACATCATTCAGAAATTTTAGTGTTTTAAGGCAAAAGGTCATTAGCCAGATGACTGATTAGTGAGGACAGCTGATTAGAGCATGTTATTTTGCTCAAGAAAGTGCCCAGGATAAAAGCTAATTTCATCCCTTCATTAGTTAGCTGGAAGCAAAGGGGAACGCTCACTCATCAGATCAAAGCTTTAAGTCCCAGCAACTGCTCCCCCCACAGTATATTGTTGGAAAAAAATGGGAAGCAATACTTTTTAAGTGGAAAGGACTTTTTTTAGAAGAATCATGGAAAAATGATTGTTTCCCCATCAGCTTTTTAAAAAGTTAAGTACTTCTCTTGAAAAAAAAAATAATGCCCATTGGTTCCATTACTGAAAAGGTGTCTGTAGATGCAGAAATAAGGACCGAAGTGTTTGAACAACTTTATTTCCTTCCTCCTTAGGGCTTACTTCATTTTATTTTTTCCTGACTTTTACGAATGAAGACATAAAATAATGTTGGTATGATTTTTTTTCCTTTGATCATATTTTGAAGCCTCTTTCATTGTGTTTGTATTTGTGGTGTCTTAAATATCATTCATGCAGAAAAAATTGGGAATTCCTATATGTATATACTCCCAACCTGTACTTATACCTCCTCCAAGTCCAAGCTCTTTGCAGTGTTTTGTCTTTTTGTGTGAACACAAGCTTTTCCCATCACAGTGATGGTTTGTTTTGTTTTGTTTTTTTTTTTCCAGATGCCCACTAATTAGTGAGGTGTTTAATTAGTCCAGACAGAGGATGAACACTTCTTTCTGTTGGTGATGGTAGTGGAACCGTTAACTTTCTGTCCAGTTTGCAGCTTGTTCTTTGTTTTAACAGTTTCCCATTGAGTCGTCTCCCCATCATTTGAAGGGCTGGCTTTCTCTTCAGCAGGGACCCCTGTACTCTGTACTCGCTCAGTGACCCAGTTCTTGGCACACCAAAGTAGCATTAACAAACACTGTCTGGAGAGCTCACAGTAGGATGTATATGCATTTATTGTTTTTCTACTTTGAGGATTTTGTACTTATACATCCATTATTCTTGTGATTTCCTACTCTATTATATAAAATAACGTTGAAGGAATATTCTAGTCTGTGATCAGATCCATCATCTGCAGCCCCATGGCAAATGAATTCTGAGCTATTCACCAATTGTTTCCCTAACTTGGGAGCATGACATAGTAAAGAGCCAGTAGTCTTGAGAACCTCACAGATTTGGGTTCAAATTGTAGTGCTTTTGGCACTTACTAGCCCTATGACCTTGACCCAGTGTGTTGACTTTCTAGAATCATTTCCTTGTTCTCAAATATAGAAAAAGGAGCAATATTATTTGTTGATTTGAAATAATTAACGTCTCTAAGCCTGTATTAGATACTAAGAGTATGGATTTATTTTTCTAGAACCCTGTTTGGCTATTTAGTCATCTGTTTACATCTCAAGTGGTTTTTTAGGTATTTATGATCAGATCTGCATACCTGACATGGATTTGATTACCCAGGCACAGCTAATGATTAATATGAGCTAAAGGTAATAAATGTCCTAAGACTTTAAAAAATGAGTTTGAAAGAGGCATAAAATTTTATTTCATTTCTGTTTCTTGTGGGCAAAGCCTGTCTCCCCCCTGCAGTGGGATCCAAACCCAAGTGCGTTGTTGACTTTTGTAACTCATTGTTCAAGAACATCTCTGGACCCCTCATTCCTCTCTTCTGTGTTAGCCAGCTCTCTGAGACAGCTGGATACAAAGACTCCACCAGTTCAGTGTGGCTGCCTGTGAATACTCAGTAATTCCTTCAATTATTCGTGGTGGTTGGAAAATGTAGACTTTTCAAATGCCTAAATTTGTGCATGCATATATATACTAACTTTGTATTTCTGAAGTGTGGGTAGGTTTCCTGTAAGATCAGAAAAGGGAAGAAGAAAACAAAATAAAACATCTTTTTCCCTTCAGAGACATATGTAAAAATTTTATTGCATAAGATTTTATTATACTTGGGTACGCAGTGATGCATCTTCACAAATTGTAGTTAGGCAGAATTCAAAGTATTTTAGGTTTTGTGGGTTTGACTTTAAAAAGTCAAAAAGAAAAAGAAAAAACAAAACCCAGGGATAGCGGGCCGGCACTTCAAACATTCTCAACATGTGTTTGGAATAAAATCCACACACTGGGATGGGGTGGGGTGTTTTCTCATGAAGGGTAGCTGTGGATGGGCTGTATATCAGGGAAAAAAAAACAAAAGCACACAGGCTGCATGGCTCAGACATGATGTGGTGCTGACAACCTCCTGGCCACAGCATTGCTCACGTGTTATAATTTGGGATACTATGAGGGGGGCTACATTTAGGGACCTTCTGAATGCTAATGCTGGAGTCAGGCTAGAGACTCCATGTCTTGCCCAGAGATGGATCAGGAACGTTTTCCTCCTCTTGCTCCATCTGTAGTCAGATATTTCAAATCACCATTACCTGCTGCTTCCATTTACTGCCATTCCATACATTTATCGTTTTATAAACTGGGAAGGCAGGTGACATAATAGCTTAAGCATTCTCTGTACCCTGACTGACACTTAACTTCTATTCTCTTTCCTTCTAGAGGAAACATGTTTCACTGTGTTCCTTCTCACTGTGAAGAGTGTAGCTTTGTAGCTGTCCCTCTAGGGTTCTGTGTGTGAAGTTTGTTGGAGTCACTAAGCATGTCATAGAAGGTCTCAGTTTTCTTAAAGGGAGCAGAAAGATTTCTTCTTTTTCAAAAGTTCAAGTCTCCTTCATAGTTTTATAGTTGGGCACAGACTGCCCTCCTTGCCGCCCTGCTCCCGAGCAGTAATTCTTCATGGAAAATATGATGCGTTCTTGCATGCAAATGCTCTGATTGAAAACACACCACTGCTATTCTCCCTTATGTTCCCTAGCTCAAATGACAGAACTATTAGTTGCTAATTAGCAAAACCTGAGGAATTAGTTTAAAGAAAAGAAATGGAATTTTTAATTGGCTTGCATTTATTTTCTGTGGAAAGCTATTGTGCTGAGCCCACTTGTAGTCTTGTGCATAAAAAAAAAAAAGAAAGAAAAGAAAAAACACACATGCAAGTCTTTTTTTTCTTACCTGTCTATCTTTGTGTTAGCTGACTTTCCACATGCCTTAGAAATGTATCTTCTGACTGAGGGGGAAGAGGATATGTATTTTACATATTTAATAGGTGCACCTGCTCACATTTCTTCTGCTTTGCAATTGTCATCTTGAGACTGTAGGGACAAAAATGCCTACAAGGCACAAATGAACAGTTTGGTGTTGACCAAACTGCAGAGGTAATGACAGTTCCCTTAGCACACAGTTCCAGCTTTATCCACATTGTCTCTTTCTCTTTGGAGAACTGCTGATGAACCAGTCAGGAGGTTTCATTTCCCTTCTGAATGTTAGATGATTTAAGTAGAGCGAGTGATGCTGGGTTATTCCCTGGGGGCTATGCCGACTAGCTTGCTTCTTAGCTGTTAGTCTTGCGTTGGGGGGAGGAGGACTGAAGCTGTTAGAAAGTCTCTAAACCCTTGCATAACTTATTTGTGAGCTTAAGATACTTTGCTTTTCTTGTCTTTTCTCAGAAGTTCAATGTGATGATGTGGCCTCCATATAGCAACCCATAGTAGAAACAGTGAACCATTGCTATAGACTTTGACAGCTACATTCCACAGATTTCATAGCTACCATTCCACAGATTTCATAGCTACCTTGCAAGGTGACTAAACATTACAGAAGTGTGGATAATTCTAGCATTCTGGGTTTGAACTTCCTGATGAAGGTTGAGAGATGGTGAGTGAAAGTAGAAACCAGGTAACTGAGAAAAGTACATTAGCATTTGGAGAAAGGTTAGTTCTAGCTGTAGATTTTGAAAGCAAATTAACTAGAAGGCTGCACAGATGAGATAAAGAAGAGGAGACCATGTTTCTTGAGAAAAGAATTTAGCTGGTGGCAAGATGGCCAGCCCCTCCCATACCTCCCACTAGCATCTCCTTGCATCACTCAGAACTGGCTTCCTTTGGACCTTCACCCCTATGCTTCCTACCTTTGTGTTTCTATACATGTGGTTGCTTTACCTAGACCAATTAGATATGGTTCCTTTAAGTACCATCTTCCAAGATGCCTTCTCATCCTGGACGCTGAGGAGCAGTGTGAATCTCATGTTTAAACACATTGTTATTACTTCCTTTGGTTGTCGCTGTACCAAAGCCAGAGCCCTTTTGGAAGAGTGTGAGTAGGTTGAAGACTGCACTTGGCTTTTATATCCACTAGATTTCCCTGGGAAGGTTTGGGAGGAGGCCCCTATCCTACCATAGCTGAGTACTGTTAGATTGCTTGACCCTGGCCATATTAAAGATTAAAGTCCCACAGCCTGCTCAACAGAGGTTACTCTGTTGAAATCGCAAGAGATGTAATTGCTTCTGTTGTCATCTTGGAGTTAGTCATTATGTACCATCCAGCCCTCTCTGAGAGGTATAAAGTTGCTAGAGATGAATTGTGGCCCTTTGGAATAAGTTGACAGGTTAGTCACAGAAGGGATGTGAAAGCTTTTTTGATACTGTGGGGACTAGCACAGAGCTGCCTGTCTTAGTTGATGTGACAGTCATATAAGATGGGGCTGCTGGGTATTTCTCCTGAAGCTGGGGGAAATGTAGTGCTTGCTTGCCCTTTCCTTCAATAACCCCAGGAATTTACGATTTTGGTAATCATGTCCCTAGTGATCCTTGTCCAGCCAGTGTGGAGCTCATGTTAATGAGACCTCACGTCAAAGCTCAGCTCAGGGGCAAGGATAGTTTTCTAAGAGTGTCACATGATTTGTATTCCCTGCTTAATTTGGCACCCACCCCAATGGCACTTTCTTAGGTTCCTTCCGTCTTTGCGCATTTCCCCTCCTCCTGTTTTGCTTTCTTCTTTCTTAGGGTGAAGTGTGGAAACAGTGACCCGTTTCTAGCCAGCTTCTAACAGCTTCCTTTCCTGCTTCTAATGGAGGCAACATTATCCTTGGCCCTCCTCCTTTTTCTTGTATAATTAAAGAACGTTACCTTTGATGTCTCTTGAAAGCTATGTCTCCTATCCTGCTTTAGCTTTCTTGATCTTGCATCTATAAATCTGTGCTGTGTCCTCACACTTCTCCATGAAAGGGCTTGATTTTCTCTCTTTGTGCCTTTTCCCAGTTTGAATTGATACAGAGTAACCGATTTGGTCTTTTATTGCAAGTCCAGTGCCCTGATACAGTTTAGGCTTTTGTAGTGTTCTCTGAAAAGTATTCTACTTTGTCAGTTATTTAAGTTTTTAAATTTGGATCTCTGCTTTGGTTTCCAGTAAATAAATGGGTTGCTCACTTTTCTAGTGCCTTTCCTTCTTTCATGGGCCCAGATTTTCCATTGGCTTCCATTTCAGATTAATTTCTTAATCTTAGAACAAAGAAAAGAAAATAAAATCTTAAAATCTTATTGCTTAGACTGCTCAGCCTTTTGATTGTGTCAATCATTTGTTAACTGAGCATGTACTTATGGAATGGCCCACTTGCTACAAAACCCTGATTAAATGAGCAGTCAGTCACCTACTTCTGTGGTGTCTTGGTTTGAGGGCCAGGGAGACAATGTGGTTTTCTTTAGGAATATGCGAAAGAGAAAACCTTCCTTCATCCCTCAATACAGAAGGCTTTGTGAAGGAGGGAACAGTCATGAAAGTCTAAGGCAGACGGGTAGAAAGACAAATATTGGTCAAGGGGATGTTCCTGCTGGTCAGGAGGCCAAAGAAAGACTGATGCCTGGGGGAGGTAGGGAAACCTTTGTGGGCAGAGGGTGGATTGACAGTGGGAGAGACAGGGATAGAGAGATGCTGATGAGTCAGTGTCTTCAGGATCTGTTTTTTCTGCATCCAATCCAGGATGATCCTATAGACTTTGTGCATCGATGTAGAGAATTGACAAGCCTCTGGGTTGCAAACCAAGTCCTTCTCTGCTTCAGACTTGAATTTATCTGCATTTGTGGACTTGCCAAGTCCTCCACCCCACCCTGGGCATGCTGCTCACCACCACTTGGGCAACATTTTGTATTTTCATATGAAGACAACATAATGGCATTTCCCCCACTTGTTGTCCAGCTGTTATTCTTGTGTGTACTAAGTGACCCCAATAATCACAGTATCTTGAACCCAAATTACAAATCCCAAACATGAGAAACCACGTGGCTGCTTCTGTAAAGAACTAAGTATTCCGTATAAAGACCCACCCCCCCCACTTTTAACCTTCAAAATCTGATTTTCACAATGAGAAAACACAAACCATTGAATTCATTTTACTGGAAGCTCCTGAATCCCCACATGTCAGTCAAGCCAGAAAAAGTGTATGAAGGACCTTTGTTCAGCTGGAGATGGCGCCAGCAATAACAGGGAGATGAAGCTGGCAATCCAGTGGCCAAAATGTCAGGGAAAAGAACAAAGACTCACATTAGTGGAATGAGCCTTCAATCCTCCTGGCTTGAAATAATCTGATGGGAGATGCTGGAACCCTGGAGGAGGAGACACTGGCCTCTCTGTGGGGGTCTTGGACCTAATCAGCACACATTGTACTGGTCAATGGGAGCCCACTCTAGGGAGCGGGTGTTTACCATGTCCACTGGGGGGACCCAAATCTACATGCTGATTGTGCTCTTGCTTGAGCGGAATCAAAGGAGGAGCCGTTTCCTAGGTAATGTAAAGAGGAGCAGAGAAGTGTACATAGAGGTGCTGAGAAACAAACAGCCCCTCTTCTTTTGACTTGCCTTTTTCTTGGGCTCAGCCTGCTCTCAAATTGGGCAGGGTTTCAAGGCCCCTCTCCTTGTTCCTCTTTCCCCTTTGTAAGGAATACTTCCACCCCTGCCCCACCCCCTGCCTCATCCTCCAGTTCTCAGGGCCTAGAGGAGAGTTGCATAATATGGAGGTTTTCCTGTGGCCTTATTCCCTACCAGAGGGACCGTGACCTCTCCCAGCTTTACCCCTCCCCCTGAAATCCCTTCGCCATGAAGGCTTCCCTTCCAGGCCCTCCCATGGATCAGAACTTCTTTTGGTCTCTAGGCCTTTCCAAATATTCCTTTCTCCTTAGACTACTCCTCTAACCTCTTTGCCACAGGGTTGCTGTAATGTCATCTCTTCCAGGAGGCCTTCTGGACTATGTGGATGGACTGTTCCAACTCGAGCAGCTTACTTTTGTACACCCCCCCCCCCACACACACACACTCACACACTCGGATCTTGGAGGATGCCTTTTTATATTGCCCCCTTTGTCCTTGATATTTTGACTGAAGTATGTATCTATTCGATTGTTGTAAAACTTAGGACCTAGAGACAGAGTCAGTGAACAGTTGGAGACTCCTGGATACCTTTCTAGGACCCAGACCCTCTAGTTTACTACACTGATGTGACCCGTGTAAACAGCATACGTTACCTGACATTTTTCCTCATTTCAAAAACTCATATTTTTTTTTTTTGAGAGTCTGCTGTAACCAAGACAGTGTTTCAGATGGTTGGCAGTTGCCAAATCACGTCCTTGCTCTCAAAACTGGTGAGAGAAGACACATGCCAAATACCTCGCCAGAACCCTCAAGAAAGAGTAACAGATGGTGTCTTGAGGATTGTGCAACTGGAGATGTGCTGCAGTTGCTGCTGTTGAGGGTGGGAGGGGGTCACCTTGCTCAGGAACCAGAAGACAAAGGCTAAGATGAGAAGGGGCAAGTGTCCTGGCCATGGAGTGGGGTGGTCCGGGGGAAGGGAGGTTCGCTGGGACTTGATTTTATTTTAGGACTGTTAGTCTGGCAGGAGCGGTGGAATGTGGAGTACTTAGCAGGCCGATGCAACAGCCCATTTAGAAAGCTCCCTCCTTAGAAACTGTGCCTACAGACATGGGGGCCTCTCTTTTAAACATTTGATATCGCAGCCTCTGCCCTTGAACTTCTAAATTCATGCAATTTCATGAGATGTTGTCAAGACTTCCTTTTTGATAGGTGAGGATATCCAAGCCAAAGTGGGCTGAGGAAGTTGCCTATTTTCATAAGGTTGAGAAATGACTAAACTGAGGTTTGAGCCCAGTTTTACTTACAAACTGAAGTTCTTTTCTTGTGCTTCATAACTGACAAAATTTTAAATGATGGTCCAAACCAATGCAAGGGCCAGGTCTGATGATGGGTCAGGCTATGACTAGGGAAGGCTCAGAAGTTGTGTCTTGAGGCCCTAGTACTGGTGGTACTTTGTGTAAGATTGGGGATGAGAGTGCTTGGAATTGGGGAGGACACCCCCACTGGTGGCTCTGTGTGTTACTCAGTCCCATCTCAGTGCTTGGTTGGCTGGTTCTGGTCACCTCTCACCCCCATCCAAAGATTTTAACTTTTTAAAATAATGTGTTTGTGTGTGTGAGTTTGTGAATGGCCCGTAGAAGCCAGAGAGAAAAATAGATTCCCTGGAACTGGACTTGCAGCCCATGCTACTGGGAACTAAACTCAGGTCCCCTACAGGAAGAGAATAGGCTCTCTACAACGAACTCATTTTTACCATTGTGTTCAACTGGTTCTAATGTGATCATGAGAAATTTCTAGTTAATACTTTCTCAAAGAAAGTGAAGTTACACATAACTTAATTGTAGGAAGGCTCTCGGTCCTCTCTCTGCTCCTGTTTAGGGAGGCCACTGTGTGGAATCTGTACTTGTGCCAGTTGCTGGCCTGAGGTCCTTACTATACAGAGTTTAGTTTGGATAGTATCACATTTTACCTTGAAGAAACAGAGTCACCCAGATCTTGTGCACGTTTGAACCTGAGCTGCAGGCCTGGGGTTTGGGGGGAGGGACGGAGGTCCCGGGTGCATGAGTTTTCTACTTTGTCCACCCACCCAGTTGTGTCTTCTACCCTCTGTTCTCTTGATGGCACAGAAGCACTTAGAGCACAGGCCCTCTCTTTGGATCAAGGACCCCTACTTAATTATTTGAACTCTCATTTCTAAAGAACAGGAATTGATGTACTAGAAACTTTGCTGTATCAACAGATGGCACGAAATCTGGTGCTCACACTACCTGTTCTGTACCCAGAGCCACCAGCAACACAGAGATCACGGTGTGATGTCCAGTATGTCCTTCTCCATGCCTTTGCACCGGGGCAGCAACCTCTCCTCACATCCACAGGAGAGGAAGTGTCAGGGAACATGTATCAACTTTAGGCTAAATACTTGGGCTTTTATTTGAAGAGTACAAAGTATTAAGATGGACAGTTCTTTGTTTCTTGACTTTGGCATAATCTGAAAGGCTCGTAAGTGTGACTGAGGGATCAGAGGGACAATTTATGAGAAAACATGAACAATATAGATGACCAAGCAAGTGTAGGCTAGAGCCAGGCTTGGGCATGGCAACTTTCAACCAGTCATTGGAGAAACGGTTACCAAAGAGGGACAAGATTGACATCAAGACACTGGTAGGGAATCTGAGGAAGCCTCTGGAACCTTCTGCTTATCCAGGAACCTGTAGCTAGGACTGATGTTTGGATTAAAGGCATTTGTGAGGCATTCGTCCCCACCTGTCTAAAGCTGCATTCCAAGAGACTTCCTTGAGCTAGATCTGTATAAATCCACATACGTGTCATAACAACACTCCTGTGTCTGGAAAGTAAGACAAGCGAACGTCGAGACTTTTCAGAGTGACTGTGATTTCCCCAGAGAAACCTTTAACTAGAGAAGTCTAAAGATTATGGAAAATGATTACTAATGATGCCTTTAGAGAAGGCAGAGGGATGGCTTAGATATTTTGCCCCTCCCCATTAATTGGTCTGTACTCATGGTAAAATTAAAAAAAAAAAAAAGAGTATGGCCCTAGCTCTTGATTTTATTTTTTGCTGGAGAGAAAGTATGAAACAACACATGAAAACAATTAAGTCACATATCGACAAGTTTGAATTGGTGAGATGAAAGGCAGGGCCCTGGTCTGGTGAGGGTGATTTCTGATTCCAAGGGTTTTTTTTTTTTTTACAATAAAGCTTTGGCTCCATGGCAAAATTAAATCCAGTATGAAATTTCCCCTAATTAACATTTTCCTTCTTCCCTCCAAATATCAAATTTATGGACTCTAAGAAATTTGCGTAACAGACATGCCGGTGCTGGCTCTTTCTGCTTGATCAGTTCCAGCTGTTACTAACTTTTGTGTCAGACTATCATTAATTTACAAGGAGTTCTGAATGCAATCTGAAATGTTCCCCTGAAATCTAGACATTTGAGGGCAGATTTCACTTGAGTCCGTCTTGATACTTGATGATATTTTAGCACACAGGTTCATTGCTTCTTAGTAACCCCATCTAGGGGCTTACTGTTAAGAGCAGTTTTCCCACCAGCCTGGACCCACAGCCATGTCAGCCCCAAATAACACACAGAGACTCTGTATTAGATACAAAGCTGTTGGCCAGTCACTAGTATTTCTTATTGGCTAGCTGTCTTAAATATTAACCCATTTCTATTAATCTAAGTATTTCCATGTGTCTTATCTTACCAGAGAGAGGATCCTGACCTTTTTCTCTGAAGTCTCAACATTTGACTCTCCTCTACTACATTTCCCAGAATCCTCCTTGTCTCCTTGTCCCACCTATCTTGCCTTCCTGTTTGTCAACAGTGCTTTATTCATTAACCAAGAGAAACATATTTACAGAATGACATCTCCCATCATACTCTGATGACATTAGTCTTTCTGCTCCTTATCTCATTAGTTAAACCTGCACATCCTTTGGATGCCTGGTTGGCACATAGTACCTTCACCTAAAATCCAGTCAGGACTGAAGTGGTTGGTTTTCTGGGGTTTTTCTCTTCCTGCTTTCTGAGTGCCCGTAGTGCATTTTCAGTTTTATTTTCTCGCCACAGCTGTTGGAAATGTGTTTTTATCTACACCTTTGCATGGCTTACGGTAGTAACAGATTGTTGGGCACATGCTATTCAGTTTTGGGTCATCAATACTGGGCTTCTCTTGTATGCTTGGCTACTTGACATACTATTTCCTGTGGGCAGCTCTGTGTTCTTTAGCCTAGAAACAGTGGTTGGAATGATGGGCTTTGGAGAAGCCCAATCATGGTGGATGTAAGTGGTTCCCCCATTAGCTTTGCCTAATGTGCTGGCTAGTTTTTTTTTGTCAACTTGACACAAGCTAGAGCAGTGGTTCTCAACTTCCTAATGCTATGACCCTTTAGTACAGTTCCTCAGGTTGTGGTGACTCCTAACTATAGAATTTGCATTGCTACTTCATAACTGTAATTTTGCTAGTGTTATGCATTGTAATGTAAATAACTGATAGGCCAAGCAACAGGTTGAGAACCATTGAGCTAGAGTCCTCTGAGAGAAGACAATTTCTCCATAAGACTGAGCTGTGGGCAAGCCCATAGAGCATTTTCTTAGTGCTCATTGTAGAAGCATCCAGCTCATTGTAGGTGGTTCTGTCCCTGAACTGGTAGTCCTGGGTGCCTTAAGAAGGGGAGGTTGAGCAAGCCTTGGGGAGCAAACCTATAAGCAGCATTCCTCTGTGGCTTCTGCTTGAGTTTCTGCCTCTAGGTTCCTGCCTTGTGCTGCTGATCTGACTTCCCTCAGTGATTGACTGTTACACCAAAATATAAGAATAAATAAATCCTTTCCTCTCCAAGTCATAGCAGTAGCAATCTAACTAAGACAACCTTCTAGAGGAAGAGAGTTTAGGGATGTGCCTCATCCTTCCTTTTGGAATTTTCTTTCAGTAGGATATTCTATTTTGTTGTTTTCTTCTAATCTTTTTCTTTTGGTAACAGTTCAGTCTTGCTCTTTTGATACCATACTCTTGCTAGTAACCTGCGGTTTTCTCAAGAGGCCATTGTATAATGAGCCACCAGGTGTGTGTGATTCTTAAGGCCTAAATTCTTTTGATGTTTTGTGTTCAGGATTAAGATTCCAGTTGCAAGCTCCATTCCATGGAGCTGGGTGGTGATTGGCCCTTGTTCTCAGGAGTTGCACTGCAGAGTGAAGGTGTGGTGTTAGAGCACAAGCCAGCTCTGCTGTCCCTGACCCTAGGGTAGACATGACTTGGTGTCTGTGAGTGAGACCACATGCAGATTGAGAAGTACGGTGCTTGCATTGTTCATCGAGTTTTGGAGGTTAATGAACTTGGCAGCAGAGGTGATGGCTGGCTCCTGGGTATACCATGTCCTTACTTGTGAGCTAATTGTATTGAGAACCAAAGGAGTATCCTTACTTATCCTGGAGTTCCTAGCTTTGTTTGGATGCCATCCTCCTTTTGCCAAAGAGTCAGAAGCAGCCCAAGGATTCAGAGCTTTTTCTTCTTTTCCTTGAAACAGAGGGAGTATGTTTTTGTGTCCTCTTTATGTTTTCAAGTAATTTTAAACTCATATTTGTTTGCTTGTGTGTCAAAGGACAAGTTGCTGGAGTCAGTCCTGTCCTTCCACTGTTTCCTTAGGGTTGGGCTCAGGTCTTTAAATTTGGCTGTAGTCATCATTATCCATCCCCTGTTTCATTTCTCTGGCTCCACGTCTTGTGTTTTTAAAAACTGATTCTTTAAACCTTCCAACAAAAGTGTTTTTCTCTCAGTACTGAGCACAGAAGGCAGCTCTCTGTGTTTTGAAGTATTGGGGAGGTTTTTGTACTGGGGTATGACAGTACTAGTAACAGGGGTGACAGTGATGTGACAGCCTCATCAGGGTGACATGTGAGGGTTGCTTTTCTTTGGTGCTCACTTCCTGCTGAGACATCTTTTAGGATCTCCTTCCAATCTTGACCTAGTTATCTGGAGCTCAACCTACTGGGTTGCCTCTGTGCACTGATGTAGGAACTAGCAAAAACAGTGGCAGCTGTTTTTCTGGGAGTCCTGAGGGTAGAAAGAAGCTTAGAGGCTGTGGCCTCCAGTCTACTTAATGAGCAGAAAGGACAATTTACTGTGATTTTTGCCCCCTGATATTATTACAGAGAAGGAGGCTATGTCAGGTAAAAGAGGAGGTTTCCCTTTGCTTGTTTATTTGTGATTTATCTTTCTTTGGTCTTGTGTAAATACTCTTTACAAAGTGATTTTAAAGCATGCCCCCATTTATTTAATGGATTTATTTTTATTTAATTTAAAAGTTATTTTGTCTTCATTCACAAGTTTCAGCGCTTGATGGATTAATAAACCAGTATGATGATGCTGTCTTTTCTCTCTTGGTTTCATTCCTACTTAATCTTAGTAATGTTTCTCACTTTGTATTCTCTGTTCTTCCTTTTCAGTGTTCAGTGTTCTTAGTTGAGTGCTGGACAGACACGCTTGGGTTACTTCTCTGTGTCTCTGACTTTTCAATCATATTTTCCTTTTCGTTGCTTTTCATTCTATGTTCTGAGGCATTTTACAGCCATATTTATAATTTTAAGTTATTTTAATCTTTGTATCCATAGTTCTTTCTTTTAAAGACCATTGATCTACCCTTTTATTGTGCTTTCCCCCCCCTAGATACCTGTTTTTTTTTTAACCCCTGCATGTTGTATTTTGTCAAAATTCTATAAGATTTCCTTAAGATACTATTTTGATTGTTCTGTTATTTAAGTACTTCTATTTGTATACTTTCATATAGTTTCTTGTGTTGTGGTGACCCCTAACCATAAAACTATTTCATTGCTACTACATAACTGTAATTTTTTTACTGTTATCAATCATAATTGAAATATCTGATATGCAGGATATCTGATATGTGATCCCTTCGGAAGAGTCCTTTGACCTGTATAGGAGTTGTGACCCAGAGATTGAGAACCACTGACTTAGAGTCAAGACACTTAGGATCCAGTTTGAACTCTACTACCTTCTGGCAGAATGACCTTAACCAGTCTCTAAATTCTTGCTTTCTGGCTTGAATTGCTGTGATCAAATAACTGCTGCCTGGTGTTTAGCAGAGAGGTTTATTTAGTTTACTGTTGTGGAGGTTTAAGCACAAGATGTTGTAATCCTTGTTCTAGTCTGGCTTATTTAACTTAATACACTGGTCTTCAGTTTCATCTATTTTATACATGACAGGATTTCACTGTTCCTTATAGTTGAATAAAAGTCCACTTTGCATGTATACCACATTTCCTTTATCTGTTTGGCTGTTGGTGAGTACCTAGGCTGATTCCACAACTCTTTCTTGTGTGTGTGAGTGGTGCCACAGTGAACATGTATGTAATACGCATTTGCAGTTATTTGTCTTGTAGTTTAACTTAATCTCTTTGGGGGTACATTCCTGGGAGTGTACAGCTGGCAGATGTACTTTTAGTTTTTCAAGTAACCTGCATGCTGATGTCAGTAGTGCCCGGCTGCTCCTATCCTCCCATCAGCTGTAAGGGTTGTAAGGATTCCCCTTTCCTCTCCTACTTTGCCAGCCTAAGTTGTTGCTTGTTTTCTTAGTGCTATGCATGCTGATGGAGGTGAGCTAGATTTCCAGTGTTTTTTTTTTTTTTAAAGATACAGTTTATATTTTGTTATGTGTATTCTGTCTGTCTCTGTGTATACATGAGTGCAGGTTTGCACAGAGGCCAGAAGCGGCGGTGTCAGATCTCTTGGGCTGGAGTTACAGGAGAGTGCTGGGAATAGAACTCTGCTTCTGTGAAAGAACTGCAAGTGTTCTTAACCATGGGGCCATTCCAATCTCTCAGTGTAGTTTTGATTTGCATTTTCCAGGTGGCCAAAGAAATTAATTACCTGTTCTTTTCATTACTCCATTTATTGATTGGATAATTTTTGGGGTTTGTAGACTCCTTTAGATACCACTTCACTGTCAGATACATAACTGATGCCTATTTTCTCCTATCATTCTGTAGGCCAGTTCTCAACCTTCCTAATGCTGTGGCCCTTTATTACAGTTTTCTTCATGTTGCGGTGACTTCCAACCATAAAATTATTTTTGTGGCTACTTAGTAGCTGTAATTTTTCTACTGTTATGAGTTGCAATACCATTACCTGATATTTTTAAGGGTCTTTGGTGACTCCTGCGAAAGGGTCCTTAAATGTCCTCCCAAAGGGATCTATGATGCCCCCCCCCCACACACACACCAGGGATCTATGATTCCCCCCCACACACACACACCAGGTTGAGAAACACTGCTGTAGACTCTCTTCACTTAGCTGTGTTTCCTTTTGTGAAAATTCTATTTGTCACTTTTGCTAATATTTCCTGAATTGCTGGGATCCTTTTCAAAAAGCCCTTCCTTGCCTTGGAGCCACTTGTATGTAAGCCTCTACTTACATATCCAAGCATTTCCCTTATGTTTTCTTCTAGTAGTTTCATAGTTTCAGAGCTTACAATAAAGTCTTTGATTTGTTTTTAAACGCCGAGAGGTAGGGGAATCTGCTTTCAGTTTTTTACATGTAGATACTCAGTTTTCACAGCACACTGTTAAAAGAGTCCCTTTTTTTTTTTTTTTTTTTTTTTTTAATAATCTTTCGCACCTTTGTCAAAAACCCATGTGGTTCTGGCAGCATGCTTTGACTTCGGATGTCTGGGTCTCCTGTTCCACCAAACCCTTCTCCATATCTGTGTAAGTGCTGAGCTCCCTGCTGTTTGTGGTTCTGTGGCTCTGTAGTATAATTTGGAATCGGATATTGGATAGTGTGATATTTCTAGTACTGTTTCTTTTGTTTAGGATTGTTGTTCCAGTATGTTTTATGACTCCATGTGAGTTTCAAGATTTTCCACTCACTCTTGTGAGAAATAATTCACTCCTGGAGTCCAGCATTAATCTCATCCAAGGGCATTCCATAACTCTGTGACCAGATTATTTTCACAAGGCTCGTCAAGGTTCCACATCTCAGCATCAGCACATGAATCTTGCATGCAAATAACATCCAAACTATCACAGATACTACCATAGTTTAGTAACATAATTTAAGTGAGATAATGTGGCAACTCTGAGCATGTAAGTGAACTTTTCCCACTCTGGCCTCTCATGTTGCTTCTTTTCCACAGAGGATGACAATGACACCCAATGGGGGCTGGCCTGGGAACCCAGGCAGGCCGCTGGGACATTTAGGTTCTATGGTGGAAATGACCTTGAGTGAAAGCCATGCATAGTGAAATGTGGATGCCTGTGTATGGTGTATGGGATGGGGGGGGGAGGGGCAGGAATCACAGTCTACAACAGTTTTACAAGTCATATTCATTGAGAATTGGAAGGTGGGAATTCTGCCCCCTTTATAGTCACTGCATGTCAATGGGTGCCTTTTAGCAATCACACATCCCTGGCGAAGGTATATTGGGCTATAGAGAAAACATCTTTACTCAGCCTAGGAAGCAAGGCGTAAGGCAAAATAATCCAAACTGAAAGATGTGGGGGTTATGCTCACATTTGGTGAGGCGGTGCTGGGAGTGGATGTGAGTTATTATGGGGTGACGGGTCTGAGTACTGGCTCTGGAACAGTCTGTGCCATTGGGGTTTTCTGTGCAATCTTTAGTCTCTGGACTGACGTCAGCCCTCAACCAGTTCTAAGACAGCATCATCTTCTCAGCCCCTGATGCTGATCTTCTCCAGGGTCTGGATGCCAAACCAGAAGGTTGCACTGGCAACTTATGTAGTGATCAGCTTGGCTCATGTCCAGGTATGTCATGCATTCACTTAAACTTAAAAAACATCAGACCACGACACAGAACTCATGTCCAGGTAAGATATACACTCGCTTAAACATGCAAAACATTGCAAAGAGAGCACATCAGATCATGACACAGAAAAGTTAGTTCATATTAATTCCTGCAGGACATAGGAGGTAGGTGTTTATTTTCTCCTTTCCTGTTGCCCCCTAAGAAACTCATCTAAATTTGCTGTTCTGTGATTCCAGAGTCTTTGCCTTCTCTTTACCTTTCTCCAGGTCTTCCCTGTCCAGACTCTTCTCTGACTAGGTTTTTACTTGACTAGCATTGTCTACATTCTGACATCTTTAGGAGAATAAAGTGGAGTGTCAAGGTAATAGAGTTTTTACCCGGCGGATAGGAGAGTTAAGATGTCACTGGACGTGAGCAGCATTGGCAGGAGTGTTACTGAAGCCATATGTGAGTCAGACTCGAAAGACCGCATAGGTAGGTAGATGAGACCACTTGTGGATGGGTTTGATCTCAGTGGCCCTCCCTGCCTTAATTGGCACCTCTTTTTGGTGAGTCACAGGCAGTATTGGCCCTCTCAGTGTGCTTTGTTAGGAAGCGCCTGATACCCCAGTCTCCCTGGGAGACCCAGAGGGAACTGGTTCACTATTTCAGATTTTAAGTGGCTCTTGCCTATAATGTTTTCATAATAATTTCTTCACACAAGAAAATATTTTTTTAAGTTAAATCAAGTTTAGGTACATTTGCTGGTCACGGTCATCTCTCCAGGTCCCCAAGCGCAGAGAATCTGTAAGACTGTTCTAACATTTTAGAATCTGTCTTCCTTCTGTTAAGATATGTGGTTCTTAATCAAGTTCTCTGTGATCTTTCCTGTGTTTTCAAGTTATCTCAGATACGCAGCTTTTGGATCTTGGCTCCCAGTTGCCTCAAACTCCATTGTAAAGTGCTGGTTGCCAGCGAGTTATACTCGAGAAAATAAGAGACTTGTCTCGGGAGGACAGCTACACATTACAGGCGCAGTATAATCCTGGACGTTGTTTTCTTTGCTCTCAAATGGCAGGGGACAGTGAGTCAGAAGTGAGAACTCCCTTTGTTTCATGTCCTGTGCATGGCAGGGGAAGAATGTCGCAGGGCAGAGAATGAAGAAAGACATAAAAGGCTCTCAGCTCATGGAGGTCAGACCCATCAGAGGCTTAGCTTTGCCTTCAAAGATGCCTGGGACAGGTGGCAGTTCAAGACAATCCCCGCCGGGGTGTCCGCTGGAGCTGAGATAAGGGATTGCTGCCGAAACCTGCTATCTGGTGCCTGATGGCTTTGATGTAAGTCTGCGAACAAGACTCAGGGAAGCAGGCAGCTGCCTTCCTGCGTGGTCGGCTGCTGTTGTTCAGCCTTTTAAGGTCTTATTACAGTACTCCTTGAGGACTAATCCTCTTTAAGGTTTACATGGAATGGTTTTGTCCATTGACCCACCCAGAGACCTTGGTGCCCACCCGTACAAGGCACCTCAAGCCATTTTTTCCCTCTCTCTTCTCTGCAAGTTGTGAGCATTGCATAGCATCACTTGGAAGGAAGGAAAGCTAGAGGCCGGTGCTCCTGGTTCCCTGGCTTGGCTGAGTTTTCAGAGGTTATTTGTGTCCTCTGAACTGTCTACATTAAATGTCAGGCTCATTGTCATTGCTCCTCCTTGTCAAGATTTCTTCACTTTGGCTTCAACCCTATTCCTTATCTACTCCACCAGCTGTGGGGTTGTTGAGCTCTGCGGCCCATTGCCAACCCAGACATACTATTTGCCAGAAAGATTTAATAGGTACACAGCAATGTCTGCTCATGTTGCATCTTTCTAGAACACCAAATGTAAAGATACACTGTTTTTAGTGTGCTAAGTGGGGCAGGGTGTGAGGGTTTGAACTCTAGGCAAGTAATTAAATATTCAGCCATGCTTCTGTAATCCCAGACCTGCTGTTCTTAACACTATTAGGAAAAATAAGCTGAATATTTGACTTATGACTTGTTTGATACAAGCCCAGCAATAGCAGCATCAGAAACAACTAAGACCAAACTGTCTCCCAGATTTCAGAAGCTAATTTCATCCTGTCATTTTGAATTAAAACTTTCAAGTGGCTCAAAGGTAGATTGCTTGAGTCCTGCATATGAGCCTGTTGGGTGGTATCAGATTGGTCTTGGGGCTTAGAATAGCTATGGAACACTGATGGGACTGGACAATTTAAATCTCCCAGTCAGTGAATAAGGGTGACTTTTGTTATTAGTGACCAAAAAGTAACTGACATCTGACTATGTCATTCCCTGTGGTAGTATGAATGAGATGTCCCCCTTGAGGCTTGGGGGTGGGCTTTGAGGTTTCAAAAGCCTCCTGCTTGCAGTTTGAGTTGTGAGCTCTCAGGTGCTGCTTCAGCCAGATGATGCATAAAGAATGTGACTTCCACTCTCCACCATCACAGACTCCGATCCTTTGGAATACTAACCCCCCGATACACATTTTCTTTCGTCAGTTGCCTTGGTTATAATATTTTATCACAGCAACTAAAATTACCAATACACTGGCTCAAGGGACTATTGGACCTAGACTGAATACTAAGATTAGCCATCAAATCCCAAATTAAGTGCTCTTTCTTTGATATAATATTAAAATAACGAGAAAAGCAGTCTTCCTTCCTGTTGTCAATCCAGTGAGGCAAGAGATGTCCTTGGTCCACCTGCCAATTAGAGATAAGTTCATGTTTTGTTGTACATGCACTGACTGAAATTTACTCAATCAAAATAAAATCCCTCCTTGATGATTTTTTTTTTTCCTTCATGGGAGTGTTTGTTGGAAAGCATGGCAATGTGATAGGCAGCCAGGGGGCATGGGGTATCATGTAGCAGAGAGATGCTGTGGTAGGCTTTGAAAGCCTTCCCTTGAGGTTGACACACTCATGATATCCAAGTCAGCCATGGGTTCCTATGTAATCGTGTAGAATTCTGGACTCTTGCATCAGAATTTGTAGGAACTAGATCCAGGATGCTGCATCCTTAGCAAACTTCATGGAGGAGAATGTGAGACCTACTGCTTCTTAAAATTGAGGGCCCAGCCAGATGGCCATGTGTGTGAAGGTAGTTGCCCCATAGATATAGTGAGCTGAGTTTGATCGCTGGAACCTATGTAAAAGTGGAAGGTGAGTACTGACTCAAGAGAGCTGTGTTTGCCCTCTGCAAGCAAGCCTGCAACTCACACATGTGCATCATATACACATACTTGAATATGAAATAACATATATTGTCAAATGTGCTTATTTCCCTACCAAATAAAGAGATTTAATACCAAATCCTGACTACTGTGAAGAATTTTATTTATTATATCTCAAGGTTTATTCTGAAGTACCAGTGGGCAGTAGGGTAATTTGTATAATTATGTCTTGAGAGTCAGCTTGTGTTTAAGAAATACCCATCAATACATTACCCTCAGAAAAGTGGACATAGCTAAATCACAGATAGTGCCAGTCTCGCCCATCCCCCACAAACCTGTCTTTCAGTGCTCTCCGAACCAAGCTCCCAAATTGTGAACCTCGAGTTACCATTTGTATTAATTAAATATAATTAACCTTGGGACAGGAGGCTAAGTTAACAACTAGTTGACAGAAAGCACTCACAGAGCCTCAGTGGGCATTTGGAAGAGGTCCAGAGAAGCATCCATAAGTAGTGGAGAGGGATTTTGAGTGGTGCCACCTTTTTTATGTTTGTTTGTTTTGGGGGAGTGGAAGGGCAGGCTTTTTGGGAGATGCCACAAGGAGAGAAGATTAGCTAGTCGCTACTCAACCTCTCTGAGCCAGCAAGTTATCACCCCAGCCTTTTAATTTCAGGTTTTATTTATAAGTAGAACGATAGAGATTAAGTTAAAACTACCTTTAGCTGCAGCAGCTGAGCCAGCGCCTGTGGGAACAGAATTCAGGTCAGGCTGCAGACAGAAGCAGGCCAGTAACTGTGAATTTGCAGTTGCTGGCTGAAAGAGCAACAGATTAGGGCATAGCCACTGTGCTGATGTTAAAGCAACATTACTCTTCTTTTTCCTATGCATACACACCTATGATTAAGTTTAATTTATACATTGGTACATCAAGCAACCAATAACACGAAGTTTTGCTATGGAATAGTTGTAATAGTGGATTTAATACTCTGTCTTAAATAGCTTATTATATATTTTTTCATCTTTTCAACCAGAGGCAGTACTTTATGGCTTCTCCTAGCATATCTGAATCCCCTGCATCATTTATCTTCTGCTTTGGGACACATTAAGTAAAATCATAGTTGCTTGAAGACTGGCGGGGAAGTGCCTTCTTGATTTAACTAATAAAACAAGAGGTCTACTGTTGGAGGTTTTGGGTAGTGTGTATAGCATGGATGCATAGAACAAAGGGGTGATCCACATCTGGGCTGTAGAAGATTTCATCATGCTGCAAAGAATGTAGTAAAAATTTAAGTATATGAGTTGCTTATTTCTGGAACTTTTCATTTAGTGTTGATAATAAATGACTGTGTAATTGAAACAAAAGAATGTGAAACTCTGCATGAGGGCAAGTGCATATATACCACTACGTACATATTTTGACATGTACTGACAGCTCGAACACAGGCCTTATTAAGTGCAATAAAGCCATCACTTACTAGAGTGACTACCAAATTTGTTATTGTCTGCTAAGATTTTTTGTATGTGTTTTAAAGGAAGGTTTTGGTAATGTTACATCAATTGGTACAGAAATACCAATTGAGCCTGACTCTCTAGAAAGGTAAAATTCGACATCACAGGTTTAGTTGCCTTGGTCTATCCAGTAGCCTTAGTGACGAAAAGTTTAAGAAACTAATTATTCACACTTCATACATATTACTGGTATTTATCAGTAATCAGCTGCTTCGTTTCGTATGCTTTCTGATAGTTTGTTAGCATTTGTGATGACCATAACTAAACAGTAAGACTATGAAGTACAATAAAAAATTAGAGCTGTACATGTTTGTATTTAACATAGAAATTTATCCTTTTGTTCATTTTGTTTATAAAATCTAATAGATGCCCTATGTCCCAGTCAAACCCTTGTACATTAATCACATTTCTGCAGGTTCCCAGAAAATTTTGTTTTATGCATTATGTCTGTTCTGATTTGTCATTTGGTGTATTAGCAATTAGTAAGCTTGGGTTTCCCTTGTCAGTTTTAATAGCTGATTATTTTATAAAATAAACCTGTTTGGTTTATGCTTCTAAGAAAGCAAAGGTGATCACTGGTTGCTTAAAGAGAATCAGGTACAATTTGGGGATTGGATGAGGAGTCTAGTCTCACCATTGATGGCATAACTTATTTATATAAGTTACGGAAGAGCATGTTTCCATGACCTGTCCTCACCAACTTCTTCTCAGGCTTGCTATGATGGTAGAACAGATCTGTACAGCATACTGATCACTGGGTCATGAGAACGTGGTTAGTGTGGAAACACAGAACCTGGAGTCATTGATGTTCAGTACCATCAAGTTTCCTGTCCTGGTCTTATCACTTTGGCCTTTTTGGGTTTCTGCACACAGACTTTATGCTTTTTTAAACAAAAAATAGAAATATGATTTTTTATATAAGCAAAAGGTAATGGTTTTATAACAAAACAAAACAAAAAATCAAAGCCAGGACTTTTTCCATAAAATCTTTTTTAAATTAAAAAATAGGGGATACTATAATATAATTTCCTTGCCTGGCTTGTTACATCTAATAGCATTTTCATTTCAATATTCCTGTGTGGTCACTGATTTATTTGTCTTCATGTCACAGCCATTGGGAGATAAGTTTCTATGTTAAAGATACAGGTGTTGATGTAGGAGAGGGGTGAGCTGAACCCGAGAGAAGGTCTGTCTGTACTGCCTGTCTCAGAAACCTTCTATTTGATGCCACTGCTTGGGTCCTTTTAATGTTCAGATCTGGAATTTGGTAATTACAGATACTAAAATTAAGCTAATTCTACTTGCTTTACTGTGGGAATGTCTCCACTGAACAAAGACACCCTGGTCTCCTTTATGTATTATGATTTTATTATAAAGATCAGAAAAGAACAGTAATTAGTGTTCAGTATGTGCTGTGGTAATACAATCTAATAAAGGCACTGGAAATCAGAGTGCAAAGCCAGACACACTAGTTAGCTATAGATGCTGGACAGTGGTGTCACACACTTTAAAACTCAGACTAGAGAGGTATATAAGGAAGAAGCAAAGTCAGTCTTAGGCAATTAGTATCCAGCCACATGGAGGAGAACGTAGCAGTCTAGGATGCTGAGGCTTGGTGGAGCGCAGTGCAGTCTGGAGATGCAATCTGAGGTTCAGTGGATCACTCCTTCAGTCTGTGCATTAGTAGAGGTGATGCTTTGTTTCTCTGATCTTCAGCTTCAACCCCCAAATCTGTCTCTGGGTTTTTGTTATTTGTGTTACAATGTGTCAGGCTTTTCCAGTGTGGTGCCATGTGCCCTGTGTATAATCATTACAATCTTCTAGATGTGTGGACTCTGTTGATAGAGAAGCAGCAAGCAGGGACATGAAGTCTATAGTCCTTGGACAAGCAAATAAACAAACTGAATGCTCCCACACAGCAACTTGTCCCGCTCCTCCGGGCCTTTAGAGCACACCAAACAGAATTAAAACCAAAGCAAAGCCCACTACTGAAGAGGTAGAAAGGCTTGAAAACTCTACACTATCAGCAACATATTGGGAAGAGAACATTTGTTAACATTTACTGGCTAGAATAACTGTGTCATGTGTGTACCAAGAAATAGGATGAAGTGCCCCCAGGATGTTTTTTGTTATTTAAAAATATGTTGTTGTTCACTTTTATTTTGACTATAGTAAATAATTTTCTCTGCGATTAGCAGCATCCACCTCCCTAGAGAACTTGTTAGAAATTAACATTTTTGGGGGCTCAGGCTGCATCAGAAACCTGTGTTAACAAGCTTTTTGGGTGAGGATAAAGTTAAAGACCCATTAAGCTAGTTTTCTGTATCACTCTGCATCTATCAATGGCATTAAAATACTTAAGGGGGTCAAGAGCTGTCATCAAAGTCATGAGGGGAGTGAGTGTCACCTGTCATCTTTTTTTTTTTTTAATGACCTCTTTTCACTGACAGTTTAAGACCCAAAGCCAGCAGTGGCCCAAGGATTCAGACATGGGAGCCAGTGAACATAACAACTCCCTTTCTTGTTATTTAAATTCTTTTCTTATGAATCTGTAACAGTCTGAACTTGTCATTTGTCCAATTTTGTTAGCTGCAGTGTAGTAACAGTAGCAGACACTTCATTGAAAAACCGGTAATTGTTGATCCCCAATTAATGGATCCCTAAAAACTTATCAGTGTTTTTAAAAAGTTAAGTTTTGTAAGATTCAATCAGAATGATGATCTAGAGTCATGCGTGTGATTTGATCCCAGGTTAAGAAGCAACATCCATTCCCGTAGTGTGTTCAATTTCAACTTCCTCTTCATTTTCTTTGAAATGCTGTTTTGGCCCCTTAATTTAAAGAAATGGAAAGAGCCCTACACTTTATCCCTTCTACAAGGCATCAAGGAGAGGGCAATAAACAGTACCTGCCTGATACATTTTAATAAATGCTGCTTTACTGCATCCCACAATAGAAAGCAAATACATGCAATTACTTGCAAATTTCTTCAGTGTTTGTACTTATAAATCTCTGCCTAAACCTTCCCAGCTGGGACTTCAGTTAGTCGTTCTGCTGTGGAACCGGGGCTTTGTTCTCATGTTCAGCCTCAGCTCAGTCTGGAATAATTCAGAAATGTATTAGGGAGGTTGTGTTCCCAGAAGGCATAAGGAAATAACCTTCAGTGCTGGCCTTAGGGAAATCAGTCCAATCAGAGTTTGGGCAGATTTCTCGATTAAACAAAGAACTAACTGTGCACAAATTGCACCTTAACAATTTGTAAG
Source organism: Cricetiscus sungorus (assembly GCA_030556225.1). Classification (NCBI taxonomy): domain Eukaryota; kingdom Metazoa; phylum Chordata; class Mammalia; order Rodentia; family Cricetidae; genus Cricetiscus; species Cricetiscus sungorus. The sequence goes on along the minus strand of JANBXA010000729.1, from coordinate 5,446,256 downwards.
GAGTCCACCTTAGAAATGTCTTGCAGATGGAAAGCTGATATTTTTTTAATCAGGGCAGCAGGGCTGCTAAAGTCAAAATGTCGCCAGCGTTTTCCCATCACTCCACAATTAACATCCCCCCAAATTAAATTTAAAGTTGCATTCATCAGCAATCCTTGGCTTTGAGACCCATGGCTCTGGGTTGTCAAATGCAGATGAAAACAGCTCCCTTTGCCCATGTGGGGGTTCAGAATTCGTACAAGTGTCTGAGTGAGGCCTTGCATCCTTGCGTGTGTATGACTCAACTCATCTGGAACACATCCTGGGGAGCTTTGGGCTGTCGAGTTTTATTTTAGTAAGTTTCATTTTAGGAACCAAAAGGGGGGTTGAAAGTTATTGCACTTAATGTTGTTGTGACTTCACTTGCTCCTATTCAGTTTGTTCAGATGTCAAAACCAGGCCCCTGTGTCATTTCAGAACATGTAAAATGGGCTCCTGGGGGAGGAGCTTAGTAGGTTTCTGCAGTTTAGAGAACCCTCTACCAAACCCTGACCCCAAAACGTGTTTTAGTGAAATGACTATTTCTTGTAGAGAAATCTGGGATATTTATTTAAGTTGTTTTGTGGTACTTTTGCATTTTACTGGCAAAAAAAAACCAGTTCAAAAGTGAATTAGATATCCTTAGACCTTCCCACCCACAGTGAGGATTCCAACCCCTGTGCTGAGGTTCAGAAGAAAGTGCACATTGCCTTAAGACTGGTGATCTCATTTTTGTCAGCCTCACGTCCTAAATGTAATGAAACAATTCAGGATTGCAAGAAGTAGGATTTGGGATAACTCAGTGTTTTGAATTCTGCATTTGAGAAAAGAAACTGCAGCTCAATTGATGGCATACATCTTTGAGATTGTGTAGGTAAATCAGCTTCTTTATGAAGACATTGAGTATGGTTTCTTTGTTACTTGAATGTTGCTTCCTCAAGTGTTCTTTTTCTTTATATAGAAGTGCAATCACAAGGGACACATGGGTTGACAGTGTTCTTCTCTGTAATAAAATATAAATGAATGAATATGCCACATAACTCATGGACCACTCACCACCTGTTGAACTATTCACTACTGATGGGGCCCAGGAAGTCATTGCCTTTACTTGTGTACATAGAGATGAGCCCATCATATTCCAGTGCATAGCTGAAAACCTGGAGCTAAACTCAGGGGGTTGGCTGGGCACTGGTGGTACACACCTTTAATCCCAGCACTTGGGAGGCAGTAGTAGGAAGATCTTTGAATGTGAGACCAGCCTGGTCTACAGAGCAAATTCCAGGAGAGCCAGGGTTACACAAAGAAACCCTGTCTCAAAAAACCAACCAACCAACCAACCAAACAACCAACCAAACAAACAAACAAAATACCAACCTCATTGGCTTACAGAACAACAAAAACAACAAGAAGACATGATGTTGAGAAAAGGACTTGTAAGGAGGAGGGAATCAGAGTTGGAAGTGATAGTAATGCATTATATATCCAACCCTAAAGTTGGATGGTCTGTGTTGAAAGGGCTGTGAATCAAAGGCCAAACTTGATGCTCACCTTTACTTATTGATGGTTCTTTGTCCCAGCTCTTGATACTTGTTCAAAAAGGAGTTTAGATAAACCTTCTAGTTAAGTCAACCTCAAGATTATGAGGCAGTTTATATGGGAAGGTGAATGAAAAACCCTTTTTGATGGTAAGAATGTCCAAAAGAGTAACATTGGAATAGTATTCCTCTTAGGTCATCAGGAAACTTTCACAATGCTGGCTTTTACATTTCTTTTTCTTAACAGTACTAGTTTACTTGAACCTGTATCCATCTGTCTTAGGGTTTCTATTCTTCTGAAGAGACACCATGACCATGGCGACTCTTATAAAGAAAAATATCTAATTGGATGGTTTACAGTTCAGAGGTTCAGTCCATTATCACCACGGTGGGACATGGTGGGACATGAAGGCAGACATGATGCTAGAGAAGGAGCTGAGAATTTCACATCTTTCATCCACAGGCAACAGAAAGTGAACTGAGACACTGGGTGTGGACTGGGCCTACCTCAATAGTTAGTTACTTCCTCCCATAAAGCCATACCCACTCAAAGCCACACCTCCTGGCACTGCCATTCCCCATGAGCTTATGGGGGCCAAATACATTCAAACTATCACAGCATCTTAAAACTATAGAGACTCATCAATAGTGGTGACCAACATCTCTGTTTCCAATGTTAAATGAACAAGATAAATGGGTGGAAACTTGACTGTGGGAATCAGAAAGTTGCCAGGACCCCTGAATATAGATCGTTTCTTCATTTATTTCCTCTTAATGTTTGTTGCTTGGAAGTTGGGCATAACTGTGTTGACTTCTCAGATCTGCTGTGGAGATGAAATGAGAAATGTAAAAATTGTTCGTTTTATAGGTAGGTATTGGCTCAGTGTTAGGAGTAGTCAAAGGTAGTGTGCTGGCTAGTCTTATGTAAATTTGACACACAAACTAGAGTTATCTGAAAGGAAGGAACCTTAATTGAGAATGCCTTCATACAATCCAGCTCCAAAGCATTTTCTTAATTAGTGCTTGATAGGGGAGGGCCCAGCCCATTGTGAATGGTGCCATCTCTGGGCTGGTGGTCCTGGGTTCTATAAGAAATCAAGCTAGCCAGGGGGAATAAGCTAGTAAGCAGAATTCAGCATTCACCCTGAATCATTCCTGCCTCTGAATCATTCCTGCCTCCAGGTTCTGCCCTGTTTGAGCTTCTATGCTGGCTTCCTTCACGGATGGACTACAATGTGGAAGTGTAAGCCAAATAAACCCTTTATTCCCCAACTTGTTTTTGTTCATGGTGTTTTGTCACAGTAAATAGAAACCCTAAGTAAGATAGTATTTTGAAGGTAACATGTGCATTAAAAACTTTTTTCCCTTCCCCCCTTTTTTCCAAAAGGCACTTAATGCTTAAAAGTCTTGAATAATACTTAGCAAGGTTTTTAAGTTTAATAGGACGTGGAATCTTCACATACTGGTGTTAGGGATTCTTTGTTTAAAAGATTGAGTAGTAAAGGCAAATTTTTCCTTTTTCTTCCCTTATATTTGATAGGGTCTTTTGATAGCAACTATCAATAAATGCATTCTTGCACTTGCAGTGTTAGATATCGAACTTTACCATTTGCGTGGACATTTTTATCAACTATGGTGTTGGCCAGCTATGGAGACAGCAGCCGACAGCCCCAGGGCTGTGTCTCCCAGACTGTGGAATCCACAGTGGCATGTGAGGCTGGAAAGCCCCAACCTGGGTTTCTTTTAAAATGGCATGTAAATGTACACCAGATCCACATCCATCACTCGAATCTAAACTGTACTGTAAATTAGCATGCATGGCTGTTGAGGTCACACTCTTTACCAGAACAGCTTTAACGTAACTTGGCAGCTTCAGCTTAAAACATCGTTTGCTCAGTTTGCCAGCAAGAGCAGACGGAAAGCAAGTCAAAACTACTTTCAGTAATGAGTCCTGATCTTTTTAAAAGCTAGAGTTTCCTGTGTCTCCTTTACCCATTTTGTGATTTTCCAGGTAACAGAGTCAGGATTGCAGTGAACCAAGGGAAATTTCATTTGGGATCCTCAGCTGTTGGTCATTTTTCTTAAATCTTAGTTATGGCAATTAATGTTTGTGGGACTTTTTATTCTCTAGACTAAAAGGCTTTGCAACCCAGTGCTGCCATATGTAAGACTACCTGTCAAAGATGGATGGGATTATAAATAAAGGCCCAAGCCATATAAGGGTACACCTAGGTGGTAGGGTGGAAACATTGCTTAAAAAGGCATCCATGGAATCAGAAGCCCTTCATGTAGCTGCCATCCCTTGCTCCTTTCCCAGCACATGGTGTGTGTGTGTGTGTGTGTGTGTGTGTGTGTGTGTGTGTGTCTGTCTGTCTCTCTCTCTCTCTCTCTCTCTCTCTCTCTGTCTCTCTCTCTCTCTCTCTCTCTCTCTCTCTCTCTCTTCTCCCTCCCTCCCCTCTGGCATTTCTGACCAGTTTATCGAGTAGAATCCTAGCAAGTCATATTTCCTGACATGGTAATATTTGAATGCCAAGATTAAAAATTAGCATTAGGCTAAAGCACTGGGGTGCCCTAGAGCGGGACTCTGGTGGTAATTTTGGCATTTGTCTACCATTTATTTAAATTGTGAGCCAACACTATTGAGTTCTTTGTAACCACAGGGAAGAGAGTTGATACACGTGGTACCTGTGGGTCATGACTGTTGGTAAAAGTGACCATGTGCAGTTTTGTTGACTGCTAAGAATTATTCTGTGGTGTAGAGTTGAAAGGAACTTCAAAATGACACACCAGGAATTATGGGACCACAGACTTATCTGGCTTCTATAATAGGATATTGAATGAAATGACGTTTCAGCTGTCCATGCTTATGCCTGTTAGTGTTTTATGTGTTAATATTCCTGGAAACATGGAATAGTGACCTGCCAAGCTTATTGGGTGTATAGATGGCTATGGCCAAGTCTGGTAACAAATCCCTACCGTTCACCCCATGAAAGCCATTTACCTGGCTCTTTAAAAATTGTTCATGTAACAGAAGTCAATGGAGAAATTTTATGGACAAATTACAAAGTAATTCCCTCATTTAGGAAGGATAAATAGTTTCAATAATTTAGCCTTTTTCTAAGTTTGAAATGAGCCTAACTGGATATTAATGATGATTTTCAGTTTAATCACCCAGTTTCAAAGTCCGGGATTTGTTATAGTATAGTTTATCTTTTTTTTTTTTTTTTTTTTTTTTTTTCTGTTTCATTGGAGAATGCTAACTCATGTTCACATTGGCCACAGCAGACTAACCAGTATAAGACCATGTTTTTTTTTCTTCGAACCCCTATGTACAATTTAAGTCGAACATTTCAGTAAGAGACCTGTACTTGGGCAGGCCACAGAAAATTGCTTTTCTCCACATTCAGATTTGGGATCCAGAAGTTTCTGTCAAGGCCGATCTTGCTAATGGAATGTTTCATAGGTATCCTGCTGACCTACCTTACTGTGGTCCATGACCCTGGCTGGGACTGCTAGTAGGTGAAGTCTGCTTTCCATGTTCAGTTTGCATTAGTTTCTTCCTCCAGGCTTAGAGAAAACTCAAGACAGCCCACAGCAACCTCTATTTCGGTCGTATTTTTAATGTAGTCGTGGGTAGATATGACAGTTGTTAGCACTTTTCACCAACCCAAAATTATATAATGTTCTATGAAAATAAAATTTCGGAGCCAGCTCCTTCCCACTTTCAAGTGGGATGGGAAATCACTTCAGATCGCATCCACCTGTGATCACCATTAAAAGACTTCTCTCAGAGAAGACATTTTGTTTCTTTCTCCTGAGCAATTGACTGGCTCTTCAGGCAGCGCCAAGTTTCACCTTTGGGGAACTGTGATAATTCTCATAACCCAGGGCGCCTGTTAGCAGCTGGAGGGAGGGTCTGCAGAACTTACGCAGCCTTCAGATCTCAACTGTCAGGTGCCTGTTGGGATAAACAGTGATGGTTTATGCAGCATTCCATTGGAGAGATAAAGATGAGATGATATGGGTCCTGGCTGGGGAGATGTATCTTTTCCTTTGTCCTTGCCTTCATTATTACAAGTGCTCTGTAATCCGTTTAATTATGCCTCTCCCTAGCATGCTTCCTTGCCTGCCTTGTACTCATAGAAAATGGTATTTTGAGGTTATAGCCTCTGTTCTGTTCTTGATGTCCTGTTTCTTCTTACACTTCAGAGTAGCCTCCTGTTTCCATTCTTCAGTTTGCTGCTTTGTTAATCTTCTGGAAATACCCCTGACCACTTCTTAATGGTGTTGGTTCTCACTCACAGCCTTCCTAGCCCTTGGTTTAATGTACAGCTGCCCTGCCCTGCTATTCCAAACTTACCAGAGCTCTGCTTTCCTCATGCCTTGCTTCTTCAGCAGATGTGTTTCTAATAATCAGTGTCAGTTATCCACTGTTTAGTGAACAACCCAGAAAAAGGTGAGGTTCACCTTGTGGTTTCCTAATCCCGTCTGGTGTGTTGCTTCCACAGTCCATATCTGGAACATGTGCAGATTCTAACACAATATGTAATGGGTATGTAGAGAGGCCCTTATTAGGCCTTTGCCGATCCACACCTCCCAGGAGCCCTTCCCATAAAACTTGGTTTGGATGATAGTTAGTGAGATGGTACTTTCTCTGCTAACTCTGCAGTGGTTCTCTTCCTACTATAACAACTGTAGGAAAACGGGATATAGCTTCTCAGCATTTCTGTAATTCTCAGTGAAGTTGAGATGGAGCCTAAGTCTGTAGTTCCCAGGGCTGTGCTTTGCTGGAACTCTTGCTACTCTGCCTGCACCAATGTTCATGGTGTTCTGAGTAATAAAAGTGGCCTTATCTTCTTTAAAATTACTTTTTATGTATGTAAAAGTACTTTTGTTCATTCATGTACCCCATGTGTGTGCTGGTGCCTGGGGTGGGGGCAGAGGGCATCAGATTCCTGAGGACTGATGATTGATTGCCTGATACAGATGCTGAGTGGTGAACCCGAGTCCTCTGCAAGAACCCATGAGTCATTGCTCCAGCCCCTGTGTCCATACATAAAAGAAACAAACCCTATTGATTTGATTATTTGCTTATTTAATTGCCAGCTCTATCCTTTTCTCCATCGTTTGTCATATAAGTGGGGTCACTTTCCTTTAAAATAATCTTATTTTGGTTATGGTTTTAAAATGTGATAGTTGATGGAACTATGGTTATTTACAAAGCAAGTACCACCAAAATGGTATGTAATGTGGCCATGTAGCAAGCTTCCCTTGGTCCTGTGCTGACTCTGTCACTGGATCACACCTTGGGCTTTTCTTTGGAGCCCTAAGTAGGTAATTGTTTGTGGAGTTATTTGATGTCTGTTTCTCTCTGGAAGGCAGAAACCACTTTTGTGCTGTTGATGTTGACCCAAGTGACTAGCACACTGCAGGAGTTCAACCACCGTTTCTAGAAATCTAATAAGCAAATGAACAAATCCTACATGTTTAGTCCCGTGTCATCATTCAGGTATCCTGTGTGGGATTTGCAGGGTAATCCATGGTAAAGAGAGTGTTTTTCTAATGAGTCATGTTATAAAGCTGAGAAGTTTATTCATGTGGAGGAACTGTAAAATTTGGAAGCATTTGGAGGACAGATGAAGACAGAAGCTAGTCAGTCATCCTCTTTCTGTGTAGTAATCACTTGCTCCCTTCAGGGTTCAGACTTGATTCTTACTGTTAGAATAAAACAAGGTCTTAATAAGGTAGCTCTGCACATGCCATACATCTCATGTTACCAGAGAAGTAATACTCAGTTTTCTATTAGAACATAAAGTAGCCCAGAGAGGTAGGGCTAGCACCCTGCAGTGAAACTGGTCCACGATGTTCACCAAAGGAGCTGGTTATCATGAGGATTGAGGAAGGTGAGTTAGCTATGTCTACAGACTCTGCAATATTTTCTGAAGCAGACACTTTCACTGGCTCAGCAAACATGTAAGTCTTTGGAAGCCCTGGGAGACTTGAAGTTTTCATTTGTCATCCAGGTGCTTACATCATGTGGGCATCACCTGTGTGTATCCTCTAACCGCAGAAGTCCCAAGCCCCTTTCCTTTCATTTTCTACGCTTTGAGTCAGTGAATCGGTGGAAAAGCAGTGGAGGATCTACAAACACAAAGCACGGGAAGCCCCTCTCAGCCCTGGGGCTTGTCCCAATCAGAGCGATCAGAGCATGCTTAGACTCGTGAGAGGTTAGGATGTGAAAGAGTCTGTTGCACCATAGGCACGAGTCTTCACTTTTTAAAATAGCAGTAATAAACAAAACGCAAACAAAGTGCACTTCAGGTTGCTAATTCTGAGTAGCCACTCTTTGAACTCACAGACAGGCAATGGTTGCAAAGGGTCCCCTGAGACAGTTTCCTAAGCGTTTCCCCCCACCCTCAGGCCTTGCATGGTTTCATCCTCTTCTGGAATGTGGAGGAAATACTCCACACCTCCCATTCACAAAAACCCTGGAGCACTGCCACTTTCCCTCTACTGTTTGCACGTGCCAGCTGCAGCTTTGTCCCCTGGCTCCTCAGGCCTCCACAGCCACAGCGCATTTCTCATGCAGTAACAAGTGAGGCTTCCCTCCTGTGCTTATGTTCAAGTTGACACATGAATCGCTACAATTTTCTAACTACCCTAGCAATTTGACATTTCATTTCCCTGCATAACTCCTCATTGTTCTTGGTTACAGAATTATTGAATGCCAGGTAACTCTTAGATATTTGACAATCAAATTAAAAACTGTATGCCTCAGAAGAGATGAATATAGGGGCATGGGGCTGGTCGAGGGTTGGATTCTGGAAAACAGTGACCCAGAACATCAGTTCTGACTCCCGTTTCCCAGCAGAAAGGCAGCCCTCTCACAGAGTAGGAAAGAGGAGCAGACTTGAATACAGCTATCTGTCTTTGCTCTTTGTGAGATAGAGTCTCAGGTAGTGCAGGCTGGCCTCAAGCCTTGAACTCTTGACCCTTCTGCCTCTACTTGCGGAGCACTGGGGGTTGTAGGAGTAGATCCCTTAGCCCAGCTTGAGGCCATTGTTTTAAAGTGAGTAACTCTGGCCGTATGGAACATTCATCACTTTTATCCTCATTTTTTCTCATTTTGCCTGTTCAGTCAACATAATTATAGGTTTCCAACCAATGTTTGGAGGTCATTACTGCAAAGGAAAGAATGACCTTTTTCTGTCAGCAGCAAAGTAAGTCTAAAACCCACAAGGGAAACCCAGCTTACCTGGGTAGGAGGCTTGCCAGGTGACTTGCCAGGGGTCCTTCCCTGCACAGGGGACTTAAACTATGCTGTGGTTGGAGGATTTTGCTGCTGCAGCTGTTGTGACCTCAGAGGTGGCAGCCTGAGGGAAACTGAGAGGTTTAAGAGCACCAGCCATGACAGTTTTGCTGGAGCTGTTGAGTTGGGAAACAAAGGAGCTCTGGCTCTAGTAGAGCTGAGAACTTGTGAACTTGATGAACCTTTGGAATTTCTGGGGCCGGGTTGAGATCCCTTGGATGTCCTGGAACTTGGATGTCCTAGACCAGGCTGGCCTCAAACTCACAGAGACCCACCTGCCTCTGCCTCCCGAGGGCTGGTATTAAAGGAGTGAGCCACACCACCACCTGACTGCTATTTCTTAGAGTGCACATAGGAAACGGGCATACTTGGAAATTTGGAGATGAGTCTGCATGAGTAAGCATGGGGTGGAGAGGAGAGCCTGCTTTCTGCAGAGCTCAACAGGACCGCCAGTGATGGTTTCCTGCACCTGACTGGCAGCTCCCACCTCTGGCTCAGTCTGCTGCTAAAGCTTTCAGCTTGCTTGGCTGAAAACTAACAGTAGGGTCCAGAAAAGGCTCAGCACTGAGGTATATCCTGAGAATTTGATTTCCCCTGTGGGGTGTCTGGGTTCCTTGCATAAGCTTATACAACTTGGCCATGACTTCATTCCTCCCTCATTAAAATTAGGCTGTGTGACTGCTGATGGGAGGTGCTCAGCCATGATGAAGCTAAGCTGCCTCTTTGCTGGAGGAAAACTCATTTCAATTCAGCAGTGGCCTGCTGAGAACTGGTTCCTCCTGAGCAGGCCTGGTGTTGGACACCTGGGCCTGTAAGGACTCAGGCCTTTCCAGAACTCCAGTTCTGCTGCTTGCTGCAAAGGAAACACAATGCTTATCTTTCACTGGACATGTATTTCCTGAAAAGCATTTTCTGCCATTTCTGTTTGATTTTGCTTTTAATCTCTAACTTACTTAAGGACATATAATCTAAAAAGTTTCACTGATTTTCTTTCTCCATCCTCATTGTCCTCCTGTGTCTCTCTGCATATTTCACTTTCTTCGTACCTCCGTTTACAAGGGTTCTTGTTCTTGTTGGTGGTTTTTCTCTTTTCTTTAGGATGGAGTTGTGCCTTTCTTCATAGTGATGAATTAAGTCTGTGCTTCTCAGAAACATGCTTCCTTTTGGGAAAAATAATTATGAAGATAAATAAAATGTGAACTAGGTTTTTGTTGTTGTTGTTGTTGTTGTTTTAACAAGAGATAGAATGGGAAGCAAGGGGGAAACAAGCAACCATTCAGAGTGTAATTGTCATTTTATGCTAAGATGACAAAGTCCTGGTCCCATGCCACCCTCCTGGTTCTTACCTGGTAAACACATACCATATTGTGACTTATAAAACAGAACTTCAGGCCTGCTCCAGGCAGGCTATTGATTCTATTGAAGCCTCAGCTTTCTAATAAAAATAAAGATAGAGTTTTATAATATTACATTAGGGAAATCAGATTAGTTAAAATTTCTGGCAGTAGGTCTGCCTTATGTAATTAGTTTGCTATACCAAAGTACCACAGACTTGTTGGCTAATAAAAAAAGTAGACATTTAGTTTTCCCAATTCAAGAGGCTGAGGATTTCAAAATCAGGGCAGATTTGCTATCTGGTCAGGTTCACTCACTAACTTGTAAACTGTTGATTCCTTCCTTGCTCTGTTCTCAAGCAGGGATGGGAGGATCAAGACCCCTGGAGATGTCTTTTTTAAAAGGACTGCTGTTTGTGAGGATTCAGCCTTCCTTAGTTAATCACTTGTATAAGTCCACTCAAAATACCATCACCTGAGATACTGTATTGTTACAGATATTTTCTAGTGCTGTGGAGAGACACCATGACCAATGCAAACTTAGAGAGGAGAGAGTTCTTGGAGGCTTACAGTTTCAGAGAGTGAATCCATGGTGGGGAGCATGGCAGCAGGCAAGCAGGCAGGCTTAGTTCTGAAGCAGTAGCTAAGAGTTTATATCTTATCCATAGTATGAGGCAGAGGCAGGGGTCGCGGAGTTGGGGGGGGCGGAGGGAGGGGTGTAGCCAACTGGGAATGGTATGGGCTTTTGAAACCTCAAAGTCTGCCCCCAGTGACTTAACTTATCCAGTAAGGCCACACCTCCTAATTCTTCTGAAATAGTTCCACCAACTGAAAACCAATTATCTAAATATATGAGCCTATGGGAGACATTCTCATTCAAACCACCACGGTACCAACATGGAGATGTGTGTGGGCACAACTATTTAGTCTATACCAGTCTTGTAACGTATGTGTTTGCCTGAATCCATGCATTTTTAAACACTTGGAAGTCATAAATTTTGATATTTTGAGATGTTTGTTTATTAAATGATAGTTTTATAATCTTATGCCCATTGACTCATGGTAATCAGGAGTGATCCATTAATTCAGCAAGTATTTGGAAATGCCTGCTAAAAGCTAGATTTTCCCTGCCCCCTTTTGTTTGCTATATATTATAAAAATGGAAACTGCTAGAAATGCTGTATGAGTAAAACTCAGGGGGGGAAACTGTCAAGTCATGACTAACCAGGGGGGTTGAGTATTAATGAATGTTAGGTAGTGAGTATGTCCAAATAATTTCTACACGACACATGTCACATCTTCTTATATCTGTTTTTTATGTAGCGTCAACTGTCAAAGAAGCCAAGTTCAAGGTTTCCCTGAATATGATACATTTTTCACTTGTGTTCTGATTGTCACCATTTTACTATGTAGTGGTTTATCTCATCAAGCAGAGTTCATAAATGTCCTTATATACATGGTATAGCCCCTGAAAACCACATAGTATTCCGAAGAATCTATAGTGGGCAGTAGAAAAAAAAAATCTATCAGTCTGTAAGTATCCACCAAAGTCCACATGTCAAAGACTTAGTCAGCACCCTGTGGCGCTAATGGGAGGTAGTGACACTTTTAAGAGATGGGACTTAGTAACCGATGTCCATCACTGTGAGCATATGCTTGAAGAAGATACTGGGGTCATGGCTCCTTTCTTTATCTCGCTTCCTTGTTGCCATCAAGTGATCATCTTTCTGTGCTGAGTCCCTCCATGGTGCCCTCACCCAGCCACAACCATGCGCCAACCAACCAGGGACTGAAACCTCCCAAACTGAATCATGATGAGTCATTCTTTATAAAAATCAAATATCCTCATATATCTGTTACATTAATAACACACTGCCTAGCACGGATTATTATTCACACACGGTGCACTTCTGTGTTGTGGCACGTTCTCTTTACACTACCTATACTGTTACTTGTGACTAGGGCCGTTCTTTATCTTAATTTCTTCTTTCTCTCCACATGCCCTTCTGTCTTTGAAGCTTGACAGGTAGATCTAGAGCCCCAAGCTGGCCCATGGGTGATTTTGGTTAAAGTACTTATCCTTTGTGCCCCAGTCCACAATTTAAGAAATGAAGATTCAAATGTCTGTGTCATTAAGATGTGAAAAGGACCCTATGAGAGCATGTGTGGTGTGTAGTGCTTGGCTAGAGTGTAATTGCTGAAAAACGGACTTGCAGAGATGCCCCCCAATTATCTTGCAGAACCAATTATCTTGGTTCCCCAGTTACCATATTGAGCTGCTATCGGAACTTGGATCAAAGCACCATCTTCTGGCTCCTAGCTCTGCTTCCATCTTAATAGGATCCATTTGATCTTTGAGTCATTTCACTGGATAAATTGGAGATTAGAAAAGAAGTTCAGTTATTTATGGCATTACAGGAGGGTTTAAGAACAGGCCTACAAATTTTTAATACTGTAGCCTCAAAAGGTAGGACTTAATTCTTCTTCTCTTAAGCCCATATTTAAAATAACTTACTTTTAGCAAATAGGATGGCAGAGGCAATGGGTTGTCACGTCTGAAATTAGGTTATAAAAGGCCTGTGACTACTGTCTTAAGTGGCTTTTCTGCTTTCCCTGTGAGTCACTCACTCTCTGGACAGTGACGTCATTGCCAGTATACTAAACACAGTTTATGGAGAGTAAGAACCTGCACTTGAATATACACCTTTCTAAGTAAGGACTTGAGAGGACTATGGCTTCCTGGAGACCATGAGCCAGATTACCCAGTGAAGCTGCTTCCAGAAAACTCAGATAATGGATATCTCCTCTCTAAATCTGCTACCTGGTTCCTGACTACTGCAGCATTCATTGTGTTGAATATAGTTCAAAGGCTTTTAACTTTGGAATTTAATGTATATTGTACCATGTCCCACTTAGTGCCTCTGTGCTGGTGTGTTGCTAAATAGCTGCATGCAGGGACATACACCCTGGTGGTTTTCAGAGTTGAAAGCTGGAAGACAAGTTAACTCCTGGATCAACTATTCATTTTACATTTGGTTTGACATTTCTACATTTTCGATGACCAGCTGCTTTGGCTGAAACTCTTAGAATTGCAGACATCTTAATCCTAGGCTGAGGAAGAAAGTTAGATGTCCCTTTCCTGATGCAGTCCTAACAGGTTGAGTGATTGACACATACTGCTGTTGGCTTTGAGCTTTCATTTTGCATCACCTTAGACTGTTTTTAAAAAAAACCTGCCTCCAATGTCATCAATAGGAGTAGCTAGGATGATACCAGGGCTTGGGGCTGTCTAGAGAGGTCATTGCCTGCAAAAGCTCAGGCATAAGATCTGGCTGGCAGTGAATCAGCTCTCTCTGCTATGTGCTACTTCCTATCCCAGGGTGCAACTGTGGTGAAGGCCTTGTCTGCTAGGTTTAGGTGCTCTGGCTGTCAAGCAGAGTGAGGTAGGGGCATGGTATTGTGAACCTTTAAAGACACACAGTATAGCACTACAGAAGGAATTCTGCAAAGTGTGGAGCAAATGCTGTGGGAAGAGGGCATGGGTACTTCACAGCCACACCCCACAAACAAACTCCTAGACAACAACAATAAAAAAGAGTGTTCACTGCACACTTTTTTTTTTCTCAGATTTTCTGAGAATGTTTATGTTTTTTCTTCTAAATATTCATTACTGATTCTGCCACAGGAGTGGATTTTGTGGCCTTCTCTCCATTAGTTCCATTGCATGTTCCTTCACAAGGCAGACTCTGAGGAAGCCCAGAAATATGTGCTTACTAGGGCTTTGATACCGTAGAGCCATGAACAGGGTCACTTACAAATAGACAATTATTTCTTTTTACTGAAAGATACAAACCCATGGTCAAGGTGCTGGCATGGTTTTTGTCCCTCTGCCTTTTCCAGCTTCGAAAAGCTCCAGATGTTCCTTGGCTTGTGGTAGCTTCACTCTGTTCTCTGCCTATTATCTTGTGCAGCTCAGTGTCCAGTCATTAAATTGTTGGCACAGAGAATGGAGTTGAATGAATTCAAAGGATGGAATCACTCAGCATTATGGTCAGTGTGAAGTATTGGTTTTTCTTTGCATTTTCTAACACCAGTTTCTAGTTCTAGGTAATTAAACCTATCAGGACTGTTAATAAAGCAACAGATTTCTCCAAAATTGGCATTTGCAGAAATTACTATGTCGATAATTTGAGCATAGGCTGTCTTAATCCAACTTCTGCTGCCATTAAAAATCTCCAGATTTGCTAAATTTTAAACAATAGAAGTTTATTTGGATTGTGATTCTGCAGCCCAAGAGATCTAAGGTCGAGAAACTAAATGCAGCAAGGCCTGTCTTCTGTAACAAATGTGGCAATGGACAAGCAAGCAGATGCAAGAGAGAACACGAGATGGGCTTGAACTCATGGTAAACCCACTCTGTCATATAGAGCCTGTTGTGAAGATAATGGTGTTAGCTCCCAGCTGGAGGGAGGACCTTAACTACTTAGAAGTCCTGCTTCCAAACACGATTACATTGGCTGCTCAGCTCCAGGATGACTTTTGGAAGACATTTCAAGCAGCACAAGGAACCTGAAAGCTGAGGGTAACTTTATTCCCTGTGGATTGATAGTGCTGTTCTTTTCACAGCACCAGTACTCATGGGTAGAGAGCCGCACAGCCACATCACTAGAGGCGATGTGTCCCTGGATGAGTGTCCATCCTTTTAATGAATATCTCAGTTTCTGAAACCCAGAGTCATCCTTGGTTTGTCATGTCTAGTTAGGTTCCAGCCTTAAAAAAGGTGAGAGAATGGATAGAAAGGGCATTGCTTCTGGTATTTGTTATCCATCCTGCTTGTACACAGACAAGATGATGAGAGTTCGCTGCTGTTACCATGATATGTGTACTGTCAACTTGGAATTTTTCTGGGAATTGCTTAACAATTCCATCCATTAGGAAATTCGGGGCATTTTGAAATTAAGCAAAATTAATCTCTAAAATTGAAAGAACTGGCAGTGTGGCTCAGTGGAGGAGAGCTTATGTAGCTTGTTCAAGATTCTGGCTTCCATCTGTGGTTCCACTAAACACTATCATGATCCAGCTTCATGGGTGCTCTGTATACAGGCCAGGCACCGTCTTCAGTTGATATAGTGCTTTCTGCATATAAAACACACTTATACATACGGTGCCATTTGCTTTTGACTCTTGAAATGAACTGGGGGTTTATGTCAGATTTTATATCTAAAAATTCTGATGTTCAGAAAAAGTGAATAGCTTTATTAGGCCATCCTGGAGGTTGATTTTCATAGAATCCTTTTTTTTTTGTGGCTTCCATGGTTCACAAAAGAATATCACAACTCTGGGCCCTCCCCTGTTCTGCAGCAAAGGTTGATTTGGGATTGTCTGGTACAGTTAAGATTACTTTCCTCTTCCACTTCTGTAGCATCTTTCCTGCTTTTCTGATATGCATAGTCGCATCCCCCTCCTCTGGTAACTGAGAGGGTTCAGTGGAAAATATGGGTGCTTTGCCAATCTAAGTTCCAGGTTTCGATCACCCCTCCCGTGATCAGCTGTGAGACTTTCGGCCTGTTGCTCACCCTCTCTGAGCACAAATCTTCTGGCCTATGGAGAAGAGGTCAAAAGCACATGACTCCTTCATTGGTTGTGGAATTTGAAAGGTTCTGTGGATGATTTTCATTTCCTCACATGTCTGGATTGACCTATCACATCGGCTGCTAAAGGTGTCCCGGAAGGATGTGGCAGTAGTGGCACTGAGACCCTTCACTGAAAGGATGCCGTGAGGCCAGAGGGTATGCCTGTCAGGATGGAGAGAGCGGTGTGGTAATCTTGAACAGGTTAACTTTTTGTCTTTGGATGTATTAGGAAGATTTAGATCAGTAAATGAAACTTGCCAAATGACATCCAAGAGCTGAGGCACAGCCATGACCTGGAACATGAAGAACTCTGATGAGGTGCAGGACTTGTGGCAGAGGAGAGGACAGTGGTGGCCTCTGAGCGGCACCCGCTCTTCTCCCCCTGGCTCTCCTCTTGTTGACATAAGCCCACCCTGCCCCGGGTCCAGTGCCTGCTGGCTTTCATGTCACACATCTCCCACTCCAGCCTCTCTATCTTGTGGGGAGAGTAACTGTCTGTAATAGGGTGGCTGTGACAGATGCTGTGGGAATTCTGAGTTTGGGATAATGAGCTGTCATATGTCATTTCACTTAAACACAATAATACAAATATTTTGATCAAACATTTTTCTCCAGCTGTTGAGCGAAAGCAATAAAAGCAGCAGGAGTGCCAGTGAACTCCCTGTTTCTTCTATACACTTTCCCTTTCAAAGCTATCGCCTGTTAACTCTTCTGTCTTTTGTGTCCCCTTACACCTTTTCCCGCCTCCTTGGGATTTTTACAGCACATTCTACCCAGGAGTATAAATAAAGACACTGAAGTTAGAGAAGGAAAGGGGTGAAATAGGCCACAGCTATATTTTGAATTCTTTGTTACTTGGACTGGCTTCAGCAGCTGTAGGGTTTGTAAAATCATAAATCCAGTTTGCTCTCTCTCTGGTCCTCGAAGTCAGCTTTCAGTCTCACACCAGCTTCCACCTCCCAGCCCTGGGTGTAAACCTGAGCTAGATAGTCCTATGATACAGTAGTTAGGGTATGGTCTTGAGCCGTCTTCCTAACTGGAGTCTGCTTTGGTTGGTTTCTGATGTGGACTTCTCTAGCCCCTTGTACCCAACTTATAGACCCCCTTCCTTCTCATTAGGCAAAGAAATGCACAGCCCCCAGCAAGTACCTTGGTGCTGAAGGCAGGCACATATATCCCTTCTGCTTGCTCAGGAAGCCAGGATGCAAGCATTCTGATGTCTCAGACCACTGGGACAGGAAATGGCCTACCCTCTTTCCCCTTGTTAAAGAGCTCCAGTTCCCATAATAATACTGCATCAATATAAGAAAGATGAAGTTTTTATTCATTACTAATAATTGTAGGATGAGAGAAAGAACCAGCAGCATTGCCCCGCTGATAAACAGTAAATGGAGAGGGGACTTTAGCTAAGGGACTCTGTTCACGTGCTGTTTAGAAGGTCATCACCCATGATAATTTTAAGCAGTAAGCGATACTTAGTTAATCTCTTAACTCATCCCTATAATGAGCCTCACTGGGCTTGTTTCTCCTGCCGATACTGGAACAGTACTCTGGCACCCACTTTAGAGCCAGTTCCTTCACTTTCTTTTCTTCCTTCCCTCTTTTTTGGGGGCCTGGGGTTGGGGCGAATGCTTCCCAACTAGCTAATCTACATCCTCTCTGGAGTCCAGAGCTCAGGTGCGTGGCCCCACTCAGACCTGTCACTAAGTCTTCAGACCTCCAGTCTCACGTCGGCATCCTTGTGTCCAGGTGCATTTCACTTCTGCGGACAGCTGTGGCTGGGCTAGGCCCGCCAGGATACTCCTGACCTTACATCTCTTGTGTCTAGGCCTTTGCTCCCAGTCTGATTCCCCGGGTCTGACAGAGCATTAGTCCTCTTCAGCCCTCCTCTCACCACACACATCCTTGTAATGCAAAGCCTTCTGTGAGGAACAGCCTCCTCTCTCAGCTCTTGGTCTACTGATGGCTGCTGCTTCTTAAGTGCCTCAGTCTATTCATGGCATGCCACAGGCATACCTGGAGGTGTCCTTTTGTTATTCTATACTCTTTGTGGACAGATTTCACTCACCTGTTCTCATACTACTCACCCACCCGCAGGGTGCCTCCTCTCCCTTGATTTGGAGGACAGACTTGGCTGTGGAGTTCCTGGCCTGGATGTGCCTCTGTGGGGTGTTTGCTTGGAGTCTGGATGGCAGGTCCCCTGTGTTACTGCATACTCCAGATAGAACCCACTCTTTGCTGTCCCTGGCTCCCAGGAGGGCGTGGATGCTGGCCCGAAGCACACTCGTGTAAACCACACAGCCTTTGTTTCTTTTGCCATCGCTATTGTCTGTCTTTTTCTTCACATTCGGATGCCTTTCCACTCCATTGACCTCTCTTCCCACCCCTGCCTGAATTCTGAGCTTTTTTTTCTCTCGTTCTCTATTTGAATGTCATCCCTCTGTAACAGTCCCAACGTATTAATCACCAAAGCAGTGCATTGCAAAGACACTCTGGTCATCTGGGTCCTCTGACTGGCCTTCCTTGGTGGCTGATACAGTCTTTGGACCCTTCTGCAGCCTGCTCTCCCATGTCATACCATCTCAGTTTGAACTGCTTTGCCCCTTGGTGGCTTGTGACTCAGGGTCAGTGTGCTCTTGGGACACCTGGAACCATGTCTGTCCCTTTGCGCCCCCCCCCCCAAGAACCAACAGTTTTTGAGACCTGGGGGTGCTGATAAGTCTGTTTATGATACTACTTTTACTTACGTATTTTTTGATAACTTGAGTTTTCAGGTATTTGGGCTGAAGCAGCCTAGAAAACAAGTGGCATTTCCAATTGTTGTTGTTGTTGTTTATTTTTTAATCAAAAATCTTAAGATTCAAAATTGGTGAATAGCCAAGGACCATTGTTTGTCATTCGTGATGGTTCATACTTATTGTGAACTTGACCATCTACAGTCACAGGGATGTGAACTTGACATCTACAGACTTCTGGGCATGCCTGTGGGGGAGTTTCTAGGTTTTGTTAATGAAAATTCTCATCTTGAATGTGCGTGGCCATGCCCATGAGCTGGGTTTCTGGGTGGGATGAAGAGGGTAAAGCAAGCTGAGCAGAGCGTTCATTTCTCACTGTAGGCGCAGTACAGGAGCTGTACCCTCAAACTGTGAGCCAAGTATCCCAACCCTTCCTTCCTTCCTTAAGTTGCTTTTGGTAGACATTTTCCAGCAGCAACCAGAAAGTAGCTGATACAGCATGACTAGTAACTCAAGCTTCAGCCACCAATATTATGAACATCCCTGCGGTTCTTCCATGAAACCTCTGTGAAGACCCATGCTGCTGCCTCCCAGTCTGCTTCTCTGTGGTCTTCCTATGAGCAAGCGGATCAGGTCTCTGATCCTGCTCCTTTGCTTCCATGGAGAAACCTCCCAGATCAGCTTCTCTGTGACTGTCTTTGTTTTTCTTAACCTGATAAAGCAGGGCTGTTAGCAGCTTTAGGTATATTTTGCCCTCAACCCTGAACTTTTTTAGGTGCATAGCCTTTTGCTTATGTTTACCACTGGCTTTGGAAAGGAAAAAGGGCACAAAGATTTTTTTTCTCCCAAGTTCCCCCACAGAAGCATCCGCTTCTAACATTCCCCACTATTGTGTATTTTTTTTCTTTTGTGGATTTATTACATTAGCATTTAATTACTCTTCATGACAGTATTAAATTTCACGAGTGATTTATAGTTTTAATAGAGTCTTGTATTATTTATTGTACTTGGCATTTAAGTTTACCAAATTCTAAGGTTCATGAGTACTGGAATTACTTAGGTCCAGAACAGCGGCAGCATTGGTGGGACTCCAAATTCAAGTATAAATGGGACAGCTGCACCAACACTCTAATTTTATTTGATGCCTGCCCACTGTTGTGATGTGTATGGCAGTGGCAGCAAATATATTTGCAGTCTTCAAAAAAAAAATCTCAGTGTTCATAAGAGAAACTATTTTCTTTCCCATCAAAGGTAGCTCAGACAAGAGTCTATATTCCCTGAATATAGTGGATGATGTCAGATTGTGAGCTCTCACTAAAAGGACAAGATGTAACCCCGAGTGAGGAATTAAAGAGCAAAGTTGTCTTGGCCCTATGTGCTCATCAGCCCTGTTTGGGTTCTGGAGACACCATTTTTGCAAAAAGAAATGACCTTGCTGAGTTACTTCTGCTTTGTCTGTGTGTTTCTTTATGTGGCAAAGTGGGCAGGAGGAAGACATGTGCTAAGGCTCTTAACTTAAGGAGGTCAGAATACAACCTGATGGAGTGGGATTCCCTTTCACCACAATGGAGCTCAAACTCTAGTCCTCAAGCTTGATGTCAATTATCCCCACCTACTGAGTCATCTCACTGTTCTATACTTTTGTTCTTTGCCTTTTGTGTGTTCGAGATAGGGTCTCGTCTGTCTGTCTATCTATCTATCTATCTATCTATCCATCTATCTATCTCAGTCTGGCCTCTGACTCAGAGTTCTGTGTGCTTCAGTTTCCTGTGTTCTGGTATTGAAGGCCCCAAGCAAAAAATGTAGCCCATGTGGATTTTAAAGATGGGAACAGTTCCCTGAGTTTCAGATCACTAGGTGTGATTGGGCATTTCTTGTTCAGGAGCCATTCCTGCTCGGTGGTCTTAAGGCATTCCCAAGATGCACAGGGATGGAAGAAGTTGTTCACAGGCCTAAGGCTCTATCTCCCTCTGTAAAGGGCCTCCAAGACAAGGGTAGGGTACTGAGTACGCTACTGGACTCAGAGGGCTTTCTGCTTGCTGGTACAACTCCAGGCCTCACTGGTCTTTGATTCCATTCTATTTTAGGGACTCTTGCAAAAACAACAAAATGCAGACCCAATCCTGCTCACAATCTGTCCTTTGGTGTGTTAGTGTGTTCAGGATCAGTGACTTCCTCGTCCTGCTTGGATCCCTTGAATATGCTACAGGCTCTGTGCTCTTGTCTGTTGGGAACTGCATTATTTTCAAGGAGTTTTTGCTTAATTGTTTTAAGCTGTGTACAGCAAGAGGATTGCTTCTCACTTTTCCTGTGCTCCTAGGTGACTTTTATCAGCTTGGGTTTACAGAAAAAAAAAAAAAATAAAGTGCTTGTGTGTACTCACACACTCTCTTGGGCTCTGCCTTCTATTCTCTGGTGGTGTGGATAATCCTGGAGGGCCCTTGGCCCTTAGGGCAGATAATCTCTTCAGGGTTATCTGTTAATTACCACTGAATGTGTGAAATATTTGTGAAAAGGCTTTTGAAGTGAGCCCCGCGCTCTGCTGCTGCCAGGGCTTCTGCTCTGGCTCCCAGGGCAGAGCTTTCACTCTCAGCTTGGTTCCCCTCAGAGCTTTCACTCTCAGCTTGGTTCCCCTCAAGTGCAGAGGGTATTCTCTTCTAAACTGTTTGCTTTTCTAATGAAGTGAACTGTTTGTTTGACTCTGTGGCGGAAGGTATTTAACTAGGGACTAAAGTAAACCTTGGAGAGATTCAAATAAGCCATGCATATCTGCTTTGTGAAGGGAAGGCAAATAGTTTGGCCTCCCTCACCTCCAGGAAGAGTCGTTAAGGAACTGTTTAAATAATAAACTGAGCCAAGTAAGCAGATATTGCCTCAGCTTGTTCTAGGGCTTTTGTGCTAGCCCAGCTGTCTGGCCTGGGAATTACTCCATAGTGGCCACAAGGGGAGGAGAGAGCTGCTCACTTCCTGCAGTTAGTAATTATGATTTATTTACGTATAGAGGGACTTCTGTTTCATTCAGTTTTGATTGAAACAAGCCCTGCTAGCCCTCAGCATGGCAAGTGAATGGCAGGGCAATATTGTCAGCAATGGCCAAGGTCCTACTTAACATTGTGAGTGTTATCTTGGATTGTGTCTTGCTGGCCTGGCTGAGGGTTACAGAACAGTTCCTTGTTGAATTGTCTGAGGTATTGGCACAGCAGGACAGGAAAGTGCATGTTTAAAGTAGAGCCCCTGTGGGCATAAGGACACCAATCCCTGCTTGTCTGGGCCTTTGAGTGAGGGAGGTATGTAAACTGCAGTGGCATACCTCCATGACAGGTAGAATCTAGTTTTTGTTTTAGACAAGTGGTGAAACAGACTAGGTGGAGAGTTGGGAGTGTTTGGGAAGGAAGAACAGTTGTACTCGGTTCAGTTAGAGATACTTAGGAAACCTGGGGTCCTGCTTCAGAGAATAAGAATTACAAGATGGAGGCAGCTTGGGCCCCTCTGAGCAAGGATGGGGTCTCTAAGGGTCTCTTAAAAAGCTAGTTTTACATAGATTATTGGTGGAGAATTAAAATCAGGATGAAAGACTAACATTTTGCCTTCATTTTGTGTTCTTCTACTTCTCATCGGCATGGATATAAGGGCCACACACCCTGGCAATATTACTTAATTAGGAATACCTCTTGTTCTTGCCCCAGCTCATGTCAATGCCCAGGAGACACAGGGGCCACCGGACACCTTTATCTATTACCCCCTGCAGTATGGCCACATTGAAGAACTCTACAGTTTTCACCATCACTCATCTCTTTGTTTGTTTAGATGGTTGAACCTTGTCTGTTAGAGCTGCCAGAGTGAGAGTGTTTGCTCTGATAACTGCACTCAGATTACAGGCACAGGAACTTAGCCAGGGGAGCCAGACAGCAGTCAAGAAGCCTTGGACTCCAGGTCAAGTTCTGTCACTTCCTACCTGACTGAAGAGTACTTCTTGTCTCCTTGGATCTCTTGTTTTCTCATTTATAAAGTATGGATATGAACATTCATTTTCCTGAATAGTGTGTAAACAAGAAAATGCCTGAAAAGTGCTTTAGCCCATAGGGGTGCTCAGTAAGTGATAGTCATCACCTGAGCATGTACCTGAATATAAAATTGTTTTTCATGTAGTTGAGCAGAGGATATTGTGTGGCTGATTTGAATCTCAGGGACCAGAGTTATCTCCTGGTCTCAGAACTTACTGAGGGACGAAGGTGTGGAGAATCCTTTGTGCCTTAGGATGGGAATGAGCAGAGAAGCATTGCCTGAGCCACCAGACTAACTGCAATGCTGTGGATATCCACACCAGTGTTTTTCCTGTCTTGTGAACTGGGACACAGTGTCAAAAAGGACGAAGAAATGAACATACTCTGAGATTCGTAGATTCCTTTCCTATATCACGTGTAGCCTTGAAATCCTATGGGAAATAAATAGGACAGGCTCATTTTGGCTTGACTTTTTAGATGAAAGAAGTATGTTTCATGACTGTAGTTGTTATTGTAATTTGTTTATTAGGAACTATGGCTTAAAACAGAGAGTGTTTCCAGCTGCCATGGATGCGATGGAGAACAGATGGATCATTCTGGCAAGGGCACCCTAGTTATAAGGGTCATGTGTCCTTGAGGTGCTGAAGCTGAATTTTGGATAATGGGAAACTGAGTAGAAAAGATGACATTTCTAGGGACTCATACTGAAATAAAAATGATAAGCTTGGAGCCAAG
The DNA here is from genome assembly GCA_030556225.1 of Cricetiscus sungorus. Classification (NCBI taxonomy): domain Eukaryota; kingdom Metazoa; phylum Chordata; class Mammalia; order Rodentia; family Cricetidae; genus Cricetiscus; species Cricetiscus sungorus. The sequence goes on along the minus strand of JANBXA010000729.1, from coordinate 5,422,953 downwards.
ATGATTGGCAGGTCACTGTATATGGTGGTAGCTGCCATTAATCCTAGCATCTGGCAGGTAGAAGCAGGTTGATCTCTGTGTGAAGCCAGCCTTTTCTACATAGAGTTCCAGGCCAGCAGGGGCAGTATAGTAAAACCCTGTTTCAAACAAAAAGAGGTGACTGACACATCACCATCCACAGGGTATGTGGATTTCTCCCAGTCATGAAACCCATGTTTTGTTTTAAATGAATTAAAGGTCTTAGCTTCTCCTAGCTTTAGCCTTTAATAACACAAATGACTAAGTCGTAGGAAGCATTCTTGCTCTCTGCAAATGTGTAGACTGTGCTTCTTGGCAAGTGGCAGCTCACTGAGGAAGTAAGAGGAAGCGTCCTTTTTGTGAGGTTGTCTCTTTATTCAGTAGGACAGAGGAACAGTCATGGCTCAGGCTGTGGGCCCTGAAACTGTAGTTGTACTCAGGTGAAACAGACAGATACAGACTCTAGAAGAAGACTGGGTTCTTAGGAGCCCATGGAGACAAAGGGGTACCACCGAATTTAGATGTCCACAAACTAATTTATAAAGATTGAGTCCATGAAGGTTGTCTAGAAACCAGGGGCTGTTTTGAGAAGAGTGAGGAGAGGATGCAGTTAGAGAATTCTGGAGAAACTGTGGAGCCTTTTTAGAGGAGGTAACTAGTTGCTGGGCCTTGCCAGAGGGCTTTGAGAGGAGTTAGCCTTCAAGGTTACCCACCCAGTCACAATTAAGGAATTGACGGGAAATCTTGTGACCTCAGGAAGCACAGATTCTGTATAACCAAGGACTTCTGTTCCCAGTAAATAAGTTCCGGGTCAATTAACTTCCAAGGAAGGAGTGTTCTCAATGGTCACCAGCCGAGTAGTAAAGTTTGTTGATACCCCCTAAGAGCAGGACGTGGTCCTTTGCATTCCTCTTGGAGTTTCTGAGCACTTCAGCTCGTAAGGCCTTTAGGAAACAGGGTGAGACAGTGGAAAAGAATACCAGCTCAGTGGACACTGCTGGTTTGGGAGCCTATTAAAGGTATTCAAGGGCTTTGCCATGGAATTGGTGCACTGAGAGGTGGCAGATTGGAAATAATGTGGGAATTATTCAGCATTCCAGATGGAATTCAAGTAAGAATCAAGATGAGAAGCCACATGAGATAGTGATGGAAACTAGCCAAGGAGGCCGTGTGTAGAACTTTAGGGGTTAGATGTTGGAATTTCTGGAGCCCTCACACAAACCCCTATGGACGTGGCATCTATGTATTCAAGTAACTTTGGAGTTGCTATTGGCTAGATATAGGGGACTAGAGAAGTTGCTCTTATGTAGAAAAAAATTAGAATGCCTTTGATGATACCATTTGCTATAAGCTCACGTGGCTAACATCTTTGAGGATGTCTGCAGAATATGTGACTGGGGGCTGATTTAGAATTTCAGGGGAAAGGAAATTAGGAAGTGTTTTCCTGCTTGCATTCTCACGAGCCAAGCATGTGAAAGGGATTCCTTTCCCCTGAGCAGTGGGGGATTCTTTCCTTTCTCTCATTTCCTTCTTCATCCTTGCAAAGCAGCCTCGGCTGGGCTTTATTATTTTACAGTCACGGTGAGAGAAGCTCTTAAAATAAACTCATTGCTTAAAAGCTTTGTGTGTTCTTGCTAGACAATGAGAGTTCAGAGTTTAAGAGACAAGAAAGTGGGGCCTTTTAATGCTCCCAGTATGCAATCAACATGCTGGAATTTCAGTGGAATCCAAAGGCATACAATACTAGCATGAAGAGCAGGCTGTAGGACCTTTGATGTTATTGACAGAAAGAGGGTTGGGGCAAAGGGGCCCCTGTCATTTCTGTCAGGAGCCTTTAAACTTTCGACCTCCAACCTTTTGTGTCAAAGAGCTCCTTGCAGAAGGGTATTAGCAGCCTGGTCAAGTATCCTGAATGGCCCGGAGCATCACCATTTTCTTGGTAGCAAAGGGGTCCTGAAAAGATCTTAGTGCTCAGTGTGGCAGTATGATTACTGAGTGCCCACTATAATCAGGCCTGTCCTGTGGATGTGGAAAGGCTGGGAATTGCAGTGCCCACATGAAGTCGTACTCTGCCCAGCAGGCTAGAAGGTGAATTTCAGTGCCCTAGGGTTTGGATCAGGATGTGTAGATGTGAGCTGAACATCTGGTCCCAGAATGCTCTGAGTTTAAGTAGTGTATGGAAATCTGCACAGAATTCTAAAGAGAACACAGCGAGCCCTGAGGGCTCCCTCCTTTTGCCTGTTGCCCTCTTAGGTAGATGGATGTAGTCTGCAGTGCCCAGGAGGGAGATCTGCCCCCAGCCACTGTTGCCATTGTGTGGCCTCTTTTCTCTGTTGTCTTTCTCTTTCCTCTTTCAGTTGTATAGTAAACATTTGTGTGTTCCTGCTGGCTACTTAAGGACAAGAGAGCAAGATGGGACAGCAGACAGTGCTGAACTGGTGCTTGTGTTGGAAATGTGTGAGCCCTATGCTATACGGTAGGGGCAAATGTTCTACTATGTGCACAAAGGCATATAGAAAGAATGCAGCTAGGCCAAGGATACAGCCCTTCTTTGAGGTCCACATTATCAGTAGCATTAATTCACTTGATTACAAAGACCCGTGGAACCACCAGTAGGCTGCCTTAGGAAGTGTCATTTTCATTCTGTCATTGATATTTGCTAGGACACAGAAGAGAACATGTATATTCTAGTTTTATTTCTGTTCTAGTTTTCCTCTGGGGACTGTGACCCTTCTACACTGCTGAGCCTCTGCTGCTCTCCATGACCCCTTTATTCCTTCAAAACCAGTACCACTGGATGCCTCTGACATACTATTTGCTAGGTTCTGTAGCATGCTCTAAATGCAGTCTGTCCACCTTGAACCAGCTCTGTGCACTGATTCTGAGAAAGTTCTTTCCTATTGTTCTGATGAAGCATGGAAGATTGAACTCAGTGGCACTCCTAATAACCACAGCTTATGTTTCAACTCAAGCTCTGTAAGCACTGTTTTCCTGATAAAATCACACACAAGATTTCTTTTCAATGGTGCTGATTTCTTGTTATTAATAACTGATCTTCAGCCCCAGCTGATCAGCATATACAGATTCTTCATCTAAAACATTTCAAATATGGGTATAATCCTAAGACTTGACACTTTACTCTGAAACCTCACAAGCCAGGTTACCACAGTTCACATTTTCAAATTTCCTCAGCAAGGTGCGAAGCCCTAAGCTCCCAACAGCTTTTCTAGCCTCGAGTCCCAAAGTCCTTCAAAATCCTCCAACAAAGTAGTGTAATGTCATTAAAAAGTCACATGGTCAGTCAGGTCTATCACAGTAACACCCCACTCTTGATACCTATTTCTGGTCTACCTTCCTTCTGTAGCTGTACCAAGTACTATGACCTAAGCAACATTGGGAAGGAATTATTTGGTTTAATTTTCAGGTTACAGTCTCTAATTAATGGGGCAAGGGATGCTAGCTCAAAGCAGTAACGTGAAGCAGAAGCTGTGAAGGAATAATTCAGGACCACCTGCCTGGGAATGTATCACCCACAGTGGGCTGGGCCCTTCTCTATCAATTACAATCAAGACAATTCTCCACTGTCATGCTGACAGACCAGATTGATCTGGAAAATCCTTCAGTTGAGATTCGCTTCTCAAGTGACTTTGGGCTGTGTCAAGCTTACAGTTAAAACTAAATAGGACAGTGTGTTAGCCTTTTCTCTTTATGACCAAATACAGGGCAGAAACCATTTAAGAAGGAAGACTTAATTTTACCTCATGGTTTGGGGATTCAGTCCATGGTCCTTTGATCTCATTTGGTTAGAAATAATATCATGGCAGTAGGAGCTTGAGATAGAAGGACGCTCTTCACTTCATAGCCAGTCAGGAAGTAGAGGACAAAACAGGAAGTAGCCAGGGAAAGCATTCTTCCAGCTCTATCCGTTAGTGAACTCCTTCCTTAGTTTCCAGAACATTTCTACATAGTGCATTGAACATTCAAAACATGAACCTGTGCAGAGCATTGCATACTCAAATTTCCAAAACAGGAGAGGTTCATTACCAACTGATGGGGCAGCATATATACAGTGGACACAGATGGCTCCCTGAGGAACACCCACTGCCAGGTAGTGATCCTGGGGATTGACTAGGCTGTCAAGGCTAGACTGCCTCAATGCATATACTGAACTGAGATGAGTAGGATATTTTGTACACCACATATTTGCCAAAGGTCCATTCTGGACTTTAGGTAAGATTGAGGAAAATAGTTAACCCCTGTCTCATTCATGGAGGATACAATGCATGACTCCTTATGGAAGCCTATGGCAAAGTGTAGTTTTTAAATTAGGTGTTGTAATTGATAGACAATAACTAATAATAAAATCAGACAAATATAACACTGTGTTTTAAAAAGTTATATAAATGAAATCTTTGTCAAAGTATGTGCTATTTTTGTAGGTAGCTAAACAGTGGATAATATGGATCCTGTATAGTTCAGATAAAAAATGATGAACAAAACCTACACTCTGACAGTATTAAGTAAACTGTCTAAGAGCATTGGCTTTGAAGTCTTAACAATACCCAGGCCTTGTACTCTTCCTCATATGGCACTGACAAATACTGGTTTTTCCATCTATTTGCATAGAACTTGATTCTCAGGGTCAGGGCATATGAGGAAATAAATGCCATCAGCTGTCTAAAGGCTTTAGTTCTTCAAACACATAGACATATTTTGTGGATTCCATTCATTTTCACTATCATTTTGGCTATTGTTGTTATTGAGGCATATATTGGAAGAACTTTAGCTCATCGTTGACAGGAATGATAAATGGGATAATGGTGGAAATTAAGCAGAGAGGAGAATAACCCATTCTTTAAAAACTTGTCTAATTTTGAACAAGAAGAATGCATATGTCTTTCATTTCTTTTTTAATTCTCATTCTCTACCCCCAGCATTGGGAACTAATTTAGGTATTTCTGCATGCTAAGCACGTTCTCTACCACTGAGAAATATGGTTGACAGCCTGCATACTCAAGATGTTGGTGGTTTTCCATTGACTTCAGTGATGAATGGCTCTCTGGCTAGTAAACATTATTCTCTTTGGTAGACCTGTGGAGGTCAGTGTCAACACCCAGAGCCTTGTGACAGATCTCCACAGGAAGGCTTGGGTGTGTGATACCTGGTTGTTCCTCAAGGTTCCTGCTTCAGATGTAAGGTTGAGGGAGAACTTGTGGACTTATAACTGTGCCTGCATTTCTGTCCACTGACAGTGATCCTGTCTTACCTGTTCTCTGGTGGTAGAAGGACAGACTTTCTCATTCACTTCCCAGGCCTTGTTTTATGGGACTTGGGGTGGATCTGAACTGGAATTTCCTTTCACCTTGATATTGGGAAATGCGGACAGGTAAGACATGGGAACAATAAAAAAAGCTTTAGAAATGCTGCTCTCAAGATGGCTAAGGATATCCATGCATTCAGATTCTAAATTTTCAGTGCTAAATGTGTCTGAGGTCTTCTCTGTTTGGTTCTTTTTTTGTAGAGCACAGCTCCCAGACATCACCTTTGCTGTTTTTTTTTTGGGTTTCTAACTAACTTAGGCCACTTCTGAGGACGTTAACTTCATGGCCTCTGCATGTGGAACTAAGATTGCTGGTCACTTGTCATGAACACATCCCAGTCTCTGCTTTTTACAGCATAAGGGACAAGATTCCAAATACATATTTTTGTAGCTATGGGTTTGACTTTTGAATTGTGCTATAAAAAGTACTTTTTTGTAAATATATTGATGAAAGCATTTGTCACTAAGAACTAACTTACCTTTTAGCTTCTAAGCTCATTTATTATTAGTAAAAAAAAACCCATTATTAGCATATTTCAAGGTAAGAGAGTTGTATGCTTTTATGTGATTTCCTTGGGTGAGTTTGAAGATTAGGTATAATAGCTGTGTGCCTTCTCACACTTCTCTTAGCTGCCTCGCCGGTTATTTTCTTCCTTTCTGGTATTGGCATGGAAGGCTGAAAATCAGAAATAGGACAGATTATACCTGTATGAGGGAGCATAGACTAGACTAGATACATTCCAGAGAGTCTGGGTGGCCTATTTGGAGGTATGGTTTGTTTTATGCCTTTGGGCATCCAATAGATGGGATCTAGAGATGGGAAGCCTGCAATCTGCTGACAAGAGAAGGTAGAAGTTTCCATAAATAGACAGAAGCAACCATTTCTTCCTTACCCAGAACACAGTTGAGGTAATAAAGTCTGATCATTCTTTTGTCAAATCACATGGAGAGTGTCATTCATCACTTTCTTGTAGAAAACTACTATTATGTCTGTTAAAGGTCATAACATGAGTTTGCGTGCTACAAAGAAGGTGCATTGTAATGTGATAAAGAGTGCCGTGGTAGGCAGCAGTTAGATCTCTGGTATCAGTTAAATTAACTTCATATTGCCTAAATGCTTGCACAAAAGAAATAGTGAAGGGTTGGCATTTGAGCAGTTGGGAAATAGCCATCAGCATTAGTGAACTTACTCAGAACTTCAGGTACTTGCCAGAAATAAAAAGTTATTGGGTTTTGGAAATAGATGTTTTGTTTGTTTTTGGTTTTGCTAGTCAACCTTCAGTGGAAACCTGTGCCTGTTTTGCTTAGTTTATGATTGAAACTTGAAAAAGTAAGTGGTTTGGTGGATTTAGCATTGATTGTGTTCATTGTATTTATTTCAACAGTTATCTCTTATAGATTTTGCCAAAACCAGATGTGTCATGCTGGCATGAACAGCCTCACTCTAAAGATCTTAAAACAATGCAGATGATGTTCTACCTAGGTAGTAGCAATGTCACTAAAGTAGATTTCCATATGTATGTAAAAATTGATGAGCCCATCCCACATAGAGGGATACTCACTCAGCCTAGATACATGAGGGAGGGTTTAGACCCTGCTTCATATGATATGACAGACTTTGAAAATGCCCCATGGAAGGCTCTATCCTCCCTGGAGAGCAGAAATGGGATGGGAGAGGGGATTGGGGGCAGCAGGGGAGGAGGGAAGGGAGAGGGAACTGGAATGGACATGTAAAACAAGCTTGCTTCAAATTGGAATGAGGGGGGCATTGACGCCTGTTTTCTGAGCTGTGAATATTTTGAAAACTGCTTCATGGTCTCAGAACAGGTGTGTTAAACCTTTATGTAAATTTGAGTTTTGTGGACCTTGTGTTATATCTAATAAGACTAAAAGGTTCTACCATTGTTGTATGAGCGTGGCTAACAGGTGGCTGAAGGAGCAAGGCAGTATTTGAGTAAAACTTTCGTTACAAAGGTTGAACTGTATGATACTTTCCAGATCCTTTCTGCCTTGACTCTCCAAGTCAAGCCTCTTTCATGCTATGAAGTAACAAACAGATTCTTTGGGAACTCATACACAATTTCTACAATAAGTAGAGCCACAATTTCTTAAAACTTTCATGACATTGTATCCTTTGATCATAAATAATGTCACATAATGCTACATCTGCTGGGTGCAGGTGATTAGTTCTTCTGAATCACCTTGTGCTATATAGACATGAAACTTTTAGGTTTCAAACTCTATCCATCATACATTTAAGAAGAACAGGATCTTGGGGCTTCATAAGATGTTCTCTGGGGTGATGCTACAGGAATACTGAACAGGCCTATTATGTCCATATGAAGTTGGACTCCTTAGGTTCTTCTCCGCAGACCATAGAGACACAAAGACTGTCTTTTTCAAGACTTAAGGCTTTTGGTAAAGTATCTGGAATGTCTCCTGAGGTGCCACATCAATTTCTCCTGGGTGCCATGGTGTCCAAAGGCAAGAATAGCAAGAATCTGGACTAGTGAATTAGTCTGGATCCTGAAGTCAGTTGTTACAATGTCTGCCCCAGGCCATTGGACCCTGGAAAAAGTGATGACTTAAAATACCTCAAGTTCAAATGAGACTGTGGTAAGGTCTGGAGTACCTCTTTATATCATTCCTTTGCTTTTGTTTTTCCTTCCCTGTTTCTTCCCTCTTCTCCAACTTAAGACCTCATTTTATATGGGGTGGGGATTTGTATTGAATTTAGTTCAGTGGATTTCAACACAGAAGCCTGTGCATCCCTTTAATGATCTTTTTACTGACAGCAGGTACAAGTATAACATTTTTAGCTTTGGTCTTGAAAGTCTCAAGCCAGAACACTTTGGTATCTGTATCAACCAGGAGGACTTCTGCACCTGGCCATTTACTTCTGTTGATCTCTCATCTACTGCCTCCTGGGCAATCAGGCCACTCTGGCATCATTTGGTGAATTACTCCTTCAGGGCACGAACTGAGTTGACTTTGATCTCTCTGTTTTTAATCTACAATTTTTGTATGTAAATTTCAAACCTTAAAAGACGGTTTCCCAGGATGGCATCCAAGAGATCTGATAGCCCGAGGATACTAAAACTATTTCTTGGGAGAGGGATGTAACTGAAGATCAGTCTCCATGTATCCTTGGTTATTCCCTGGCGGTAGGTTTTATGCTCAACCCATGCTCTTATGAAGAGACCTCAAACTCAATGCCTCTCATTTCAAATGAACCTCCTAATACTTTAGCATGATGACAGGCAGTGTGAAGCTGAATACTGACAACTCTACCCAGCTCAAATATTTTTACCATGCACTTCTATTTAAAGGTATATAAGCCAATTACATACCCTTTACACTAAGGACTCCGGTGAGACACACCTTTCAAATCTATGTTGAGTATAAGAGGCCTCTGGTACCACAGTCAAACCTTGTGCAAATCTGTAATAAATTATCTTTGTAGCCATGCTTGTTTATAATGCATTCCACTGCTCACTATGGCTCTGCAGACCCACCCCTACCTGCTAGAATTTTAATTCTCTCGGTAAAATTGATTCTACCAGTTCGCCACATTATTCTCCCTGTCTTCCATTTAGCATGTTAGTTTGCTGACAGTAGAGTACACAGCACTTAACAGCTGGTTTGTGGACCCATCAGTCAGGAAATTGTATGATAAATAGGAGGTAGCTAGGTTTAGTGGCACTTCCTTCTGCTTCAGCAGTTTTCGCCTGACTTTGGAGAAGTCATCACAGAGTGTTTTGTCACATCCTAGGGCAAAAGATGGCTACGGTGCTGTAACATATTACACATATATTGAGTTATGATGCAGCCTAGCTGCACTGCTCATGTGTAAAAACTAAACCTCGAGGTGGCTGATTATGATGGCTGCAGGCAACGGGGACCTTTGCTGGTCTTGTGGGTTTTCACGGACAGCTTTTTGGGTCTGTGATGGAATATGCTGCTGGTGCATAGAAACAACAAACCAAGATGCAAAGTGAGGCCAGTGTTTGTGGACTCAGGATGGTCTTCTGAGGAATGTTGGGGTCATTTCCCTCACTTCCACATGTTAGAACAGGGCTTGTTTTGAATTTTATTCTTTATCATTTTAGGCTATGTTAAGCATGCTTTGAATCAGAAGAGGGGTTGTCCTTTCCCAGTTCCCAAAAAAGTGGCTTAAGAGGGTGATTTCCATGAATAACCAATAAAAGCTCAAACTGTTCACATGGGCTTCAACAGTCCAGAAAATCCTGTTTAAACTTAATCAGTAGGAAAGCATATGAATTGCAAAGCACTGAACGCCAGCCAATTGTCTTTTGGTCACATAGCATCACATCTGTTAAGTTTCTGTTCTTTATTTAGACCCAGTTCTGGAATTAATAATTCTTACGTTTCCTTGAGCATAGCACTTTATGTAAACAATGCTGCAAGACTTAGAATTAACTGTCATACTCTTAAACCTCTATAGATTAACAGGTGAGGATGTCACTGAATGCCATAGTATTTGTGTTTGAAATTTTCCTTCCATGACTGAAACTTCAATGAGACTTTTGAAAATGACAAGATAGGAAAATGCCGTAAAGGTCAATAGTCGAGTTGTACGCTGTCACAGGGAAGGAACCGTGACACTCACTTGGCACTCTTGATTTTATTAGTCCCCTTTCGTGTGTACATAACCTCTGTAACTTCATTATATACATTCATATAAAAGGTAATGACATATTGCTTGGATATGGGAGGTATTTATTAAATATGAATACCGTTACACACTTCATGTCTCTCTGTGTGAAACACAGTGTTGGATTTAGACATAATTCATGGTTGTACCCACATGGAAACAACAAAATGTACTTGCCATCCCCTTATCTGATGGGTTAGGGTTAACAGTACAGTGAGGAACTGAAATGTAAAGTAAAGCTCTAACGTTCCAACTTCAACACAGCTGTCTCAGTGCTGCCCTAGAGAGGCACATCCGAGAAGCCCTTCAGATGAGCCATTCTTTACAACTGTGTATTTCCTTACAGTTCCATTAAATGTATTTCCAAGAATGATAACATGCACAGGGTGGGCTGGGGTATTGCAGAACCAAGCCTGTTTTGGTGTGGATAGGAACAGGAGACTGCCTGTATTTGCTGATCACCTGTCTTTATCATAGATTTGATTGTGATTATTGTGGGTTTGTTTGAAAATTCAAAGTCGCAGACACATTCAGTGAGAATGAGTCTTTCCGATGTGTCTCAAAGACTGTTCCATTTAGTTTCATGTTGTCTTAAAGAGGATGACAAGACAGCTTTCATCAAAATTGTTTAAATAAATTAGGACGTTTTGCCTTTCCATAGGGTGGCTTTTCATCTCAGGATTGCTGAGTTAAGTGTAACAGTAAATTTGCCACATGGCTGAATAAACTTGAGTGTTAAACTCAAACTTAGCAAGCTTAATGATGCTTGCACTACAGGAGAACCGGCTTCCATTGTTGAGTACTAATTATTAAAACACAGCCGATTTTTTCATCTGGACTTATGCCTCGTGTGAAGCATGACAAGTGATGAGATAACCCCACCTGAAACCGCAGTGACACTGATTTGATAATACCAAATTAATTCCTTCTCTGCTTCTAAGCTGTTCACTCCCTCCTTGCTTGGTATTACAACAGAAACTCATCGAATAAGTGGCATTGCTCCGTTCATAGACCTCTTGTACTATTTTCTAGGTTTTGACCATTGTGGGCTACTAGGGAAAATGCAGTTTGGGGCCCCTCCTTAGTGGGCCACATGTGTTCAGTCAGTGCATATTCACAGATTTTCCCTCTTACTTTTTTGTAAAGTATACGGAGATCTTTAAAGGAAGGCTGCCAGGAGATTCCCCCACCCAAAGGGGAGCACAGCTTACATTCTAAAAATGGATTGAGGAAAAATGCGAAGTAGGTGGATGTAGAGGGAATAAAATTAGATTCCTTTGGATTCTATAGTCACCATGTGCACTTAACGTTTATTACTTGGCATTCTTAGTTGGTGTGCATCATTGCTGACTCGAGAGGTGCAGTTCACACACTTGTCTGCTGTACTTGGCACAGTTCCCCGGACCTTGTTACCTGGTTTTGTACCTTCCACTAGCACAAAACCTGCTTATTGAGCATCTGTTTGACTTGCCTTTAAGCTTGCTAATTATAATTACAGAATCCTTGAAGTAGCTGGGTACCGTTCTAAAGTTTATTGCTGTGCGTGGCAGTCCCTAGGAATGTTCTGCTGTGTGTGCTTTCTGCTGTGACTGTCAGTGCTCAAGGGAAGTCTTTAAGGATCATGTTTGGGCATATTTACTGTAATATCACTTAGCACTGGTGCTAAAGGGACAGCTTTTGGTCTCTTTTATTTAATTCCTTGGAACTTGGACAAAACATTAGTACAAACTATAAGTCATACTTCTTGCTATAAAACCCATTCAAGTTCTTTTCAATTTATATAGCAGGTCGGACTTGCAGAGACAAGGAAATTTGAAGGCATAACTTAGGCCAAAGAAACATACATTTAATTTTTAAAACCATGTATATGTATGTGAATGTATATACATAGATACCTGCAGAAATCATAGGAAGGACACCTTTAAAAAATACCAAGGGTGTGACACTAATACATTAATATGTTGCAATGCATTCATTTAAAATTTCACTTGACAATATAATTTTTTTCCCGGTTTTGTGTCTCCTGCTTGCCTTCTTTCTGGGAAACCTTCCCTCCAGGGTAGGAAGACATGCTTTCTCTCTTATTCTTGCTTTTCTGGTAAGGGTTAGATACATTCATAGTCTCTACTTTCTCTAGAGCACGCTTGTATTATTTGCCTATTTCCATAGTATTTGCATATTTGCATATTTCTATAGTATGGCAGCGAGTGTTTTCATTAGCTTTCAGTAACTATTGTAGACATTCACTTTTAAGGTTTTTTTTTTTTTAATTATGTGTAAGTGTGTGTCTGTATGGGGCTATGTGCACAAGACTGTAGGTTCCCATGGAAGCCACACAAAGGCATTAGATCCTTGGAAATGGAGTTTCAAGGGGTTTTCAGCCACTGGACATGGGTGCTAGGAATCAAACTCGGGTCCCTCTGCAAGAGCAGCAAGTTCTCTTGATCACTGATTCATCTTTTTGGTCTCAGCTCTTGAAATTCTTAAAAGAGATTTCATGCAGTGAAGTTGCCTTGAGTTGAAATGCTATCACAAAGTATTCGTTTTATGTAAGGTATACTTTCTTTCCTTTTCAGACCCTCCTCATCTTTTCCCTGCCTTCCATCCTCCTGTACCAATTGATGCCAGACATCATGAGGGCCGTTACCATTATGATCCATCTCCTATTCCTCCATTACATGTGTAAGTATTAAAATGTTACCCATTTATGAAATTGACTCTTAATGCATGTTCTCTGGGCTTTTGAAGGTGTGATAACAGTGTAAGATTTACACTTAAAACCTGGCAAAGGTCTGTCTGTTCCTGTACAGAGTCAGACCTGGGCTTTCTGAGGATGCCTGCCACATGCGTTAGCTGGCAACTGTTTTCTAGTATGTTGCTGACGAGAGACAAACAACTGTGAGTTGTAAACTTTAAGTGAAAGGGTTCAAGCTAAACCTTAATGGAAGTTTGCCACTTATGTGTTTAGTTGTGATTTAGGTCTGAAGTTCTACATGCTAAAATTTTTGTTACGTGAAAGTTCTGATCCAAGCATTACAATGAATCGAAATGAAACATTTATGGAGGATTTTCAGAGTCCCCATAGTGCATATACCAACAGTCACTTGATTGATGCGAAATCACCCAAACAAAATGGCAAATGTAATGGAGCACATGATTCACGCCAGATAAAAGAAAAGAACATGTATAAAATGTATTACACAAAGAAAAGGCAAACTTCACGGAAATAAATATTACCTCACTTGATTTTGAGGGGAAAGAACAAGAACCATGGATTTATAAAGTAACAGAACAGTGTTCTGCAGTACCATCCAGAAAACTGTCATATACTATAATAATTGGCTGCACTCTCTGCAAGGGGCTGTTCCCTGCTAATGGCCTTGGTACATATGTAGTCATATGTAATAATCACCTTCTGTTCTGAGACAGTGGAGTTAGAAAAGCACGAATAATACTTTGAAAAATAATGCTGGTTATATAGATGCTAAATTGCATCCCTCTGACTATTAGTTACAGCTGTGTAATTACATGGTATGCTGAAGAAAAATGAAGTTGTTTTAAAACAAGTCCTCCTCTGTGAGCAGAATTAATTGATATTAACAGTTCTAACTGCATGCCCAAGTACACATATAATATTTTACCAACCGCTTTTTGGATCCATCTCCCATTACTGAATTGTAATTTCAGTTCGGATTTGCCTGGAGGTGAGTAATAAATCTGCATTGAGACCTCTGTGAGCATTGCAGGAGAAGTGGGTATTTACAGAGGGAGAATGCAAGAACTTGTGACTTATTCTTCTGGTGACTTTTACTGGAACACAAGCAAGTATTTACAGGGTTTTGAAGCCTGCTAAAAATACACTCACATAAAACCAAAGGATCAACTGAAGTTCTCCTACACAAAGGGAAGTGGATTTGTAATTGTGAGTTTGCAAGATGACACATAACTTGGTCTTAGAGAACCTGTATGTTGTGGATGGGACCACATGGATCTTAGAAGGGGTTCTATCCTTGTATCAAGATCATACATGCATTAGAGACAAAGATGGCTAGCTGCTCCCAGGTTTGAGTCTTTCTGATGAAGTAATTTAATTAGATTAAATTACTGGGAGTCCTTTACTCTTTAAAAACCATGTTCTAGAGAATTTTTTTAACTGACCTTTCCTCTGGGCTTATTATAGTTCATTTTAGAAGTAAATTCAAATAGGAAGTTATCTATTAAAAACTCCACCTGTTGGTTCTCTGGCAGAGTTATAGTAATAGCAAAGCCTCCTTAAGCCCTTGCTGTATGTTCTAGGGCCTGCTTGAGTTCATAGTAAAGCAGTGACACAGATAAGGTTAAGTCATCTCTACAGGAGCTGTGAGTTGATCATGGACGTTTCCTTCAGCTGTAACTCTGAGCTGTAATTCTAAGATTCCCAGTGCTTTGTTATTTTTCGGCCAAGTTTTAAGATACTTAGCAGTAATTGACTAAATTGTTCTTGAGCACTCTACATGTATAATTATCACAGAGTTGTGATACAAGGTTTGTTGACAATACTGATGGTTGAGAGAATGTTGTGGCTGTGGGTGTGGAAAATGGACCTCATGTCTGTAGTGCTCTGGGATTGTTCCACTTCAGTTTGCCCTAGCAGATCCCTGGGTGAATAATGAGCTTATAACATTGACTGTAGGATTTAGAGCAAGTCGCATCTCCATGCCTTTTGTAGCATTGTCTTCAATGCCTTTGCATGATGAGCCGTGTCCCATGTTCATATTATCCCAGAGTCTATGTCTGTAGCATCTCATGTGTATCCACTTATTGTTGTGGCTTTCTTTTTGCTCTTTGCTAGTTTGTGGAAAGTTCTCGTGTATGACAGACAGACATATAAATGGTGTTCAGTGGACAGCCAAGCTGGTCCAGTCTTTAAGGTGGTGGCTGAGCTATCAGGATATTTGGATTATCCTTTGGTTTTGCCCCTCACTTGAACTGTAGACTCTGGCAAATTCCCCTTGGTATGGTCCCTTCACTTTATTGAAATGAAGCAATCTACTTTGCAAGAAGGACTCAATAAAAGAACAGTCATGCATGTACTTTGCAAAGGTTGCCTCTCTAAATGTATGCTCAGAATTAATGTATCTGGCCCAAAATTTCTTCTGGTCTTGCATGATGACCCTAGCTGCCTATACCCCTTTTGAAAGGTGATAAGGGCACACCTGTGATTGCTAAAGCTGGGTGTTTTGACAGCAAATGTGGCCGATATACCAAAGTCTTCAAAGTAGTAACTGTAAAATATAAAAGTATCTTTTCCAGAATTTGAATTCCAAAATGCTTGCCTTTAAATTGTCTTCTAGAAAATGAAATCAAGTGAGCTTACTAAGCTTTTAGAGTAAATATTTTTAATTACAAGAAGATAAAACTTGGAGATATTTTCATTATTTTGCAAACACAATTGTTCTTCTGGTGCCAACTCTAGAAACTAAATTATAAGTCTCTGCAAAACAAGGATCTGTGCTGTTGGAAACGCCGACAGGCCAGTGTTCAGAAGGATGGCAGGCACTACGGTAATTATGCTATCATATTCCATCATTAAAGATTCTATTGAAAAGGTTTATAAATTGCCCCTCTTTTTAGATAAACCACCCTATATTAAGGCATCAATGATATGGCGCAGAATTAAATTAAAATCTCATAAAATGAAATATGTTCTGTATTAGCTGTTTGACACTTAATTTGCCTCTGAATGAGTAGAGGAAATCACAAATTAACCTGCTTTTGTTTTTCCAACCGTGGCTTATTAGGTGTTAGAACAACTGCAATTACAGCCTAATAATAACCAAGAAGCCTTATAAATATGTACGGAAATATGTCAGCTTACGCTTAAAAGCTGAGTTTGTCATATGAAATGCCTTTAGCTTACCTCCTCGCTCTCATGTCGTTACCCACACTTTATGGATGAGCAGGGTAGCCCAAGTATAGAAATTTAAATGGCTTATAATACAATACTCAAAATAATGTAAGATTTCTTGGTATTTCTTTTAGCTCAAACTATGAGTTTAAATTAAAAAAGTATAATAAGTGAGTCACGGTATAGGTATCATCTCTGTCTGTAGATTGCCACATTAAATTGTTTTATGAAATGGACAATTGCCTCATCATGTTTACATGATTCAAATAGGTTCTTACACACTAAATATGAGACCTCCTTCCTCGTCTCTTGAGTTGCTCTGAATAAATTCACCAGGGCTTGTGGCCAGCTGACATTGCAATGTCTCTTCCTCTCCATGTTGTTATGATCACAGATTCTGTGTATAGAGAAGCACAAAGTTTTAGAGAAGACAGCAAAGTTCACTCAGCATATTACTGAGTTAGTTTGGTGCATCAGTGAGTGATGTACCTGAACCCAGACACCGTGCAGCAATGATCCTGTGGGTTCTGTTCAGTCTGTTTCTTGGTTTGAGTTGTTTACATCAGCCTGTGTCATAGCAAAGCCTATGACCAATTCTGAGGGGGCGTAAAGCCTTCTAGCCTACAGCTTTACTAAGTTTCTTAAACTTCTTTGAAAATGTAGCCAGTTGGTCAATTATATCTCACTCCTCAAGAATACACTCAGATGTTCAAGTGACTATTTTCTATAGCAGTGAAGACTGTGCTCTTGTGTTTTGAGTGTGTGTATATTTTAAGTGTTGGAACTTACTTGATCAGGCCTCTTTTTCAAAGTACACATGATGTATTTTTAGAAACCCAAATTATGAAGTGTTTTGAATTCCAGTATGATTTCATTCACGATGTTTTGGGGTCTATTCTGAATGTAAAACCTCTTTTGAGCCAAGTTTTTCTCATTCATGAAGCAGTATGAATTAGATTTTGGATTCTCCCTTGCTTTATACTAGGATCGCAATTCATTTTCCAAAGCTGAGTCCTTAGTTACTAATCCATTGCAATAATTCAAGCCCCACTGATCTGATCTTCTTGCCAGTGGAACTGAGCGCTCTGCTTGCCTCACACTGTACAGGGCTGAGGACAGCACCTCACTAGGTTGCATCTCCAGCCAGCACACACATGCTGGTGTAAGTCACCTTCCACTTTACTCATTCCTTTTAGAGAAGCTGCTTCCTCTTCACTGTCTAGTGAGAAGGGAGCTCTCACGATTCCTTTCCTTGAGTCAAGGTGGCTCGCATGGAGCTGCCCAGCTCACTGCAATCACCCTAAGAGGAGCTATTCTTTTCACAAGAAGTGGCCCACCTCCCGCTGCCTGGAGAGGAAGCACAGGGAAGAGCATTAATATTAGCTTTGAAATAGAGAACACTGGGACAAGGAAGGCTCTCCCCGCCCCCACTCCCCATTAGACAGCCTTTTAGAGAGTGGAAGGTGAGCAGCAAGTTTGGAGAATGATTGCATGCATTACTTCCTAGAGAGAGAAAGTGCGAGAAAAGACACCATTATGGTAAATATCTAGAGAAAGAAACAGTAAGTAGATATTCAGGGCTGCTACTCCCGCCTGCTAGTCTCCCTGCACACCACTGAACTCAGTGTTAGTGCTAAATGTGTTTATTGGGAGTACATATAATATTTATTCAAAAGAAGCCTTCAGCCTATCCCTTTACTTAAAACTTTATGATGGGTCCATATGCAAAATAGTGGCTTCACTTCATTCAGAGGGAACTCTAGTTACACTGAGATATGGTGATTTAGAAAAATACCATATTTGGAGCATAATTGGTTTAGAATATTTTAATAGCATAATTTAAAATGAAGAAAGAAAAGTATTTATGTCCTCCAGTGATCTACCATAGATGACTCTGAGACTAGCAAAGTGTAATAACACCAGATTACATTGAGTAGTGTAGCAACACGAATACCCCTACCTTCCCACACAGAAAAAGTAAAAAAAAAACTACATTGTAATTACATCTCTCAAGGCAAAAGACTGCTAGTTATGCATATAGAGTCTGTGCTGTACATCCTATGGCTCCTAAGTAATTGTTTTTAATGATGGCAATAGACTGGTGTTTGCTGGCTGCTGTCATTTTAACTTTTATTTTCATTTGTTTCATTTTGTTGGTGTATGTTTCCCTATGCTGACAAAGCTAGCACACTCAGGAGTGAGAAATCAAAATTCTTGATTGTTAAGATTCTATTAAAAGTTCCTATTGCAATGATAAATGCTTCCCACAGCCAAGTTGATCACTCCATAGTAAATCAGCTACTGTTGTAGAGATTTGTTGTCTCCTGGCAGCTGGGTACTAGTTATCCTATGAATATCAAAATTTCATGGATAAAGGACAAAAAAGAGTTTACATGGGAAAAATACTTAATAATGACCACAGCCAATGCTGACGACTTACAGCTTTAAAGGCTTTCTATAATTATCCAACGTGGTACTTAAAACAACCCTATGATGGAGGTTTTATAATCAGCCCCATTTTAAGCTTATGGGCATCCAAACATAAGAATGCATTCAGCTTTGGAGAGGGCCAAGCTTATATTTTATTTAGTTTAGGGATTAGGCTCCACACTCCACACTCTGCTACTAAAAATGAACACCATGCACTTTGTAGGCCTGGGTTTCGCTTAACCAATTCTATCAGCACTTGTGGGAAGGGGTGGGCATCTGATACTGGCTTCTGCAGCATGCTAAGATGAAAACATGACCATACAGAGGAGTGCTATAAAAGCTTCATACATGTCAAGCCTTTTGATTTCAAAGTTTCTCTATAGCTAGGAAACTTGACATCAGTGTTCACTGCTGTAGAATGTGAGGCTAATGGGGCAGTCTACATATCCAGCCACAGCTGTGGTACCTAGTCACCTTTGACAGTCTGCATTAAACCATGCATAAATAACCAGCACTTACTTTGGCATATCCAGTAGAATTCAAGCCTCCTTAACTTGGTCTCAGTGTTTATTTGCCTGGAACCTCTTTCCTTCAGACACTCTTGCTTGCTTCCTCATCTATGCCTTCCTGCTTGGATGTCTTCTTACCAGAGTTCTACTGAGAACAACTACCTAAATTAGTGTGCGGCCTCTAGGCCAAGCCTGGCCACCATCTGTGTTTCCCAGTACAGTTTTATTGGAACACAGTGACATCCACTGTGAACTGTTTCTGTAGCAACTTTAAGGCATAGGTAACTGTCTTGGAGAAAGTGTACCTGGGGACACTAGATGCTAAAGTTGCCAGCCCCATTTTAAAACAGCACCCTCTCCAGCCTCCCATGATTACCACTGTGCATTGTAATATACATAAACGTGCAGCCATTTCCACACTGTTCCCGAGAGTTTTCATTATATGTCTTCTCAGTTCAATAAAATAAGTTAAATGGTTGCTTGTAATTTTTCAAAATAAACAGGAAATTTCTGGGACCTTCAGGATAAGTTTATCATTGACATTCACAGATATCCCCCACCATTGGCTTGAGGATGGGATTGTCACCTCCTAAATTTTTAAAAATTTGATGGGTAGGCAGCATAAATTTTGATCAACCAGTACACATTTTACTTTACGTTAAACAGATTGTGTTCAATAGGAATAGTCCTTCTGCTTCGCAGCATTTCTAATGACTGAAATATTGAATCTGCTCCTCAGTTGCAGAGAAAGCAGCCCCTAATTACAGCACACATTCTCGGAGCCTGAGCAGCAGCTTCTTGGAAAAAATTCCTGTGTTCTTTGTGCTGCGCTCAGCAACACGGTCCGGAGCAGATATTGACTGAGGCATTCACGGTCACTGAACCGGAAGCTGCCGACTCTATAGAGGCTGCTGTCAAACCTGTTGTGGGGGCCTGGGAGGTACTGGACTGTAACCGACTTTTTTCTTTGAGTACAATGCTTCCACTCATGTTAAGCCTGCCTTCAAAGAAAACAGAATTTTACTGCATTCATTTATTTATTTTTCAAAATATGAGTTCTATAAAATTGAACTTTAACAAAATTTATCCCAATGTGAAGACACTTAGAAGTGATTTTACAACACAAATACTGTTCCCACTGGAGCTGAGCCCAGCGCTTCTGTGTGCCCATCTTTGTCTTAGGTATAAGAGCATGCTTTGCACTAACCAAAGACAGGCCGTTTCCTCTAGCCGCCCAGCAAGTTCATTTAAGTCCTTTCTCCAGGGAAACAAGGACCCAGAACACAGGGCTGCCTGCCATTCATTCTTGTTACTGCTATATCTCCATACTTACCCCTAGGGAAATTCATTCACCAGGAAAATAAAATGTTAGCAGATATGTTTCTAGTAATGGTTCGTGAACTCTTTGAATACTAAGTGCCAAATTAGCTAGAGTTTTGCCTCTTGGATAATCCAAGCACACTAAAAATGGACAGATTAAAAATGTGTAGTGAGGTATTGTGTTTTTACAGAACATTTGTCAGGTAACCATGCTGGAAAATTCTGATACATAATCTTTTCCATTTTTGTTTTGCATGCCAGAACAGGTATGGGCATCATTACATTGCAGTTTTGTTGTTTTGACTTAGCTGGAATAGTGATAGTCAATGCACCAAGTTTTAAAATTCTGGAGGAACACAGACAAGAACAGCAAACTCTGAGGTTAAAAAAACATCAAGTACAAAACTAGATCTAGTGATCCCTGGCCCCTCTGTACTTATGTAAAAGAACGTTGTTTCTAACTTTAAAAATGTATTAGTTCTTTGAGACTGAAGTGTGACTGGATGCGTTCACTCTCCTTGCCTAACTTCTTAGGTCCACCCCCATTCAACTTTGTTTCCCCTCCTCCCGCAAGACCAATTTGTGCTGTTCAGGATGTGTGGTTTATTTACCAGGAGTTACTCTTAAAGAAAACTGTGTCTCTGCCTCCCAACACCTAACAGTAGCTTGTAGCTCCACAGCCAGAATTGGGATTGTGTGCCCAACTCTTTTCTCCATGCGGGGCTTTAGTGTGGTTTGGGTTTGCACAGGTTTTGGTATGCTGTTACAAAGCTGTCCTGCTTTGTTCAAAAGACATTGCTAGCTGTAGTCATATATTGGCTATGCATTCACTCCATCTCCCTGTTTCTACAGTGATCCTTGAATCTTGGATGGGGTGGGGGAAGGCAGGGCCTCGAGGATGTATATGTTCTCTTTAGTGCTGAGAATTCTGAACTCTCTTATTCTCTACAGTTGTGGGTCTCTATGTTAAATGCCAGTTACTGCAAGTAGAAGCTTTTCAGATGAAGTTTGAGAGATGCATTGACCATGGGTATAAGGATAAGACATTAGGAGTCAGTTTAATGCTGTGTCTGTTTAGCAGCATAATAGTAGTTAGGTTCTCCCCTAGGGCCTATGACTCGTTTGGCCATAGGTTTGTAGCTTGATAATGTGCCTGGTATGGGTTTCATCTTGTGGAGTGGGACTTAAATCTAACTGGAGACTCCCATGATGCTTGCACCACTGTTGTACCAATGGGCAGGTCTTGCCAGGCCAGGCATTATTGTAAATTACAGGTGGTGTGATTAATGCTTTCTTTTTCTCCTCCAGTAGCTTATATTTTACTTTCAGCACTATGAAAGCTAACCAATATTGAGCCATCTCTGTGGCCTGAGTCCTGTGTCCTTCTTGTCTACATAGCAGGAGAAAAGAAAAGATTGCAGGGCTGGAGCTACCATAGAGCTCAAAGGTGCATTTTTAGGAAAGAACAAAGTCCTATGACCCAAAACCACAAGCTGCCTAATATTGTGGATTAAGTGGCATCCCAGATGTTTAAAGTCACAGGTACTGGAAATTTTGCTATACAAGTAGAGGGATGGATTCATGACCAAGTTCTCACTTGGGACTCTTACAAGAACACAAGCTTGGCTTCAGTCTGAAGATCTGAGCAAACGCTAGAGTAAATTACATATGCCAATGCAGTAGGACAAATTGTCTTCATTTTTAAAGAAAATCATATATTTTTGTTCACATCTTTTCTCTTCCCAGATACCCTACCAACAAATTTGTGTTCTTTCTTTCTCTCAAAAAGAAAGGGAAAAAAGAAAAACTCACCTAGCCAAAACAAAACAAAACAAATGAAAAATCACATTAAACAAACAGACAAAACAAAAACAAACAAACAAAAAACCCTGATGACTGCTTTGTGTTGGCCAACTACTCCTAAGCATAAGGCTTGCCCTGGAGTGTGTTACAGCCAGCACCACTCCATTGGATGTTCCCTCTCCCAGCAGGTGTCAGTTGCAAATGGCTTCTTGGTTAGGGGTAGGACTTTGTGTCCACTTCTCCCTGCTGGGGTTTTGTCTGGCTAAGCTTCTAGCTATTGATGAGAATTAACACAGAGACCCTCTGATGAACAATGGTGGAGAGTGAGAGACTTTGGAGCACTGAGACCTAAATGGGATGTCTTTATCACAGCCCCTCCCCTCGAGGCTCAGGGATCTGTGTGGAAGAAAAGAGGAAGGATGGTTAGGGCTAGAGGTGGTGATAAGTCCTAAGAAAAGGTGTTTTCCCAGCACAGCAGGACTGATGCACAATTACACCCACAGAAAGTGTGACCCCATGAACTACTAAAGGCGGTTTAGAAGGTTCATCAATAGAAGTCCTTCAGTGCTAGGCCCACACCTGAAAATTGTTTCTAAGGCGCCTGGTGCCCTGGTTTGAGCCTCTCCAGGTAGCAAGGGCTAAGCTTACAGTTATGTCACATGGTATATGCATCTTTTATTTCCTTGAAGGTAAGTTGGACACTAAAGGAGAGTCATAGTCTCATTGAAGTGTGTTCTAATAATATCTAAAACTGCCAAATGCACAAGGGAGCTAACAGTATGTCCTATCATGATGCTGGGAGGTGGGAGCCACATAAATGATTTCCCCCATTGACAATAGAAATCACTGAAACTTGTTACTATGATTTATGTTGCACATGAGGAAAGCTCTGCTAGCTTACTATAAACTTCTTTTTACTGATAAACTAAGCTCTAGCTCCTCCAAAGAATAAATTCCCCATATTTCTAGCCTGAACTATTTTCAGCATGCTCTGTAAACATCTGGGGGAATTTCCAGGAACAGTTACAAACCTAAGTCTTAACAGGCTATCTAACTTTTTACGAGTCTTCATTATACACACACACACACACCACACACACACACACACACACACACACACACACACACCACAGAGCCCACTCAGAGACTGCATGGTTTTCCATTTTAATGGAGGTAGACAGGAAAAGTAAAGAGATCAGCTTGAACTGTTTTAATCTTGTTTAAATGACCAAACTCTGGGCTCTTCTGATTTTGTGGATAGGTGTGTAGTAGTACATACAACCATTGCATAGAGGGAATGTTCCCCCAACTGAAGATGCTATAGGAATTGATGGATTGTATAACTAAAGCAGGGAGGAGCTGCTTCACGAAGCTGCTCTGTGCCTTGGTGTATGGCATTCACCACTGCAAAAGTGACAGTTGTGGATTTCATACACTCTCTGCAAGTCCTTGTACATTTCAGAAGTGGCGTCTCATTCATGAGAGGTAGGCAGCAGGCTGTAGGTGTCTGACCTGACTGGCTCCTTTATGTGCTCCCTTTTGTGATTTACCTCTGTGATCCGAAGCAAATACCCATTGCGTCAGAATAAACTTGGGCTGAGTTCTCCACCTTTCCACCTTTCAGTCTAGGCAAAGACATGGTTGTGTGGGTCACTGTTTGCTGCTACTGTTTGTGGGGAGGAAAGGTTTCCCTTGAAAGAAGTGGAGGTTGAATGGGAAGGAAAGGCAGAGTGCAGTCCCTCCTGCAGTGTGTAGAGAGAGGGAGGGAAGCCTCCTTCCTAGGTCTGTTTGCTTTGCAAGGGTCTTCTTTGATTCAGCCTTTTTGTGGGCACCAACTGAAGTCTCAGTGTACTCAAGCTTTAGAAAAGGCCATTGGCCAGTCTTTGTTTTCTTTGTTGAACTGTTTATTTTGCTTTCTTCCCACGAGGTTCCCTGGCCTAGCTCTGACAACGCTTTTCTGCATGAATTACATTCCTCAGAGCCACAAGTCTCCTAGTTCTTCCAGTCCATTTGATTCTGGCTTGTGTGTTCATTCTATAGCTTCCATCTGCCTGAGGTCTTTGCCAAGCAGAATACTTGCTAAATGACTCTAACGTGGGGACCTAAAGACATCTTTTAAATGTCATTAGTGAGAAGAGTAGCGATTCATTCAAGTTTGTAACCTGGTCAGTCTGCAGTCATTAAAATCAGTGAAGGAAGGGGCTGCTAAGCCCTTTACTTTCCTTTGAGTGTGGAGAAAGCAACGGACTGACTGCAGATAGAGCAGGTTGCTTCCCTCATGACCAATTAGTAATTGTCAGCTCTCTGGGGTTGGGGATGGGGGCGGGGGGCACATCCATTCCTTTTAAGTAAAAACCATATATGAGTTATCATTTATATTTCTGTCATCATTTACAAAAGCATATTTCTTCTGTATAGAAATAGTAAAAATAAATAATATGCAGATATCTCAGTCATGGCTATTTTCTTTTCTTCTGTGTTTTTTTTTTTTCTGAAGCATAGCTGATAGTGGGAACAGAAAAATAACTCCCAAATTCAAAATTATGCTTTTAAATTTCCATTAATAAGTAGCAGATTGTTAATTTTTGAATGCGTTATACCTCATTGCAGGTGTCAGTGGTATAGTTATACAGTTTGCAAAATTCAACTGCCTTAAGATCAAATTTCTAGGAGACAAAAGTGGGAGCAGATATGATTAAGATACATTGAATACATTAATATACATTATACATATATATCTTTAAGACAATTATATACCTGTAAGTTTCAAAAGATAAAAATGTTTTAAATTTTCATAAAAGTAATTGGGGAATGAGAACAAAAGTATAACAAGTGATAGTAAATGAATGTTCATAGTAAAAGACAGATTCCAGGACTCTGAAGTAAAATTTGATGCATTTCTTGATTAAAATTTTTATTAGCAAATTAAAGCTAAATTTTAGACAATTCAGCTTAAAAATATATATGTGTATCCATCTGTCTGTTCTTCCATCTATCTATCTACCTAGCTATCATCTATTAATCATTTGTCTATGTGTATATGCATGCGTGCAGACCATGTCATATGTGTGTATGTCACAGGACAACTTGGAGTAGGCACTCTGCTTTCATATGTAACTTCTGAGAATCAGATTCAGGGTGTCAGGCTTTATGGTAGGCTGCTTCACTAGCTGAGCCATCCCATTGGCCTCAACTGGTTTTGTTTGTTTTAATCTGTGATGGTTGTTTGCGTGGTTATTGTTATTTGTGTGTGCATAGGAATCTTGATTTTACATAAAGCTTATAGTGCCAAACCAGGAGTCTACATTTATTGGTAGTGCACCCAAAAACAATTTCCAAGACAAAATGATCTTGTCAGGAAAGATTGAACATGCTGATGGAAACAGTACAAATCCTTTTCTACTCAAATCTTTCTTGAAGAGACTTGCATAGTGTCTCAGGGGTCTGCTTTTGCAAGCTCTCTACATCCCCCCCCCTTTCCTCATTCCCTTCCCCTCTCTCCTCTCTCTTTCCTCCCTCCTTGGTATCTTAGCATTAAGAGATCCCTAAATGGCTGAGTACTCTCAGTGTAGACAATACAAATGATCCAGACAGCAACTGTGATGTTCAGCCGTTTTGAGCCAGCAGAGGTACTTCCTGCTTCCAGTGAGCTCTAATATTAGGTTCCTGGTGAGCTAAAACACAGCACCTGTGTATCACAGGTATTGGTTCTTGGGCACAGGCCTCACTGAAGAATTTATTGCCTCCAAGAATAGGACCTCTCTACCTGACACTATGTTAGCTACATTAGTCTATGGTAATGTTGCTTTCCGGGGTTTCAACATATACTTCTGAAAATTCAAACATTAGTCCGTGGATTCTGATTATCCTCTTTGATTGGGGTTTCACTGGGTGGCCTGACCTGACTTGGAACTCACTATGAAGACCAGGCAGATGTCTTTGCCTTCTGAGTGCTGGGATTAAAGGTGTGTGCCACCATGCCAGGCCTGATTATCCCTTCAGACAACCAGTCTTCTATTCTTGTGGTAACTGGGCCTGAGCCAGGTTCCATTCTCAGCTCTACCACAAGTTAAGTGGGTCTTTGAGATTCCCTGACCTTTGTTTTCAGCTGCAAAAGCCCCAGAGAATAGACTGTTAGGGAATGTCTAGGTGTGTTCCTTGCTTTTTTTTTTTTTTTTTCCTTTTGTGCAGACACACTGGAAAGGATTCTGAAAGCATGGCTCTACCCTGTGCATGCCCACATGTCCTTTTATTTTATTCCATGAGCCATAGGTTTCTGTCAGATTACTTCATCTTTCCAACTCTGCTCCCCATCCCATCCTTTTTCTATCTAGGAATAGATGGCAGGCTCACATAGAGCACCTAGCAGTGTCTTACACAGCATGGCAATTTGGCAAATAGCAGATTGCTTTCTACATATCTAATCCTAAACATAACTCGTGTTTGAGGTTCCACATTTTTCCCCCCACCCTTGAACAACTCTAAAATTGGAGTGTATTTTATAATCTGTAGTGGTTTTTGTCTTTATTGGTGAAATGATACCCACGGGGAAGCTTCAGGTGTCTCTTAATAAGATTGTTTTGTTTTCATTTCCTGTTTTTTGTACTTGGACTATAGTGATAAAAGCTTTTAAAACAAGAACTATATTCGAGTCTTTTAGAGTTATTTTAATAACTAAAGCAAACCCTGGAAGTGAGATGGAAATATTTCTTTCTCAAAACCCTGTATCTTTAAAGTCATGTCCCTTTAGGGTTGAAAATGTGTGCTTGTTCGTCTTTAACAAAAAGAAAAAAAAAGTTCTTGGCCACTTTTTTTCCCACTAAGATCTCAGCTGCCATTTCCTAAGTTTCACAATAGTGAACCTACTTAGAAAACTGCAAAGGTAAAATGTAGAGAGAGTGTTTTCAGAATGCTTCTGCTGCCTACATCTTAGAAAATGAAAAACGAGGGGTTCCTCTGCCTGGCAGGGGATAAAGAGGAGAGCATGTGCTGTGAGCTGGCTGAGCCGTGTATTTGTGAAGATGCATAGCACAAGCTCTGAGAGGGTAAGGCTTCATGATTAATGGTGTTTATTCTTGACAGAAGCCTCCTTTATTTATCTGCAATACAGTTTAGTGATTTTATCAGGCACCTGAATGAAAAATATTCAGTCATACCAATATTGCAGTGTAAATTGAGTAGAGTCACTTTTTATTATATCTTTCTGCCTTATCATCTGCACAGTAATTTTCTAGCAGAGGTTTGATATGGAAAGGCTGGATTTAGTCGTACTTGACACAAAGCCTCTTCAATTTCCTCTAAAAGTTCAGGCTTAGAAGTGTGTGTGTGTGTGTGTGTGTGTGTGTGTGTGTGTGTGTGTGTGTGTGTGTGTGTGTTGAGAGAGAGAGAGCGCACACCTTATAAGCACCCCTCTCCTATCCAAGCAGTTTGAGGATTTGGAGGAATAAAGATAAAGTGTACAAACCTGGGCAGAAAAAAAATACTGTTACTGTAAGACTGCAATAGCTGGAAACTCCCTGTAAGGCTCCTCTGCTGTGTGAGCTTCTGGCCTTAGCTCTGGAGCTCTGCTTGGCTGCATGGCCCCCACTCTTGTAATCAATCACCATCAAACCTCTTCAGCATAAACCTGGCCCCCTCATTTCTTCTGGAAACATCAAAGGTGAGGAGGAGACTGCCCCAGAGAGGACATCAGTAGCTGCAAAGATGGCAATACTGTCATATGAATAAAGAAAGGAAAAAGAAAGATTCCTTTTCTGATAAATAATAGAGCCTTACTTTTCTGGCTCAGAATTCCACATTCACCTGTCTTTGGTGTAAATATCTTTCCTCCACATCTGAAAGAGGGCTCAGCTTGAAGTTAGAATTAATTTCTTGGACTCTAACATTATGTTTTTAATCATATCTAATAGTGACTTTTCAAACAAAACAAATCCACTATTATTGCTTCTGGTCTTTTACTTGTCTAAAACTATCTAAACATCCAGGTAAATATAAAAACCATTGGTTGATATTATTTTAATGCTTATTTTAAATTCTTTGAGAATTTCATACATTTTTTAAATCATATTCTTTCTCACCCTGCAAGTTCTCTCTGAGCCCCTCTTCTCCCTACCCACACAACTTTATTCTCTCCCTTAGGACAAAAAAGAAAGAAAGTAGCCACACACAAAAAAGCAGGGAGTCCAATTTCTCTTGGCCAACTGCTCCTGAGCACTGGAGTGTGGTTGAAATGCCCAGTGTCACTCCACTGATGAAAAGCTAGTTTCCCTATTCCAAGGGCTATTTGTAAATAGTTTCTCGCTTGGGGCAGGACTCTGCCCACCTCTCCCTTTATGCTGGGATTCTCTGGTTTGAGATTTTGCAGGTCTTGTGCATGCTGTCATACTCTCTGTTAGTTCATATGTGCATCAGTGCTCTTGTGTCTCGAAAATGTGTGCATAAGAGACATTTCCCCCTTATAGTTTGGGGATTTCATGTCTCAAACTCTCATTTTCTACAAAATGTGAAGTGTAGGCTTCCTCATTATTTGGAGGATATAGCGCCTAGACAAATGTCAGATCTCCAATTGTAGTTACCGCTTAGGTGGGACTTGCCTGTTCACTGAATAACTACTTGACAGTTTTCAAAATCAAAATGTTTATATTTTGATATGCGATTTCTTTTGGATCCAGGATATTATTTTGCTTTTTTTTCATTTTAAATAAAATTTTCTACAGGCACGTATTGAATATATTTTGAACATATTCTCAGTTCTTCTTGTCCCTATCCCTCTCTATTCTTGGCCTGCTTCCCCTTGGTGGTGGACTTTGTTCCTCTATACAATCTCCACCTTTCCGTGTGCATGCGTGGGTGCGTGTATGTGTGATACTATATATCAGCAGTGAGTACTTTGAAACTGGTAGAGAAAGGCAGGAGAAACAGTTCAGGATACAGGCATAGCCCTAGTTTCTCAAGAAACTTTTCTACTATTATTTTGTTGAAAATGTATTGTCTTTAAATTGAAATTCCTCACCCAGCAGTGGTGGTGCATACCTTTAATCCCAGCACTCTGGAGGCAAAGGCAGGCATATCTCTGTGAGTTCGAGGCCAACTTGGTATACAAAGCTACACAGAGAAAATCTGTCTCGAGGAAACAAACAAATGAAATGAAATTCCTCTCCTTTTTGTAATGCCCCCGATTCTTAGATTTTTGTCTTTTCATAGTGTCCTATCTATCTTGAAGTTAGTACTCATATGTTGTTATTAATTTATCTCTTCTTTGTTTCAATGTTACAGTTCCTCCAGCTTGTCTTCTCCAATATTCTGTCCCGTCTTTAGACCATTCCATGGTTGAGAGGTTCCACGTTGCTGTTTATTTAATATGTTTTTTATTTATATTTTTGAATTTGTTTTCTTTTCAGTATTTATACCTCTCTAGAGTTCATCTTTCATATCTGATACTGTCTTTCTTACTTTCTCAGCTGTTTATGGTCTGTTGGGAATCATTCAGAAATGTGTATTTTCTTTGATTTCTTAGAGCATTCTTGCTCACCCTTTGAGCACTTCAGAATGAATGTAGTTTACTGGAGGTCATTGCCTCTGCATTAGTAGTCTTACATAGTTGTGCTGCTCAGTTTCTCCTTCATTTGTGTCTTTAAATGTAAAGTTGCACATCTGGAGTTAGGTGACCAACTGGATGCATTTTCTATTTAAAAGTTTATCCATTTGTTTGTTCATTTTAAAATACCCTGAATGTTTCTAAGGGAATGCTTGCCCTGTTCAGTAGGGATCAGGATTTTCCAGAGTTGAGGTGTTATTTTGCTGTACTGGAGTGCCATTTGGGACTCAAATCTCTAACCCCTGTATCACTGCGATTGAAGCCTTGTCTGCAAAGACAATCACAATCAAAGGCAAGCCAGCAAGGACAATACAGTAAGAGTCAAATAGTTAGTCATCTTATCAGCACCAGTAATTTTAGGGAGCAAAGGAGAACTAAAAGCACCAATTGCACTAATAAATTACTTATTGTGGAAATGCACGCGGGGAGTCAATACCCGCAACTACAACAGAGAAACTTAGGGTTAGACTAATGGTGCTGGTTTTAAAGAAAAAGCAGAGGAAAAAAATACATTTGAGGTTTGCGGGAAGAAGGGGAAGGTGAGGCAACCTTGGCTGGAGGTTGACTGAAAAGAAGAGTAAAGCTAGAGAATTAAATGGAGAAATCCACCCCCTGTTCTTGATGAGGTTTACCTCACTGAGTAACCCATGTTCTCTAGGGTAGAGGAAAACAGAGTAGGAAAGAGTGGAACACTAGGTGAATGTTGAGCGTTTGAGAGACTGCCTTCGTGTTAGTTGTGTGAGTGACTCCTGCTCCTCAGTAGTTCTGCTTTGGCAGTAGTTCTGAATCTTCCTTTGGGACGTCTGGTGGCAGCCAAGATTCTAAGCAGCTCATAGTGTAACAGAGTCACATTAGACAGGGCCAGCACTAACAACTGGAGACCAGTGGTGTGGTCAGCATCAGAAACCCCACTTGGGAGGCACTGTCTCCTGAACTGGTTGTTTTGTGTTTATTGTTTGTTTGTAAATCATGTCCTTCAGTTGTTCCATGCTGGGTCTGCTTGTTCTGGTGGCTTAGGTTCAGCCCTGTTCCAGGCTACTCAGTCTACTATTCTACCACTGTCTTACTCCAGAACCCCAGATCTACTCTGTGCCCCGTGCCCCATGCCACTGTGGCCAAGTGACTGTGTCACTGACTCAGCAGGGATCTTTTGGACATGGTCCCAAAGATGTATCATGAATGAAGCCCAGAGTATCCACCCCTTGCTGGATTCTCCATTTTCTTCACTCTGACGAGGGCTACTATACAGAGTTCTTTAGCCTGTCTGTCTGCCATGTGCTGTGTCTCTTGGAGATGCTGAGCTGGAGCTCTTTTGCTCTGTTGTGTGCGGGGAGGAAGGGCTAGACTCTGGGTTTTCTCTGCTCCTGCAGAATTTCTGGCTTTTGTTTGTTTTGTTTTGCTATTAAAGATAGACATATTCGCATGCTATTAAAATTTCCTCATCATCTTTGTCTACATTATTCCTTGAGATTCTGGGAGTTGTTAACTATCATCCTTTCCTGTTTTGCCATTTGAATATTACCTTTTATATGGATTTGGAAACTTAAAAAATTTCAAAAAAAAAAAAAGTAGGTCTGTAGAATGAAGGGTCATTTGGTAAAGAAATTATTTAAAATTCTTGCTTTTTTTTTTCTTTTAAAGAAAAACAGTTCTAGGACTAGAGAGATGACTCAGTGATTAAGAGCACTGGCTGCTCTCCCAGAGGACCCTAGTTCAATTCCCAGCACCCACATGGTGCGTCACAACCACCTGTAACTCCGGTTCCAGGAGCTCTGACTCCTGCTTGTGGCTGCGGAAAGCACTGGGCACATTCTCGAAGAACAGCCACACATGCTGGCAAAACACCCATCCACGTAAAATAAAATAAAATATTTATTTATAAAGTACCTTCTTGTATAAGTGAAAAAGAAGTTATTGAACTAGAGTTAGAAAATATCTCTGCCTACTTCAGGAAACACACATGAAGTTTTACTAAGGCTATATCAAAGTACCATGAAAGAGGTGAGATTGGATGCTATTAGAGAATGCCAGAAGTGCTGCAGGAGCTGGACTTACTGGCTTCAGAGCAGCTCATGCCCCATGGGAGCGAAGAAGAAAATCAGTACAAGCAGGCTGTGGCAGTGAGGTGGCTTTCCTTCCCCAGGCAGCCCTTTAGCAGCAGTAGCAGCCACAGGCTTGTAGGGACCAGTATTAGGAAGCACTTACCATGTGACAGGTACCAGGTTAATTGCTTTGTGTTTTCACTAGCTCTCTCTCTATCCGTGCCTTGCTTTCTGAGATTCGGAACCAGAAAGTAGATACTTTCATATGTAAACAGACTGTATGTTTTAAGTAACTTCTATATGAAGTGTATGCTTACAATTATTCCATGTTCTAATTGCTTGAAATCTCTACTATGCTACACACCTTTGGTTTCAGGACTCCACAAGGGTCTTGGAATGTGTCCCCTGCAAATAAGAAGGAAAGCCTGTGATTTCTTTGTAAACATTAGAGTAAAATATTGCCTGCCTTATCCATTGAGGCCAAGCAGTTAAGAAAATCAAAGTTTAAAAATCTTATTCACTCAGTGAAAAATCTTGAGCTCAAGAATTTTCTCTGTGTCTAGAGATAACTAGAAGTGAACAAGCCAAGGGGAGTAGGAAATTAAGGCAGAGAGATACAGAGAAAGAGAGAGGCCCCTATGACCTTGTCTAGATTGGCGTCCTCAGTGGGGCTTAGATACATACCCCCAAAAGAGGAAGAAAAATCCATAGGAAAAGAATGGCAATTCAACAAGAGCAGCCTATTGGTTCTAGAAAGGAGAAGACTGGTAGGAAGGATAGACTGCTGGGAAGGCTTCTCAGAAACCACTGAGATGCCCCAGATTTCAGCTCTGGGGCGCTGCTTGTGTCCTTTAGTTCACAGCTCCAGGGCTAGGGAAGGACTTGTAGTTAACAACATACTTCTCGTCTACGCATTGGCCACTGTGTATAATTTAAGTATGTCTCTGTGGGCAACTAGAAAACAATTGGTCATCATACTTCTTATATGCTTGTGTATATTTCTGTAATATAAAATATATAGCATATTAAATATATTTTGTTTGTTTCTTTGCTTTGAGGCAGGGTCTTTATGTGTAGCCCTGGCTGTCCAGGAACTCATTGTTTTTATTATATAGCATCTTTTTTGTTGCTCTGGTGAAATACCCTGGAATCAATTGATTGTTCTGGCTCACAGTTCAAGAGTACAGTTCATCATGACAGGGTAATCAAAGAAGCAGCTCGCTATTTGACATCCAGGAAGTGGGGGGGTCATGTTATGGCTCTAACACTTTAGATTTTTTTTTTTCATTTAATTGCTTATTTTTATTATTTTCTGTGTATGCACACACATAAATGCAAGCATATGTTGTGGTGCACATTTGGAGGTGAAAGGACAAATAGTACCACTCATAGTGGGTGGGTCTTGTCTCCTCAATTAGCACAAATAAGACAGTTCCCTATAGGCATGCTCAGAGACCTGTCTACTAGGTGATTCTATATGCTGTCTAGTTGACAATTAACACTAATCATTACATTAACTATATTGCTCATTACACAGCACTTTTTTTTTAAGAGAGAAAAAAGAATTCGATTTTATTGCAAAATGGGAACTTGGTATATGCCATTTGTTCAGAAGTTAGACTTCTTAATGTTATAATTTTGAGTGTAATAGTCATATATAAAAATATTAAAAGCTTAACTATTTAGACACCATTTTATCACTGTCATCTAAATGAAGTCTGCTGGCTTGCCCCCAGCTTTCCTTTCCTGCCCTAGTTTCTAAAGTGTTAGAGGGCAGGCAAGATGGCAATCTAGAAAAGGTGCATGCCACCAAGCCCGATATCTAGAGTTTGATTCCCATTCCTAGAACTTATGTGGTGGGAGAAGAGAACCAAGCTCCTCCACGTTGTCCTCTGACCACCAACTGTGTACCATGATGTATGATTACGTGTACTTGCGTGTGCACACACAAAAAAAAAAAATACATAATTAAATCTAAAAGGTTAGATTTATTCAGCTTTTGTTGTTCCTGTTTTTCTGTTAAATGATTACCTAGGCAGGAAGAACTATGAGATTTCTATTGTCTCCCAAGGACTTACTTGAAGCAGTAGTCTTTATAAAAGCCTTTTTCCACTTACCCCACCTCCCAAAAAAAGTCAATGTGCATCATAGTTGATTTGATGGACTTTTATTTTTTAACCTTGAAATTTTGATCTCTTAATAGAGATAATTGTAGTAACATTTTTACCAAGTTGATCTTAGCAGTTATCTCTGGGCAGAATAAAGGTCAATTTGCTATAAGCCATCACACCAGTCCTATAATATGGTACTTAGGTAGAAGGACTTGCATCTGTGTGTGATGTTTCTTTGGTTTTTCCATATACAAGAAATGCCTCTTATTTGCTTTAGGAACAGCTTTCCTTACCCCCAAAGCTCATATATACTCTATCCTCTTGTCTACTTGGCACTTAGTCCACTGATTAGCAAGATTATCTTTGTTCAGTAATAATATTATATTATTTATTCTACCTTTAAAATTAATCACCAGATGTTTTTGGGCAGTGGTGGCACACACTTTCCCAGCACTCTGGAGGCAGAGGCAAGTGAATCCCTGTAAGTTTGAGGACAGCCAGGGCTATGCAGACAAACCCAATGGGGGGGGGATAAATCAACAAATATTTTATAAATTTTTAAAAATATTGTATTCTGTACTGTTTTCTGAATTTAATTGATTGTGAGTACTATGAGAAATTTCAATATGTGTCACTCAGAAAATGTGCGTATCTTTTTGAAAAAGCTGAGTAATGTGTGCAGAAGAGTACACACCTGCAATGTTTGTTCAAAGGTAAAAGCATCTAACAATTACAGCTAGAAACAGAACATTCCTGCACACCTTGTGTCTATGTTGGACATCATCATGCAAGCAGAGCTGGATATTCTAATATTCTTTTGCTTATAACATTGGTTTTTAGCTGTTGTCAAACTTTGTTTAAATGGGATCTTAGAGTATCTTTTAGTTAAACTTTATTTAAATGGGATGGTAGAGTATCTTTTAGCTGCTGTTAAACTTTGTATAAATGGGATCTTAGAGTATCTTTTGGCTGCTGTTACATTTTCTATAAATAGGAACTTAGAGTATCTTTTAGCTGCTGTTACACTTTGTATAAACAAGATCTTAGAGTATCTTTTAGCTGCTGTTAAACTTTTAAATGGAATGTTTCCATTCAGCTGATTGGTTTTGAGAGTTTCTCTTGTAATCCACCTAATAGTTTGATATTCTATGAATTATTTGTTCATTATTCTGTCACTAGATAGCCATTCCTAATTTTATAGAAGATGAAAAATGCTGTTGTAGTCTCCTATTTGGGGGGTTTTGTCACTGGATAGTGAAGAATGTTTCTACTCAAACAGCCAGTCAACGGTTGTGCTCTCAAAGGGTTAACAGTAGCTGAGCGTTCTTGTTGCTGCACATCTTGTCCATAGCCATTCAAATTGTTTTTTAATAATAACTTATTGTGGTTTTAATTTGCTATACTATACATGATCTTAACAATGATTTTTTGATTAAATATTATTCAAAAGTAAAAGTAAGGAAGTCATTTTCAAATCCCTTGAGATGATGCTTCACTTATAAAATAAAAGTTCATACTCTTTCACTTAAATAGATCATTCTTAATTCTTAAATTCTAAATAAACAATTATTGCCTTAGCACTAATATATATATATATATATATATATATATATATATATATATTTATTTATTTATTACACAGAATTTGAACTTAACTGTCCTGGTTACCTATCTGCCCTATCAATCTGTTTCAAGTCCTGGTTAATGATACATGTTTCAGAATCATTACATCCTAGTAGTGTTCTGTTAATGTTTTTGTGCTCTTCTACCTATCAGATCATGTTCACTCAATCATAAACACTGGGAAAAGGGACCATGTAACTAGTGACTATGTTTCTTGTAATTTCTCCAAGGACTGAAATCATAGTAAGAAATTCACCAATACAATATGATTCAATGAAGCTGTTGTTGAAACATTTCCTTGTCCTTTATAGATATCATTAAAAAAAAAAATTAAAACCCAAAGTGGTCAATCTGTAAAAGATGTGAAAGTTTGTTATGTAGCATAACATAACTACCTTCAATGGGACTGAGAATGGATCTGTCAGTTAGAGCTTGGGCAGGTTAATGAAATGGATGTTGAGGGGTAAGGACAGGGTAATGGATATTGGCCAGATAGTAGTAAAGACCTCCAGGATGAAGAGAGTTAAGAAGAGAGAAGGAATTCAGTAAGGACTGCAGCTACAGAAGAAGGCTGTACATCAGCAGTCAGCCTTGGTGGAGGAATGGGACCCTAGACTAGACTAAGCAGGGAAGTGGAGAAATAAATACCCTGACTTCTTACCCCTGCTTCCAACTCTTACTAACACATTCCACATCCCTTTTGCGGAAACTCAATGGGAGAAAGTTATCTGATTCAGACCTTAAAAACCAGCTGCCCTGGAGGCAAGTGTAGAAGAAGCCAATGCAGAGCCACCAAATTACCAGTTGCCTCAGGTCACCAAGAGCTTCTGGGTCAGAGACAATAGAAACACTTACCTTGTTTAGAAGAAAGGAAGTGTCAGACTGTAAACTTCTGACCTTATCTAGCATATTAGCTGTAAATGTTTTTACTACTTGTTTTCTCTCCTATATAAAAAGCAAATATTAGTACAATTTTGGTTTATTAAAACTGTCTTATGGGGAGGTCATCAATATAGCTCAGTGGGTTAAGTCACTTGCCATAAACCTAATGAGTTGAATCCCTAGATCCCACATGCTGGAGGGAAAGGAAAGACTCCCACAAGTTGTCCCTCAACCTCCAAACATGTACATGTCATGGTACACATACCTAATTAAAAATAAGTCTAACTAGAAAGTTTAAAAGTATACTTTCATTGAATAATTAACTGGCTTTTTGTTGTTTGTATGGCAGTATATCTTAATACACTATAGAAATACTATAAAAATTTCCCTCCCTCCCGTTCATGACAGTTTATAAAATATATTCATTTATATGTATTTTTGTGGCTGCTTGTGTATTTCTTTATATAGAATTCACTCCTCTTCTAGGCAGTATCTTGATGGGTTCCTTCAAACTGCAATGCCTGCTAAGTTTAAAGAGTTTAACCTTCTTGCACAGATGTGTATGCCATTACAGATATAATGACAGACAAATGATCTAGTTACCAAGACTTGGGAAGCGATTCTGTTTGGCAGGGTTAGAAGCAGCTTTAGTGAAAATCTGATTTATATACAGTTACATATACACATATTGGCTCTTTTAGCCATTGTAGTTCAAGGATGGATGGGTGGGACCTTAGCATTACTGTTTTTGTCAACACTAAAGAAGAGTCATCTAACCCAGCTTACTAGGGTATTTTAGCCAGTGTTCCATTGCTATGAAGAGACACCATAACCATGGCAACTCTATAAAAGAAAGCATTTAGTTGAGGCTAGCTTACATTTTTAATGTTTAGTCCATTATCATGGTGGAGAGTGTAGTTACACAAAAGCACACATGGTACTTGAAAAATAGCTGAGAGCTCTCTGCCTCTGGATTCACAAGCAACAGGAAGAGATACTGCACCTAACCTGGGCCTTTGAAACCTCAAAGTCTGCACTCAGTGACAGTTCCTCCAACAAGGCCACACCTCCCAACTCTTCCTAGGTAGTGCCATTCCCTGATAACCAAGCATTCAAATATATGAGCCTATGGGAGCCATTCCTATTCAAAGCACCACATAGGGTCTGATGTAGAAGTCCACCATAGAGAAACAGAGAGTATTTGAGATGTGGACCTACAGTCCCTCCCGTGCTTGGAAGCTAAATAGTCATCTGGATATTGTTATTGGTCATTTTAAAAAACCATTGGCATCAGGTGTGCATGTGTAGCTTCCAGCTGTCATGGTGGGGAGGAAGCTGCTGGTATCCCTGTGCATTCATCTTATGAGTCAGGAGACTGGTATGAATAAGAGGAGTTGTAGCCAACATTCTGGTCCTTTCCTCTGAGGCCCTGCATTGCATTAGTGAGTTCTTAACCTTAGCCACCTCATGCTATGTGGTTCTGTGACTTTACAAACAGAGACCTGGGAAATCCAAGGAGGTTCTTCAGGGAAAGGACAAATGGCCTCTTATTCAAGTTGATGTTGTGGAGACTATAAATAGATGCTTATAGCAGCTGTAATGGTAATTGCCAAAGTTGCAATTGGCCATGATACCTTCGGTAGTGGTATGGATAAATAAACTATAACTCATCTTATTAGTAGAGTGTGATGGGAGATGTTATTCTGTAAATATGTTTCTCATACTAGTTAATGAATAACACACTGTTGGCCAATAGGAAAGCAAGATAGGTGGGGCTAGGAGACAAGGAGGAAAGAGGAAGTAGTTAGGAGGAGTCAACATGGAGAGCCCCGAGAGATAGAATGCCAGCCTCTCTGGCCAGTAAGATGAGACCTCATGGAAATACTTAGATTAGTAGAAATGAGTTAATAATTAAGACAGAGCTAGCAGATAAGAAATAATAGAAACTGGCCAACAGAATTATATCAAATACAGCGTCTCTGTGTATTATTGGGAGCTGGTGTGGCCCCGGGACCAGGAGGGCTGGCAGAAAACATACTCGATACAAGAGTGTTGCATGGTGCTGAAAAGAAATGAGTTTTGAAGCACAAACAGGATTATGTCATTTTCAAGAAGATGGATGGAATGGAAAATTATGTCAAAACAAGAAGGACTCAGAAAGACAAATATGCATTTTCTGTCGTGTAGAATCTAGTTTTTGTTTTGTTTTTTGAAATTGAACTATTTGGGATGGTGTATATGAGAAGGCGGGATAAAAAAGGAAAATGGCAAATGGATAGTATCAAAGATCCTTTATATACATGTGTAAACATCATAATGAAATCCATTACTGCACAGAGTGAACACACTACAGAGAGAGAAGAAGGTTTTCATCAGTAAATGGACATTTAAGGAAACAAATGCTTGTTACTAAGTGAAAAAAGCCACGTGAAAGACTGTGCTCCTGGAGAACATTCAAAGTGGCAAGAATCTATCTGTTTGCGGTTTGGGGTATCATGACTCCTGCAGCTTGGTTTCGCTGTGAATGTGAATTTGTTCTGAGAGAGAAGGAGTCTCTCTCTCTCTCTCTCTCTCTCTCTCTCTCTCTCTCTCTCTCTCTCTCTCTCTCTCTCTCTCTCTCTCTCTCTCTCTCTCTCTCTCTCTCTCTGTCCCTCTCTGTCCCTCTCTCTCTCTCCCTCTCTCTCTCTCTGCCCCCCCCCTCTCTCTCCCTCCTCTCCCCCTCCCAGTTTGACCAGGCCAACCTCAAACTCAAAGATCACACACTTTAGGAGTGCTTGGATTAAAGGTTGCACCACCATACCTGGCTAGAATGTCTTTACAAACAAAATCTCTCAGCATGTAAAGATTTGAAATTATATAGCATTCCATATGTGCCAATCCTGATATGTGTGCTTGTTTATATGTTGTATGATAGGGTTTTATATGTGCAGATGTATAGAAGCCCTTATGTATTATGGGTAAGCCTGTGTAGCAGGCAGTCATGGGACTTATAGTAACCACAAGTTAGATTCCTCCCTCTCCCCCAATACAAAGCACATTGAGGATAGAGACTGTCTAGATTATACAGCTGCCAACCACTGAGCTGCCTTCCCCCTGCCTTCCTCTACTGACAGTCTGGTGCTTTCTTCAGGAGTCCTGATGAGCCCCCATTGAGTCACCATTGTGAAACACATTCCTGTTCATGCAGAAGTGGATGGCTTGGATTTACCAGATGGCTTGTTTCCTGGGGGCAGTTAATAAGCAGTGTGCTTATTTTGCACTCTTCTCTGAAGCCTGTCCCAGTCACCTTGTTTGTAAACAGTGATCCCATATCTCTGAGTGTATCTGCCTGGAAGGGACCCATTTGGCAGCTGGTTAAAGTCTACCAGCTTTAGCTCCGAATCTGGCATAATATCCTTTCCGCTGCTACTTCTCACTAGTACATTCATGGCCTTGAGACCAGCAGCCTTGTCACAGATGAAGTGGTCGGTCTAGAGTCCTTTTGGGAAGCTCCTGAAGTTCTTCAACCTTCCTGTGTCAAAGGCCCAGAAAGAGGCCAAAGAGTTCCTGAAGCCGGTAACCTTGGAGCCTCCACTTCCTTGCCTTGCCCTGGGATGAGCAGCCACCCCAGCCTTCCCTCTCTGCTTTTCACGTATTTCTGAATATGCATTTGTCTTCATGGGAATGGTTGTCTTAAGTGGAACGGGGCCCGATAAGGAAAGAATAGCAGAAACAGAAACAAAATGACCCACCAGGATGGGTGATATGCTCCACCAGTTTGTATTTCTGATTGTTCAATCTGGTAGAGATTACCACAGTGTTTCCATGTGGTGCCTACTGTTTGTGTGTCTGCTGGTATCCCAGTTAAAAAAACAAAACCATTGAGAGGTTTATGGGTTTTGTTTGTTTGTTGTTGTTTTTGGATATTTGAGATAGAGTTTCTCTTGTAAAAGTCCTGGCTATCCTAGAACTTGTTCTGTAGACCAGGCTGGCCTGGAACTCACTGACATCCACTTGCCTTGCTTCCCAAGTACTGGGATTAAAGGCGTGCACCACCACAGCCTACCTGGGATTTATGTTTTATGAGGATTATTTTTGAGTCAAATTGAAGGATTAGTCATTCTTTCTGGCAGAAATGAGTGTGAGCTTCCTGTGTACTCTGTGACATGTCTGAATGGAGCTTGATTTATCCAGCAACTGAAGGCCACGTGGAGGTTAGAGAATGATTTTCCAGAGACGTGACACAAACGCCTCTTGTAGTAGAGAGCTGAGGTAGACTGACAGCTTCTGCCAGTTTGTTTATTTTTATTAGGTGGAATAAAGGCCTTTAGGTTTTCAAATTGATACATAAACAGATAGTGTGCATAGCATGCAGTAGCTATCAGTGTATGCATGTTGTATTCACAATGTTATTTATTTGTAAATTTGCACATTATTGGGTGCTAAGAATGTTCTATTCTCAGGAACTGCCTGTTAGAGACTTCTTACATTTTGTGTGCAAATTTAGGAAACTGAGTTTGATTGTACCTCACCAGAACTAGCGTCTGAGTAACAAATACAGACTAGAAAATCTCTGCACTCTCAGAACCTTATTGCATCTTATTTTCTAGGATGAGAATATTGCGTCTTTGCTTCACATGCTCAGCACACTTGCTGGAGCCCTTTCCATTATGATCCTATTCTGACAGGATGACAGGGTCCAGAGTCCAGTGGCAGTGCCTGTGCTTCTCCAGGGGGGAAATGGCATTTTACTTTCTTTCATTTCACTCCTAAGCATGTGCACTCAGGGCTGTGTCTCTATCGGAGCCTGTTCTTCTGATTGTGGCCTGTGCAATTGGGGCAAGCAGGGAGTACACAAGTCTAACTGCCAAACTAGTTCCCTGGATCATCCACTGGAGAAACAGTCTATTAGGGAAGGAGCACAGAGGCGCAGGGCTCTCCAGACATACCATTCAAGACATGGCTGTCCCTGAGGTTGCCAGAAGTGGCTGAATGCATGTGTGTGATGAGGATGAAGTTACAGACAGGACTCTCTGTATATATAGGGAGCACTGTAGAGTTTGCACTTCAAGAAACCAAACCTTTCCATTAGCTCATTGCTTACCAAGGCCTGAGCTTGATGAAACCCTGATTCTTTTCTAGGTATCTAAGCCCAATGATGCTCAGTTATCTGTTCCTTACTAAATGAATTTTATAAGGATCCAGGTGAAAAATAAGCAATAGCAGAATTCTTGGCACTGCCTCTTGGAAAAGAGAAGTTGCCTTAAAGTAGTGGAAATCAGTTTTGCTTACCTGCAAGCCCTCTGGAAGCATATGCACAGCTATGGAGACTACTTTGGCGTCTCTCACAGCTTGCTTGCCTTTGGTCTTCTGTCTCATGGGCAACTTTGTCATCTATAGGCTCAAACCAGATAAATTCTGTTGTGTTTAATAAGGAAGCACTATAAGAAGTAAGTTTCAAGGGGTGTCATTAATATTTGGATCAATTGGACAACAGAGTCATAATGGCTGACTATGTGTGTGTTGCAGCAAGGATCAAACCCAGGGCCCTGTACATGGTGCACAGGTATTTTATCACTGAGCTAAAACCTTATCTACTTTTTAAGCCAGAGTCTCTTAGGCTGGCCTTGAACTAGTAGCTAAACTATAGGCATTGAATTTATGACCCTTCTGTCCCAGCCTCCAAAGTTCTGGCATTACAATCATCTACTACCACACCTGGCTAAGGCTGGCCTTTTTTCTTTTCTTTTTTTTTCTTTTTCTTTTTTAATCCATCTTCAGAGTGCTATGAAATAGATCAAAAGTCAGTTTTCTTTCTCAGATAATTTCATAGTATTCTTCTACCTGGATTACACCATCCTCATATAAAGGTAAGAATGCTAAACATTGGTTTATAACTGACAGATTTTTCCAGGGCATATTTCTTTACAGAATGTGAAGAACATATATATGCTCCTTCATATATGGGTGTGTGATCTCATGTATATGTCTCTTTTTCTCTCTTTCTAGGCCTTCTGCCTTATCTAGTAGCCCGACGTATCCAGACCTGCCCTTCATTAGAATCTCCCCACACCGTAACCCCACTGCAGCTTCAGAGTCCCCCTTCAGCCCCCCACATCCCTACATCAACCCGTATATGGACTACATCCGCTCCTTGCACAGCAGCCCATCCCTCTCCATGATCTCAGCTGCCCGAGGGCTGAGCCCTACAGATGGTAAGTCAATTCTTCCATAGACCACCGGCCCTTACATTTCCTGTGTGGCCCTGTATTAAGCAGATCTAGTATATACTGAGGTTTTCCACATGACAGACATGGGAACAAACTTGAAGGTTAAATTCCCACTTACAACACTGCTTCCTTGGGTGGTAGTGTCCATATTTTCATGGAAGGGTAGCAGTTTGCAGAGGAACTAAGTAAGTTGGAACTCAAAGCAAGGTCTTACTGACTCCCCTACTTGCTGTTATGCCCTTTTCTTCTGCACTCCACACATGATTAGACAAGCCCTACAGGTATCCCATGCTTATGTGAATCCAGTGAGTGCTTTGACCATCTTCTGATGAATGCCCTTATGTTCTGTATGTTGAAAAGACATGTTTATGTAGATGTGTCTCTGAGAACAGAGCTTGACAAACTCTACTGTGGATACACATGGATACACATCTGGGGATCCTGATAGATGATGGGGACAGGAACAATGTGGAGTGGGAGACCTGAGTCTTTGTCCTCATTAAAACTTCTATGTGATGTTGATGCTGTTGGTCCATGGTGGGACACACTGTAAGTATCGAGGTGGGGGCTGTTAGGTGTGCCTTCAGTTCTTGAGCATGCCACATAAAACCAAATAATGGGCAAAGAAAAAGAGTCAGACTTTATTCTTTATTCCTGTAATCCCCGATGCTCATTTTAGGCTTAAAATGTAGGTTTCATTCTCAGGTAAAACTTTCCCACATTTTTGTAAAATTGGAGCTAGTTATTCATACCCTCCTGTTAAGACTTGGGGGAAATATTTACTATATCATATACATACATACATATATACATACATAATACACACACACACACACACACACACACACACACGTATATATATGAGAATGAATGATCCTTTGCCTACAACTGC
Source organism: Cricetiscus sungorus (assembly GCA_030556225.1). Taxonomy (NCBI): domain Eukaryota; kingdom Metazoa; phylum Chordata; class Mammalia; order Rodentia; family Cricetidae; genus Cricetiscus; species Cricetiscus sungorus. The sequence goes on along the minus strand of JANBXA010000729.1, from coordinate 5,379,635 downwards.
TCAGCTCTGCATTAAGCCACAGAATTGCATAAGCCTTACTGCTTGCTGATGGGGCTATGCATGCTGCACTGCAGACTATACATCACTTCTTCTGGTTGCAGAGTATAGGAACACCATGCAGTCCATTTCACTGAACTCTTTGCTGTGGCTTCCTGGCCCCTAATTCTAACAGGGGAACCATATTCTGAGGCTGTTTTTGCACAGTGGCAACATGCATGAAGTTTCTGAAGACTCATTCATTCTTGTGTATTTCTAGAAACGGTTACCACCCCATGTATCTTCTTTTTATTTTTTTTTTTTTAAGAATTCAGCACAGTGGCTATTTTTGTAAGGTACTCAATGGGTTTATCTTCTCATTTGAGTAATATTTACATTTTTAAAACCGGCAAAAGGTAAAACATGATTAATAGTTTTGCTTAGAACTTGATAAAGGAGTGGAGGGTGGTAGAAATAACCACGAGGAAAACAAGTGAAGGGAGTGAGGAAGAAGCTCGGGTGCAGCTGGCTTGTAGAAATTTGATTGGCTGAGGGCATGGTAACTTGTGGCTACTCTTTATGGAAATCAGGCTTGTTGTCTGCATTTAATGAGTGTGAATAAAATATCTGTTGATTGATTGGTGGATCTGCCTTCTCTTTTCTGCCTCTCAGTACTCTAATTAGTAACTGTCTTAGTTACTTTTCTATTGATACGATGAGGCTCCATGACCAAGGCGTCTTACAGAAGCATTCAGTGGGGCTTACAGTTCCATAGGGATAGATCTTCAACCATTGTGACCCCAGGCAGGCAGGCATGACAGTGGAGCAGTAGCTGAGAGTTTCCTTATCCACAAGTAGGAGGCAGAGAAAGAGCCAGTTAGCAATGGTGGGAACTTCTAAAACCTCAAAGCTCACCCCCAGTGAGCTCACCCGCAGCTCCTCCAATAAGGCCATACCTCCTAATCCTTCTCAAACAGTTCCTTTAACTAGCGGTGAAGTTTTCAAACATGTATGCTTTTGGTGGGTCATTCTCATTCAAAGCACCATAATACCCAACCAAATAATTTCACTAATGTTTTCTTTTTGTGGTCTTATATTTTAAAGATACCCCTTTTTGCTATGTATTATGCATAAAAAGTATTGTATATGTATACAAATTGAGCACACCTATTGCCAGGATTCTTCTGCCTGTTGCTAGTCATTGTAAACCTTTACTTTTGGCTTCCAGATGCCTTGTCGGACTTCTTTTAATCCAGATTTCTGAAAATCTAGAGGCCACCCTCAGAACTGCTATAGTATCTTCCTGCTTTAGCATGTAAATTGGCAGGTGGAAACCAATTATTATCCTACTCATGTAAGGCTGACTCTTGCCAGTAAATTTTTCCAGATTGATAGGTACATTTTCTTTTTAATTTTGTAGTGGGAGAAAAAAAGGAAAAAGGGAACTTTAAAATCCTGGAACATGAAATTGCAGCTTATCATTCAGTTGTGTGTCATTAATGCTGTGCTGCCCTTTTTTCTTTTTTGTAAACTCTGACTTCTCATGTTAGCGAGTGTTAACTTAGACACTGCTGTCAGGAGCCTAGGGAAGTATTTTAAGTATGTCTGGAAAGATATCACAGTTGTCTGAGTTGTCTACTGTTGTAAGAAGTATGAGCATGCAGCAATTGTCTATAGGCAACTATTTTCTTTACAGAGGGAGGCAGTCAGGCATGACCATCTACATACAGCCGTCATTCTGGTACCAACACTGGGGCAAGTTTGTGTATGTTAGACTCCCCATAAATTACGTTGTTTAGTTGACATCATTGCCTTCTTACTGTATACATGTCTGCTCTGTGATCCCAAAATGACAAAATTGCCTAAATGACACATTTCTCAGAATATGTCTCGTCTCAAACAGATATGTGACACTCTCTCTCTCTCTCTCTCTCTCTATATATATATATATATATATATATATATATATATATATATATATATGTTAATTTCTTTAAACAAAGAACAAAACTCTTCTAATGTATTTTACTATTTTTTATTCCTCTATTTTTTCATCATCCTGTTTCCTCTTGCAGCCCCCCATGCTGGAGTCAGCCCTGCAGAATACTATCACCAAATGGCCCTGCTGACAGGCCAGCGAAGCCCCTATGCAGACATCCTTCCCTCAGCTGCCACCGCAGGTGCAGGGGCCATCCACATGGAGTACCTTCATGCTATGGATAGTAAGTGACAAGGCTGGTTGATGGAGTGCTGAGAGAGTAACAAATGCTAACTAGGAAATGGAGAGAAGCCTACGAAGATTAGGTGATGGTTACATTTTCAGTTCCATAGATGAAGCCAGCCTTGAGATGGCCTGTTGTCTCCTGGTGAACTAAGATGTATAGAGAATTGTACTTGGTGATAGCTATCCTGGGAATGAAACTGATCAACAAATTATCCTGCTCTGTTTCTTGTGATATAAAAATAAAGGAGCAGGTTTGCTACCTGGATGGACTTTTCATGGCCACTCTATAATATGGTGGATTTTATTCTTTAGAAATTAAGCATTTTTAAAAAAAAAATCAAGAAGCTGTAAGACATGTTTATTTTCATTCACGTATCCTTATATTTAAAATTGTGTTTCATGAAGTCCCTTTGCAGCTGCTAAGAATATGTAAGGTTCATAATAGTTACACAAAGGGGGGAAAAGTCCAGAAACCTTTCCAAATTCTCGCATGTGGCAATGAAGGAAACAAAGATCATGTGATATGCGTGTCACTTGAGGGGTGCCTAGAGGCGCATTAGGATTCCTTTGGTTCACAATGGGCCTGTAATGGCTTTTTAGAGTACCTCAGAGCTCTCATCTCTGACAAGGACCAGTTCAGTGAATATCTCTTTACAGGGCCTTGAAGAGTGAAGCTAAAGCCAGAGGAAGGAAAGTATGGTTTTTCTAGCAGTGATGTTTAACCCTTGTGTTTCCAACTAGAATCTTACCTGGAGTCATCCTGGTCAGGAGTGTGCTTTTGTGAATCTAAACCTCAGATTTTGGAAAGAAAGAGGATGGTTGGTCCACACAGGAATAAAAATGGACAATCTGAGTCTGCTAATCACCCAGGATGACCTTGGTGCACCCTAAAGGAGTGTGGCCTGGTGCTGGCCTCTATTGGGCAGCTTGATACCACACACAAAGTTAAAGAACTGTGTTGCACGCTCTGTGGGGTTTTGTTGTTAGGCTCGGTAGCATAAAGAGCTTAAGTTTCAGATTCATCATAACCACATTTCAATTAGCGATAGTTGAGGGGGGAACAGTTCACCGTTATTATGCAAATTAGTTATTTAAAAATCTGCAAATAAAGAATTAAAATAACAGAGACTCCTTGGAAGGTCGGCCTGCGTTACTTTCCCTGTTTGATAAGAATATGTTTAGTCAGGCAGCGGCGGGTTTTTTATCTAAATAAAGGATGAAGCTACCCTTTTACTTTGTAAAAACTAATTAAAGGAATTTTAATTTGCCAGAGTATATGGTAAATTGACTGTCATTAAGTAGGAATTTAGATGTCCTATCATTCATCACATGAAAAGAAAGCTCCTCTTTCTTTGTCAGAAATTTTTATTAGAACGGAGAAACAAAAACAATTAACAGAAACTAGGTTGGAACTCCCTGTGCTGGAACAGTAAGAAGGCTCTGTGGCTGGGCTTCTAGCTCAGTGGTAGAATATTCGCCCAGCACATACAAGGCTTTGAGTTCAGTTCCTACCTCTACAAAGTATAAATAGGGCTCTGCCTTCTATGGCAGAAGCACATGGTCTGTCTTGTTAGGGATGATATGGAAGAGAATATTACTCCTGAATTACCTGGCTTGTCACTTTTTCCTCTAAAGATTTGCCTACTACTTTAATTTTCCCGTGTAAGGCCAAATTGCCATGTCTCTGAAAGGAGTCATACCCATATGCTGTGAAACACAAAATCTTCTTTTTGTATTTAAACTTATTTGTAATTGATTTGGTTCTTATCTGGCAGGATTACCTCTCATACTCTCATTAAGCCTTAGTTTTATGACTCTGACTCGATCTTCCAAAAGCAAGCCTGGACCAGTGGGCAACTTCTCTACTCTGCCCTGACTCAGATCTTCACATCTAATAAATTTGAATGCAAATCGTGTTTAAATTGAGTTGCTAACCTCCAGATTAAGAGGCCACGAGAGGGCTTTTCTTGAAGTCTAAAAACTGGTCTTTAATGGTGAAGAAAGGTTCATTTCAGTATCCTTAGGTATTTCAAGCCTTGCTCACATGTGTGCACAGTTTATGTCTCCCACCTTGGAACGTTTATAGAGTACCATGATCAACAACATGGAATATACATGCTTAGATGAGAAGGCTTTTAGGAGAGGAACCCCACATTTTGACACCACTGAGTCCAAGGTTCTATATGGTGGGACTGCTGTGTGCACTAGAAGGGTCTGACAGTATTCTGGCCTCTTTCTACTAGATGTCCATAGCATGCCCTGAACTATGACAACCAGATGTTGTCAGATGCTTTATGGGGTACAAAATCACTCCATATTGGGTACCCCTGGTTAGGGCAATGCCTTGTACCTTGTTTTAGTGATGCTGTAAGTTTACCCGGGAACATTTAGCTGCGGGGGTCGCTGAGAGGCAGGCATAACTATACCAAATTCTTTATTTTAGCATGCTTTAATTCAGTTTTTGTCATTCACCTCATTGCCTTAAAATGGTGTGTGTTAGAGTGGAGAGGGCATTGTGTTGCAACTGTGGGAACCTCTGTCTTTGTCACTTGTGGTGAATTAATGATGGGAATATCTAAGCAGCTGTCAGATTCATAAATCATTAGAAATGAGAAGGATAACACATAAAAGTCTCTCCCTTTTGTTGAGCAATTTATCATTTTGCCTGCACATTAATAAACAGCTCTCCTCTGAGGTAAGCCCATGGAAGATAAATATTTTGCCCTAATTTCCTCAATTGTAGCCAGTGCATCACAAGGGGGAGGAGAGATACTTGTCACCACAAGTTCTGTCCCACTGCTTTTGCTCTGAGAAGTAGTAGTCAATAACATATAGATTCTGGCTGTAGGTAATCAAGTTCTGTTTTGTTTTTGTAATAGGCGCCAGATTTCCTAGTCCCAGGCTGTCAGCTAGGCCCAGCCGGAAACGCACACTGTCCATATCACCACTGTCAGATCATAGCTTCGACCTTCAGACCATGATAAGAACATCTCCTAACTCCCTGGTCACAATTCTCAATAATTCCCGTAGCAGCTCTTCAGCAAGTGGTTCCTATGGGCACTTATCGGCAAGTGCAATCAGGTATGTATTTTCCTGAATCCATTATGTGTCTTTATAATAAAACGTTAGTGCTCAAATGAACCAGTAAGCCCTTTTCAGAAACCAGTGGTCTGAGAGGAAGAAAGAGCCACCAGGCTGCTGTAACTGTACCAGGATTCAGGTTAAATACCACAACAGTGGGCCAAAATTAATTTGTTTGTATGTATTAGTCTGGAGTTCTTATATGGCAGTTACTTGGTTACAATGCAATCTACTTCTTAGAGACAAAGTTTCAGATCTTTTTACCCAGGTCTTCTGTTGCAAATAGTTCTATAGAATAAAACCACCTCTGTCTGGCTACCTGGCTTATGTACAAAAGAGGAACAAAACCAGACAAACTTACCTCCTAACTCTCAAGAGAAATGGTGCATTGAAAATGAAAGGGTTCAAAACAATGCTTTTAGTTCAACAGAAAACAAACGTATATGGTTGGGGGGCACTACCTGAGCCAATCACTGGCGACCTAACAAGAATTAATTATACATTTTCAGCTTACTTTTAAAGACAAAAAACGTTGACCATTTTTCTGTACAGTGAAGTGATCTTAACATGCCCTTACATGAATGTAAGGAATATAAAATGGTTATATTCTTTTGCTAATGATCAGATTTGAACTGTTATCACTGAATACAAAAGGAACACAAAGAAGCCATGATAGAATTTGTGAGATATTCACTCTACCTTTGTTAGCTAATAACTTTGTTTGAACCGTGCTAGTTATAAATAATAGAGGCAGAATTAAACACTATTCTAATAGTTAATTAAATAATCCTGGTTATATTCACTAGCTCTTATTTCCCCTACAATTTTCAACATGGTTTAAGCATTTACTTAGTCATAATCATTGGATTATTGTTTGCAGACTGCCGATGATTCCTTCCTTTGAGAGTACATACTAGTGAAGATGGCATGATGACAGGGCATTTGGGAAGGGAAGAATAGGCTTCAGGAATTCAAGGCCAGCTTCTGCTACATAGTGACTTGACCATTTGGGGCTACTTAACATCCTATCAAAAACAAGCAAAAAAACCCTAGAAAATATAATAAATAAATGGAACTTAATGACTGTTTTCATGAACCATGCTTTTTTATAAGAACTATTTTATTATTTTCTATGAATGGGCAAGTGCTCTAGTTCTTAATTATGCTATTCATGGTGACTTTAAACTACACATAAACTCTCCCCATATTTATTAAGAATAGCTAAGACTATTGTTCCACTAAAACACTTTCCAGTGAAGTTTTGATTCTTTTCTAGTTCAATTATCATATCAGCAATTCTCATTGGCAGGCAGGCTAACATTATTATTATAATTCATGATTCTCGTTTTCTGATATTCTTTTCACATGGCCAATAAAAAGTAGAAACATGAGATGAAGCAAACACCCACCTATGTGACTATAGTGTGGGATCTGGGGACTCTCAAGGTCAGCCAATGTAATCAGTAGGTAAAGTGGGGTCTCTGGTGTCAGCCAGTATAGTCACAAATGTAGGCTTCAAGCATCTCTCTGTAGTCAAATTTCGGCTTTGGCCCTAATCTGCATATTTAACAGCTTCATGTAAGACGTTCAGTATGTTGGAATGGGTCATATTTTGTTAAAGGTGGTATGGGTTCACAGTGGGACAAAATTCTTCCCCATTGGGTAAAATTTATTAAAAAAAAAAACAAAAAAACAAAGCAAAGATACTTCTTAATGACACCATTGGTGATGTTTCAGCCTGTTGCTCTCCAACCCAAGGCAAGTTGTTCCTGTTCTCCTAGCTTGTGTTCTTAGGTCATCTGCTACCATAAATTCTATCTTAATTTGTAGTTATATGACTTGACTCAAACATCCACGTAGAAATGTATCATACTTTGATATTTGTACAAATGGTATTCACACAGATCACCTTGTGGCTTTTGTGGATATGTGGGGGTACTGGACATTGAACTTAGGACCTTGAGTATGCTAGGTAGGTGCTCTACCACAAAGCTACACCTCAGCCCCAGAATTACTTTGTGCATCATTCTTTCTTGTCTGAATTATCCCCAGTTGCTTGCTTTACTCTTTACAGTATCTTAGGAGGCAGATTAGAATATGGCCCATACATGTCCGCAATAATGTCATTTGTTCTTACCTATCATCTTCTTGACATCTTACAGTTGCTCAGAGAAGCAAGTACAGCACTTCAGAGTTTGTTGATATCCTAACTTAAAATATCATTTCCTTAATAGTGGAAGAAGAGATTTACTTTAAAGACTAGTGAGATTTCAAAAGATCCTGTGAAAGTCAGGGGACCTAGGACCATCACATACTCATTTTCTTTCTTGCCTTTGAGTACATTCATGCATGTTCTTCCTCCCAGAGGATATCTTAGTCTTAACATATATTCATGGTGTGTTAATATAATAGGTCGCTTCTTTTCCATAGAAGCTAATCCAGTATGTGATGAACTGCCATGTACTGTTATAATGGACAGTATCATCTCCACTTGCCAGAGAAATTTGGGTGCATTGTTTTCCCTAGACTTAAGTAAACCAATTCAGCAATAATCAATGAGTAATAGGACCAGAAAATGGCAATAATGTGAACACGCTGAATGCAGGTGCCTTTCTTAAAAGTGAACGGTGTGAGAGCAATGGAGCAGGAAGTACATTTGGTATCTGTATTGAACCAGGTAAGAGGATAGTTACACAGAAGGAGTAAGCTGGCCAATTTACCATGCTTAGTTAGTACCACCAGTATTCCAGTCTGCTGCTTATTACTTTAACCCCGGCACCCCTGACTTCAACACTTACCATTTTCTAGGGCCTACTTCACTGTTAATGTTGCCAATGCAAAGGGTCGTTATACCATTTAAGTTTGTAATGCTGCAGTTACATAATAAACCGAACATGGGGTTTCTATTGCTGAAGTAGGAGGGCCAGAACTCTCCTCTCACATATCTGCATCACCTTCGTCCTCTTTGTCCCTTGATACAGTACCACAGATAGTTACTGAATGAATAAATTAATGAGCCCTACCCAACAGCAGTAAGCCACATAAATGTCCTTCAGCCTTTTTTATTGAGTGGTTATGGTTTTCCAGAAATTAAGATATATTTGAATGTTAGTCTACATCCCACAGATTGATTATATATATATATATATATATATATATATATATATGTATATATGTATATATGTATATATGTATATATATGTGTGTGTGTGTATGTATGAGTGTATATATGTATATATATCAGAAACAAAGAACATGATATAAAATAAAAGGGTTAAAACAGCAAATGTTTGTATTATTATTTTTAAAATATATACTTAATAATTCAGGCTCCTTTAAATTAACATATAAAACAAATGCACTGAAAAGCCTGTTACCATATTAACCATAGTACTACCTGGGCATGTTATTATCTCATAGGTGCTATAATGAAAAAAGTTTCACACATATTCTAAAGCATTTCATTTAAAGAAGTTGTTAAGTCCTCTATCACTTGAAAGTTTCCACTGAAGACCACAGCATCAAGCAGCCTGTGGTCCTCAATCAACAGTTAAATTTAACATTGTTAATTACTCATTACTCATTAGATTTCAATGTTTATTCTGCTCATTCCTCCCCCCACCCAGATATTAAGCCATCATAGGAAGAGAAAACATTTCAAATGATCCTTCTTTTGCCAAATGTAAATGGAATTGAGAAATGACTAGTAAATGCATTCCCAGTACACCAGGTGTAGCTTTTTGACTGTCGATTTAGTGTTGAAAAGAAGAGGGTTTCCTCACATTAGTGGTTTAAGATCTGGCATGGTTAAGAAAACCATCTCAATGAAAATGATATTTGATCTACATTACAAATCACCTACTTGAGTGCCAAGATCTCCAACTTCACAGAGTCATTGCAAGTTTTTCTATTGTCTGTACAGACAAGCTCCGTCTTGAACTGTTGTGTTCTCTGCCTTCTCTTGTATACTATCCTCCCCTGGTTTAAAAACTCTGTGGAGCCAGGCGTTGGTGGCGCATGCCTTTAGTCCTAGCACTTGGGAGGCAGAAGCAGGTGGAACTCTGTGAGTTCGAAGCCAGCCTGGTCTACAGAGCTAGTTGCAGGACAGTCTCTAAACCAATACAGAAAAACCCTGTCTCGAAAAAACCAAAAAGAAGAAAAAGAACTCTGTGATATGAGGATGCATTTTCCAGGTCCATGGATGCTGCCTGATGGGAGGTAGGAACAGTACAGTTCCATGGCTCTCTGGCCCTTTTCTGCTAATGAGAGCAAATGTCTTGCTTATGCTGGAAAACAACAACACATATGCACAAATTAAACATACTGGAAATAAATGCTTACAATGCCAGTATATTTAAAATTCTCTGATCCCATCCTCTAAAAATTATGAGATATCCTTTTTCCCTCCTTAATAGTAGTAAAGTTGTTAACAACATCTTTCTTAAAAGATAGTTTATCTTTGAATTATTCATTCCCTAAACACTTGAATGAGTTTAACTACAGGCCAGATTTGGAGGCTGCAGGATGAGTGAGATTCTCACTTTCATGGAACTTACATGAAGAAAAGGCTCCAAGCAGAGATGTGTAAATGAGCAGATGGTTGAATGAGCTTGCATGGATGCTGGTCATTACAGTAGAGAAAGTGACCCAGCTACCAGGAAAGAGATCTATAAGCTAAAGGGAACTACCACAGGAGGGACTTTCAGGGACTGTCCAAGGAGAACTTTGAGCATATAGAGCCTGTGATGTGAGGAGCAGGGCATCTGGAGAACTGGCACTGGACCAGAGTACTAGAAGACAGTAAGATATGGACAGCTGGGACACAAGTTTGGGAATATAGACAGAGATAGATTATACAATGTCTGTAACCAATGCCATAATAACAGTGGGAAACTTGGGACATTCTGAGAGAATGTTTAATTCTCTGGCTGTGGAGACATGCTCAGAGGGGTCAGCGGACTGTCAGAGGAATGTAACCACCACAGTATCAGGCTGGTGGGTCCTCTCATCATTCTTCTACCCACCAGTTGGGTTTTTGTAAGAAATTCTCGATGGTTCTGGGAAATACCACTCACATTGGAGAAGTAAGAATAGCTAATGTTGCTCATAGAAGCATGAGTTTTCTAAGCATCTGTTCATGCTCAAGCCCATTTACTGCTTTGAGGTTTGCCATCAGCTCCCACTGCAGAGCTGCTATTCCTGTTGATGGCTGCTTGGTGGCAAGCAGCTTCTTAGTTTTCTACAGCTCCTTCACAATAGAAAGCCTAAGCACATTCTCCAAGGCTCTTCTACCTTGAGAGAACTTGGCTTATCCCCCATCCTGATTTATAGGAGTACTCTGTAATATGATCAAATGAGTTTCTTTTTGGAATGTTTTAATCTGAGCTGAGTGTGTTGGTGCACATCTTTAATCCCAGCACTCTGAGATAGCTCTACATAAAGAGCTTCAGGGCAGCCAGGGCCTGTCTCAAAATACACAAACATTCTCCAGATCTGAAAGTTAAACTGCCATGGCAAGTTAGAAAATACATGTCTATTGGTAGTCACTAAGGAGTACAGTTTACATTGAAAACACGTCATTTCCTTTTAATCTGTAGGAGTCACCCATTGTGTACACAATCCACTGGACTTAGGAGCTGGGTCTGTATGACTTGCTCCGCCTTTTGCCATCTGCTGCAGAGCTGTCCTGTAACGTCATTCTCTCATTATCCATCTTTCTGACCAGCTCTGCTCAGCCCACTCTAGACCACTGAGATTTCAGTGATGAACTCAGAAGCCTAGGAAGCTTTCTGCTGCATCCGTGTAGATCAACAGTCAGGAGCACATAACTGCCTAGCTATCCATGACCCCCAGGTTTGTTGTGGTTTAACACAAGAAGGAAAAAATTAACTGTAGGAATGGGAAATGCTGTGGTCACTATAAAGAAAAACAGTTATCGTCAGCGTTTTAGAAGTTAAGACAAGAATAAGAAGTTTTCTGTTACTGTAATATACCTCCAGCTTTTACCGTTGCATATCTAGTCCTGTAGCCTCTCCCTTGTTTTCATTTTAATGTAAAAAACCGTCAGCTCTTCCAGTGTAAAGGACTGCACATTGCTTTACTGATAGCACAATTACTAAGAAATCTAGCATCACTATACATGAAATTACTGAAAACTTTCAAAACACATTAGAGGGTCTTTTGTAAGCTCCTTTAATGGAGGTTTTCGTGTGCATATGAGTGTTTTGCCTACATGTTATGTATATGTACCAAATATGTGCTTGATGCCCACTGAAGCCAAAAGAGGACATCATATTCCCTGGAACTGAAATTATGATTGTGAGTTGCCATGTGGGTATTGAACCCCAGTCCTCTGTAATAGCAGCAAGTGCTCTTAACTAGTGAACTGTCTTTCTGGCTCAAAGGTCTTGTCTTTAAGACTTTGGGAAAATGATCTGCTTTCCAAATAGAAAACTGTGGCTCACTCTGAATTCCTCTCAGTTTTGTGTGAGTGATGGACCTGACTGAGCAGCTCTGACTCAGGTTTGCCCAGGGTTCTGCCTATCAGTTATGCCATCCAGAGTCCTGTTAAATAAACTATATGTTGGTTCTAATCAATCAACTGTATAATCCACATTTTCCCACTTTTTTATTTTTTAATAAGACCAATTAGTATTAACATTAGTTGTTCAGGGAGCACCAATCTCTAGCTTCTATGTTTGTGCCGGTTCATTTCTCCCAATTTGACATCACCTAGCAGAATCTGGGGAGAGGGAATCTCAGTTGACAAATCGCCTCCATCTGATTGATCTTAGGCAAGTCTATGAGCCGTATTCTCTCTCTCCCTCTCTCCCTTTCTCTCTCTCTCCCTCTCTCTCTCCCTCCCTCCCTCCACCCTCTCTCCCTCTCTCTCACTCCCCCACTATCCTGAAGATGCTAGGCAGAATAATGGCTCCAAAAGCTACTCACATCCTAATTCTGTAAACAAGTTACCTCCTGAGCAGGTGTGGTTAAAGCTGCAGATCTTGATTTTATTTTGAATTTTCTGGGTCATTAAATTAATGACCAGGGTCCAGTGAAAGAAGACCTAGTGTTAGTGAGAAGAGAGAACCAGAGTGAGATGGTGACTGGATCAGGGAATACGAACACCCTCTTAAAAGCAGTGGAAGAGGCAGGAGCACAGAGCTTCGTTCGTAACTCTAGGGACAAAGGGATCTGGGTAGGGAACATAGAAAGTGTCAACTTATAGAGTGGCCACCTCTGTACCGAGAAGCCAAAACTTCAGAGAGCAGCACTCTCTTTCTATGACCCTGTCCATCTAGACGTGACCATAAGCTTGGGCTCCCTGGCTCCCCCTCAAGAACCCAGAAGGATCTCTGTACACCTTTCTTACCATGAGAGTATACATAGAGGTATCATTTGTTAGATAGTACATTTGATCTCTTACTTGGGCCATTTTCTGTGTTTTCCTTAAGAACTCAGCCTGAGAACTATATAGACAGTGTTATGAGCTGCACTGACTGCAAAATCTGACAGTGTGGATCTGACTGTGACATAGCCTAGACCTTCCTGTCTTTTTCATTTGATTCTGAACTGGTCTGTGATTTGGAGCTGAGAGCCCTTCTGCAGCTTTTCCTAGGAACTGTGTTAGTGGCAGCAGGGCATGGCCAGCTGTACTGAGCTCATCAACGGCATCTTGGTAGTTTGCAGTGCCCAGATCTCGGCACACAGAGAAGAGATCATCTGTTTCTGGCTTATAATAAACTAAAAAGGCTGAAAAATGATGTCTGTCTGTCAACCTGCTGCCTAGTAGTTCAAGTAAATTTTAGAGCATAAGTATTTCAGCTACCTGGTTTCATTACTGAAAAGTAAGCCCCAGTGAGAGCTACAAATGTATGCTAAAAATCTCAAATTCTTGGTGCCTATGGGCAAGGAGGACTGTGGAACTTCTATACTATAGGAGTGCTGAACTCATCTACTCTGATACTTTGAAAAATATACCTATCTTGTTCAGCATTCTGTATACAGTGATTTCTATTGAATTGCTTGTATATAACAAGCAAGGTCATTTTCTGTTTTGTGAAGTATTCTTTAGTAGTAGTTTTGACTCCTAATCAAGAACTCCATTTTTAAGCCCAGAATTTGATGTCATCCAGTTAGAAGTGTCAGTGGCCTCTTTCTGAGTTTCTTTCCTTAGGCCTGCTGGATAGTTCAGGCCCCTGAGAAACTAAAAGTGTGTGTAATGGTTAATGCAGGGACTGTTGATGTTCTAATTATACCTGAAGTGGGGTCTTTGGGTTTTGTTTCTTAATGAGTGGAATAAGGTAGTTACACTTAGTAACACCCATTCACCCAAAGGAGGGGGAGGTGTTAAATCATTGTGGTTTTTGATGAATGGCTTGTACACTGAAAAATAAATTGGACAAACTGGCACAGAGCTCAGTGAACATGAAATCAGCTATTAGAAGAAAGCTTGTGAACAAATTCTGAGGTAGATATGCATCTTTTGATTAATGCCCTATCAATCATCCACACAGCTACCTTAGGTGAGTCTTGCTGTAATCATTCATGGTTGCTTACAGAAATATAGGCAGGAACTATAGCAACGCAGAAACAGAATATTACTACTGATTCTTCTAGCCTACTGTGAACAATCACTGTTTTTACCATGTTTCTGCTTTCCTTTATTAAGGAAATACAATGTAAAATGAAAGGAGAGTTCTTCAAAGCCTGCTGTATTTCTCCAAGGGTATTCTTAATGGTATTCAGTCTTAAATGGGCAAGCCATTGTAAAGGAAAACTCTGTGTAGGAATAATAGTAATGAATTCCCATTGAAGTCGCCCTTTTATGGGTTATAGTCAAATAGACAAAAATGTAGAGTCACATTAATGAGGGGAGTATATCTCTGATTATTACTTAAAGTAGTTGAAATGGTTTGAATTTTGTTATTGTAATTATTTTATTCTCAGTTAATGTGCTTAGCAGCAATAGTAATTAACCCACCAGATTGGAAATTTGCATGAGTTCTACTTTTAATATTATGAGAAACTCTGGTTCTTTCTGGATGACATTACAGTTGTGTGGGTGTGTGCTCATACATGTGTGCATGTTTGTGAATTTATTACCATTTTTTATAGGGGGCAATTTTCTATATACGGAGTTATGATTCTCCATGCATTTTTAAGCCACTGGAAAAGACCTCCAGAGCCTACTGTTGCTGTTAGAGGATTTGATTCCTAAACTGTGCTCACACAAAGATGCCTGTAGCCACTGCCTATTGGCTGGAGTATCCTGCAGTATAAGTGGCACTTCCTGGAAAGTGACTGTGGCCTGGGATATAGGTGGAAAAATAAAGTGGTGACAAGCATTAGCATGCATAATGGGCTGTAATAGACACTCAATATCATTGTGCTGAAGGAGGGAGCTATGCTCTCCCATTGGAATATTCCCCCATCAAAACCCATTGATCAGATTTCAGTGGGGAGAGGTTAATCCATCAGTTTCTGTAACCAGACGGCACTGATGGAAATTCTTTAGGTGGCATTCTGGATGAACCAAGCTTTCCATCTTTACAAACAAATGAGTGATATGACAAGCATGGTGTTCAAAACACATTTAACCAATTGATTTTCTTTCCTCTTGTAATAAGATCTGGAGACATATGAAAGCGATCGGTGTGAGCTAAGATTAAAGGAATTGCTCCATGCACAGAACAAGTGGGACCCAGGGCACATAAAAGTACTATAAAGCATATAGTCACCCATTCTCTCTTTTATATAAAGTTTGTTATTGCAATAAATAGTTATTATTGCGCCAATGCCTCTTATTTCCACTTTCTAGCATCTTGCATCAGGGCTATAATGTAGGGAAGATGTGTGCACACATCTGCTTGTAGTGTTCTGGTTTTTCTTGGAAGTGTTCAAGACACTTGGCAGTAATTGTTTCTAACTTCTCGTCAACAGACAGACCTGGTGTGGTTTGGGTGGCCTCAGTCAAAGCTATAAGCAATCTTAGTTGTGATAGTTTCTAATGTCAACATAAGTGACACTTTTTCTTTTTATCTTCCTCCACAGCCCTGCTTTGAGCTTCACCTACCCCTCTGCCCCTGTGTCTCTCCACATGCATCAACAGATCCTAAGCCGACAGCAAAGCTTGGGCTCAGCATTTGGACACAGCCCTCCACTCATCCACCCTGCTCCAACATTTCCAACACAGAGACCTATCCCTGGGATCCCAACAGTTCTCAATCCTGTCCAGGTCAGCTCTGGCCCTTCTGAGTCCTCACAGGTGAGAGACACAGCTTTATTTCATCTTGAGCAGCAGAGGCCTTGTCATTACACTGGCTGTTAGTGCCATAGAGTTCATCATTATGGAGGTTTCAAACGGACATCTTGTCTTCTGCCTCCGAAGGTGTATTCAGCTTTGATGAATGTGAACCAAAACATACTGCATCAGAGCCATTTGCTTGTGATTTAAAAGTAGGATGCCTGATAATGTTCTACTCCAGCCATCCATAATGTACATCTTCTGTTGATAGTCCATGTTTTTAGACTCAGCCTCTGTCCACTCCCTCCACTGTAACCAGGCTACTGCTCAGCACTGTATAATACTCTAGATTAAACGTAAACCTCCAGTCTCTCTACTCTGTTGCCAGCCAGGTGTGATTTAAAGAAGAATCTAGAAGCTGTAATTGAAGAACTTCAGTAATAGTTTGTACTGATCTCCCACCCAAACTCAACTTTTTTGGGTATAACTTTAGCTTCTTGAAGTCTAGGGCTCTTGCTTTATTCTTCAAGCTTTTAAAAGCCATAAGCAATTGATCCTCATGAGTCAAAAGTCAAGAATATTCCATGAAGGCATTATCTAGCTTTGGTCTTATCATGTGGATTCTCCTATGGGTGACTGCCATTATCAGAATAGGTGCCTTATCATCAAATAAGCTTGTTTGTTTTCAGTAACATTTTTACTTGTGCTCTAGTTATTAATCAAACCTCATTTTTCCCTCGCCCCTGCAAATATGGCGAACAGAACAAGCCCACGAGTGAGTCTGCAGTGAGCAGCACAGGTGATCCTATGCATAATAAACGGTCCAAGATCAAACCCGATGAAGACCTACCCAGCCCAGGGCCACGGGGACAGCAGGTGAGACAGCTGGGCTTTACAAACCAGCTTTTACTACTCTCATAGTAACTACGGGTCAGTTTCCCCTCCTCAAGACTCATACACAACATTTTCTTACTCACTGTATTCTTGACATTGACTGTGTATGTGTGAAAGTGAGCTACTTAGGTACAGATTGAATTCATTTCTCAAGTTCAAAAGCAAATACCAGCAAGAAAGGAAGTTATGTAGGGTACATGTTCTTGATAGGTGAGACAGCTTAGTTTAAATCATCACAGTACATAGAGTTGCTGGCCATACTCATCTGTTGCTGACTATAGGTATGACTAGGCTTCTCATCCCTGACCTTGGGCCACAATCACCGAGCTTCTGAATCCATGCTTAAGCTGAGACAGAGCTTGTGATGACGCCCTCGTGGATTGTGTCCTCCACTTTTCTGCTTTTCACAGGGCTCAGAGAACCAAGAGAGATTGAAGCACAGCCAGATAGATTCTGGACTGTATTGCTGGTCACATAGGTCTGGTTCCACTGAAGAATATGTAGGTTATATCCAATTTGCCATTTCATATGCTCTTAAGCCACACAAGATTAGTTTAATCAGAGGTGTTTCCCCCAAAATAAATCTGAAACTTGCTATCAGCAGTATGCTTCTACCCAAACCTTAGGGAAGTGAGGCCTGACTCCCTTGATGAGAACTTAGAGAGTGGAGTAAGGTTGTTATAGGGCATCTGAAACCTTCCTTCTTACAGTTTGCTAGACAACGAACATCGTTGCTGGTTATACCATGGTGTGTGCACAGATAGTTTATCATATAACCCTAGATCAGGATACAGATGTACAGATCTAGATATTGCATGGAATACTAAAGATTCTTTGAATTGCATTTAATGTAAAGCTGTTGTGGAGGACTAGAAAAGTCTGTGTGCATAACTTCAGGTACTCTCTTTCCCTGGCCTCAACTGTGAGACAGACCAGCATCCCCCTGAAAACCAGAGGCTAAAACCAAGAAGGCATAATCCCTGAAAGAAACCTCTCATATTAGGGAAAAGAACTAAAAGTGTTCAGAAGCCATCTCCTTGCATTATAAGATAAAACAATAAATAAACATATTGAAGGGAATCAAAACAACCAAACAAAATCGGGCCAGTTTGGGGGAGGGTAAATACTTGATACTTTTATGAGTATTGCTTAGTTTTTTTGTTGTTTTTTTTTTTGCCTCAGGTTTGCTTTTTGTTGTTGTTGTTTTGATTTTTAAGATGTCAGTTTGGTTTATATTTCAAGAATAG
Source organism: Cricetiscus sungorus (assembly GCA_030556225.1). Lineage (NCBI taxonomy): Eukaryota > Metazoa > Chordata > Mammalia > Rodentia > Cricetidae > Cricetiscus > Cricetiscus sungorus. Next base: position 5,361,967 of record JANBXA010000729.1, on the reverse strand, counting down.
GGTTTAGTTTTCAGCTCGTTGTCTTTGTTATGATTGACCTACTGTCTTACCTCACAAGTAAAATAGATTTCAGGATATCAGAATTAAAAAAAACCCCACAAATGCTAGACTTCTTTATTCCACAAGACCCAGCTGATAGACCTGGCTTCCCTTTATTTTCCTGAAAAGTTGAGGTCAGAGGAAAGCAAAAGAAATCCAGTGTCTGCTTTCTTGGGTCTCCCTCTCCACTGGGCCTGATTTTGCCTCTCTGCTTCCTGCCTTCCCCCACGACAGGAACAGCCTGAAGGAACAACCCTAGTCAAGGAGGAAGGGGACAAAGATGAAAGCAAGCAGGAGCCTGAAGTCATCTATGAGACAAACTGCCACTGGGAAGGCTGCACAAGAGAGTTCGACACCCAGGATCAGCTTGTGCATGTAAGTGACTGGTGTTCATGGACGGGGCTTCCCAACTCCGTGACCTTTGCATGAGGTCAGCTTCTCTGACCCTGCACGGAGTCAGGTTTCGTAGCTGGCAGCACTGAAAACTGGAGAGGGCTTTATGATTTTTCTGAGAATAAAGAAAACTCTGAGCCACGGTGCTTGACCTGTTCAGTCAGCTAAAGCTTAGTGTAAAATTCAATAAAGTCTTCAATAGAGAGTGTAATGACTCTGATCCTGTAAGCCAGAAAACACTATTTTGAGTTAGAGGCTTTGATGGTTATTGAGTAATAGTAAGCTGGACATGAATTATTATTAACCTTTTAACTAAGTTTGATTCCCCTTCCAAGACCCAGTAACAATATAAAAAATTACAGAAACAGATGGTTCCTTTTTTTCCTCTTGTAGACTTCAAAGTATAAAGAGCCTCCTATTACTGTATGTAGCAATTGGTGCTTCAGTTTTGACCCAAAGGCAACATTGTGGGTTAAAACTTGCATGGAAAAGAATTGTGTTAATGATGAAAACCCCACAACAGTCACATTGGGGCGCCTTTCCTTCTCTTGCCAGAGCAAGGCCAGATGCCTTTTCCTCACTTTCTAGTGTTGTTTCAGATAATGGTATGCCCATGCGCCCTTTGCTAAGACTTCAGCATGCTTGGCATAGTCTCAAAGGCCAGTAGAGTCTTCTGGATAATTGGGACCAAGAACAACTGACATGGAAACATCATGTAGAGTGTCTGGAATATGAGGACACAGGCTCAGATGATTTCTACAGAAGCATAGGGCCCTGTTCTGGCAAAAGTGGTTTTACCAAATAGGACAGTTTCTTGTGCTTCTACTGTGATACAGAGTCTGGCCGAGCATCCCTGTAGTACTTGCTTCTTTCTCTTGAGCACATGCACGAAAGAGACATTAATACTCACCTCTTACCTTACAGTATCTTTGCCTTACAGTAGGTGACCTATGTTTATTGTAGCCTTCTATTTTGACTAAACACTAAAATTATAACATCTCTGTGCTTTGTATGTTGTGTGAGCTTTTAAATCCTTTTTGCAGCTTAGATCATTCTGTAATGTATCCTGCATAGTTACCTAGCAGCACTAAGTTCAACACCACAGATTATGAGAAACCTTATCTGCAGAATGTTAGGTTTCATACCTCACCTTCAGGACCTCCTTCCCCTTTTCTTTTTAAATTGTATCACTTTGTATTTGTATAAGTAGAATGTTAGATTTCTCAAGCACAGCCAAAACCTAAGTCAAATGTTTTTAATTAAGGTATATTTTCAGATTTTTCCACACTTGTAATTTGATTGGATTTTTTTTCCTCTTTGGTTTTTTTCAAGTATGTCTTAATGAGACTTTATCTGTGCTGACTCCTTTAATGGAAAGCACATAGGCCTTGTAATACTAAGAGGGGAAAAGTTAGGACTTCCGCCTCCCCCCTCCCCCCCAGGAATTATTCTCAGAGAGTAGCATATTCTGGGAACACTCCCAGGGAGGACGGGTATTGGTAGCACGTTAACCTTTTCATTGCCTAACTCATGTAAAGCTGGCTTCTGTTTGGATTTCCCCATTTTATGTCATAAGGGCATTGTAAAGGCAGTGACTGTTGTGTTATTTTCTGTAATATTGACATTGAGATTCCCCTGTTGTTCTCATAGCTTGGAATAGTTTTAAGGAGGCTCCTGGAGCTTGAATGGCCACAGTATTTATGATTATATGGAACCTATCTTCATACATCATGACTACACACACGCAACGGGGAGCTTTAAAGTTCTAAATCAGATAGAAGAGACTGGCATCGGGATTTATCAAATTCTAGTGTGCTACCTTTATGACACTAATTTTAGTCTAAGCAAAATTACAAGAGTAAGCAAATTGAGTCAAATTCTCCCATTTTTATTGCTCATATCCCATCTAAAGTGTAGAAATTCTACATTTATGCATTTCATTGGCCTTTTCATGTCCTCGACACAAGTATATGTTCCTGCTCTGGGTGCTACTGAAAGCATTAGAGGTGGCCTCGTGCAGAATGGGGACTTTATATTTTGATGATTAAAGTAACAGGTACCTCAAGTCTACCTGATTACTTTGGTGACAGATGGAATATATACCAGTTGCAAACCCTGTTTTTAGAGACAGAGGGAAGCATTAACCATTTTGGTTCCTGCCACTTTCCTTCCTGGAGAGCAGACATTTTCTGATTAGTTGGATTTCCGTGCCACATACAACCAAGCGGCAAGGTGTTAAACCATTCTGTTGCTCTGCCTTATTTATAGCCATGACCCATTCTTTCCCCCCCCCCTACAGTTAATAGAAAGATTCATGATTCTTCATGGTTGTCTATCTAGTGTCTGACAGTCCCGACTGCCTGCTAAAGCAAGTCACTATCTATAATTGATATCCTGCCGTGGAATAGGGTGCTGGCTGCAATTGAAGGGCTTTGCTGAAAGCCCTTAAATCCTGACAAGTTCTCCCCTTGTTCTGCTTCAGTCGCTGAGCTGCAAGGTTGGAATTCCAGAGCTATTTGAACTTGGTGCAAAAGAGAGACATGTGTTTCACATTAGCAAATCGCAAAGTTGAAGAACTTTGCTAGCCAGTAGTCTCATTTGCAGTGTAGTGTACTGCGTGTTCTAGGGAGCAGATTACCTCGTCTGTTACTATCTGAACAGATAGACAGACTATTGCCTTTTCCTCTTCCCTTATTTTCCAGACCCCTTTCCTTTCCCAAATGATTGTTATTCTATGTGTGCTGCTGCGGGATCTATTATCACAACAATGTGTAATTAATTTTATTTCTCAGCAAGATAATTATAGCTGGGCCTAGTTGCTTTCTAGCCAAGTAGTGATATATTTACCTTTATTACCAGAAGCTAGGAAAATAGACATACATTTTTGTTCACCGGGTTTTTGTTATGCTTTGTCCCTTTCTTAGTATCAGTTAAAATAGAAAGCAACAAAAACACAAGAAAAATATGTAGTAAAGCTAATACAAGTACTTCTGACTGATTGTATGTCTTATATTGATTTGTCAAGATCCACACCTGACTTCTGAAAGGCATGTATTCTATGTCTCAGGATAAGCTTCAAGCTTCAAGTTTTGAATTGGCAACTTTGCTGTGATCATTATGTTACACAGGACCCACATTTTAAATGTAAATATGTTTCTGATGTTGGGCAATGTTAGTTCTCAGTTTATGTTCTTGCTTTTGCTGCTTCTTGCTTACATGACTTGGCTTGTGCTGTGGGAAGAGGCTCAGTCTGGCTTCCAGTTTTTGCTGGTCTCTGTTTCTTTCTATGAATTTTGTTCTAGAAGGGAGTTGGTTGGTTTTTACTTTGGTGGTGGAAACATTTGACATTACCATAGCAAAAAGGTCAGGGTCATCTCATGTCCTCTCAAACCTGAACATTTCAGTGGCAAATGAGACTGTCTCCACTGGTGTATTGCAAGGCTTTTTTTTAAAAAAAAAAAAAAGTGTGTGTGTGTGTGTGTGTGTGTGTGTGTGTGTGTGTGTGTGTGTGTGTGTATGTGTGTGTGTTGGGGGATAATGTGAAATTGTATATTTCAGCGTGGTGTTACCACTGCTACATGGCCACCTATGCTTGAAAACATCCTTGTTGAGATCTGAATGAAGAAAAATGGTGTAATCATTGAACCTCTTGTCCACATGTTATTGTGACCTTCATTGTCCTTGGTTTGAACAAGTCAACTCTCTACTCTTGTTTAGTAACTGATACACATATTTCCCAACTCTCTAAGAGCAGTTTTATTCTTCAGTATAATTCCAAACAGCATGACCTAGGACAAAAGTTCTTGGCAATGGCAAATGGGGATGGTGTCTTTAAAACTGATTATCAGAGATCATGAGATGTATTTATGATAACACCCGACTTCAACTGGGTGGCATTTAAATAAATGCAATCCTCCTTATGGATTTTTAAAAACATGGTGTCAGTTTTTTGTTTTGGGGTTTGTTTGTTTGTTTGTTTGTTTGTTTGTTTTTTTTTGTGTTTTCTTTTTGAAGAGTGAATAACCATCTACCTGGATTATTAATGCTTTCACATGCTGCAAATTTTGATCTTCACATTATAAGTTCCCTTATAATCATTTTTGCTACCAGTTGGAAGCATTCTATACATATGCAGCATAAAAATCAAGGGCTTTGATTTTTAATGTCAGAGGTTTAGATGTAAAGAAAGATCTTCTAACTTGGGAAGAATTGTATCTGTAAAAACACAGGAAAGGTTTGATGCCAATATATATTGTTTTCATATTAATGCCTTCATCCTAAATTTGCATTTTATGCTTTCTGCCAATTTTTATCACTGTACTGGACTTTCATTGTCCATCCTTGTCTAAGAGAAAATTGAGTTTAAGATGTGAGAATGGTCTTATACATGAGTCAAAGATTAGTTTCATGTGCACAAAAACATCTAAAATGAACAAGTAAAGATTTTGATCTAATTTTCTTCTCCATGGATTTGCTAGTTAATTTTCTTGCTCCAATTATTTGGAAATATGTCATATAAAGTACAGACTAAAATACTACAAACTTCAAAGTCACTCTGCAATGACTATGCCTTAAGGGTCATATTCTTTGTGACGTTGCTGACTAAATTTCACCTGCAGAAAGCATTTCTGTGAAAATACATCCAAGAGATTGGTCTGAAAGGTCAGGGAACAAGAGCTTTGTGGTCCACTGCTAAAGCAGCCATCAGGCCCAGCTAGATTCTGAGTGGCAGCCTCATCCCTGCCCTGTACTCTCAGAATGCCCTCTCAGGCACCCTTTGACACTTTCAGACATTATTTTCTCACTTATCAGACTGTGAAACAGTCACGAAAATAAGTACTGTCCACAATATCCAAGGCCAAGCAGAGATCACACACAGTGGGCCTAGTGAGAAACAGACATCTAAGTGAGGCAATTCCAACTTGGGTTTGTTTTTTTTTTTTTTTGAAGATTAGGTTGGGGAGGATGGTGTGATGATTCTGTTGGTCTTTTGGGCTTCTGTGTCAGTTATAAGGCTTATTTTATGTTACTTGATACTAGCCTGGCCAGTCATATGTTGTATGGGCTAGAGTGCCATATACTTACTACTCAGTCCCAGCACTGGCATAGCATACAATCTTCCTCAATATGTTAGTGAGTCTCCCTATAAAAGAGAAAAACATAAGGGCAATCAGAGATTGTTATACCCTTGAAATCTGCTTTAGATTGCTCTTTGGCTGTGTTTAAATAACAATATCAGCATGAAACCAATATCTAAAAGTTGGTGACCAGACCCCCCCAGTTCAGAAAACTCCCTCAGAGAACCTGAAAGGGCTCTGGGTCCCTCCTCCCTCTTGCTTGTGTAATGATGACCTTTAGAGGCTCTTTGTACGTTCAGTGTCCTGGGATATTCTCCTAAGGATACCACTAATCCCAAGTGCCTCATCCTCAGCTCTGGAGTAGGCCATTCTCTGTTGTAGACACTATCTTACATGCTATAAGATGTTGAAAAGTGTTTTTCCCACTGAGTGCCTATAACACCTCATCCCTCACTGGGATAATCCGAATTGTCTACACATACTATTAACTGTACCCTAGGAGGCAAAGTGGCCTGTATTTGTCCCCCAAACTGTCCTACTTTCAGTGGTCATTGAAGAAAAGTTCCTCCTACTTTGGATTAAAACATTTTTTAATCTGATTTTTGATCTGATTAAAAAATAAGGATGGCTTGACCTGTTTTAAAAAATCTTCAATCAAAAAACAAAAACACAGATCTATGTGTGGGCAAGTAGGGGGCATGGTAAGCATTCCCATGTATATATTGGCAGAGCTTCTTGGAAATTACACTTGCTAAGATTGGTTACTCAGTAATTCTCAGCAAGGCCCACTGCCAGCCAAGCCTCTCTTCTCTGTGGAAGAAGGAAAAAAGAGGCATTTTTTCTTTCTTTCTTTTTTCAGACACAAAGATGTGGCTCAGACTCTAGCCTTGAAATTATAGCTAGTGGAGTTGCAGATCACGTCACTGCTTTGACATAAACCAGTTCCAGGAGCAGGAAGCCATTTCTAATGTAAAGACTTTGAAGATTCAGGGACATTTATGTTTTTCTGAGGTTAGCCAAATGCTGCCAGGGATGAATTATTATTTCTACAACAATTAATGTCAGCAAGAAAATGTATAAGAGCCTTACACTCAAAAGACTATATATAGGCCAAGGCCTTAAATGTAAGCCAGCCTACTCCACTCTAACTTGCCTAGTCACCAGAGATACATTCTGAAAACTCCAGATAGTGTGGTGGAGGTGTTCCTAAAGCTGCCCCTAAGTATGTTTATCCCATTGCCTACAGCTTCAGTTCCCATTTCTCATCTCTAAAGTGGTGATGTGATAAACCTATCTTATTTGTTTTTAAGTTTGATTTTGTTTGGGGAAATAGGATAAAGTACCATCTATCGGTAATAGGTTTTATTCAGACAAGGAAAACTGAATCTATTGGAAATAGAGTTAAGAAACTCAAGTAAAGTGAATGGCTAGGTCCAGGAAATCTTTGACTTTTGTTTCATTAAACAGAAACAGTAAGTAGTCAGTTGAATCTGTAGTGCATGCTTCCTGTGTGGGCTGCCGATGACTACTATCCAGATTGTAGGCAAAGTCTCTAGAAGGAAAAAACTATGTGAGAATCAGACATGGAGGGCTGGGACTGAGGGCACACTCAAGGACCAGAGCTGACACACTCATCTTGTGTATGACTTCTAGTAAGGAGCCTCAGGGTAGGTTGTTTTGAAGTATTATCCATATGTAATCAGGATGAATGGAAAACAAGGTAAAGGTGTTGAGGAGGAAATGGAAGGTCTTATGGGGATTGGGTGTGAACATCGTCTTCAACAGAAAAGTAGACTCAAACGGGAAAAGATTGATGGATACAGTAAGATGTTTAGTCTTCTATGTTAAGACAGCAGGAGGGAATTAACAGTATAGTAAAATTTTATCCATAAATATACCAAATGCACTAATAGACTGGGCTCTTTGACATTTCCTTGGTTTTGAAATAAAACCATGGAGTGGTTCATCTTACGAATTTCGGACAGAGTGGCAAGCATCAATCTTCATGAAGAGTAAAAGGGTGGTAGAAGGGGAGACCAAGGACCAAGGGGACGGGACTATAGGTGTAGGCATCTTGTCTTCTATTCTAGATGAAGTAAAGAGGGGACTTGCTTTCATCTCAGAGATCTTTAGGAAGTCTTGCATTGGGCTTAGCTCTGCAGAACCCTGGTTGTGGTGTATCTCCCCACATTGGAGAGGGCAGGATTATTGTAGGACAGAGACAGAAGTAAGGCCTACAGTGCAGATTATTTAAAATTCTTTATAAAAGCTTAGGAGACAGTTTCAAGGCATTTCACAGTTCCAAGCAGCGAATGTGGATATTATAAATGACAGGCACAAAAGAGTCGTGTTGTAGTTGGTTTTGTGGATGGACTGAGTCCTTATCTTTGACTCATGCTTATTACTTAAGGGCCTCGAGAGTCTGAGACTTTAAATTGTCTTATCAGGGATTGGAAGAGCAAATGATTGTTGATAAAACTTTTAGCAGCTCCCTACTGTAGTATCACATTTTTGTGCCAATAGGGTTTTGTAGGGATTATTGATACCTTGCCTTTTTCATTGTTTCTCTTCTTGGTGTGCCTCATTTCCCAGTCTAAACTTATAACCTTGAGTTCTGAGAATGTCTTGTTACTGTTCAGGATGCTGTTGATGTCTCCTAAGGACACTCACCATTTCCCTCTACCCCACCCTGTTTTGTTTTTTTTTTTTTTTTTTTGACATGTGTGGTGCTCCTATTTTCTAGAGAGCACTACATAATAGACAGGGAAGTGCTCCTGGCTTATGAAAAGCAGTCTTCCTGGTAGCTCTTCCCAGAGGTGTTGAATGTTCTCACACCTTGCTCAGTACAGCTCCCATAGCAAGATAAAGCAGTCAAGCCACAAAGGAAACAGTCTAATGGTTCTCCTCCTTGTGTTTAGCAGAGATAAACTTCAGTGGAGTCTCAGTGCTGAGCCATTTGGCTTCTGGCAGCAGCTTTAATTGGTAAAATGCAGATTTGATTTTATTTTTCTTGATCAGGAGGGGATTATTCTTGTTATCAGCTCAGAGCATCTTATTTCAAGATGAAAAGCCTTTACGGAATTACAGATTCCGGTGCTTGTACAAAGGTTTTGTTGGCGATTGACAACTCAAAGAGAAAATATGATTTATTAGCCTATAATGGCTAACCCTAAGCAATGGTCTAGGTCCTACAGATTGTGAAATTGCTTATGTGAACTGCCTTTTTATGCCACTCAAGCCCCAGGTTACGCAAATAAATGTGGAGTCTACATTACACGGAATGGCCTAAGAGAGGAAGAAAAAAACGAAGGTGGGGGTCTGAAAAAGGTGGTTTCTAATATCCATCTTGGTGGTGCCTTTTACAGTAGTTTGGCTGATAAGCCAGCAGAGGAAAGATTAATAACGAGGCTTGTCGCTATCAGTACCTGTTTGTCGATTCTCTGTAACAGGGCTGTCTGTCCAGCATGGAAATTATTGATTAAATAAAAATTGCTATTAGATTGTGATGTGATCCATAATCACAAACAATGGTGGACATTCCTCTTTCAGATCCTCAGCCATGCATCAAGTTGTTGCTTTTTCCCCCTTGCCGTAATTTATATTGTGCTGACATTTGGGCTCATTAGGTTTATCCTTTCTGCTTGAGGCACAAGCAGTGTGACCGCAGGGAGAGGGGGAGGAGGAGGCAGATGAGAACCAGCCTGAGCAGAGACCTGGCTGCTGTGCCTTCTGTGCTGGCATGGGGCTGCTTACACTATATTTTCAACCTCTTTTTGACAAGAAAATTTTCATGAACCCAGGTATACAGGTATATGAAATAAGTATTTACTGGTAGTAAATCATAAAGAAATTTATATTAAAACAATCCCTTGATAAAATGTAATTTTACCATTTATTAAAGAAGGAAGTAAATTTGCATACTGATGAAATAGATATTTATTTTTCCGTAATAAATTCATCTTGGCTGCATATTTGAAGCTCACAGAATATAGAACATCTTCAACATTTGATATCTTGAGTTTGTAATAATCAGCCATGAGAATCAACTTTGCATTATCATATATTACAGAAAGTCAAAAGTTTTGTTCAGGGTCAATTCAGACTTTGTTGGAAATTTCTGTCTTAATTCCAAACCAAATGTGTTTAATAATATTTTTATGCAATTCAAACAGGAATCTTTAAATCAGACATTCTGTTACAAAGATATAGTAATTTTCTGGAAAAAAAAAAGATGGTAGGAAAATATTCCAAAAGTTTTTTATCTTTTTAAATAAACCATTCTATTCTTATAAGAAAATTTTATGTGTACCATAGAAATATTAGTTTGTAACATACAGTCCTCTCACATCTGAGCTGAGGGGCTTTAGGCAGAATGCTCATTGTGTGGTGTGGTGTGGTCATGTACTTTGCCAAGTTAAGTGTCCTCTGTTTGGAACCAGGGCTGCAGTGAAGTTGCATAATGGGACGTGGGTGACCATTGCCACAAACGCATGTGTTTCACTCTGAATTAATTTTTTGGTGATTTCATATTACAAAACCTTTTGCTGGTACCAATATTTTGCTACCCTCACAATCAGTTCAAATGTTCAGTAAAGAGGGTGCAAACATGAGTGAAAACATGGAGCCCATAGCCTTGCCCATTTGAGAGTGCTCAATTTAGTGGCACTCCTTACATTCCAGTGTTTGCAACCATTACCACTGTTTACTTCCAGAACATTCTCACTACACCACAGGGATGTGTGTATTTATCAGACATCTTTTACCCCATTCTCCCCAACCATGGAAAACTCAGAATCCACTTTCTATTTCAATGGACATTTGTTCTGGGTATTTCATTTAAATGGATTTATGCAATATGTGGCCTGTGTCTGGTGTATTTTATTTTGTTTTTGATGTAGAATAAAGTTTCTGAAGTTTATTCATGCCATGACCTGCATCACTGCTTTATTCTTCCATATGACCAATGAATATTCCTTTGTTTGGCTCTAAACACATTTTCTTAATGCATCTGCTTGAGATAGACATTAGTGTTGTTTCCCTTTTTTTAAACTATTGTATTGTTATGGATATTTTGAAGCAGCTTTTTTGTTGTTGCTGCTTAAATGTCTGTTTTCAGGCTTTTTTGGCAATAGACCTCACAATGGGAGTTACCTCAAAGAACTGCCAAATCAATGGCAGTTTCTAAGCACCTGGTATTGGCCCTGGCTTCTTGGGTGGTGTCACTTCCAATGTCATTAGCCTCTTAGATGTAGTGTCCCATCTACCTCCCTGGGATTGCACATTTCCTGGGCAATGGGCTAGGTAAGTTGTATGGCACTTGTATAGATGCTACCATCTGTGAGTTTCCAGGCATCATTCGGCATAAATCACAACACATCCACCATGGCCACTTTCCTACAACAGGAACAAACTGTATTGAACAAATACAAACACAGTATTCAAAAGATGCAGTGGCCAAAGACATATGAAACAGACAAGTACAGTAACAAAATATTGATTCTAAGTTGTAATTCACGTGAGGGCTTGGGTGTGGAAGAGTTCATGCTCTGGTCAGTACAAATGACCATAACTTGTGGGAGCAAGATAGTTTGTGTGTGTGTCAATAAATCTTCATTTTTGGGTCCTTCACACAAAAGAAGTGAAGTATAGAACTTCCCCTAATTTGATAGTGAGCAGTTTAACATTAATTAATTCTTCATTGATGCACAAATCATCTTTTATCAATAGTCATTTTAATATACTATTTATTAAGTTATCAGTATGGGCAGTCTAGTATGGAACATTACAGATGTTTTTCAAAAACCAACAAAATGACACTCTGCTGTCTTGCAAACAAGATGGCATTAAATGTAGCCTGAGAACTCACTAAGAGGAGAGAAGCCAAGGTTGTTTACTTCCATTAGGGTTTCAACTTGAATTATTGCTGTTTTATGATGAAGAGCCCAGTAGATCACCCACCATTGTGTGTGTCTTTCCTGTTAGGGATGAAGGCATGCCGCACACACCCTTCTGTGCTGCAGTCTTCTGTTGTGGAGCCCAGCAGTGGTTAGACTGGAGTGTAGAGAAGGTTCCTGGATCACAGGCTTTTGATTAGTCCAAGTTTGTGTGTTAGAGTCTAAGCCCATCTGTCTGTGGCACTAGAGAGCACACGGTATTTTCCCAAGGCAATTTTTAGAAAAGCACGCTTAGTCTAGCAGCTCACATCCTGAAGGGATATCACCTTATGGTTATTGGATGGGTTAGAGAAAGCCAAATATGACTGTTAGGCGGATTGATTAAAAACAACAAGAGAGATTTGTGAGGGCGCTTGATGGTGGGCATGCTAACTGAGTCCCTGTATTTGAGCCAGACTGATCTTAATGAAGTTGATCTTCATGGCATCTAGTATGTGGAACATAGGCCCAAAATATAGGATCCTTGAGGAGACAATTTAATCTTGTTTTGAGGAATATTCAACACTGGGTTCTGGTAACAAAGATGCCCTTGGCAGGGAGGGACACAATATTCATGTGCTAGAATCATGAGTGCTGAGCACAGAGGGCTGCTGAACGCCATGAACTCTCAACCTTGGATGAAGTGCCTTGGGAGTTATTTATGTGCCTGTGTCCCAAGAAGAAACAGGGTGGTATTTGTCCTGTTCTATAACATCCCCAATGGCTTCTTTTCTCCATTGGTTCAAGACTACCCATTCCTATTCGAGTATGTTTGATTATGAACAAATGACTAATTGGTTAAACAGATGAGGCTGTGCTTTTGTACAGAACACATCAGGGTGCCTAGGACAGAACTTGGGAACTCCACTTTTCTCGCTTTATTTTGATGTGATTTGTCCTCCTGTAGACATTACATATGGAAAGCAGTCCTGTACACCTAGGATGTTTTTTCAAACCTAAGCATTACCCCCTCAAACTTTTCAAAAAAGAAAAAATAACTGATATTATTGAGCCCATGCATTCATAATGCATTTAGAATTGAAAAGGAGGTGTCCCCTTTTTATTTCAATAATTTTTAGGTTTTCAGTGTGGAGTCTAATGTTATGGGACTTCCAGGATATACTTAGTCTGATACAATCCTTTTAAATCTATTTTGCTTTTCAAATTGCAGTCCTTATCAGTGCATGCTTCAGTCTTGCTTTTGTACTTATTCAAACACATTCAGGATTACAACTCTAACTTTACTGAACTTTTCCTCATCTGTTCTATGTATAGCAGCTTTGAGTTTCCCTCAAGAGATGCAGACAAGCCAATATTAACCCCAGATAGGTCCCGACAGCAGACCAAAGAAAATGACTCACAAGTCTAGCTTCTAGCTAGTGACCCAGTGAGCTTATTAGGGCCACTGACAAGAACATAGAAAAAGGTTAATTATGGGAGCATGGATGACTGTAGGGAACTGCATCACCAAAAATCCCACCCCAACATGGGTGACAGCTCAAGCTGCATCCCTGGATCTCCTTCATCCAGCCAGTCTCTTCCCAGGAGTTGCCTAAAGCTTTATAAATTTCGGGGGTGGCTGTATTAGTCCCATAACTTTCACTGGCTTTGTGAGCCTTGTAATTTCCATCTAGTCTTCCAATCTCTATGTACCTTCATCTTCCTTCCAGGGAAGAATGTTTGCATTTTGAGGAAATAGCTTCCCAATGTCAACATGCAATTATTTTGGTTCCCTCTCTCCCTGTTTATTTTCTTTCCCTTTGCCTGTGTATGTGTGCATGCACGTGTGTGCTTATATAAGGAGCCCAAACGTTGAAGTCAAACTTGTTTAACATTGCTCAGGTGCTAAGCTAGGCTGGTTGGCCTGGGAATCCACCCATCTCTTGCTCAAGTATTGAGATTGCAAACATGCATCACTGCACCTGGCTTTTTCACATTTGTTGTGGAGAGTGAATGCCGTAAGTCCTCACATTTGCACGGTTATAACCATCACCCAAACCCAACCCTCTCTCCCTCCCTTTCCTTCCCTCCTTCCTAAGTTTCTAACTAATTTTTTTTAATAATTCATTTTTCTCCATTTCTCGTTTTCTGGACAGTGCTATTTCGGGTCTTATTAGTATTCTTCTATGGCTAAATGCCCTTCATTTTGCACCTTTCTTTTCTGGATCATGGGATGAGAATGAATGTTTGGATGTTTTGCTTTGAGGTAGACAAGGTAGTGATGGGAGATGTTATTCTGTAAATATGTTTCTCATACCCATTAATGAATAAAGTACTGTTGGCCAACGGGAAAGCACAATAGGTGGGGCTAGGAAACTAGGAGGAGGGAGGAAATACTTGGGAGGAGTCAACATGGAGAGCCCGGAGAGGTAGCACGCCAGCCGCTCTGGCTGGTAAGATGAGCCACGTGGAAATACTTAGAATAGTAGAAATGGGTTAATCATTAAGACAGAGCTAGCTGATACAATGATAGTAACTGGCCAACAGGATTATATCAAATACAGAGTCTCTGCATGTTATTGGGGGCTGGCGTGGCAGTGGGACCAGAACGGCAGCAGGGGAGGGGGGGCCAGGGGGGGACCTGCTCGTAACAAGGTAGAAATAAGACTTTTTTTGTAGACTATAACTATCCAGAAACACTTCTGAGCCCCAAGAAACAGCTGGATGCCATTATCAGTTATACATCCATCATCAGGAATCTCTGAAAAATTCACAAATTGAGAAATTGGGAAATGGACAATCCAAATAACTATTTTTGAGGCAGGGTCTCACAATGTAGCCCAGACTGGCCCTGAATTGAGATCTAGACCTGCTTTTTCCTCCTGACTATTACAGTTAAAGACCTGGGTACCAGAAGGGTACACGCCTTTAATCCCAGCATTTGTACCTTTAGGTGCTCAGAATGGTCTGACTACACTAGGTAGTTGTTTCCTTGGTGGCCTTCTTCTGGGGTTCTGCAAGTGCTAGGGATGCTTCCTTGAGCAACCTGGGCTGTGTGCTTGTTCAACTTGGTGAGCCACATTTCTAGCTTTGAACCCTAACATGTAAGACTACAAATAGATGACCACATACTGTCTAAATGAATAATGAAGCTTTTAAAAAGTTCTTAAATAAGATGATTTATACTTTGAATCTGTCTAGTAAGTCTGCCATGACTATGGAGGCCAGGATTGGTAGAGAATTCTTTTCCCTTCCATAGTTCTGTGCAGGAGTGTGGGAATCACCTCTCATTTTAACCCCTTTTCTTCCCATGCTGGATTCTGAAATGTTTAATGGATTCTGACTTCTTTGCCCCCTTCCCTGCCCTCCAGTCACTAACCTTGGTCTTGGAGCACACCTAACACAGACCGTGGCTGCCGGCTTTCTGTTCTGTTTGATAAGGAATTCCCAGCTTCTGATGTCTGGGTGTGCTATGACAGAATGTATGTGTTCCTGCTCTTTCTGTCTGTTTTTTTTTCCTGGTGAGGTACACGGCTAGAATAGGTGTAGTCTGCACTGCAGCTGACAGCTTACTCTTGCTACTGTGCTATAGTGAGGAGGTTGGCAGGATGTTCCAGGTGGCAATAAGACTGGCTCTTACTCAAGGCAGCATTGCTCTAAAGAGCTGTCAGCTGACTTGCCTAGGGACACTAGCTTTGTTTTCCATCCAACACACCTGCTTCTCCCAACAGGAGACTTGGATCAGTGCTTCTGGAAGCTTAGTCCTGGACAGAGGCTAATAATCAAAATGTTTGGTGAATTTTGAGTTTACTGTTCCTGTGGTCCTATCTGAGATAGCATCCTTGAGACAGTTAGCACCTCCATGTATTATCCTCACTGGAGATTTGTCCTCACTAGTGGTCCTGGTCATACATGATGCTTACTAGCTCATTGGTGATTAGATTCACTCAGACCCACCACTTGTTTCTGAGTCCTATCCTAGACCAGTTAAGGGAGGCTCGGGACTTTGCATTCCTACCCAACAGCTGGGTTACCCCTGGGCCTATGAATATGAGAGCCCCTGCCTTTTCTAGGTCTCTAAACCCACTTAAGCATCAAGAACCATGTACAGTGTCAGACCTCAAGGCTGGCAAAAGTGAGACTTGTTGACAACATATTGCTTCCAGCTCTGATGGCAAAGACATCTAGCAAAATTCGTCTGTTATAAAATTCAGAGTCCCACGCTCACATACCGTGAGTCTGTGTGTGTGTGTGTGTGTGTGTGTGTGTGTGTGTGTGTGTGTGTGTGTGTGTGTGTGTGTGTACTTATGTGTTGTAGGAACTGAACCCAGGACCTCTCTTCTGACAGGTTAGTGCACATCACTTACCACAGAATCTCATCTATGAGTAAAGGATGAGACAATAGTTAAGTTGCTTATGGTGAAAACAAAACAAAAGTCCACAATTTGATTCTAAGAGATATCACCATTGTGTTGGGGTGAACATACTGTATTTGGGAGTGTGGCATGGGAGTTACAAGGAATTTTTCCTCTCTCTCCAAACACTCCCTAACACCTCACTTCCCTTCTTCAACATTTGTTGCAAAATGGGGTCTCCTACCTGATTCTGTCTTTTGACCTTTAAACTGGAGATGATTTAAATAGATTATTGTAAAAGGAATCTGGAGTCATAGAAAGTAAATATTCTTATTTGACTTTATCCCTTCCTGCCCTAGGCAGTGGCACTTGGAAGGTCACTGGAAAGTAGTAAATGGACAGGAGGAGGCCTGTGCTGATGAGACACTGGGCCTTTCTCTAGCAGTCACACATTGGCTGCTTCCTGATGCCTGCCGAAGAGTAGCTCTCTTCTCTCTCCATAGCCTCCAAGACCTAGAGGAGGCCAGTCCCAAGGCTCTGATGCAGCTTCCACTCTCCAGAACCATTGGAAATTACCCATAGGGCACAGTTTAGGACTCTGATTAAGTGTGACGTGCTTCTCCTCAGGGTAACTTCTTAGCTTTTTGGCACCATCTGCCTTGTGTCCCAGAAACAGCAATGAGTTCATGAGTTCTTCGGGCTGTTTCTCTCTCTGGTGAAGGGCCTGTTAATGCAGTGAATAATTAGAGAGATGATGAGGGGCCTCGGTGTCCAGGATTTGATTTGGGTTCAGAGCTTCTGGCAGGCTTAGAGCTCCCTATTCCATCACACTCATGACTTTTTCAGACCTGTAATTTGGCTGTTGGGATCAAGTGGTTTGTTTGTCCTTACAGAATGCTTTAAAGCCACTGGCCTCCATGGATGCATTGAAACTCAGTCAGTTGACTTCAACATGCTGGAAATTTCTTTTCAGTGTTTGATTGCAGTGCAGTGTAAAGTTTAAGAGGATTTAGAGGGAGTAATTAAACATATGCAATTAATGAACTGTATGATGACTTTTCCAATTTTCACATTCCAAATATTTTTTTCTTACATATCTTTTCAAGCCCTGTGTGTCTCTTCACTGTTAACTAAGACATCCAGGCCATGCCCTCTGTGGGACCTTGGCACTTCCCACTGGATTTGATCATCTAATGGTGTCCAAATGCTGTGAGCTTACCATATCTGAGGGCTTCCTAACCAGCCTTCAAAAAATACCCATCACTACCCTTTCCCAATTTAACCTTTTTATTTTCTTCAGACTTTATTTATTTTGTTTTTCGAGACAGGGTTTCTCTGTATTGTTTTGGAGCCTTTCTAGAACTAGCTCTGTAGACTAGGCTGGCCTCGAACTCACAGAGATCTGCCCACTTCTGCCTCCCAAATGCTGGGATTAAAGCCATGCACCACCAACACCTGACCAGATCAAATTGGGGAGGGAAGGGTATATCTCACTTACACTTGCAGATAACAGTTTATCACAAGGAAAGTCAGAGCAGGAATTCAAACAGGATAGGAAGACATAAGGTAGGAACGTGGAGGCAGGAGCTGATACAGAGGCCATGGAGGGATGTTGCTTTCTGGCTTTCTTAGCCTGCTTTCTTTTAGAACTCAGTACTATCAGCCTAGGAGTGCTCCCACCCACAATGATCTGGGCCCTTACAGGCTTGCCTACAGCCCAGTTTTATAGAGGCATTTTCTCATGGAGATTTCCGCCTCTCAGGTGAGTTTAGCTTGTGTCAAGTTGACATAAAACCATCCAGCACAATGTAAATACTGACTTCCCTCAATGTATTGAATAGGCAAGTATGTTCATGTTTGGATTCGGAATGGAGAGTTATTTTTCTCCATAGAGCATTTGCTTACCTGTTAATTCATCTACATTTAAGATGTTCCACAGTGAACATGCCATGCAGATTAGAACCTTTAAGGAGACCACACTCATTAGTGAATTAAATACAGGGGAAGTAGGGAGAATATACCCATAGCAACAGGGAAACATTCAACTTTTGGGGGTTTTGCACTGTGTTTTATAACTCCAATTTTAGGGAATCTAATACTCTCTTTAGGCCGCCAGGGGAACCAGAGAAGCACATCAAGGCTAGAAGCACATCAGACAATATAAGTTTGTGTTTTACTTTAAAAAGTTTTGAGATTATAATTCCACATTTCTCTCCCTTCCTCCTGCCAAAGCCTCCTTACACCTCTCCTTGCTCTCTGTCAAATCCATGGCCTCTGTGTTCATTAATTGCTACCACATGCACATAGGAAAAGTGGCTCAAGAACCCAAAGGCAAGACTATGTTAGTCATTGTACACCATTGGTACACCATTGATTTCAGGCTGCATAGCCCTGATAGCAGGAGGCAAACATTTCCCATCATTCACAGCGTAATAATCACGAGCCAAGCAACCTGCTGCTGCTGTGTCAGGACTGGGCGAAGTGAGCTGCTGTAGAAAAAGCAGGGTGAAGTATGGAGATGCAGGTTAACATGAACGCTTTCTTGATCTATGGACTCCAGACACTTAGCGTCTGAGGTCCTCCTTCATATCTTCAGTGTGGACTGACAGTGTCCTTGTGCTTGATTCAAAACTGTCACTTTTCTCTCTGAATAACTGCATGGTACCTTTGAGCTGTGAAATGTTTTTAAACGTGAGAAATAAAGTTTGATGTTTATTAGGATGCCTATTTTCTTGGTCTGTTTTTGAAAACTAAGGTTGTCCTAGGTCTATACATCAATTTATACTTAGTATGCTACTTTTAGCCATAATCACCCCTTTTTAGACTGGTCTCATGTCCCAGGCTGACTTCACTTGTTGTGTAGCCAAGGGTGACCTTAAACTTCTGATGGGTTTTGCCTGTACCCCTCGAATGCTGGAATTACAGGCATGCACCACCATCCATGCTCAGTTTATAGAAGCTAGTGCTCTCTGCATGCTAAATATTCTCCACCAACTGAACTAAAATCCCCAGTTCCTGGCTATAATCACTTAATCTTTGTGATTTAGAAAGAATTTCCCCAACAGTTTTCACCATTAGAAGTAACAAATATGCTTGTCTAAAATGTTTGTTCCTAATGTTTATTGTTCTCTTCTGCTGTAATCTGTAAAGCACAATAACTTAATTTGTGATAGTGTTATTTTAACTAAGATTAAATGAATATATCACTGGGATTTTGCCTGGGGTTTGATTCAAATCTTAAATTGAAAAAGAATCTACACTGTAAAAACAGATATTTTTTTTTTCAGAGTTGGAAAAATGGCTCCATGGCTAAGAGCATTGACTACTTTTCCAGAGGACCTAGGTCTGGTCCCCAGCACCCATGTAGTGGCTCACAACAATAACTCCAGTCCCCAAGGGATCTGGTGCCCTCTTCTGGCCTCAACAGACATACATGGTACACAGACATATATGCAGGCAAAATACACATACACAAAAATGAAAGTACACAATGAGTTTTCTATGTATTACTGAGGTGTATTCCATTTTTGAGCTTTGTAGTGTATTACTTTTCTGCTTTTGTTTTTCCTTCCTTTCTGTCTCTTTCTGTTTGATTTTAGTTTTCTGATTTTGGCTTGGGTTTGGGGTTTGGGACGGAGTCAAAGGTAACCGAGGCTGACTCCAAATTCAGCAAGTAGCTGTAACCAGCAAGAACATTGAACTCCTGATCCTTGAACCTGTCTCTCAAGTGCTAGAATCATGAGACATAGCCATCATGCCTGGCTACTGCCTTTCCTTGGGAGAACTTTAGTTTATTTTCTTTGGCACTTCCCAAGCATTACTGGCTCTTTTGTTTTGTTTTTCCTTGTTTATTTTCTATAACTGGTATTTTGTTCATTTTGTGTGAGGGTGGGGAGTATACAATGAGCATACTAAGTAATCTTAATCGCCTGGTTCTGTATTTTATTACCTTAGATTTTCTATTGTAAATGTGCATCCGATATTAATATGTGGTGAGAATTTTATCTTGTTTTGAATAAACATGTATTTGTTTTGTTCTTATGGTATAGGATAGGGTTCTCCATTGTCTTTTTTTTTTTTTCTTTTTCTTTTTTGACAGCTGTGTAAAATACCAGATGGCTGTTTGGGTCTTCTGTTTTGTTCCATTTGTTTCATTGGACTACATGTCTGTTTTTATACCAGTGCCATACTGTGTATTATTACAGCTCTGTAATATATACATTTTAATCTGGAATGGTAATCTCTCCAGTATTGTTCTTTATACTCAGGATTACTTTGACTATCCCAGGTCTTTTGTGGTTCCATATGAATTTTGGCTTTTTTTTTTTCTTTTACTTTTTTTTTCTTTTTGTGAACAATGTTGTGGTGATTTGAGGTGGAGTTGCATTGCATGTAAATTGCTTTTGTTAAATGGATGTTTTCATAGCATTAATTCTACTTATTCTTGAACATGGGAGATCTTAATTGACTTCTAGTGTCCCCCTAAGTCTCTTCAGAGAGTTTTCATTGTGTAGATCTTTAACCTCCTTATGTTTATTTCTGTCATTTACTTTTCTATGAGGATATTGTGAATAGGAGTGTCCCCATGTTATCTTTCTCATGTTTGTTGATGGTGCTACTATTTTTTGTAGGTTAAGTTTGTATTCTGCCCCATTGCTATAATTGCTGATTATTTTTGGAAGTTTTCTGGTGGAGTTTTGGGGATCTCTTATGCATCATATATCACCTGCAAATAAGGATATTTTGAATTCTTTTCTTATTTTTATCTAGTTAAGGCCATTTTCTTCTCTTAGTCACTCTAGGTGGTGCTTTGAGCACTGTTTTGAAAAAGATTGGGATTAATAAATGGCCTGGTCTTAGTCCTGATTTCCTTCAAGTTATTTTAGCATTTAGGATAATGTCATCTGTGGGTCTGTCATATATTTCCACGCTGAGATGTGTTCCCTCCAGCCCTAGTCTCTCTCTACGACATGTATCATGTTGAATTTTGCCAAAGTGATTTTCTTCATCTGTTGAGATGATTTTTTTTTTAAGTCCACCTCTACGATTCATTACATTTATTGACTTACGTATGTTATTATGTTATGCCATCCCTGAATCTACTGGATGAAGCCAACTTGAACATAGTGGATGGTCTTTTTATGATATGCCTATATTCTGCCAGCAGATACAACATTAAGAATTTTTGCCTCTATGTATGTCATGGTCTGCAGTAAAAATCGCTGATGTTGTATCTTTTTGTTTGTTGTGGGTTTTTTGTTTTGCTTTGTTTTTGAAACCAAATCTCTCTGCGTAGCCCTTTACAGATATCTAGCTGCACACCTCTCCTCCTGCCTGTGCCCCCAAATGCCACCATGCCACACTGCAGTGTCTTTATCTGACTTTGGAATTTTGAAGTGTTTCTTCTATTTTTTTTCTTTCTTTTTTTAAAAACTATTTGTTGTATATCTGTTGTGAAAGTGATAGAATTTTGCTGTGGGTATATCTTGGACTGTTTTTGTGTGTTTTAGAAGGCTTTTTATTAATGTTTTAATCTCCTTATTTGTTACAGATCTATTTAGGTTATTGATTTCTTTGGGTTTAAGTTTGGGGGATGGGATATGTCTAAAGAACAATTATTTCCTTTATCTTTTCTAACTGGATGCAGTATAGATTTTTAAAGTATTCCCTTATAATATTCTGTATTTCTTATTATCTATTATACTTTTCCCCTGTTAGTTTCTGATCCAGTTTATTTGGGATCTCTTTTTCTTTTGGTTAATTGGGCCAAGGATCTGACTCAGAGCTCAGGGTGTACAGGTCAGGCTAGGCCTGCAGAATAAAAGGTCTGTCCAGGTCTACCTAGCTGGCTAGTCTGGCACAGAGGCCTTTGTTCATGGCCAAACCTGGAGTTTGGGAGTTGTGGTGCAAGTCTCACCAGAGTGGGGTAGAGCTCAGTATGTGCAGGCAGGAATGGCCTGGAGGAGGATATAGTGCAGGTCAGGCAGACACCATGGGCTGCACTAACACAAAGTATGTAGCCCAAGTCTGTTATCAATTTAGTTTTAAATATAAGTGCACATAAATATATTCATATACAACTTAATTCTGAACTCTTAGAAATTTTTTTTGATACTTCAAGATATCCTACAGGTGAAGTTTGTGGTCCTTATGGTTTATTTAGTAGGTAGTTCACTTTTTTTTTTTTCTTGAACCTTTGCTGTAGTATAGGCCCTGTTCTAAGTTTTGGAGGTAGTCACTGCTTGCTTTGCAGTGGAGGGTGCATTCTTCTGCTCAAAGCATCCTAAAAACACTGAGTTTGGTGCCATAAACTACATTCCAGCCTCTGGCCTGGGGGCTTGGATCCATTGAGCTAGTCTACTCAGTAGCTCTCACCAAGAGCACTTAAGTACCTTGATCCTTATTGCTTTGCCAATAAATGACAGAGCCAATTGGCTTCTTAATAACTGTGTCAACAAATACACTCTCTTTGTTGTAGTCCTAGATGCAGGAATTTGATTAATGTTTTAAAGTTTGTGTCTTTGTTTTGTAGATTCATCTTGTCCATAGAGATTTAAATAGTTTATTGAGATTTTTATGGTGTGTGTGTGTGTGTGTGTGTGTGTGTGTGTGTGTGTGTGTGTATTTATCTGTCTGTGTGTGTCTGTGTGATATGTATGATTTTATTCATTTCTTTAATCTTCTGTGGAAAAGACAAAGTAGAATATGAGGCATGAAAGATTTGTGTCTTATCTAGTCACTAGCGTGCTGTTCCTGTTCCTTTTGTCTGTGTTTACTCCTTTATTTGCTCATTCTGTCATAAATTGTTCCCAGTATGGGGACTTTCATGGGTTTAGTTTACACTTATGATCATTCTCATTTTCTTGGCTGTTGATGTATTTGGGTTTTCTTTGCCTTGTTGCAATGTAACAAAATGTTACATTGTTCACACAATCATATTTCTATCAGAAAGCAAGTACAACCTTTATTCTTCCAGTGGAGGTCCTTTTATTCTAAATCAAAGGGTTTAGTACCCCATTCATTCTCATTAATGTGCCCACCTTGTTGTTACCTCAACAGTTTCTATCATCTTGTTTTCCACTGAGAACAAATCCCCAAGGTTTGGAGTCCTGTTTATTACTGTCAGAAGGGCTGCCCAGTCTTGACCAGGTTTGAGTCATTTTGTTATGAATGAATTTTGTGTGTGGCCTCGGATTTTCTTATTTGTGTGTGTTGGTTAATAAAACAATGAAGTGCAGGCTACGCAGTGGTGGCACACACCTTCAATCCCAGAACTCACAGGCAGAGACTCTGTGAGCTTGGTGGCTGGGCTGGTAAAGAAAGTGAGTTCCGGGACAGCCAGGGCTAAACAGAGAAACCCTTTCTTGGGGTGGGGGGAATGAAATGCAAAGACAGAAATAATCCTTTTATTCCTGATGAAATTTAATTACTACTGAGTAGTCAATTATCACACAGCTGTTGGTTTTACCATACAGATTCATTTGTTTCCTGCTTTGTGTATTTGTTTTATAAGAGTCTTTTGGGCCATTTTTCAGAAGTTCTGTGTATTCAATACTTAATTCTCTTGTGTAATAGATGCTCTTAGTCAACAGGAAAAGCTATATTAAGAACAACGCGAGTCAAAAACTTTGTGGAGAAAATTTTATTTCTTTATGAAGTGAACATTTTCCAAAATGTTTCCTATGGAACACAGTTCTGCAAAACTGTTGCTGAAGGCCAGGTGGGGAGGAAATGGAGACAGGTACAGGCAAACACTTGCTGCAGGATTTCATCCAGCTCTTTCCATGCCCTATGGCTCTTCCAGGTGGGTGTGGTGAGCCCTGCCTCCAACCTCAGCCACCGAATCCTATTTTTTATCAGTATGCAGTAAAATCATCTGAATGTGTGTTTTTTCTCTTTAGAAGGATTCCATTTTATTATGGGCCTGTTTTATTTCCTTGAAGGTGTTGTTTTGCTTTGCGTTTCTTCTTCCTTCCTGAATCTGTGCCAGTCTTTTGTCACTTTGACAAAATGCCTTAGATAACTAAAGGAAGAAGGATTTGAAGGATTTCTTTTGTTGTTTTCAGTTTCACTACAGTGTTAGCTGACTGCATGGCTATGAGCCTAAGTCAAAGCTAAAACAACACCTCTGAGGAACACTCTTTTCCCCAGGAAGTGCAGGAGAGGGGGATGGGATAACTGTGCTTTGGGCCATACTAGCCCTGACCTATTGCTTCCAAGGCCCCATCTTGTTTCCATCACCTCCCAGTATTGGCATGAGAAGTTTGAAGCCACTGTTGGATTAATCCAGTGATTTGGTCACGGTCCTCATGACCCACCCACTTTCTAGGAGATGCACTCCTGGATATTTCAGTGGCAACCAAAACTTTCACATATGATTTTTGGAGAACATTGTCTATGCCAGCTGTAATTGAATCTATGAAGTCCAAGTTTTGCTTATACTACCTTAGTTTGGTTTACTTGATCAGCTGCTGATGGTGTGTGTATTTATCACAGCCTCCTTTCCCCTCAACCTTCTTCCCGCTACTTGATTTGGGGTTTTAAACAATACATTTATTAGTTCTTTGAGAATTTTAATCAGTTCATTTTTAACATTTACACCCTTCCTGACTCCCACCATAACCACCCTCCCATCCTTTCCCACTCAACTTTGAGGTATCTTTTTTTTTTCTTTTCTTTTCCCATCAAATCCGGTTTGTGTTGCCCAACGAGTCTTGGAAGTGGGGCCTTCTTGTGCATATGGTAGCTTTACCAAGGGTCTTATCAGTAAAGAAAACTCTGTCTTAACAGCTTTTAAGTGCCAATAGCTCCTCTGCCAAGTGGTGGGATTTTCCCCCCCATCTAACCCCTCTATGCTGGCATTTTGTCTAGCTGGAGTTTGCACAGATCTTGTGTGTGCTGTCTCAATTACTGCCCTTGAGTCTATTTGTATGATGTTTACATTTCTTGATTTACATATGTTGCACTATCCCCATGTTACTAGGATGAAGCCAACTTGATTGTGGTAAGTTCTCTCTTTGATGTGTTAATTCAGTTTGCAAGTGCTTTATGACAAGTTTTACATCTGTATTCACCAGGGAAATAGATCTGTAGTTTCTTCCTTTTTAAAAATGGCTTTGGTATCAGCATAATATTGGCTTCATGAAAGAAGAAACATTTTCTTTAGACATCAGGTTCAGTTCTACAGTGAATCTTTCTGGTTTTTTTTTTTTAACATGAAAAAATATTATTTATTGCTTCAGTCCTGCTGCTTTAGATCATATATGTCTAAAAATTAACCTGTTTGTTTTAGATTTTCTAGTGTAGTGAAATGTTAATTTTTCAGAACTCTCTCCAAGATGTTTTGAATTTGATTGGTATATGTTGTGGCTCCCTTTTCATCCCTGATTTTATTAATTTGAGTCTTTTAATTTTGGTGAGTTTGTCTAAGTATTTATCATTTTTGTTGATTACCTTGGTCTTTGAATCCCCTGTGTTGTGGTATATGGTGTTTCATCTGTGACATATTTTAGTCGAGGTGACCTGTTTATTGGTGAGAGTGATGGGGTATTGTAGTCACTCAATATTATCTTTATTGTGGTTAATCTCTGACTTTATATCAACTAATACTTGTTTTATGGAACTAAGTATACCCACTCTTGGTGCATGCATATATATTTAGAACTATAATATCCTCTTGAACTATTATTGCTCCCTGAAGTGACCATGTCTCTTTGACTAGTTTTGGATTGAAGTCTGTTTTGTCAGATATTAGAACCAAGACACTTGCTTGTTTCCTAATTTGATTTAATGGGAATACTTTTTTCCATATTTTACCTTACAGTAGTATCATTTTGATAATGAGCTATCTTGCTTAAAGGCAACAAATGAATGAATCATGATTTGTAATCCCACCTACTACCCTGTGTCTTTAAATTTTTTTTATTTCTATTTGTGTGCATGTGCGTGTACATGCATATCTAAGAGCAGGCACACATGCCTGAACATACATGCAAGGCCAAATGACCTACTGAGCTACTTTACCAGTCCAGTCTGCCTTTCAGTTTGGCAACTGAGACCGTGTGTGTGTGTGTGTGTGTGTGTGTGTGTGTGTGTGTGTGTGTGTGTGTGTGTGCGCGCGCGTGCGTGCTCGGTGCTTTCCTCTTTTGCTTCACTACATACTATTCTAGTGTTTTATTCTTCAATGGCCTATTAAATGTGTTTAGTTTTATTGTCAGAAGTATTCCTCACAGTATCTTGTAGAGCTGTCTTGGTGGTAATGGATTTCTTTAGCTATTTTTTATTGTGGAAAATTTTCCTTTCTCTTTCAACTATGTTGGATAGTTTTGCTGCAGTCTGGGTCTGCAGCTCTCATCTTTCAGAACTTGAAATACATGGTTCTGAGCCCTTCTCTGATTTAATTTTTCTCTTGGGGTACCATGTTTTTCTGAGGAGCCTGCTTTTATGTATGACTTACTGGTGTTTCTCCCATGTTGCAGCACTTTCTTTGTGTCATGTAGTTAGTGTTTTCTGCTGCAATATGTGGAGAGTTTCTTTTCTAATCATGTATATCGTTGGTAAACAACTCTTCACTCATGTGAGACTTTTTTCTCTTTTACTGAAAATGTCTTTCTATACCTTTGGCATAAAGTCATTCTTGTGTTCCTATAATTTGTAAATTTGACCATTTTCATAGTGTTCCAAAATCTTACATGCTGTGTTTGCACATGAACTTTCCCATCCCTCTTCTGTGTCTCCTAAGACCTGTCTTTCTCGTGACCTGTTTTGTTGGTGGAAATGTAGGATATGAAAACTGGCCTGACTCAAATATTCTCTGGAGTATGTTCCTAGTTTCTAGAAGCCAGTTTTACTCCTGGAAGTTCTGCAATAGGCAGCTCTCCCCTCCGGGGCCTTCTTTTGTATGACTAAATTACAGATTTTTGTCCAGTTTGTGGGTGAGTCCCCACATATAGTGTCTCATTTACTTTTGACACTCTCTTTTCCTTTATGGTTCTATTTGTGAATATTGGCTCCATCCTGTTCAGCGCTTCCCACCATCTCAGGTGCCACTTAAAATCTGCATGAAAGTAGGTTTTCAGTTTGCCAAATCCTCTACAGATCTGTTTCAAAATTCCATTTCCTTGTTGTAACAGTATTCTTTTGGCCTGGTTTCGGTTTATAGTTCTCAGGCGGTTGTTCTGAGTTTGCTGAGAGTATGGTTCACAGGTCTGAGACTGTGAACCACAGATGTAGCAGGGATATCTTTGCAGTGGAGGTGTACTTCTGCCCTGTGGGTTGCCAGTGCTGTGGAGTGCTACGCTGGCTGTGGCCTTTGCCCAGCTGTTTAGTGTCTTTTACCATTCTGTTGCTGCATTTCAGCTTTCCCCAGATTATCACTGCAGCCTAAATTTGCCTGAATGCCACCCCATTTCTATTCTTTATAGTTTTCCTGTCTATAATTTCACATCTATTGATAATAATGTCCTCTCATGAAGTCACACCTAATCCAAAGGTGAAGAATGTGCTCTTTTCAACATTTCAACAACAAAAAAAAAAAAAACTACCCACACAAATGCTATCTTTCATGGTTATCTACATAGAAATGTAGAAAACTTCTTAAAATGCCCATATTGATCCTATCCCATATAGATTAGAAGGCTATGTGAGAAAATGTATCTAAATAGGAAAATGAAGGAGTTTGGCCTGAAAAGTAAAGAGAAACAAAATAATTGAAGGTTTTGCCTCATATTACTTACTACCTTTATGTAACAGAGAAGTGCTTTCACTGTTGATGTCCAAGACTGGTGAATAATTTGTTGAGTAATGTAGAAGTAAAAATATTCATTGCTGAAGCATTAAGTCAACTGAGTGAGTTTAATTTCTTCTACGCCAATATTATGTTAACACCATCCAAAGTCCCTGCCAATAAAGCTAAATCGTCCTTTGAAATGCCATGATTCATTATTTTACTTTCTTCCTAAGAGTAACACATTTTGTGCTTTATGGTCCAGTGAGAGCATTGGAGTTCAAAATGAAATTTATTTTTGAGGCATTAAAGAAAGGAGAAATTTTTTAACCCATGGCAGTGGAATAGGACCCATTAATGTTTCATTAGCAATTTTTTTTTGACAGAACTCACATCCTGTCACACTAAGAAGCAGCTGTTTACAGCACACTTTGGCCATCTTTTGAATGGGTTCTACAAATCTTTCTAGATAAGAAACGTAAGAGCTATTTTTCATAAAAGAAAACAGTGCCCTTTAAGACAGCTTGGGGGATTTACATCTATGCTGAGTATACCTCAGAAGAAATATGCAAAGTGATTATTTCAGCTGTTTAAGAGTAGTCTGCACTCAACTGTTCAAAGTCCTACATGATTGTTTCAAACATCATCCGTCCCCTCTTTCCAAACATTGGTCTAGAAGAGCCTGAATGGTCCAGCTTAGTGACCTCCTATGAGCTTAGAGGATTCCCAATTTTTGTTTCTCATAAAACAATTAAATGACCTTTAAATTGAAGAAAAAAAATCTGTGTTCAGCAGGCGTATGGGAAGTGGTATCTGCCTAGAGTTCATGGTTCGTGATCCAGGAATAGCATCACAGTGTTTTAGTTAGGGGAGGAGATCTTGGAGTTCTGGCTCTAACAGAGAAATATGGAGCATGTTACCAGGTCACATTCTCCATTCTTGTTTTGGGAAACAACTCCAAGAGCTCCTGTTGGTAGTAAAAGCCCTGGGGTACCAGGGTGACCAGATGTCATGTCCATGGCCATAAAGCCCTGTAAAGGAGGTTAAAGCTATGCACATGAAAACCCCATGCAGAATATAGAGCAGAAGACATTGCTGGGGGGATTTTAGTGCTCAACATGAGGGCATGATAGCCAACTACAGTGTCCTTGATCACTCACTCTGAATTCCTGTTTCACCATGTATGTTTTTCACCTTTGCTAGTCATATGAAAGCAAAGAAAAGCAATGTCCTGAGTCTCTGTGTTCTAAGCACTGCTGATGGAATTCACTTTAATAAAAGTAAACATTGAAAAATCCCATATCACAGTCAAACCAAGTGTAAAAATGTCGGTCTATGAATTTGGCAGAACTCCCACTTTTAAGGTTGTTGTAAATTTTCTTTCATGTGTAATATTAAAGAAGGGAAAGTGTAGCAGAAATACCCAGATGTCAAGTTTCTTTATCACTTGGGAGACAGAGAGAGAGAGAGAGAGAGAGAGAGAGAGAGAGAGAGAGAGAGAGAGAGAGAGAGAGAGAGAGAATCCAGCCATGCTGGCAGCTGAGAATATGGCATTATCTCTCCCAGCAGCTTTCCTGTTAGACAAATGAAGATCACTGTTCTGCTATCCATTGACTACATGGCCACATGGACTAGCACTAAAGAACCATGAAACACTGTCTTCAGAGGGTCCCATTCCCTTACCATACTTGCCACATGCAGATGCATCAAATCAGAACAAAATGCGGTTTTACTGAGAAGGAATCCTTAGAATATCACGTTACCTCCCTCTCAATATTCTCCCTGAGCATGCATAAAATCCAGAAGACCTATAGTAGAATATTGAAGGAGAGTCTCTAAGGCCTCAAAGCAAGTTGCCTTACCTTTCTTGTATCGTATTGTATATACATCTTACAATTATGTCAGCGATTAAAGCATTGTCATGCTGCATTATACTGTGTTTTTATGTTTAGGATTAGGAAACTGTCTTCCACTCTTTTGCGGGTTCCTTTTATGTCCTACAGGCAAATCCTTTCTCTTGGGTCAGGAATGTAATAAGGTAGGCTTTCCTCTCTGGGGTATTGTGCCTGTCTTGCTGTGTTTAAATTGATGCACAAAGCTCTTTGGAGCAAAAGACAGTATTTTCTTTGTATAGGAGCCAGCAGTTGAATAACCCATGGAGGATTCTCTGTTGAGCACTTTAAAGATATAGTTTGTGCTGGGTGGAGATGCTGGTGCTCTGCAAAGTCCCTGGGGAGGAGGATTGGCTCTGGCCCTGGGAGTGGAGGCCTTTTCTGTCTGTAGTCTTGAAGAGAAAACAAATAACCAACAACTTTAAAGAGAGAGGAAAAATTCAGAGAAGTTACCAGGCTCTTTTTAACAGTGATGGTTTAGGAACAAAATAAAGAGGAATTTATTACTTGAACTACAGAAGAATTTTCCTAAAGTTTGATGTCTACTTGCAGACTATCAGTTACCAAAGGTCAAAGTCATGTTAATCAAAAATCTATTATTTAACCATTAGTGTTGATAATTGGTTGTGAAGGTTGTTGGCTTGCCTTCAAAATATATAATCAATATGCTCTGTGTGTGTGCGTGCGTGCGTGCGTGCGTGCATGTGTGTCTGGCTCTCTGTTAAAATTGTTGTGTTTTGTTGTTGCTGCTGCTGCTTGCCTTTGTTAGGGTTTTATTGCTGTGACTGGACACTCATAAAGGAAAACACTTAGTTGGGGCTGACTTACAGCTCAGAGGTTTAATCCATTATTGTCATAACAGGAAGCATGGTGGCATGCATTCAAACATGGTACTGGAGAGAGAGCTGAGAGTTCTACATCCAAAACAGCAGACAGCAGAAAGAGAGACTAAGCCAGTAGGCCTGGCTTAAGCTTCTTAGACCTCAAAGCCCACTCTCAGTGACACACTTCCTCCAACAAGTCCACACCTCCTAATAGTGCCATTATGGGCCTGTAGGGGTCATTTTTATTCTAACCACCACACTGTTTCTCTAATGAAATACCTAGAGCAGGCTTGTTTAATTTTTTTTAAGCAAAGCTTGTTTAATATTTTTAAGCAAAGGCTTTAAAAAAGGGAGGACTCTCATTGGCTGAGTCATATCAAAGAAGACAACATATATGTTTTTGTAGTTTTTCTCTCTCTCCCTCTTTTGTAGGACCACTAGAATGCAGCCATAGGACTGCTACCTGATCTGACTGATTTCTCAAGCCTCTCAAGCCTCTCAACACGATACCCACACTTAAGTCTCCATTCCCCTTAAAACCAACCCTTAAACTCCTACATGAGTAGAAAGGACATGCAAATCATACTGTTAAAAGAAATTTGTGGGAACCCCTGCAAAGATATCATATGTTACCAGGAAAATCACAGTCCCCTCTGGGGTTAAGTGTCAGAACTCAAAAGGAAACTTTTCTATGAGAAAAGCCTCAGGACAGGCAAGCTGTAAAGGCAGCTCGGTGGAGGAGGGCGTTGGAGCAGAGAAACTGAGAAACCCATGCAGTTGAGTTGAGCTGGCACAAAAGTCAGCCACTGGTGAGAAGAGCTTTAGAGAAGAGAATGAACTCACAGAGGACCAGAGAAAGCCCAGGCTTGGGATATGGCCACCATTCAAAAGAAAAATCCAGAAGACAAGAAGAGGAGAGGAGATGATCATGCCCGAGTCAGGACTCCCAGTGGCTCATAGTGACTGCAGTAGGAGTTGTGGAGAAGAAAAGTACATTATCTAATTAAAGTGCGGAGTATTCGTCCTGTGTCTTTAGCATGGCAGAAGGTGAATGCCATGTCAGGTGATTGGCCAGCCAACTAGATTAACTCTTAAGGGAAGAGAAACTGGCATGTCTCCCCCAGAGGTAGAGTCTTTTTTTTTTTTTTTTTTTTTTTTGCTAAGAGGCTATGACTTTCTCTTGTTCCTATTTGTCTGTCTTGTCATAGGTATGGGTCATCCTTTTATGTCTACACATGTTTTTTTACAATGTCTCACTAAAAGAAACTTGAGGCAGTTTTCTTTTCTGGTGAACCTCTTGGTTCATATGAGCAGACTGAGTCTACACTCTTTTTCCTTCATTCTCTGTATAGATGGAGAGTTTTGGCCTGGATTCTATGCCAGGCATTCATCACATACTCTGCTGAGTAGCTTTTTGAGATTCTCTTCTATGGGCGATAAGAAATGTAGAAGAAATAGCCAGAGGAAAAAAACATTAGAGAAACAGATGAGACAGCAGACTTGATAAGAACAGAGACACAGTGTGTGTAACCTGCATACCAGATCCCTAGAAACAGACAAAAAGCAATGCTAAGGATGACTGATACTGGCTTGGTCTTGTGCAGCTGATGGATATCCATCCATGTGGATAGGAAGGGTTTAGGTACAGAGGGTGCACAACCAGGTGCCCACCTGTCCTTAGCAGAATATTGTCTGGATGTCTGTATTGTGTTTGTGCTGCATGACACAGGAAATAATTCGGATGCCACTTTAGACATAATTTAGATTAAAACAAGGCTAATAATAATATCCTGTAAGTATTGAAGCAACGAAGTTTGCATATCTTGTGTCTGGTTTATTTTGTAAATGCATTCACTGTTTCTACCCTGGAAAATATTATAATTTACTAATATATGACCATACTGTATTAATTTTCTGTTTGTGTGCAATGTGGAGACCATTATGAAAGCCTTCTATATTTTTGAATGCATGTGCTTGAAGACTCCAGTGAAAGTTTGAGAAAGTTGAATGCTTTACTCGCCAAATATTCCTATGAAAATATGCTTGTAAAAGTAAGTTTTATGGAATAGTTCTCCAAATTAAAAACATACTTTTAAGAATAAATGGGGGTGAAATTCTTACTTTGTTGAGGAGGTAATGGCAAAATAAAACAAAAAAGACAGAAATGTCTAAAACTTAAGAAGTTACCGGACCCTAGGAAGGATTTTGCCACATGAGGGTTGATAACGCCCAGCTCCAGGCAAGCTACCTTGTCAGTTCTCTTAGATGAGCTGCCACCTGCACAGCACACAGCCTTCACTACTGTTTTTTCCCAGTTGCTAAGTTTCAGCCTTGGCCAGTTTCAACTATAGCATTCTATGTAAAGCACTCTTCTCTATTATTTCTCCAATGGAAATTTATGCGACTAACCTTACTTCCTGATTTCTCTTTCTTCAAACATTTTAGTCATGGTGAGGCAAAATTTCCATGACATTAATGAGATTTCCACAAGCAAATTAAAGAGAAAATATGCCCTTTGGTCTTTTGTATTTAACAGCACAGCATGGAGAAGAATTCTTGGAGTAAAGCATGGGCAGGAGCCATAGCCAGGGGACAATGCCAGGGTAGCTTCATGGATCTTTTTTTTTTTTTTATTTTTTTAACTCTCTTCCATCTAAATCTTTTAAATTATTTCATGACAAACTTACTATAAAATATCAGATAAGTTGCTCTTTGCTGCCAGCTGAGCATAATTCTGACAGTACAGATTACCGTAACTTCATTGCCAAGGCCCTTAACTTCAAATTGTGTTAACATTACCATAGTGGGCAAAAATAAATCTAACCTTCTTTTCATTGGTAACAAATAGGAACTAAGTGAGATAACTGAATTGTATGTTTCTGAACCCAGGATTCCATTCTACACTTGTAATATTAAAGGGGGCATTTGTATGAAGAGCCTCACAGTGTCTCTCATAGACCCTTTCTCAGATATCAATGACAGAGCATTGTTTTCCTTCCTGTGGCTTCTGGTTCTCCACGCACAGCTCTATGGTGGCAATACAGGACAGTAGTATTAACATTTGTTCAATAGCACATTCCTCTATCAGATATTTTTATTGAGCTTTTACTAAGTGCTGGACATTTTTCCAGACACCCACATCCTTTATTTTGGTTATCAGATTATATAAACACTATACCCCAATAAACTAGAATATCTCCAGGATTCTCACACTGGGAAAAGAGAAAGGCTAAAGTCTGGGCCAACCAGAAAGGAACTTTTTCCCCAGAAAGAGATCTGCAAATTGTCAGACCACCTTGCTGGGAGGTAGCTGAATGAAACACTGATAGATGAATGGTGGACAGGTCTGCTGCTTCACTAGAGACTGCTTGTGTGACCCTGACCTCCTACCTAAACCCACACGTCAACTCAGGACCTGAACATGGACTGGGTCATGGGATCTTTCTCCCCCTCTTCATGGCCACATGAAATAATTCTTCTTTTTCTGTCTTTCACTACTTCATTTGGCACTTGTAATTGGCTTCCGGAGAGCAGAACCTGGCTTACTGGTCTGCAAATTGTGGCCCTACATCTGGTAACAATTGGAATACCTCATTTAAACAAAACAGTTAAAATCTCTGTCTTTACAAAATTCACTTCTAGTAAGGGTCAGCAAAAGCTGTAATAAGTTTAGTGAGTAAGTTATGCTGTATTGTGTTACACGTTATAGAGGCCATGGGTAAATGGGGAGCAGCAGAGTAGCAAACTGAACTGTAATGGAGTGGTCAGGACCAGGATCCTGTGTGAGAAGTCTTGGTAAGAATGTCATGAAAATTTGGAAGCACAAGACAGCGGTCAAATACTCTTGGCTTATCAGCCTATGGAAAGGCATCCTTAACCACACTAGCTCCATGAAAAGTCAAGTGCAGCGCCTTCTCCACGTGGTCTTCTCTTTCACAATCACCTTGTCCAAGTTCCGTAGACAGCTACCACTCCAGCATATAACATGGGACTGAATTTAACAGGCAGCTTGGGAGAAACAGAAACAGAAATTAATTACTTAACAAGAGAGTGTCTTGGATGTTTGTCTGCAATTCCTAAGTCCTTCCAGCATGGGGAATCCTAGAGTAGCTGATGCCCTTCCTTAAATCTCTAACATTAAATGCTGCACATTTCTTCTTTGTTTTGTAATCCCTCCAGTCCTACTGGAACTAGGCAGACACCTGAGTGTCTCGCTCTGTATCCTGGTTGGCTTGGAGCTTGTGTATGCCTGACTGGAATGGGATTCGCAGTCTTTGCTTCCCAAGTGTGATCCCAGGCTTGCCCCAACCTCATCCTTATCTCCTCTTCTTTCTGTTTTTGTGTTTCATATCCACCATGGTACATGCTTTCCAATTGCTGTGCCTTTAATCCCTAGGCACAGTAGGCATAGGTTAGGAATTATGAAGTCAGTTTTATGAAATATTTAAAATTCTCTATAGGGGCTTTAAAGGAATCAAAGATAATAATGGGGAAGAGAGCAGACTGCGGTCTTCACTGGTCTTTGAGAGCGTGGCAGGGGAGTTTTGGGGGCTCACATCGGGACCTTAGGCACACTAGGCATGCTTCATTCCTGCCATGGATTCATCCATCTTCAAGGCCGCAGAGATCTCTTGGGTGATAGAGCAGCTCCCTGAGTGACATACTGTCATGACATGATTCAGTTCCCAGGTGATACTGCGGGAGCTAACCTTTTAAAGACCATCTCATAACAACTTTGATTAAAATCTAGGTTGTACAGCTGGAGAGGTGGCTCAGCAGTTGAGTTTATGCTATTCTTGCAGAGGATCTGAATTTGGGTTCACAAGACACACATTAGGCAGCTCACAACCACATATAACTCCAGGTCTAGGGGATCTGATGCCCTCTTCTGCTCACATATGCTATACACACAGAGAGACAGACATATACATAAATAAAAATCATCTTTAAAATACTCGTTTACCTGAGATCCAAGTGTCCTACAGCACTCTTCACCCTTCATAGTTTCCCCATACTACCTCTGTAGTACACACACACACACACACACACACACACACACACACACACACACACACCCCCTTCACATTATATTTGCCATCACTTCCCAGCATACTGTGCTCCTTTTGACCTTGAGCCCCTATCTCTTCACTCTGGATCCCCTCCGTTACATACTACCCGTTTGTTTTTGTACATTTCCCATTCTAAATACTTGTTCATTTCAAGTATCATTTCAGACTTTTGCTGTACTCATGTTTATTATCCACAACACACAATTAGTGCATGTAGACTAATGACTAAAAGTGCATTCCTCCTACAAACTTTGACTTCTTCTGGGATGATAAAGAAAATTACAGTCTAATGATGAAGTTGGTACTTAACGTTACTTAAGGAATGTTACAAATCTACTTGGACATAGCACTAACAGATTGAAACATTTATGAGTGGTTGGTTAAAAAAAATGGCTAAAATCAAGAGTCTAAGTGGTTAAAGCATATGTGACACAGTGTCCCAAGGTCTCCCCCACACCTTGACTTAAGGTAGGAACTTGAATAGCCTTGCTCAGTAAGCATGTTCCTTTTTCATGGGGTGAGGATGCAGATGCAAGAGAGGAAAGGAACCATGCATTCACCCAAGTGGCTAACTGTTTAGTTGCAGAGCATGGGTGTCTGTGATGCAAAGGCTCATTTTCAGACATCATTCCTTCCTGCATCCCAGGACCCAGTGTCTGAGATCTAGTGGGCTTATATTATTATGTTAGGCCCTAAATAAACTTGGAGTTAGTAGTGAAACAATGAGTCAACACAATGGGAAAGGTGGGCAGGTTTCAAATAGACTTCCCCCGATTTCATATCTCCTCATTTTCTTCCTGTCATTTGTCTGTGTTTCTGTCAGCAGTCACTGATGTCCTCCTGTACATACATGTGCACATGCACACACACATACATTTTTAATCTCTTATTAACTGTTCAGTGTTCCCCTTACACTTCCTCCTGTATGATTTTGTTTCAGCAGTGTGATTGGCAGAACACTTTGAGTAAAAATACTGCCCTGGAATGTGTTTGGAATATGACTTTTGAAAATGACTTTCCAACCTCCTCTCTAAATAATTTTACTTTTCAAATTCTTGGGCTAAGAAGATGGCTTAGTGTACATGAGTACTTGCCGAACTTCAATCCCCAGTACCCGTATGAAAAGCCACTTATGGCCGTATGTGTCTGTAACTGCAGAATTGGTGTAGACAGGTGGATACAAGGAGCTTGCTGGCCAGCGGCCCCACCCAAACAAAAGCCCTGGTTCAGTGAAAGATCCTCCTTCCAAGCAGTAGAGGGAAACATCATTGTCTTCTCGTTTCCATAGACCTGTAGAGGTGTGTGTGACTCTCTCTCTCTCTCCCCCCCTCTCTCTTTCTCTCTCTCTCACCACCCCTTAAAAGGAAAGAAATTCCTGACTTTTCCTATAGAACTAGATTTTCCAAATCTATGTGAAACTTAGGTGTTTTTGAACCTATTGCTATTTTAACAAACATTTCAGTGATCAGATTAGGATATAGAACATATAAACTGGCATGAAAGCTCAAGGACTGGTGTTTGATATTAAGAATCAAAACTTGGTTTGGTAGAGGAAGCCTGGTTTTATAGAGCAGTGAATAGTGCAGCTGCCTGCTAAAAGCAGGATTCCATTTTTTTTATTCACATTTAAATTGTTGTGATTTATATATAATCACATATAATTGTTATAATTATTATTTTCTCATAATCATACTGTGATAGCCCTCTGACAGTGCCTATATGCCTAATTCCAAATGGATTCCTGCGATCATAGGGTAATTAAAGGTAAACAAAGGTTAACATTCTGTGTACTTTTAGATAATAGACACCTTAGCATCTTGTATTTCTGTTTTTCTTTCTTTTCTTTTTAAGGTTATTCAAGTCAGGGTTTTCCCCCTGTGTAACAGTCCTGGCTGTCCCAGAACTTACTTTATAGACCAGGCTGGCCTCAAATTCACTGAGATCCATCTGCCTCTATCTTCCAAATGCTGGGCTTAAAGGCAAGTGCCACCACTGCCCAGTGCATCTTGTATTTCAAAGAGAAAGGTTTGTATCTGTTTTTGTAGTCAAGGAGGCACAATGTATGAATTTTCTCCATTCTTAGACCTTGTGTGTGTGTGTTTGTGTGTGTGTGTGTGTGTGTGTGTGTGTGAGAGAGAGAGAGAGAGAGAGAGAGAGAGAGAGAGAGAGAAGAGAATTAAGCACTTTAAAACTTAAAGTCCAAGAAGTGCTATTATATTTTATGACTTTCCAACTTACTATTCAAAGTTGTATAACAAAATAGGAATCATTTCAATAGATGAAGCTATACAGAATCCATATAAAGAGACCCTCCAGTCACCCTGTTGTTGGAGAAAGCCTCAAAGTGTAGGAAGATTTTAACACCTCCGAAACTTTGACCTTGGCATACACACGGCGTCTGGGTTTGGTAATGCTTCCTAGACATGCTGGATTTCTGGGCATGATCCACACAAGTGGATGATGAATTTCTTCAGCCCCTGGGTGAGGTTGTGTTTTATGGCTGTTTTGTTGGCCCCTTTTAGAGCTGAACAAGGAGTGGCTGGGGCACAGAAGGGAGGCCTTTCCTCCTCTTCTACAGCTTATAGTACAGGGTGGAAGCCATGTGCGTCCTGGGTTCATTGCAAAGAGATGAATGGTTGAGCCTTTTAGAAGATGAATTTTCCGAATTATGTGTCATTTCCATGATGACACCACTGACACTACGTTCTCCCTCTAGGTAAAGTATGCTTCTCCATCTACTCTGTTTCAAAAGTACTGTTCAACCCTTTCTAGCTTACCCCTGGCTGTCTTTCTTTTGGGTAGTTAAACTCAGATAAGTTTTTCTTTAAGAGAGTTTATGATTTTGCCATCTTCCCTACAATAAAGTAATAAGAGGATAGGGTGTAAGTAGATAAATGTGCTCAGTACCTTGCAGAAAGTAGGTCCAATGTTTAGATAACATATTAATGGCATTTGAATATTGGCTCTTGCCAGAATAGAAACAGAAAGGATTTTTTTTTTATGTTTTAAAAATTGGTGTTATTATTATATTGTTTTGTGGTACATTCTCACTGTGTAACCCAAGATGTCCTCAAGCTTCTAGTCCTGGCACAGCCTTCCAGGAGCTGTAATTACAGGTGTTCCACCCCCCCCACCCCCCATGCCTGGCTAAGAGATTGAAAACTTCTTGTAGAACAGTCTCCTCACTAAACAGTAACTGAGGAGAGTGAGGAGTATGTTTCAGTAAACCAGCTAGGGATTCACACAGCTCTAGAGAAGTCCTGGGTCCTTACCCGACTGTCTGGTGGGAGTTTCTCTTTGCCTAGTTTTACTAAAGAGTGTTAGTAATAAGGATTTTTGTTGTTTTGTTTTATGGGTATTTCTTGTTTGTTTTGCTTTATAGGCTTGTTTGCTTTTTTTTCCCTGCTTTTTAAATCTATCATTTGTGGGGGTCTGGTGATACAGTTCCAGCTAATTAGGAGGCTATGGTAAAAAGATCACAAATCCAAGGCTAGCACAGGCAACTTAGCAGGAACCATCTCAGGGGGCTTTTTTGCTCTTAGTTATTAAGTTAGTTAGCTAGCTAGGTAGTTTAAAAAAGAAGGTGGTACAGCATGCCTACAAAACACTTATTTAGTCAATCTCCTACACTAGAAATAAATAAATTTTTTTAGGGTTCAAAAATTTAGTTTTCCATAAGTTTAAGATAGCTTACCCATAGGTCAGTAACTATTGCTCTACATGAATCTAGACATTCTTAGAGTGTAGGTAGAGGATCAAATAGAAAAACCTTATTATACATCACACAGGATAACGCCTTCATGGATATTATATGATTTAAAGTAACTGCAAGCAGGCCTGTGAGAGTCTTAATTCACAGTGCTTGAATGTAGTGTGGAGTAGAGGGTATGTGTGTTTTTCTAATTGTGCTTTATTTCACACTCCCTGACTGGAACTGTTAGTGATATTTGGAGGTTTGCTTTGTTAACAGCTCAAGTTTTAAAATTTCCCTGTTTTTCGACTCGCCTTTACAACTTGAGAGATGTGGATGGGAAAATTTTAAAGCAAGTGTGATTCCCATGCAGTTCCTAGGTTGCTCACTTTAAGTCCCTTATGGAATCTACCAGGAAATACTGTCCTAAGAATGTTCTCTTTCAACGCATCCTATGGGGAGAGGGGGACTGGGTCAGGGGCTTCCATGGAGCCTTGAGCTTGTGTGGGAAGCCTCTTGTCAGCCCCTGGTCTCTCTCTACAGAGAAGCCCTGGGAGGTCACATCCTACCTGCTCTTTCTTCTGTTGCTTTTCCTGTTTCCTCACATCCTCCTCAGATTCCGTTACTCAGTAGGTTTTTGTAATTTTTTTTTCCTTTGAGTGTAAGTGGATGATATCTTTATTGAGATAGAATTAATACATTGTGTAATTTACCCATTTAAAGTGTACAGCAATTTTGCCTGTTGAATCCATTTTATCACCCCACAGTTCTCAGTTAACATTTTCTGTTTTCTCAACGCACAGGTAGCCATCTACTTTCATTCTGCATAGATTTACTTAGCCTGGAGGTTACAGCCTTACCATGCACCTTTTGTGCTTTGCTCCTTGGCTTCCTTCACTCAGTATGTCTCCAGTGTTCCTATGTATCATAACGTGTGCCAGATCCTTATCTTCCCTGTCTACTTTTATTTTACCTGTGAATAGTAATGGGTTTTTTGCTTCCGTGGAATGTGTGTTCAGCTTTACCTCATTGTTGGTTTGTAGGGAGTGGGGTGGGATTTGTATTTTAATCCTATTCATTTCTTAATGCAGAGCCCCTCATTCACAGATAATGTTTGCCTTGGTAAAGAACCTTGATTTATTTTTAACCCATAAAAGGAATGATTGTGTTGCATAATTGTGTCACACATGTCAATGGGGACCCAGCAAGCATGGATCTCTAAGTCTTACTAACACTTAACATTCACAGACCAGAAATTGGAAATTCTTTTTATTTACTTATTTATTTAAAAAGTGCTGTTTCCACGTTCTTTATGTTTTCCCAATTGCCTTTACAGTGTGTCAGATGGCTATGGATGAGGCAGAATTTTTATTAACCAGCTAGTACTGCAGCAGTCGTTCTAGGAAGTCTTTGGAGAAGATCCCTCCCAGCGAGCTGCAACAGCTTTTTAAATAATCTGTTTGCAAGATTGACAGGTGCCACCAAAACAATTTAAATTATTTTGTTTATCTGAAATTAAAGTGCCTATTGGTATATAAGGCCTATTTCAGCCCTGATAGTTTTGATAGTTTGCGATTTGCTCCGTTTTTCTATTTCTGCTTCTTAATGCTTTAAGGAATCCAATCACAATGTGTCCCTAACATAATCCACACCATGACAGTCATAGAACTTTTCTGAAATGCTGCTTATCAAGTAATGCCCACAAGAAGATGTCAGCTAAGCTCAGATGTAAAGTGGGAAGCTTTCTGAGGGAATTTGCTTTTCTTTTAGGTAAATCATTTCTCTCTGTCCCATACTGGTTTTATTGTGAATTAAACTTTAATGGAGTCTAAATCACTTTCTCTTTTCCCTCCTTTCCACAGATATCTCTGAGAACCTAAATCAAGAGGTAATAGATGTATAAACCCAGGAAGCAAATGGAGATTAAATTTTTTCTTAAGATCATTTACTTCTTTATGCCTCGCACCAGGATAGAAAGCTGCCATAGCACAATTCTTCACCAAACCTGAGAAGGGACTGCTGTGTGTGCTCCTTGACTACAGCCCCACTCATGAAATAATCTAACAATGGGAAGATTCAGGAAGCATCAGACAGTTCCAATTTGACATTCTGTTGTAAATGTTTCTGTTTTATTCCTTCCTTTTGAAAACACAATCATGGGAC
Source organism: Cricetiscus sungorus (assembly GCA_030556225.1). Classification (NCBI taxonomy): domain Eukaryota; kingdom Metazoa; phylum Chordata; class Mammalia; order Rodentia; family Cricetidae; genus Cricetiscus; species Cricetiscus sungorus. The sequence goes on along the minus strand of JANBXA010000729.1, from coordinate 5,320,865 downwards.
AAAGTATGGCTCACACCTGCTCTCAGGAGGCTGAGGCAGGGCAGCTGCCATGGATCCCATATAAAATGTGATAATGGCATCTGAATGGCATGTTGGTGGGTCTCGATACAAAATATGTGGCCAGAGCATTTACAGTTAAGTAAAACCTAAGGGACAACCAGTGTCCCAGCCATAAAAAGAGACTATGGTGGAGCCTGAGAGCTATAGGCCCATGGTTCAGTACCACTTCCTTTGGTATTTATTCATGGAACACTATTGTGTAGTCCCTTTTCTATACATCCATAATTCTGTGTGTGTAAGAAAGACAGAGAGAATCGCATACACTTGTACAAAAGGCCCATATTTTATGCTTTCACATATACCTTGTACTGTAGAAAACCTGACAATACCCACATTGGTGGAAATGCTGTGTTACTTGGGAAACAGGAGGTGACAGTAAATAAATGCAAAAGATAGAGTGGTGCTGGCTGTTGTTTTAAGGGTTTGAGGTTTGCTTGTCCCACCATTGCTGCTTCTGGGTGTGCTTGACAGGGACTTTTTTATGGCAGCAGTGGGAGGAATTTGCTCGTTGCTAGCAGGATCCTGCTGACTAGAGAAAACAGGCTTGGGAGGCAGCCGGTGTTTGTCTACTGATGGGTGAGTCACCCTCGGCAGTAGGTGGCACTGAGTGAATGTTCTGCACAGCTCTAAAGAGTGCTACAACTTCTCCTCTCAGGGAGTTACTAAGAACGGGGCCTTCTTATCTAGAGAGCTGTGCTTTCCAAGTGGAAATTGAATCTGGCCAAGAGAGAGGGACACAGAACAAAAGCAGACCGTACCTCCAAGCTTCGTGAAATGATTGAATAGCAGCTTTATGTAAGGTTGTGCAAGCACCGCCAGTGGATGGGCCACATGTGTGTTTCAGCTGAAGGTTAGGGAAGCCGCCTGCTCTGAACTCACTCCCATAATGAAGCGAGAAGAAAGGACCCTGATTAGCTCAGTGAAGTCCATTGTAGGCTTCCATTCTACTGCTGCTAGGGAAAAGAAAAGCTTCCTCTTCCCTTCCTTCAAGTCTCTCTTCTGTCCCTCTCCAAGTCTCCTCAGTTGACAATTGGGCAGAGCTCCCCAAAGAGAATCCCTTGAAGTAAAGAGCAGCCTTCCACTTTTCCTATTGGCCAGCAAGCTGTTGAGTTCTGTCTTTCTCTAGGCTCTCGCAGGCCAGAGTGAGTGGGGAAGATGGAATTATGGGCCGTGGCTCATTCTGCTAAAGGCATGCTGGCAGTTGGTAAATATCGACTCTTAGTTTGATCACTTTGCCGGTTATGTTAGTTTCATCAACTACCATATTCTAGGCCAGATGCAGTTCCAACTTGCAGTCCCCCCCCTTGGACTTAGCCTTTGTTGGGAATGTTATGTCCCAGTGTCCTCTGTTTATTTAGACAGGGATCATTTAGAGTGGTTTGCGTACACAGCATTGTAATTTATACCATCTATCTCCTTCTGGTTCTTGGGCCTCTGGCAAATTGCATGTCGTGGTGTTGGATTAGTTTAGAATTTAATCATGCACTATTTTCCCTTCAATTAAATTATTTATATATTTGATTAACATTGTCACTGTTAGGAAGTCAAATTTTCAGCGAGACCACAAATAAACTCACAGCCATTGAATTTCAGGCCAGCTTCACATGGAACCAGTCTGCCTGTTCAGTGTCAATTATCTATTCATTGAGTGCTACTCTCAGTGACCTTAGATTTTAGAGAGAGAAATGAGTGCACTTTTGACCTAAACCTAGGGAAAAGATGCATATAGTGAGCTGTTTGTGGCTGAACTCCCTTTCTTGGTCATTTTTTTTTCTAGCAACCTTTCCTTTTATTCCTTTCTCGATTCTTTTCTTTAGCATGAAAACCTACCTCTTTCTTCTTGTATTTTTACACGTAGGAGAAATAACTTGTCAAGTATTAGTATGAGAAGGAAGCCTTTGAAAGCATCTAATTTGGAGGCAAGCAAATGATGAAGCCCATAGGTCAGAGCCAGACCACTGCCTGGTTTGGGGGGTGTGTGGGTGTGTGTGTGTGTGTGTGTGTGTGTGAGAGAGAGAGAGAGAGAGAGAGAGAGAGAGAGAGAGAGAGAGAGAGAGAGAGAGAGAGAGAGAGAGAGAGAGAGAGAGAGAGCACCGTGGCCAGCTAGGCCATGCCTGAGCAGTTTCCCTTTAAGCCACGGGAAGTTTGTGCCTTCTTGCCATGCCAAGTGGGAGCAGCAGCGCCTGGAGCCTGCCAGGTATGCCTGGCAAGTTCTTTCTCTCTGTCTGTGTATATCACCAGCATTCTCCAAGACACCAAGCTCTAGCCTTTCGTGAGTGCTTGTCTGTCGTCTGTCTGCTGTAGTCTTCCCCCTTTCTCCACTCTGAGCCTGACCAGCACACCTGGTGGGCTTCATTCAGCTTTCAGGTTCTGTTCAGTGCAGTTTCATTTGAAGTGACCCTTGATCCTTGATGTGCCGCACTGGTCTCAGACCCCTGTTATGTGTTTTTATGAAGCCCATTATTTCCCTTCATAATGCTTATCACAGCTGTAATTATACAGTAATTTAAGTTATTATCTGTTTTCCTCCAGGAGACTGTAATTTCCTTAGGGCAGGAATTATGTCTGCCTCACTCCCCATCTCTGGGCCTAGTGCAAAAGGCTTACCACACACCACCCTGAAGGCATGAGAGGAGAGAATCATTGCCATCACTATATCCCTTTGCTTCCCCGGGGAAAGAGTGGGTCATGTTTGGATGTCTTAATTAAAAAAAATTTTTTTTTAATTCTTAAGAGAAATTTATAGTAACAATAGTATACGTTAAATACCAGGTAAAGCAGAGTTGTGTTAAAATAAACAAGTGTTCAGGGCAGTGTATTTTGCTGGTAATATTTCCTTTGTGCACCGATCAGATCAATTCACCAAACAATGTGTAACTGCTGAGCACCAGGACAGTCTGTGGACAAGTATATGAAACTAGGAGGCCATTCTGCACAAATTGTAATCTCTCCCTTTCCTCTCTCTGCATTTCATCCTCCTCCCTCCATTTCTTTCCTTCCTTCCATGTTCTCCATCTTCTTTCCATGTATTTTATGGCAAGGGCCAGTTTATTAATTTCCAATAACTGGAGAAAACTGAAACAGTAGCCATTTTTGGGTTGGTCCTATGTACGAGTCTATTTTTTTCTCTCACAGCAAGTTGTATGTGCAGACTTTATATCAGAAGCCCTTTGGGTCACATCTAGGACCATCCTTGGCAATTTTCAGGCCACTGTGATGGACTCAGACCAAACATTGTTGGATTGCATTTCCTGTGATTCACATCTTTATGGATTGTGTGCACAACTGTAATGTCTGAGATACTGCTTCCTGGGACAGCTGGTTCGTAATAGGAAGCCCAGCAAGAGAACGGTTCTGCTGTCACCCTGGTCTTCTGCGCACTGTCTCACGTGATAAGATTGTCTCCATGTGTGCTGTCACATGCCGCTCACTGCAGTCCATCAAGGATTCTGACCCCTGCTTAATTAAGGAGAGGAGAGCAATGAGTCTTTTTCTCTGCTTTTCTCCAACTCTACTTCTAGAAACAATACAGAAAACTATTTTTTCATACAAATTTCCTATCCTCAAGCAATCAGCTATCTAGAAGAATAATCAAGAAGGCCCATTCTGGTGGCAGAAAATTACAATTAGGTCTCTGAGCTGGAGTGTTCAGATATCAAATGCTGTGTCACTACTACATCAGAACGCAAGAGAACTTAATTGCTGAATGATTTCTAACAGATACATATCTATATATTTGAAAACGTGTACAAGACAATATAGCTTGGCCAGAAAATGTAAACAAGATTAAAAAAAATCTCTCTGATAGTCTAGAACTGGACATATGAGTAGTGTACTAAACTTACTAAATGACTTAATTGATTTTGGTTTGGATCACACAGGCAGGTCTCGCTGTGTGATCCAGTCTAGTTTTTAGTTGGCAATATTCCCCACTTGGGCTCCCAGGTCCTAGTATTACCAGCATGTGCCACTGACACTAGAGGCATTCCCGCTGTGATTGTATATTGCACGTCCCCTATTTCTCCTATTGGAAGACACTTCATATGTCCTTCTAAAGATGTAGATTAAAACTGACCCTAAAGCCTTGAATTAGTGAAGAGTTTTGGGAAATTTACCTTTATTTAAAAAAAAAATGACTGAGGGAGGATTGGTTCCATTTACTTGAAAGAATTTTTTTTGTCCTTTTATCCAAAGGCAGGTGATTCTCAACCTGTGGGTTGCAAATCCTTTAAGGTCAAATGACCCTTTTACAGGGGTCAGCTAAGACTATAGGAAAATACAGATATTTATATTATGATTCATAACAGTAGCAAAATTACAGCTATTAATAGCAACAAAAACAGTTTTATGGTCAGAGGTCACAACACAAGGAACTGTATTAAAGTCACAGCATTAGGAAGGTTGAGAAGCACTTGTGTTAAGAAGCTCTTAGTAGTTAAGAGCACTTGCTGCCTTACAGAGGACCTGGATTCTTTGGTTCCCAGCAACCATGGTGCCTCACAGTCATCCATAGTTCCTGGGGACCTGACCCCCTCTCTGATCTTCACAGCTATCAGGCACACACACATGAGCAAGTGAAACATCATTAACATAACATCTGAGAAAAAACCCTGCTAATAGAATTCTAAAGCTGGACAGAATGATGAACACTGTAACATTGGATGACCATCACAAAGCATCTAGTTCTCTGTGGTTATTATCCAAGAAGAGACTGTTCTCAGTCTGAACCAACGCTGCATTTTCTTAGGCCTTGTTATGGAGTCCTGGATGCATCTGTGTTCCTGTGCACACACAGAAGAGCGAGAGAACACCTACTGTCCTTTGCTAAAGACCAGTGGAGAACAGAGAACACAGAGCAAGCAGCTCATCCTGTTTTATGCACACTCTTTGTACAACACAGACTTAACCCGTGCTCTTCAGATTTCAGTCTCAAGTAATTTTTCTGGATGCTAAGCCTATACCTAATAGTGATTCCCATGCTGGCTATACAGTTAGCATTTAGCAAGTCTCTTAGAAATGTGTGTTTTAGATTTTGTTTGTTTGTTTTGTTTTATGAGACAGGGTTTCACTGTGTAGCTTTGGAGTCTGTCCTGGCACTTACTCTGTACACCAGGCTGGCCTCGAACTCACAGAGATCTCCCAGCCTCTGCCTCCCGGAGTGCTGGGATTAACCCTGATGTATCCAAGTTATTCATTTGTCTTCAGGGCTTAAGATTTCAACATTTTTTTCACTTCCTTTTGTTGCTTTGAGAAATGTCTAATACATTTTTATTTTATTTCTCTTTTTCTCAACCCCAGCATATCAATAATGACCACATTCATGGAGAAAAGAAGGAGTTTGTGTGTCGCTGGCTTGATTGTTCAAGAGAGCAGAAACCCTTCAAAGCCCAATACATGTTGGTAGTACACATGAGAAGACATACTGGCGAGAAGCCTCACAAATGTACCGTGAGTACACACCTGGGCAGCCTCAGTGTCCCCTCAGTGTCCACTGTGACACTTCACTCTATAGATCTTTCCTAGTATCCTCAAAGGGTTTTGCATGCTAATGACCCCAGGTCCTGAAAGGGTAGTTGAGCAATAAGGAGAAGAGAGATGGTGCACTGTCTGGGGAAAGTGCCTTAAAGTTGAGTGTTAGAGCATCTATGCATAGTGGCAAGCAGGTGTAAGATGGATGGCTGAGGGTACTTATGACTTCTGTGTTTGCTATATCCCCACAGTTCAGCACACTGCAGGACAAACACAACGTTGATGCGTTTTTCACTTTAATTTTGTTGTTTGTGTATGTAGTAGTCAAAGGACAACTTTGTGGAGTTGATTCTCTCATTGCACTTTTGTATGGGTCACAGGTGTGGCTCTCAGATTGTCAGGTTTACACAGTTTGCATTCTGACCCATCTTACAGGCTCATGGAAGAGCACTCAACTACTGTTTACAAGGCTCCAGATGTTAACATAATGTTCCAAGTGAAAACCCCATTTATACCATTTGCAGCCTCTTGCCATCACCACACAGGTGCACCCAAACTGCTGTGTGACATTATTATTAGTCTCTGTGCATAAGGCATATGTAAAACATAAATGAGCTTATTGTCTCTCTCCACTGTGCCTCAAAATGTATTCTGAAATTTAAGAAATCCCAAGCGTCTTCTGGTCCCAAGCCTTTTGGGTTAGACATATTCAGCCGTTCTTGGCTGTCACTTCTCCTCCCTCTTTGCTCAGTCTCTATGGTGGAGTGTAGGGCTCTGGAGTGGGCTGTGGCTGCAGTGAGCCTGCACTTTCTCTCAGGAGGTGCTCTGAGCACTGCACAGGCCTGGTACTTTACATCTTAAAGGACCTTTACAAACATGATCAAATTCCATGGCTTTGTATAGACACAAAGCCATATTAATGAACTTTGTGCTGCATCTGAAATCAGTGGGAATTGGAGGAGATCAATGAACAGATAATGAAATTCATTGTCCACATTGAGCTGTCTATTAAAAAAAATAGGAAAGGGGGGAAAAAAGCCTTCAGGAGTTTTACAGGCACTGACAAAGCTTTGTCTTCAACAGCCCCAAGCCACATCTGAATCCCAATAAATGCAGAGTTTAGTGGGGTTTTTGTTCCACGGTTTTGAAAAGCTGCTGACCCTTGAAAGGTCAAGTTTTTATCCACTTGGAGAGGGGGTTAAGCACAAGCTGCAGCTGCTATTGTGTAGAGTGGTCCAGATTTACCTGTTGTCCTCAGTTTGAAGGTTGCACAAAAGCCTACTCAAGACTAGAAAACCTGAAAACGCACTTGAGATCTCACACTGGAGAGAAGCCATACGTCTGTGAGCATGAGGGCTGCAACAAGGCTTTCTCCAATGCTTCAGATCGGGCCAAGCACCAAAACAGAACACATTCCAATGAGGTAAGCCTCCTCCATGGATCCAAAGCTACAGGCAGAAACAATGAGCCTTCTTGTGGAATATACGTGGTAAAGTAGGTGTGTTCTGTTTTACTTCCCCTGGGCTGTTCTCACTATGAGTGGTCTGTAACCCTGCAAGTGAAGGTTTGGGACCTCAAGGATGGACCCTTTAGGATAATAATGCAGATGAAGGGGGATTTTATAAAACCCTTTCTGATCTTGGCTTCCTGTTGCTTGAACTGCCACCTACTGGCCAGACAGATTTAACTTGGAATTCAGCCTGCCTGCTCTGCCAAAACAGCCTGAATCTATACAGTGTAGGGCCCTGTACTAACTAGGGACCCAGAGCTAACCCACTGGTAAGTGACAGCTCACTGCTGAAAGCATACACTCCTAATTTGCTTCCTTGGAGACAGAGGTATCATCACTTGCATCGTTAAATTATTTTCATGGAGCAAACAGCTTAAATAAAGTTTATAGGCATTCTAGATTCCAGAGGATCATGGAAGATTTAGTCTTAGAATGCCAGCTAATACTTAAGTGAGTTATTTAGAAAGCAGTGAGTGAAGCCTCATCCTAGTACTCGGTTTATGTTTCATTGCTATTAGTTTTAGGTAATTGTCCTCAGGTAAGTGTAGTTCCAGATTTGTTTTAGCTAGGCTTCGATACATATCTGCCTGCAAATGTATAACTTCTCCTTGGAGGTGTAGCTGAAATACTGGCTCCTGTAAACTATCCCTTTAATAAATAAGAGTAACAAAGCTCCCCTCATTTGGGATAGAAATGAGATAGCTAACAGCACATAGTTCAGGCCTGCAAAGTATGTCTTCGGTTCACTTGAAATGTTGGAAAAGAAGTTTACGTGTGCTCGACTCTGAGTGACTGCTACCACCTCATCAGATAGAGACCATTCTCACCTACAACCTTGTGGTCTCTAAACCAAGTGAGCCACATTGCTTAGGAGCCACTTAGCTTTAAGCAGAGGAAGATAGTGAGAGAATAAAACAGCCTTTCATGAGATCATCTATCCAGTCGAAATGTATATTCAGATCTGGTCACCCTCAAGGCTCACACTTGTGTGTCCACGGACACCAGCTCTTTCCAACGCTCATGGTGTGATAAAGATATACAGGACCTCTTGAATCTATTAACGACCCGAGAGACATTGGGAGGGGGGGGTGACACACTTTTTTTTTTCTTCAGGGGCTGGAGAAAGGGTTCAGTGATTAAGTGAACTGAGTGTGCTTACAGAGGATAAAGGTTTGAACCCCAGCATCCACATGGCTGCTTTTGTAACTGTCTGTAACTCCAGTTCCAGGGAATCTGACACCTCTGGCCTCTGTAGTCACTACATGAAAATGGTGCAGGGACATGCATACATAATAATATAAAATTCATTTAAAAAAAAAAAAAAGAAATGTCTGGTGGACATTTTAAATTTTTTTCTGTGTTTAATAGCTACCATGTCATTTGCTGATTTTGTTTTGAACATTTTAGGGAGTCTAGAATGGACAAATCCATGGAGACAAGATAGATTAGTATTTGCCAGCAGCTAGAGGCTGAGGCAATAGGAGATTGCTGATTTTAGAGTGCTAAAATGTTCTAGATTTATTCTACAACACGAAAAATGTCCTAAGTGAAAAACAAAATTAGCTGGGAAGTAGCTCAACCCTAGAATCCCAATCCTATAATCCCATCACCTGGGAGGCTGAGGCAGAAGACCCATAAATTCACAGCTAGTGTGAGCTATAAAGAAGGAACGTGTGTGTGTGTGTGTGTGTGTGTGTGTGTGTGTGTGTGTGTGTGTGTGTTCGTTCTATAGTCAGGAGAAAATGCATTGACAGATTTCCAACAGTATCTGAGTATACAAGTCAAAATGGTAAAAATCATGTCAGAAATTGAAGACCCAGGACATGAAGCACAGACCACTCAGCAAGTCTGCCATTTGTCATGGCTGTTATTACCTTTTATTACTCTCACATTCTCTTAATGTCAAACTACACAGTTGTATTTATTTTTTTTTAAGCATACACTTCCAGCATCTATGTTCTTGTGGATTTTTGTAGATCACTAAGGTGCACATGCACAGGTACATAGTTAACAGGTATACTGATGTGTGCCTCTGATCTTGAAAATGCTAGTTCTAATGAACTTCTCTGGGGCCATTGCACATCAGCTGCAGCTGTGTCCTCATTTCCAGGCTAATCTTAGTATTCACATGCATCTGTGTATAGAAAGAGTGGCTCCTCTTCAGGTATGTCCTGTGCCCCCTCCCTGTGCTCCTTTCCCCATAACCTGGTGTCCCCCTCATGCACTTTGCCGATGGAACAGCCTGTCCCATTGGTACCCTGAGCAAGCACGAGGTTGATGTACAAACACCTAAAGGTAATGGCACTAACTGTCAGAGCCATTCTTGTGTCCCTAATGCATGGAATCCTGTACTTTCATCATGTGTATCCGACAAATCGCAGAGCCCCTGAGTAGACATAATTTATAGTTAATGGGAATCAATTCTATCCAACAGAATCGTACATTTGAAGGTGAAGTCTCTCAGGATAATGTTCGAAATCTTCTCATCTCTACATTACAAATTTTCAGCATTTTAGGTTGCACTCAGTCTGGTCTTGGGTTTTTAATGGAAAAAAAGCATCTTTTAGAAATGCATTCTACAAGACGGGGTGTTTAGCAAGGATTAGAAATAAATTACTTTAATCATGCTTTTTATGGTGATTTCTTATATACTAGCCTATCTTCTGGTACACAGAGATGGAAATACATGGTATCTTTATGGCATTCAGAAAGAGATTATGCTTAAGACCCCTACACACACATGAGAATCAGAGAATGTACAGTCTCCTCAATAAAATTCTGCAATATAACCTCTCCTGATTTAGATTACTTCTAATGGCCAATACAGTGTAAGTGATGTACAAATAATTGTTCCTTTTTTTAGGGACTAGCAACAAGAAATGGTATCCGTTCATTGTCACTACAAGTATGACGTTTTCACACTACAGGTGTGAATTTAGTGTTTTTGATCTGAAGTCAGTTGTTTGTATACATAGAGCCCTTGGGCAGGCACAGCTGACTTTAGTCGTACAGACATCCCATAACTGTATTATTTTGGAAGTCAAAGAAACAAAATCATTATTCTGGCATTGGTTAAAAAGGGGGAGAAGTTCTGTGATCTATATGAATATTTAGTTATAAACATCCCTATGCTTATAAATATATCAGGAGGTATGGTTACTGACTCAGGTAGAAAGCAAAATTAGCATGAAGTAGTCCTGTCATGCGTAGACCTGTAAAGTGAGAAGAAAGCAGACTGGGAGTCCTGGTTTTCTGTAAACCATTCACCAGCCCTGAGAAATGTATGGAAAGAAGCTATAACTATAAAGGCCACAGACCTCTGGGGATTTTAAGTCTTGGACACCAAACAATTGTAATGCTGCACAAAGGAGCACATTTTAGTTAAACGACGTGAGAATAACTCTGAGCAGTTTGGTTTTATTTTTTACTATTATAATATCTGTGTACAATATTTGCCCAGCAGAACCAAGATGAAAAAAAATCCTTCACACAAACTGTCTCCTGCAAGATGTATAAAAAGGCCCTGAAACCCTCTTCTTGTAAGCCTCCATTATCCTCATCAAAAGATGGAAAGTTGTGATACTTCCACTCACAGCATAAACGTTTCCAACACTATAAAGGCAATTTACACACTTCGACCACTTTCGGGGCTCCCTTAAAGTAATACTCTATTAAGCTAGATTCTATGGACACTGACAAATGTCCAAATAGCCCTTCTAAGTCATTAGATCTGAAAGGTTTCCGAATGCTGAAGAGTGTTTTTGAGAGAATTAGGATTGTAATGAACAATTGTTAAAGTCATAATCACTTTTATAATCATCCATCAACAATTCGTTTTTGTGACTTTTGATAGAAACCGTATGTATGCAAAATCCCTGGCTGCACCAAACGTTACACAGACCCCAGCTCTCTCCGGAAACATGTGAAGACTGTGCATGGTCCTGAGGCTCATGTCACCAAGAAGCAGCGTGGGGACATGCACCCTCGGCCTCCGCCCCCAAGGGATTCTGGCAGCCACTCACAGTCCAGGTCCCCTGGCAGGCCGACTCAGGGAGCCTTTGCTGAACAGAAGGAGTTGAGCAACACTACCTCAAAGCGGGAAGAATGCCTCCAGGTGAAGACAGTCAAGGCTGAGAAGCCCATGGTATGTCATTCACTCTCCTGTTCTCCCAGAGCTGACCAGGCTCATTGAGAAAATCCCAACTAAGCATGTGAGGGAACAATGTGGCCCCCTCTTCATTGCATCTGGCCACTCACGAGCCCAGTGATTGAGACTGTTCACTTGAAGTTAATCTGCTTAGAAAATAACTTTGCTCAGAAGGAGTTTCTAAGATTTCATCCTGAATTTTAAACTGATCCAGGCCCTTGCCACTTGTGACAGACAGGCATGGCTGTCAGTCTCTTCGAAGTGGCTACTCTGTGGGAAGTCATTCCTTGAGCCTTTCTGCAAATATGTTTTCTGTCTTCCTTGCCCTGGTGACCCCAAGGTGAATAAGCTGAAGTCCATATTCTTTAGGGCTTGCTTACAGTTCAGTGGAATACACAGATGGAAAAACAAATACAATTCAGACATTGGGGCTCAACCACAAGTCTGTGAAAAGCCTTCTAGAGAAGGAGAATTGGCAATGGGCTCTGAGGGCAGAGGCCATGAGGACACAGTTAAGCACTCAGTCCAGGGAGAGTAAGTGGGTCTTGGGAAGGGAAAGGGGAGGAAAGCTACCAGTTGTGGGATTTGCCAGAGCAAAGGGAGATGAGGGCAAAGGCAAGGTTAGTGGGTGACAGTGAACAGCTCTAGTATTAAGTATTGCAGTGCAGGTTAGGGACAGTGGAGACAGTCTACGCACACCCAAAACTATGATACCTCTCATTGCTAAGTATTATTTGTAGTGGTTTATCTCAAAGTGACTTGATATGTGAACATTTATATACAAATTAAAGTATAAAGATCATATTCAAAGAGATGAAAACTGAATCATATATTTACAGGTGAGAAAATCAAAGTTCCTTGGGGTTAGTCATGTGATCACATTTCCACAACAGATGTTGTGTGTACATGCACACATTTAAATACCAGATGCCTTTGTAGACATTTATTAATGAGCATTATGTTGCATTTCTAATATAATTTCTTTTGAAATGTGTCTTTAATTTGGTCATCATGCTATAAATTAAATTCTTTCTTCTTTTTTTCTTATTAATGCAACACCTCTTCTGTCTATTGCTCCCAAATGTCTTGTTCTCACTTCCTAAGGACAGTGGGTAATAAGGTGAGGGAATTTTGGCTTCTCTATTCTTTTTTTGTTTTCATTTTAACATGCAAGTTTTCTTCTCATTCTATCTTTCTTTGGTTCTAATGGCTTTGTGATGTCTTTGGTGAACATTACTCAGCTCTGTGCCTTGCACATACATAGCATGTGAAAAATGGGAATTTAGGTGATAAAACTCATTGTTACTTTTTCCTAGATCTCCATAATAAACCACACTGGGCCAACCAAGCAGTCGTTCTCAAATTCTATTTAATTCCTGTCCTGACTAGCATAAATTCAAGTGTAGGGCCAGACCTGTACTGTTTATTTTGAAGACCTAGATAAATTTGTTAGCAACATAACCGCCATTCTATTGCCTGAGTGCATATAAGTAGTGCACATGACTTTTCCCATGTTCTGTGGTAGTGTGTTAGCATACTCCTGTACAAATATCCATGTACACATGTCCTGATTATTCTATCAAAGAATGAAAGTTACTCACAGCTATAAAAACTCTTAGTACCTTTGGAAGAGCTGATATCTCAAGACTTTGCTGAGACAAAATAATTAAGCAAGAATCTACTCATGATCAGATTTACATATCTTCCTTAGCTCTACTTAGTTGCCCAGGGTGAAGTCACGGTATCCTATGGCAGTTGCTAAGAAAGTATGTATTTGCTCAGATTTATATGCTGTGAAAATAATAAAGTTGAAAGGATTCCCAGAGAGAGTTACCGCTACGAATACCTTCTTAGCAGTGTTGTACATCCCATCTGAGAATAACTGGGTGACTCTTTTACTTGTTGTTAGTTGCTCCAGTTTCTATAGGGACCCTGGAGAGGGTACTGAAGGAGCACAGATTGGCCGTCCTGGGAGTCTAAGCATTGTGATTTTCAATGGTCACTGAACTTCTCTGAACATCACTTTTCATGTTCTTGCAAAGATGTGACTTCATCAGTTGGTAGCCTTGCAACTTTACATAGATGGTTGTGCAGTGTGAGAACTATCCTGTGTGCGACAGGTCTATTCTCATGGTGCTTCCCAGACCCTGAGATGCTTTTCACCTACTATCCCAGAAGTCCTGGTGTGAACAAAATAGTACATTCTTTGAGACTAGTCAGTAAGATTAAGTTTCAGTTGTTTGCAAAAGTTTTTTCCGTGTCTAGTTGGTTAGGATTTGGAGAATACACTAAGAAAGAAACAGTAAAATCAATATACAAACTCAGGGCCACTATCCGATGCAGCCTTTCTTCCCTTCTGAGTGTGACAGAAACAAGTAATGCTGTACCTATTACAGCTGTTTTGACCCATACCCTATTGAAGGTCTGTAATACCAGGAAAATATGCCAGGGAGGAAAAGACAGAATGATTTGAGACTCAGGTCTGAAGAGCCTAGAGGGACCCTTGTTGGAGGGAGATAATATGTCCTATGGAGCATCCCCCCCCCATTTGTAACTCAACAAAATGAACTCAGTTGGAACAATAATTACTAAGTCCTCCTGACCTAATCTTTTACTTGACCTGGTCTTTACTTAGGTGTTCTCTAGGATTTACATTAATTTCCAATGGCAACCCTTGATAATTGATCCCATTAGATACATAAAGAACTGTTGAGGTGAATGGTTAAGAAATTTCCCCAAAAATAATATGCTGGAGACAGAATTGAAAGTAAGGAAATACGTCTGCATAGCTGACATGTGGAACAGGATCCCATGGCTGATAACTCTGATCATACCACATCTAGCATCTTCTACCATCTATCATCTCTCCTTGTATATCAGCCTGGTGGCCCATTATCATTTTTGCCCGAAGGCTACTTCATCCACCAGCACGTAGTTTTTCTTCTCATTTAACCTACTGATAACATGAAGGTCTTGACTTGCATGAGCTGTCATTTTGACTTACGTTTCTTTACCCTTCCTGATGTCATGTTGTTCCTTTTTTCTTGACCCCAATAGACATCTCAGCCAAGCCCTGGTGGTCAGTCTTCATGCAGCAGCCAACAGTCCCCCATCAGCAACTATTCCAACAGTGGGCTCGAGCTTCCTCTGACTGATGGAGGTAGTGTAGCAGACCTCAGTGCCATCGATGAAACCCCAATCATGGACTCGACCATTTCCACGGCAACCACGGCCCTTGCTTTGCAAGCCAGGAGAAACCCGGCAGGGACCAAATGGATGGAGCACATCAAACTTGAAAGGCTAAAACAAGTGAATGGAATGTTTCCAAGACTGAACCCTATTCTACCCTCCAAAGCCCCTGCGGTGCCTCCTCTTATAGGAAATGGTAAGTTCCACCTTAGACCTCTCGTCTGCCTGCTCATGATACTTCTTTTCCTTTAACTGTGGCCAGAACATGCCAAGAGGACCTGGAGCCCTTGGTTTTGTATTTATTAGTTTCTCCTCTGATCCTCAATTTATGCTAGAACCTGTGTTGATGTTGAACCATTTACATTGATTTTCTGGGTGGTCCAAATTTTGGAAATAAGAACAGAATAATACTGGAACTAAAAATGTGAAGGATTCAGGTTTTGATGGAGAAACTTGAACTGTTCAAAGTCCAGTGGGGCAAGAGAACCCTCAGCAATAGGTGCATTTGTGGTTGGTGCCAGTTCTACTTTCTGAAACATAAAACCAAGAGAATTTTATCTGTTTGCCCAGTTCAAGAAAATACAAGCTAGTTGACTGCTTGGGGGAAATGCTTCTTGACAGCTGACTTACAGCATTCTTAACTTTACGTCTCTCCTCCCTCTCTGCCTTCCCTCCAGGCACACAGTCCAATAACAACTATAGTTCAGGTGGGCCCGGGACGCTTCTCCCGAGCAGAAGTGACCTGTCTGGTGTAGACTTCACTGTGCTGAACACACTCAACAGGAGGGACAGCAGCACCAGCACCATCAGCTCTGCCTACCTGAGTAGCCGCAGATCCTCGGGCATCTCCCCCTGCTTTTCCAGCCGCAGGTCCAGTGAGGCATCCCAGGCTGAAGGACGAACCCAGAATGTGAGTGTGGCTGACTCCTACGACCCTATCTCCACAGATGCCTCAAGGAGGTCCAGTGAGGCCAGCCAGTGTGATGGGCTGCCCAGTCTACTCAGCCTCACACCTGTGCAACAGTACCGCCTCAAGGCCAAGTATGCTGCTGCCACTGGTGGTCCACCACCTACGCCCCTGCCCCACATGGAAAGGATGAGCCTGAAGACCAGAATGGCCTTGCTTGGGGAGGGCAGGGACTCAGGGGTGACCCTGCCTCCAGTTCATCCTCCTCGGAGGTGCAGTGATGGAGGAGGCCACACATACAGCCGGCGTCACCTGCTGCCTCATGATTCACTAGCAAACAGTGTGAGGAGAGCCAGCGACCCTGTGAGGACAGTCTCCGAGAACATGTCACTTCCCAGGGTTCAACGCTTCAGCAGCCTCAACAACTTCAGTCCTCCAAGTTTGCCTCCATCGGTGGAAAAGCGTAACTTAGTGCTACAAAATTACACCCGGCCAGAGAGCAGCCAGCAGGCCCGATACTTCCAAGCATCCCCTTGTCCTCCCAGCATCACGGAGAATGTTGCCCTGGAGGCCCTGACCATGGATGCTGATGCCAACTTGAATGATGAAGATTTCCTGCCAGATGATGTGGTACAGTATTTAAATTCCCAGAACCAAACAGGGTATGGACAATTACAGAATGCCATCTCTGAGGACAGCAAAGTAGCCCATGGGCCAGAGGACTTGAACCTACCAGGGCTACCAGACAGTAATGTTGGCCAGCAGTACCCAGCTCTGGAACAGCCCTGCTCTGAAGGCAGCAAAACTGATTTGCCCATCCAGTGGAATGAAGTCAGTTCTGGAAGCTCTGACCTGTCATCCTCCAAGCTGAAATGTGGTCAGCGCCCTGCCATACAGCAGGCTCGAGCTTTTGGGTTGTACAACAATATGGTGGTACACCCACAGAATCCATGGAAAGTTGGGACTGGTTCTGCTGGAGGATATCAGACCCTTGGGGAGAATGGCAGTACCTACAGTGGCCCAGAGCACTTTGTCATTCACAGTGGGGATGGACCTGGCTCAAATGGAAATGCTTTCCATGAACAGCCCTATAAGACCCAGCAGTATGGGAGCCAGCTCAACAGGCAGCCACTGACTTCCAGTGCTCTAGACAATGCCTGTGGTGCTGGAATTCAAGGGTCCAAGCTGAAAGGCAACACCTTGCAAGAGAATGGGGGTTTGCTAGATTTTGGGCTGGCCACAGCACCAAGTGAATTAGCTGGCAACACAGTGAATGGCATACAAACCCAAGATCAAATGGGACAGGGATACATTGCTCATCAGCTACTCAGCGGCAGCATGCAACACCAGGGGGCCAGCCGCCCTGGTCAACAGATACTAGGGCAGGTCGGTGCTACCTCACACATCAATATCTATCAAGGGACAGAGAGCTGCCTGCCAGGGACTCAGGATAACAGCAACCAGCCATCGAGCATGGCAGTTGTCAGGGGCTACCAGCCCTGTGCCAGCTACGGAGCCAGCAGGCGCCAGGTGATGCCACGGGGCAGCCTCACTCTGCAACAAGGACAGCTCAGCGATATGAATCAGACGAGCAGGGTGAACAGCATCAAGATGGAGGCACAAGGGCAGTCCCAGCAGCTCTGCTCTAATGTGGAGAATTACTCTGGTCAGTTCTATGACCAAACCGTGGGCTTCAGTCAGCAAGACAGGAAAGCCAGTTCCTTTTCCCTTTCGGATGCCAGCTGCCTGCTCCAAGGGGATGGCACTGAAAACTCTGAGTTACTTTCCCCAGGTGCTAACCAAGTGACAAGCACAGTTGACAGCTTTGAGAGTCATGACCTAGAAGGAGTGCAGATTGATTTTGATGCCATCATAGATGATGGGGACCATACCAGCCTGATGTCAGGGGCCTTGAGCCCAAGTATCATTCAGAACCTTTCCCACAGCTCCTCCCGTCTCACCACACCACGGGCATCCCTCCCATTCCCACCCTTGTCCATGAGCACCACCAACATGGCTATCGGGGATATGAGTTCTTTGCTGACCTCCCTTGCAGAAGAAAGCAAGTTCCTTGCAGTTATGCAGTAGACAAGGGGGACCACAAGTAGAGGCAAAACTTTAGGACTTGAAAGATTGAATTGACTCTGAATTTTTCCCCCCTAAGTTCTGTATGTATTTTAGCAATCTCATCTCACCTGACTGGGATGTGTCTCAAGTATATTCCTTTTATGGAAAAGGACTCTGAAAAACCCTGAGGTATTCTAGGGGAGAAACTGTCTTCCATTTCAGTTCTGAATCAGTATTGTGACATTCAAATCGCCCTCTTGTGTTAACCTGTAAGCCTGCCCTCTTTTGAGTGAACCAATGTAAATGTGTGATGTGCATGTTCTTTCTTTTAGAAGGGAAGTCATCAAATGAAAAGATTTGGCCTGCTTCTCTGCTATCCCAGGAACTAGGAATTGATGTACCTGTGACCAAAGTGTTACAGGTCCACCTTTTAAACTTTTCCCGAGTACTTACTCAGTGGTGTGTGTGTGTGTGTGTGTGTGTGTGTGTGTGTGTGTGTGTGTGTGTGTTTCTCACACTGAGTACAAGAATCAAAGAATGGTGAGTTTGAAAATTGTGGGTGCACTATAGTTAGTGAAAATAGCAGGTTTTTATGTGTTCCCCACCTTGATTCAATTCAGGGCATACTTTTAACAGCTACACAAAATTGAAAATTTGGGGATCCTACAAATGAAATAGTTTGTATTTCATTCAGAGATTTTTTAGAGGGTTAAATTCTGTAAGGATGCACCCCATGCATACATCTATGTGGTCAGTTCTCAGTCACCTCCTTTGCATTCCCTTGACCTTCCATTCAGCGTTACTTATCACTGCCAGAATAGAGTGGACAGGTGGTGGATGTTGAGACAGTCACTCTTTTAGCTCTTTGTAAGAAGTTAGACCAATTATAGATTGAAACAATTGGGTAGAATTAGTTTGAGAACTATTTCGTGGACTTGCTATAATTGATTATTGGTCCCACCTCTTTCTTCATTATCATAGATAACTGAGAATTGATTATATGTAGCTCTAAGTAGGTATTTAAGCAGCCCACTACTGGATGTATCATTACCATTTATTAATTTCACTATCATAAGGGACTATGTCTACTCTTAAGTGCTCTATTTTAAGAGATGTGTAAAAGGCAGAATTCACATACATTGACATTGGAAATAATTGCTTTAACCATTTTTAGCACTGGAGAGTCTGAAAGGTGATAGTTAGTAGCCGTGGACTAGTCCTTGTGCTTTGAATTAAGATTTTAAAGATTTACACCGTGCAGCCACTCCTTGCAGCTGACACACAAAGCCATACTATGTGTACATAGAGTACATGGATTATCCAGCATATTACTTTAAAGCTATGTAAATGTTTGAAATAAGATGCTAACCCATCAGCCCCCAACACTGGATTTCCCCCAAGTGATTCTTGACACAGTTGTGTGGCTTTTCCTCTTAAATCCTGCCATGAAAATTAGGAGTAAAAAGATGAAACCAAGTAACTGTTAGTTAACAGCAAGAATGTTGCAACCAGCTAATTTTACTCATGCCTATTTTCTCCCACTGGAGCACTGATTTCAGCAGGGGGGAAACTTTGCCATTCAGGACTTTGTGGCTAAGGTAACCAGTTTGCTTCCTGTTAGATGCTCTACTGGTCTAACAGTAGAGCAGTTTGTAAGTTTTCCACATCTTGCAGCCCTCTCCCAGCAGACCATAAGCAAGAGGGAACTGCTGGCCTGGGCTCAGGAGTATAAAGCAAGGCCTCTCTCTGTTCTAGCAGGTCACTTTTGCAATCCAAAACGCCGATGGAGTCCCTGAATTTCACTTATCAAAACTATCTGCTCTGGGTCTTACCTGGCTTGCCTTATTATCTGGCCCAACCCTTTTATTACTTTTAAAAGGGAGAGGGACTCAGGATGCTCCTCTTTGCTCAGCAAGGAGAATGAGCCTGGTTCCTGGTCACATCCTTGTCTTCTCCAGCAGAGCCCTTTCTAGGTGTGATCCTTTCAAGTGGCCTTGAAGTGTCAAGTGTCATGATTTCCCACATTGACTGTCCCTCCTAGGGCTTAGGCGGTGCAAAGAACAAGACAGATGCCACCTTACCTTCTGGCTTTGCTGCATTCATTTCTTCTTTCTCAGCCTTATTTTCGAGCCCCTGCCTTTAGATTTGTGGAACCAATGTTTCAACTCTGACTTTTCTCAATATAAAAATTTCAGAAGGATACAGGTTAAAGAGAAAAAAAATGGATGGTGGAAAGTATTCTGTCCCAAGATTTCAGTGATCTGTCATGATGTCCAGTGCAAGAAGGATCATTTGGTCGCTTAAACTATTCCATGGGACATGAGATCTCTGCAGGCATGTCATTTTCTGTCAAAACCCACTCAGTCTGCCACCTCTTTCTGTTCTTTGGATGTTGCACTTAGGAGAGACAGTTTTGATGCTGTTGTCCCCTTTGCTTTTTAGTGAAAGAACAGGCCCATACATGGTACTCTTTTTTAGCATCTATGTTAA
Organism: Cricetiscus sungorus; assembly: GCA_030556225.1. Classification (NCBI taxonomy): domain Eukaryota; kingdom Metazoa; phylum Chordata; class Mammalia; order Rodentia; family Cricetidae; genus Cricetiscus; species Cricetiscus sungorus. Next base: position 5,301,026 of record JANBXA010000729.1, on the reverse strand, counting down.
ATGGTTTTTGTTTTTCATGCCTTTTTCTAAAGAATTAAGTAACTCACTCCCCTGCTTCTCACATGTTGGCTTGTTGTGAGCCGTGGGTTTTGATTCTTGCAATGTATGTGCCTTATTTTATGTTTCTCTTGTCAATGAGAAGGACCAGGTGTTGTCGTCCAGCCAGCACTCCAAGGCTACATGTCCAGACAGTGTTACCAAGAAGCAAGCCCAGGATTGTAGCGGTCTGAGCTGTCGTGTGACTGATTTCTTGTGTTGTTTGAAGCTGATAGGAGGATGTTCTCCTCTGACAAGTTACCCTTGTATATCCTGCAAATGTGTAAGATAAACTATGTTCCTTTTCTCCACCTTTTTTTAGATTTTTAAGAAGATGTGTAATCCTTTTTTAAAGAACAACACATGTAAATACATTCAAGTATTGTAGGTGTAGAGTTGGTACGTGATGGCCTTGGGCCTTCCTTGAAAAAGCCTGTGGCTGCTCAGTGCTCATAGGCCACAGGAATGGCAGCCCAGACACATGAACTCTCCCTTGGCTTTCAGAACCACTTAGTCCTTTTGTAACAAAGAAAAAAACAAACAAAAATAAATAAATAAATAAAAATGTTTCTTACAGTGTCAATAAAAACTTTGTACTGAAATGATTTACTGGATTCTTTTTGTTTTCTTCACTTAATCCCTATAAGAGTAAAAGAATACTTTCTCTGGAAAAATCCCCTGGCTATAGTTGAATCCAGATTGGACATACAAATTAAATTAGTTAGAGTTCTCTAGAGTGAAATATCTTATAGGGTGTGTGTGTGTGTGTGTGTGTGTGTGTGTGTGTGTGTGTGTGTGTGTGTGTGTAGTTTATTAGTTTATTCTCTTCAGTATACTCGAGAATCCAAAAGAGGTAGTTCTAATGCCAGTGAAGAAATGGACTTGGTAGCAAGAGCTGGCAAAGAGACAGCTTCCTTCTTCCATGCCCTTTGTATGGGCTGCAACAGAAGGTGTGGTCCAGATTAAAGATGGATATTTCCACCTCAAAAATACAGATTAAAGGATCTGGATTAGAAATGTGTCTTCCCACTTCAAATAATTTAATTTAAAAATTCCTCACAGGTATGGCCAGACATTTGGGAATTCCAGATGTAGTCAAGTTGGCCACTAAGAATGACCATCATTTACTATATGGAGATGAAATTGTCAGCACATTCATTGGCAGTGTGAGATGTATACTTCACATACACAGGGCTGTGCAGAGCATGGTCATAGCCCTTGTGTTTCTTAGTTTTACTGCTTTGTCCAACTCTGAGGAAGGGTGATAGGGTTTCACAGCTAAGAATTTGTCTCCCTTTTTTATACCTTCTTTTTACCTAGAGACAAGCTAACACAAATGGAAAGTCTGGCATGATAAAGACTTACTTTATTCCCCACACATTTTTTTCTTTAATTTCTATTTTATTCTATGTGTATAGGTGCTCTGCCTGCATGTATGGCCATACCATGTGTGTGTATGTGTGTGTGTGTATGTGTGTGTGGAACCCACAGAGACCAGAAGATCTCCTGGAACCAGAGTTGCATTCAGAAATGAGCTACCATGTGGGTGCTGAGAATCAAACCCCAGTTCTCTGGAAAAACAGCCTGTGCTGTTAACCACTGAGCTGCCTTTCCAGCCCCTAGAGGCTTTAATGATGAGCCTTAGTCAGAAATGTATTTGTCTCCTTTGCTTTTTTAGCTAGTTTGCAGTAGTGTTCTACATGTTACTCTCACAGATCTACATTCCACGTTGTCAGTAGCAGCACATCTTGGAAGCCATTGTTGCTGGGAAACATGAGTGTTGACTAGGTATCCCAAGACCCAGGACCAGTGTACCTCTCAAAGGAAGAACATACAGGAACTTCAATATGCATTCCTGATGCCTAAGGGAAAATTACATTGGCCAAAATGCTTTGCTTTCACAGTTAGATTTCTCAAAAAATGTGTCCAAATGAATTCAGGAGAAAATAAAGCATGAATTTATATTCTGTCCAGATATAAATTACCAGCTTAGAAATATAGCATGCCAGAATAAAAAGATCTCTCAAAAAAAAATCAAATCAGAATAAAAAAATAAAAAACAACAAATAGCACATACACAAACAAAAACCATAAAAACATCCAGGTGTGATGGTGCACTCCTTTAACCATAGGAGGCAGAGGCACATGGCTACATTCAAGGCCAGCCCTGGTCTATAGAATTCCAGGACAGCCAGGACTACAGAGAGAAATCCTGTCTCCAAATTAAAAAAAAAAAATCAAACAAAACTTGTAAAAGCAAAATCAGAAATCATACAAACAAAAGGCCAGTAAAACATGTATTTAGTTTTCCTCTTGCCCATGACTTACCTAGTTTCAGGTTCTTGGCCACTGGAATAGAGTGAGGGATAGGTTCCACTTTGGAGAGTGTAGCCTTGGATCCAATGAGAAAGTGGTTGGTTACTCCCACAGCATGTATGCCAATATGCCACCAGCTTATCATGAGGTCAGGTCACTGTTTAGATCACAAAGTGGTTCCCTTTGCTCCTTCCAGTGGATCCCCTCAGCCCATTCCCATTCTCTGACACCTAGAACACTTTTTCCCTGGGTTCCTCAGTGGCCACACCATGCCAAGACTCATGTGTTTCCATTACAATCTCCATTCCCACCCCAGCCCCGTAACAAGTGCCCTTCCCCCCATGATCCAGTCACTGGAGACTCCAACTCTCAATACAGACCCAGCATCCCTCAAGTCCTTTTATACCTGTCTCTCCAGATTATTTTTTTGTCTTACTTCAACCTATTTAACAGGAGGCCCTTCTCTCATTATACCTCCAACTCCCTGGGAACTCTGCCTCTCAGTGTGGATGGGATCCCCTTAGTTCTTTCCCACAGCCCCTCTTAGCCTTTTCTGCTTGCCCATTTCTAGTCTTTTCTGCCACCCACCAACTGCTGAAAGCACTGTCTACTAGGGAACCCATAGCCACCACAATTTCCTAAAATCCAAGAAATGGAATACCCAACAAAGGTAAGATCAGATGTCAACAGCTAAAATCACCTCAACCATCAGAACTCCAGATCCCTAGACACCAATCCAAAAACACAAACATTAACAGACAAGACATGTCTCCACCACAATGCAATAACCTTTGGGACCAAGAGACCTGCAAGGCACAGTGAAGAAACTGGGCAGAAGAGAAGAGACATGTAAGGAAGGAGGAAGGAATGTAGTGCCAATGTGGTTAGAAACAACATCTGGATCAAGAAATTCATGGACCAAGTTGCAAGGCACCATGGGAGATCTCTTATTTTCTGCAAAATGGTTCAAAGGGAGAATCAGATCAGGAAATTGAATGACAAATGATTCAAAGATGAATTTAGTGACTTCTTCCAAACAGTCATTCCACGTAAGATGTTAAGATGCCATTCAGTGGTGAGACATTACATCATGTTCCCAATGTGAAGAGAAAACACCACCAAACTAATTGTCATGAGATGAAACACAAACATCCTAAAACAAACAAGCAGAAAACCACATAGTCTGAATAGTTACCAAGGTGGAGAAATACATACTTGGCAACTATGGCACAGAGTGTGTCCTAAGGAGAGGGAGAAAGTGGGTTTTCTTATGCTTATTTCTGTCTTTCCACTTCTTCCTCCCCGTGATTCTCCTCTTTTCTCTTCTGAAAGGGACTTAACTGTTAATTAGCCACTAGGAAAGAGGCATAAGGGTGTTAAAGCAAGCAGAAGTACCAGAGCTCTCTAAGAGAGCACACTGGCCCTGGGCTAAGGAATTCTGGCAAACTCAGAGATGTGCTGGATGGTACAGTTAAGTCAGTGCAAAGGCAGCTTAGACTTGTGAAGACAGAAAGCACACAGTGTGTCTGAAAGGCCCCTCACTTGAACTTTGGAATAAGTGGAGAATGAGGATGGAATTGAAAGGTAGGAGAAAACAGCATGAAATAGGGTCTGATAAGCAATATTTACTTATTGTTATCTCTTTTTGAGAAATGTTTAAAATACCATTGGTCATGATGGTAGATAGCCAGTGGTGGAGTGCTAGAGAGGAAATGACGGGGATCAGAGTGAAGGGTGTGCCCTTGGCTCCTCCAAACTGAGTTCTTCCCTTCAGAAGCAAGCAGGACAGTAGGCAAGAAGGTCATCCAGATACATACATACATACATACATACATACATACATACATACATACATCCTGCCCTTCCACAGCCTCCAGAGTGGCAGTACTAAGAAGGATCAGAGATAGGGATTTGTGAATCTGCAAGAAACTCTGGGTGTAATTCTGTGTTTTAGTCCCTGTAAGTTGTTTCTCACGAATTACAGAGATACTTTAAGAGAGCTACTTCCTCTGAACATTCTGCTTCCCATCCTGCCACAGCTCTGTTTGGTTCAACTCACCCTGCTCTCCTTTTCCTTGCTCCTTTGCCTTGAGAAAGCTATGTGAGTACCTGCAGTGCGAGGTGGTCTGGCCAGTGAGTGAACCAAACAGGTAAAGAGTAGCAGGGAGTCAGCCTCACCTGTTGGCCTTGCTTGATACATGAGGCTGGCTGCCATTTTCCTTAAGTAAGACCAAGGCAACATTTTTGAGTGATAAGGATAATTCCCACACCGCTTATATCTAATGGGGCTTCCTTCTTAAGTTCCAGCTAAAGAATGATTCACATCTAAAAGCTGCTAAAACTTGATTGGATCTCTGCTTTTGGAAAAGGTCCAGCCACAGAGTGTGTACTTCTACTGCGGAAAGAAAGACAGATCTCAGTAGTAGTGGCCCTCTTAGTCCTCAGTTTCCAGGCCATTTAAATAAAAGCCCTGCACAAGCATTTGGCTGTATTTCTAGCCCAAAGCATCACTCTTGTGGTATGCTAAGACCCCACCAGCTGATGAGCTTACACAACTGACTTTTTCCGTGGTCATTGAGGAAAGGAGGTGGGAACCCTGTTTTCTTGTCTACCTATGAGACCTTCTGCCTGGCCCAGCTTGAACACTCCTTGCTTCTGGATTAGCACCCTTCCCCTGCAGCTGGGAAACCTCCTCTACTCAGAAATTCCAGGGGCCCGACATGATCCAGGCACAGAAATTGGGCCTCAGCTCCTCACTGTTGGCAGACTCAAGGCTCCAACCCTCCCGGGCTTGTAGGAGCCAAATGCACTGTGGAGGTGTGATTCACTGAGTTCCCAGAGGAAGGGTACACAGCCAGCTGGCAGGGACTTACTGTATGTTCAGGCCAAGGAATTCCATTGCTATTAGCTGGAAACAAGCAGCCAGCTACCTCCCTTCTCTTCCTCGCTGGCTGATGCTTAAAGCTGGCGATGAGCCAGGGATCTGGGGAGAGGGAAAAAAAATAACAGGATCTGAGCTTCTTGTGACCAAGATAAGTCTGTGGCTGGGGTCCTAGGTGAGTTAAGGCAAGAAGTGGTTGTATCTCTATTTAAAGATTTAAAGGTAATTCTTATGCTCCCAAATACTTATCTGAATTATACTTGGATACATTGTCCGGAGGTGAGTATTTTTTTTTAATAAGCAGCAAATGGGAGACAAGAAAAATAACATATATGCCACAGCTCAGGGATGGTCTATATTCTGAATAAGAAATTTACCCCTTATATCTTGGATTCTTTGGGGCTTCTAGGAGTGATGCTACAGCTCTATTGCTTAGCTCTTCTTAAGCCCTTTACTCTTAAGAGATTATGGTGTCCATGAACCCAGGTCCCTTGACACTTTCCATTTGACCCACATCTTTCCAAAAATGAGATCATGGAACATCATGATAAACTTTTCCCTTGAAGTTTATACCAAGATTGAAAACCAAAGACCCTGTTCAAGCAACCTTCCCTTCATGCTTAGATCAGTGTGTCACTTGAATTGAGGAAACAACTCAGATCTTTTTTACCTGCCTTTGACCTATCTTGAGGTCAATAATAAACACCCTTCTACAGCTTATCCTCAAATCAGAGGGCAAGGAATACCACCTCGGTCCACAATGCAGAAGGTTAAGTAACAGCCTTTGCTTTTCGGTTGCCTTGACCCAGGCTTTCTTCACTTCCTGTAAAGTTTTGAATAATTTAATATCTCTTTGCACAATTCTGCCAAAGCATCCAAAAGCTTCCAACATGGTGATGACTCCAACTAGTTTGAAATGCATTCTGAGGCTGTTCTAAATCAAAGTAGATGTAACACACAGCCAAAGCTAAGCTTTTAAAAACAAGCTGACTCTAATGTAGCCTTGCCAACCACGTGCACGAAAATCTAGCCTCATTCAGTCAAAGGGCTTTTCTCTTAAAAAGAATGCAAAACAGATAAAGACAGGGGGTTGCTATGGTGTCAACACCTACTGATGTTCACTTCTGGTACTAACCACCTGGATAATAGAATGAGTGGGGATCCCACAAATTAAGAGCTCAGTTTTCTACAAGGCTGCCTACAATTCAAAAAGAAGCTACAAGTTTAGGGTAACCTGGGCCACTGACATTTCCTGAAAGTCATAAATTTGAGAGTTTTGATGATCTTTTAGGGTTAACATTTTTCCAGATTTTTTCACAGAGTTCAGAACAGCACCATCCTTATGTTTAATTTCATTACAAACACTACAGCTGAGTAGTAGCCCAAGGTGACACATAGGTCAAGGTCTGAAAAAGCCTTCTCTTTGTAGATTCAGGTGTGTCACCTTGTAGGCACATCAGTGTGTCCACTAACTAGAGAGCTTAGCTTAGTTTTATTCTTGTTCTGCAGATGTTTAGTGGGGTTTTATTATTCAGGCATAACTGATTAAATCAATTGGTCACATGATCTAACGAAATCCCCAGCTCCTCCTGCAGAAATAAAGCCAGCCCTCCAAGCATATATGTGGTCTTCTGGTAGCCAGGGCCTTTTGTGATGTTATCTACATGGCCACTGTGACTCATATCACTGGTATGGGTTCAGGTGTGACTCTGTGATCTTTCAATAGTAAAGTAGACCTGCTACTGGGGTAGTTGGAGGTGAAGATAGAATATCTGTCTTAATAGCCAAGAGTAAGGTCAGTCTTCCTTCTACAAATAGGAATTTCTTCTTGAAAACAAACAGGTCCAAGACTAAGATCAAGATGTGCTTGGAGCTCTAAGATCCCAGGTTTCTGGTAAGGCCCTGATGTGGGCTGACATTTGGACACTATCATACCATCAATAGCTGAAGGTAAGACGTGTATCCTGGAGCCCCAGACTTTTGGTGAGGACTCAAGACTGTAGTTACAAACTGCTTGTGCATACAACAAGTAAAAAGTGTACAATGAGCTGGGTGGTGGTGGCTCACACCTTTAGTCCCAGCACTTAGGAGGCATGGGCAGGCTGATCTCTGTGAGTTTGAGGCCAGCCTGGTCTACACAGCAAGTCCCAGGACAGGCTCCAAAACAATACAGAGAAACCCTGTCTCAAAAAAAAAAAAGTGTACAATGGAAATTGACAATATTTATTTCATTACAGATGTTTTTGTTTCAAGGCCTCTCAGCTCTCCCTATTAAGTCCATTTTCCTCATGAAAACTTCATTAGAAACCCTCCCTCCACAAATTCACCCATGGTCTAACACTATGAAGCTGTCAGTATGTATTTTATTTTTGTTGACAGGGCTGAATTATGGGTAATTTGGAATTTATTCAATTTAACTCTCTCAAGTTGGCTTTTCTTTCTTTTTTCTTTCTTTCTTTTTTTTTGAAGCTGAATTATTTTTATTATTATTATTTTTTCCAAGTTGGCTTTTCTAAGACCTTTACCCTCTCATTCTAGTCTCCAGCTCCATACAGTTAGTGTGATGTTTAGATTTTACCCTTTGTCCCTTCATAGCACATGGGACCCTAAAAACAGGTATGTGGGCCTTAAAAGGATAATTTGAATTAAATTAGAGCTATTGGGGAGTAATACATCCCTTGAGACTATGCAAGGAATTATTTGATGCATCCTGAATCCCTTTTCTAAAATTATGTTCAGATCTTTAATAAAGTATAGGCCAAAGCAGAGAAAAAAAAACTATAAATGTTGGTGGGAAGTTTTAATCCTCATATTTAGCAGACAGACTCAACCTATTCCATCTACTGGAATCCAAAATTTATATAAAATTATAAAATGATGCAAAGAACAACTACTATGTTAACTAGTGAGTTTTACATTCCTCTCTTAATGTGGGATTTGTAGCTAAAACTTTAGAATGAAAACCATAAAATTGCATTTGAATCAATCTATGTTTATAAAGATATATATTTTATGTCCTGGTTTGGGTGGTGCTACCAAATTAGCTAATAAAATTCCTTAAGGAATTCTATTTTCACAAGCTTACAAAGAAATAAACATTTACATAAAACATTTCTATATGGATATATAGGAACAGTCAACAATAATAGAGACATCAGAGGGGGAAACCTCCACTGAGAAAATGCTTTCATAAGATAAGGCTGTAAGCAAATCTGTAGAACATTTTCTCAGTGATTGATAGTGGAAGGTTCAGCCCATTGATGATGGTACCATCCCTGGGCTGGTGGTCCTAGGTTCATTTATAATTTATGTTGAGCAGATAATGTCTATTTATCTACTGGTGGTGCAAATTTTATATAAAATTATAAAGCAGAACAAAGACAAGGACCAACTCTTACATTAACTAGTGAGTTTTTCTTCCTCCCTTAATATGTGATTTGGGACTAAGACAGGAGTGTAAGTTATTTTTCTATTGATATCATAAAACATCATGGCCAAGGCAACTTATAGAATGAAGGGTTTGTTTGGAGCCTACAGTTCCAGAGGGAGAGGAGTCCATCACTAATATGGTTGAGAAGCATGACAGTAGGCAGGCAGAGATGGTGCTAAAACAGCTAAGAGCTTTTATACCAATTCACAAATAGGGAGCAGAGAAAACAAGACTCAAATGTTAGTTTACAATTCCTTTCTTCCTTCCTTTCTCTCTCTCTTTCTTTCTTTCTTTTTTCCTTTCTTCCTTTCTCCTTTTTCCTTTTTACAGATAGACTGAAGATATTTGGGCCATACAATAGAATTTTCTGGTAGATGATGTTCTTAACAAACAATATTTGGTTCCCCAAGAGAACTTTTCCCCCTACCCTCACTCTCTAAGAGAGTCTGTTCCTGTCTTAGCCAGAGTTACTATTGCTGTGATGAAACACCATGACCAAAGCAATGTGGGGAGGAAAGGGTTTATGTAGAGAGCCGTGTAGTGCCACGCCTTAAAGTGGTGCTGACTTCTACCTTACACCTTCCCGCTGGTAAAGACTCTCTGGGTAAACAAGTCCTTAATTGGTTAAGTCTGTTCAGCCTGTCTGCTTCCGCATTAGAGTAGCCTATCTGCAGAGTCCACGTGGCTCACTGGGGTTGGTTAGCTCAAGGGTATTTAAGCCTGTGCAGGGGTCCTCTTTCGCTCTCTCTCTCTCTCCCTGCGGGCCAGAAGCAACATGTTTAAAGGATCCTGATTAAAACTGCATGAAGAAGATCTACCCGGAGTCGCGTCTTCCTTGCTGGTGAGGGCAGGCGCGTACAGGTTTATTTGGTTTATACTTACATATCACTGTTCACCTTGAAGGCAGTCTGGACAGAAACTCAAATAGGGCAGGAGTCTGGAGGCAGGAGCTGATACAGAGGCCTTGGAGGGGTGCTGCTTACTGGCTTACTTCTCATGGCCTCAATGGTTCTCCTTAGCCATGGAGGAAGATTCTACAACTCCTTTACTCAAGTACCTTTCCTGACTCTAAAGCCAAACCCACAAGGATGACCCTCCCAGGTTCTCATGGAACCTTGTGCCTTTGGATCACATTAGTTGCTGCTTTGGTTCCTTGTTTTTTTTAGGAGAACATTTAGGAGAAAATTCTTTGACCTTTTTCTTTTTACAAGTTGAAAGGTTAGCTGGGGAGGGTCTTGCCATAAGGGCATCCCTTTCTTTCTTTCAATGCAGATCAGGCCTCACCTGGATCTCCTAATTACTTTCAGCCTGAGCTCCAACATCAAATTTTCCTGTGCTCTTTTTAAACTGTACATTGTGTATTTCTTTTTGCCCTACTCATTCATTTTCATTGTAGACATTCATACAAGTGGTCACTAACAACCACACAACAGAGTTGTTATTATTAGGCTGTATTCATCACTTCCAACAACTAAGTTAATCCATCCCTTTTCAATTTAGGTTCAGGCAAATTCTTAGGAAAAGGGAAGAAGCCACCCACATTCATCACCAGAATAATACAATAGTCCCAAGCCCAGTTGCTAATGTTTTTCCACTCTGAAACCTCTCAAGCTGGACCACTACTCTCCTCATAGTTCTCAGCATTACTATCTTCACAAGCTCCTACTGGGCTGTCCACCATATCAACTCTGCTTACAGAATCTAGCTACTTTCCTCTTCCAAAGGCTCCAGATCTTCCTCATTCCCCCCAAAATAGCATGCCAGATTCTTCATGACTGTAGAGATGATTTCCTCATATGTACATATTATGAAAACACCAGGCAATGAGTTAAGGCAATGGGAGTTGTGTTTTAATATCTAATGGAATTTTCATTAATAACCTAAGTGTAGTAGTTAAAAATATGAATTAAGTTGATAGTAACGGACTTTCAAATAATCACTGTTTTATAATTAGTATGCTCAAAATAATTCTCACAACATATTAATGACTTCCAATTTTAAACTTATACCAAGTAGTGGACATTTAGAAAATAATTTAGATCATTTCCAAGTAAGGAAATGTTAAAAATATCTGCTACTAAACATAAATATAAGCTTACATTCTTTTTACTCCTTCCTATTTTAGGGAGTCTAAAAATATTTGGGTTCAATTGTAGAGAGAAGGGACCAGACCCTCTCCCAGCCCCCTGCTTTAGCAGCCATGGCAGGCTGCAGAAAAGACATGTAGGCCTTTGACTCACATATGTCTGACCTTGCTGGGCCTGCCCTAGTCACTAGGAGATCAGATACCCTCCTCATGGCAAGGAACCAATTAGAAGTTAGCTGGCAGGACTCTGGATGTGCTTCACCGCTCTGGGCATACATTATGACAAATGTGGTATCACAGTGACCTGCAGAGCATAGCAACCGCCCTGGGAGAGCCTGTAGGCCATAACAACCAGTTGACCAATCAACATAGGACAGGTCATCTGACCCAAAAGTGCATCAATCCCAAGGCTGTTGCATACCCCTAGACACTCCCTTTACACTGCCCAAAAAGTTTCCAGCCTCTTGATTTCTCCTAGTCCTTCTCACACCAGCTGCAGTGTTGGATGGACTAAGGGCCCGAGTTAATGGGGTTAGCTCATTAAACAATAAAAGACTCCTTGCTTTTGCACTCTTGGTGATTTGAAAGGTTCAGAATTTGGGCACAACAAGAGTTCTGGTTATACTGAAAATTATAAAGAGGTATATAGACATTATGACAGAATGCTTATAAACTTTGTTGTTCTCTATAGAGTGCTAGTATGTAACAAAATGTCACAACACAGCTGCTCATGTGCCAACCTTCTACACACATTATGGTCACTAATGGTTGAGAAGAAGTATAAGAAAAAGAAATCACTAAAGATTAATAAAAATGACACTACATGAAAATTATACAACTCTTAGTTCTGTAAGTCCTAAGTGGCTCTAAGTCAACCCACTTTAGCATATTTTGTAAAATAGCCAGATCAACCCAGATGCTCACCAACAGATGAATTAATTATATGCAGTCAAGTTTTATTAAGCTATAAAAAGAGTAACCTCCTCTCATTTTCAGGAAAATGGAAAGATGTAAGGAGTGAGTGAAGTCCTGAGTGAATGCATGTTGTTGGCATTGTCACAGCCATGTCAAGGACCTCAATGCCTTAGACCCATAAGAAACTGGCCAAGCCTTCTCTAGGCAAGGCCCAGAGATATGGCAAAACCTTCCTCTGGCTGAGTGCAAATGTTGACAGTGTGTACAGAAAATGTCCACCACAGCCTTTTCTCCTGGAGTTTTCATAGTCTGAGGGGTGCTCCCCTATAAAGAGTACTCCTACTGAGATTAGCTAATAACTAATTAGCTGTATCTAATAACCCTGCCTCCTTATTTACCCGTATGTAATAATACTACCTCCTGGTTCATGTACATTGCAATAAACCCACCTCCCTGTTCAACTGTATATAATAAATAGGCTGAGCTTCTGGGATTCTATTCTTCTCCAGCAGAAACCCCAAACCACAAGATCATAAGACCACAAGATCACAAGATCATATTTTTCTAGGTGTTCATGTGTTTCCTTACATTGTCTTACTGCTCTCTCTAGTCAGGCCAATCCTTGGGTCTGTGCTAGATGTGTCAGATAGAACTGGTGGTGGGGGGTTCTTCATGTTACTTAAAGTAAATCAGACTCAGAGTCAAATACATGTGTTTTTCAAATATGTGGAATCCGAATTTAAATATGCAGACACACCATGTATATACAGATGAGATTAAAACAGAAGGATGACATATCTAGGTGAAGGGAAGAGAAGAGAAGGACCAGCAAGAGAGGAAGGAGGAGCAAGAGGAGACTGGAATTAGCAAAGTATGATATATGTGTATGAAATGTCACTCACTGATTTTTCCATGCTAGCTAAAAAAGCCTTATAAATCCAGAACATATACAAAAGGAAAGCATGCAGTTGATTTAGGGTGTGTTATCTAAGAAGATAGTGTTGTTCTAAGGTGATGAGTGGTATTTCCAGAATAATAAGGAAAGACCTGGAGGATTAAGCCTGAGTGGATGTGGAAACCTAAAGGTTTCCAAAAGCAATTGTGTTTTATGTAGTCCAAGCTGTCTGAGGCTGAATCCATTTACTTTTATTGTCCTTCTTCTTTTTTAAATGAGTTTTAATATATACGGTGCTGGGATGCAAAGTGAAAAGTGTAATGTGGTCCTCTACCCCTGTGTTGCAAGTTTTTCTGGGTTATTGGTCTGCTTGTAATAAAGTATTATAATGTTTTTATATTCTGAGTATTCTGTCTGGGAAACACTGTTCAGGTTTGCTTTTTCTATTCTGTGATAAAGAGTCACCACTGAAAACAACTTGAGGAGGGAAAAGTCTATTTATGTATACACATTACAGTCTATCTGGCAGGGAAGTCAGGCCATGAAATCATGGCAGGAACCTGGAGGCAGGAACTGAAGCAGAGGCCTCAGACTGGCTTCCTCCCCCAGGGCTTGCTCAGCCTTCTTCCCTATACAACCCAGGGCCACCTGCCGAGGGCTGACACCATCCACACTGAAAGCCCCCCCCCCACATCAATAATCAACCAAGAAAATGTCCCACAAACTTGCTAATAGGCCACTCTGATAGAGGCATTTTCCTAGTTGAGTCCCTATTCCAAGATGACTCTATCTTGTGTCAAATTGTCAAAACACTATCACAAAAACAGATTTTGTTTCTCTTTATAATAGCACTAATACTTCCTTGTCTGTCGTGCTGACAAGGAGAATTGAGTTACCTCATTTTATGAGACAAGTGAGTTTCTAAGTTTTTATAAATGTGTTACCCCCAAACTTATTTTTAAAATATTTTTGTCATGCCAGGTGGTGGTGGTGGTGGTGGTGGTGGTGGTGGTGGTGGTGGTGGTGGTGGTGGTGGTGGTCGTGGTGCACACCTTTAATCCCAGCACTCCAGAGGCAGAGTCAGGTGGATCTCTGTGAGTTCTAGGACAGAATGGTCTACAGAGCTAGATCTATAACAAGGTCCAAAGAAACACAGAGAAACCTTGTGATTTTAAAAAAATATTTTTTGTCACTTTGCTTAAATAGATAATAATGTATTATTTCATAGTGGCATATGATATTGTGTACTCAAAACTCAAACCTATAGATATTTTTTGACATTTTGGTTTTATATAACACCAACATATTATATACATTTGAATATAAACATATTGGAGCTTTATCAAAATAGTGATTATAGACTAATTTTAGAATTTCTTAAAGAACCCCTGAAAAGCTTTAAAATTCCTGTGAGACATAAATGTTAAAAGGTAATTACAAAGGTTCAGCAACATAGGAACCATTTCCCCATAAGGAGAGATGCACAACCTTCCCTAGGTCACATGCATACAAGCAAAATAATGTTCATATTTAAATATGTTTCCAAAATTATATCTTATTTCTCAAAGTTTGCCAAAAACTTAAAAGTGAGAACTGGGAACACCAACCAAACTGTCCCTTCTATTTGGGGACATGGCTTCATTATTAAGAAACATGTTCAGTCCAGTTGGCCTTCTCAGGTGGCTGTCTTCTGGACTCAAGCACTGTCCACTTTCGTCCTCCACCTTCTATTTTATTTTTCACCCTAACCCATGCTCATCTTTTCCTGTGCAGATTTCTCATCTCTCAAGCTCTAATCTGTGCCTTCTGTCTCTAGCACTCAACCCAGATTTTGTCTTGAGAAGCTTGAAATGTAGGAAAAGTAGAGGTTTTCCAAAAGGACCCTAAGCAAAAGTAAGCAAACAAACAAACAAACAAAAATATCAATGGTGGGTGCTAACAATAACAAATAGTTTTATCCGAAATGCTCTGTCTAAAGGAAAGTCAGGCACTTCGACCTTTCTTCCACACAATCTGAGGATTCTCTAGGCAGGGAAGAAACTGATCTCTGGCTTTGGGATGATGGAAAAAACAAACAAAAACAAAACAATGCTAACAAACACTATTCTGTTCTCATACACCAAATTTTTGTCTTTAGCCCTTTTGTTAATGCGTTAGCCTTTACTTCTGGTTAATCGACGAGTTACTCACTCTTGAGGGCTCCTATGTATGTATGTCTTTCCTTCCAAGACTCTGTTCATTGTTAATCTGTGGCTTCCAAATTCTCAAACACAAAAGAGAAACTGAAAACTTTTGCCCCCTCCATGGTTTCCATATCTGTAAAATTCTAACAACCTTCACACAGAGCATGAGGTACAGAAGTGGACAAAAGCTACTAAGCGTGCGATGGCTATTTCTGAAATCGGCAGTGATGAAAAATGTGCAGTGATGCTGAAGGATATGCAATGAAGATGGAGTCAAAAGAGCGCAGCCTTCAGAAAGAACCGAGTCCAGGTCAAACTCCGTAGGTGGCTACAGTTCAGTTCCTGGGCTCTGCAGGAGACAGACAGGGATGTGTTCGGATGATAAATGAACTCTCACTGCCGGCTTGTTGTGAGGACAAGATGAATGGTCCATGCAGCGCGTAAGTCTCAGATCCCACAGCATGCAAGCACTTGGCTGTTAACGACTGTTATTGTGAACTTGCTCTGTAACCCTGAGCAAGCTAACTGATCTTTCTGAGCCAATTTACTATAGCAGGGCACATAAGGATATTTGAAAATTGCAGTAGCAAAATCTAAGGAAAATTCTTTCTGATTGGCCCTTTGAGCGTCTCTGTAGATCCTAAGGGCTAAGGAGATGAGTTGTGTGCCAGAAACATGGCACGGCTCTTTTAGGATGGAGATGTTGGAGATAGCCTAAAAACCTCAATTAAAACTTTACTGTGATCCGTTAACGGTTTTCTAGACATGTTTCCTATCAAGACCTGATCTAAACTCATCTCTGAACCCTCACCTAACCGCCCATTTCAGCTTTGTCCGGGTTGGTGAGATGGTTCTCCCTCAGAATTACTGGAAGAAGCTTGTTCTCTCTCAGCCCTACTTGTACAATTGCTGAGGGAAGGTCTTGGCTAGGTGTAGATATTGTCAACATCTGAGTCCAGGGTGTGGGACTGAATCATACAAATGAGGCTTTGGCAGAGCCAACCCAAACATGGGCTGAGAGGAGAGACACTGCCTGAAACCAACCTCATGGGCAAACTGAAACGGAATAGGTCTCTCGTTCTTTGAAAACTAGAGGAAGCGCCTTGGATCCCAACTTCCATCTGGACTTGAGGGGCAGGAATATGCCAGGGTCAGGGCCATGGAAATTGCCTCTATTGGGGCATTGTCAAAGAAGTCATCTCTTTAATGTTTCTTAGTAACGTTTAGTCCTTCAGTTCCCTGTGTATTTAATGTTCTCAGCCACATGGTTTTGAATTGTACTGTTTGTTTAGTAACCTCACATTGGAGTTTGGCTGCATCTATTTCCGCTTACAGAATGAGTAATTGTGAGTTCCTGGTAACAGGCAATGCAGGGAAAAGGGTAACAGACACCACCCCCATCATGAGCTCTACTACAAACGGAACACATTATATATTTTGTATCTACTCTCTAACTTCACAAAAATTATATTTTATTAACAACTTTTAAAACAATGAATGAAGGGAGCCGTAGAGATGGTTCAGCAGTTCAGAAAGCTTGCTGTTCTCCCACAGGACCTAAGATTCCCAGAGGCTACAACCAAATGTAACTCCAGCTCTAGGGGATACCATGCCCTTTCCTGGCCTTCGAGGACATGCAGACATGTGGTGTGTGTGTGTGTGTGTGTGTGTGTGTGTGTGTGTGTGTGTGTGTGTGTTTCGCCACACAAATCTTTAAAATGAGCGAGAGAAGAGAGAGACCTAGAGATGAGAGAAGTGTGTTTTGGGGGATATAGAATCATTTGTCCAGAAGTCCTGGCCACACTTGGTGGCAGAGTTACATGATGACAAAGCCACCCTCCTCTGGGGGGCAAAGGTAAGTGTTAGTTACTGGGTGGTCCTGACCACGCACAGCTGACTTCAGTTGTGGGACCACAGTGTTCCCATCTACCAAACAAATGTCCAAGACAGAATGAAGTATGGAGGGTGCCAGTGGGCATCAGGATGAGGCTGGACATTGCGATTCTGATTCCAAACATAGGGAGAGTCTAATGTTAAATACTGGGACTAGACAGGCAGCCCTTCAGAAGACAAAATGGAGGGGATGACTAGAAAACACACCCTGTAGGTGGGGGTCGGGAAGTGCTGTGCTTGGGTGGAGTAGGTGCTGTACTGATACTTGGACTTGTGATGACTAGATAGGACGCACAGTCCATGCCCACAAAGGAATCTGGGTTTGGGGCTCCAGAACTGGACTTCAGGTGAGGTTAACTGGGATGTGTGCTTTGGAGAACACGGGAGAAAGTGGATAGGAGCCTATGAAGCCAAGTTCAGATTGCAGCTTCCGTGGCGATTAAGCCTCACAAGCAGCAGTAACAGAGCTTTTGAATCCAACGACAGCTTCTGTTGTAGGAGAATGCTTCCGGCTACAGTGTCCACCTGAGAAAGAAAAATAAAATACATCTCCGGAACATGCTACCACTCTTCATTTTTCCGGAACCCCGCTGCCCTTCTTCCTTCCGGGCGACCCTTTGCACACTGGGGAAGCCCCTAGCTCCTGGGACATCGAATCGCGGCTTTTTATTTTTGCTTTGCTCCGCTGTGCTGCTTCCGCCACCGTGCGGCGACACGCGGAACCGTCGCCCACAGGTTAGGGCTTTGCCTTGGCTGGGACCCCACCGGGTGGCTGATCCCTGTGAGGTGTTAGGGAGGACCCACAGGGGCCGAGGAGCGTCTTGGTTCAACTATTCCAGGCATGCTGCATTTAGGAAAAGTATGAAGCTGCTTTAAAGGGGCGCCGCTCCGTTGAGTGGCTTTCCTGGATCTGAGCCAACTTCACACGAAATACAAATAAACAAGGATTCCCGGAGGCACAGGCTGGATTGGCAGATCTATGGTGACAGCAGTGCTGCCGCTGACAGGGTGGGTCAAGGCCCAGTTTGGCATCTCTACCGCTCAGCAGCAGCCGGCAGCATCTCCGCAGAGAGCCAATCCAGCGTTCTTAGTGTCATTTTTCTCTTTTAAGACAGACGTTTTTTTCTCTCCCTCTTTCTATTTTTTTTCCCCCTCGGGTCCTTTTGGGAGACAGGGCATGGGGCATGCCCAGGAAGCCTTGGGTTCAGGGGGGAAAGGGGTTATGCGTTTTACAAAACTGTTTCCCCAATGTCACAGCGGACAGTGTCTCTTCCACAGAGACGATGAAGATGAAATGAAACTTCTTCGCCCTGTATTCACTTCTACTCCACATGGCCTAATAAGGCCCTCTTTCAACATGTTCCCTTTGTTCGAACTGCCTTATCTGTATCCGGGGACCATCTAAAAATGAATGTAAGGGAAATCATGATGGCCAGAGCATGTTACTTTGCCATCCACAAAGCCAGGGAGGGCTGGGGTTGTAGTGACCACAAGTCCTGGGGGATGCCCAAGAAGGAGGAAGTTGGGATCTGCAAAGCAGAGGGGAAAAGAGGTGGAGTCAGCAGGCTGGTGCCGCATGATTGGCCAGCAGCAAAGCTGGGCCAGTGTGAGGCATGGCCTGGGCACTGTCCAGAGGGAAACACGCCCCCAAGAAAGGGGCTCTCCTCAGGGGTCCTGGATTCAGATTCCTGGGTGAGAGGGGACCGCAAGAATCTGGGAAAGGTCAAGACACAGTCTGGGTGAGGGAGAAGCTTCTGGACAGGATGACAGGAGGGGAAGGGAAGGAAGTGGGCACGTGGCAAGAACGCCAGGAGAAAACCGGCTTCCTCTGATATCACATGCTCAGCGAATCAAGTTCATGTGAGTGGGAATCTCAGAGTCAGAATTAGTCTCCTGGGACCTTGATTCAATTTTAAAAATTATTTGAGAATTTCATACAGGAGTACAATGTACTTTCATCGTTTGTTCTCCTGCACATTCCAGCACCTTCTCTGAGTTCCAACCCCTCTTGAATCCGTATCTCTTCTTATAGTGTGTGTGTGTGTGTGTGTGTGTGTGTGTGTGTGTGTGTGTGTGTGTGTGTGTAACTTACGGAGCCCAGTTAGTATCAACCTTTTGTTCATGTGTTTACATCTGATCATTTAGGATTGGAGCCTACTTCCTGAAACAACAAACCACAAACTGGTTCTTCCTTCCTCAACAGTCCCTGACTGCCTGTAGCTCTTCATCTAGGTTTGGGGCCTTGTGAAATTTTCCTTCATTCATAGTGACATGTTAACTGATGTGCTCTTTGTATGTTGCTTTGGGAGCTCATGTATGCAACATCACTGTCCTGTCCAGAAGACACTTTCTTGCTCTAATTGTCCTGATCCTCAGGATCCTATATTCTTTCCAACTTGTCTTAAGAGATACTCCCTGAGCCTTAGGTATAGGATTATCAATGTCTTAGCGGGTACTGGGAACCTTAAGGCCACTTATAATCTGCATTTTGATCAGCTGTGGATCTCTCTGTCTCCATCTGTTATAAATAGAAGTGACTTTGCTGTGAGGGCGAAGAGCTAAATTTATCTATGGTATAAGGGTAAGAATTTAGAGGAAACCACAGTAATTTAGTAACATGGTAATATTCTCTGAAGTCTATGATTACTCCATCCATGGGTTCTTGGCTAGGTTCATAATATAAAGCATGAGTTCCTTTCAGTTGAGCAGGCTTTAGGTTTTATTGGATAGCTGTTGGTTACCCCCAAGATACAAGTGTCACTATTACATTACTGGGAATGCCTTATTAGTCTGGTCATTGATGTGGTTAATAAGATTTAGAGTTGGGTAGGACTGTAATAACTTTCATAGCATTTCTTTTTTGATACTATGAAAGATAGCCCTAAGGAAGAGCTTTTCAGATCAGTACCAACCTCATTTCTGCAATTTCTGTGACCATAGTGTGTAGTGTCTTCAGCAGAAAGGTCTTACCATCATTTAAGACAGGCCAACAGAAGCAATGGCAAGGGCGTATGTTTTGGGGGGAATCACTTACCACCCCACTCAAAGGAAGATATCATTGCATGGTACTGTATTTGTTTTTGTTTGTTGCTATTATTGCTGGTCATCCTTCCTTCCTCCCTTCCTTCCTTCCTTCCTTCCTTCCTTCCTTCCTTCCTTCCTTCCTTCTTCCCTTCCTTCCATCCTTTCTTTCTTTCTCCCCCCTCTTTTTTTCCCCTTTTTTTCTTTCACTTCTGGGAGAACAATAACCCATCATCAAAACCACATCTATTTTTCTGTCTGTCTGTCTTCTGTATATCATGGCTTGGATTTAAAAAAAAAATGCCCTCACAGTCATGGGTGTTTGAAAACGTGGTCCCCAGGTGGTGGCCCTGTTTGGGGAGGTTTAGGTGATGCAGCCTTGCTGGAAGAAGTATGCTCCTGAGATGGGCTCTGAGATAGAAACACCTTGCCTGCTTCCAGTTTATTCTTTCTGCTTTTTGCTTGTGGTTCAAGATGTGAGCACGAAGTTTTCTGCTCCTGCCAGCATGCCTGCCATTTGCTGCCATGCTGTCCTCCCAATTATGGCCTTTCACCCTCTGGAACTGGGACCCCAAATAAGTCCCTCCTCCTGTACATAGGCTCAATTGTGGGGTTTTATCACACTAACAGCAAGAAAAGGTACAAACCACCTGATTGTGCTTTCTTGGATTTCAGGCATTTCCTTTCATTGTAAGTTCACTCAGGCATTTGTTCATGTCCTCTTTAAACTTAACCAGTCCTTTGATCATGTTTATAACTGTCCCTTTGAATTCCATGTGCTGAAGTGAACATTTCCATAGAATTGGTAGTCTTGGGGAGGGAGCCATGCTGTCTTGGTTTTTCATATTGTTTGTGTTTTCTGTAGTGGGACCTGGACATGTGGATTCATTTCACTGGTTGTGTGTCTGATATGGGAGTCTATCCTGCCAATGTTGAGTGGAAGTTTCGTTCTATTTTTGCTCTTGCCAAAGCTTGGTTGATTTCAGGTTAATAGGAGGAGTGATTAGGTCAGCCCTTCAGATATTCAATATTGAATTTTTTTTTTTGGTGAGACTGGGTAGCTGGTGTGTCAGGGCACTTTAAGGGTGGTATCAGATAGGGCGAAGTCCAAGAAATCCCCCAGTGTGGATCACAGCTGGGCTTGGGAAGGTAGCAAAGGAGGAGGGACCAGAACTCATGGAATAAGCATGTGAATGTGGTTTACAGTGTGATTTGGGCCTGGCTGGAGATACTGCAAGGAGGTGGGGGAGACCTGGGTCAAAGCCACCTGGAGTGTGGGATATGACTCCTAGCTGGGCCTGGGCTAGAAGGGCATGGTATACAGTGAGGATCAGCTGAGACTCAGCAAGGAAGCACATTGATGAGGCTCCTGGCTGGGTCTGGACCATTTCATTCAGTTCTTATAACTGAAATTACCCTAAGGTGAACGAGAAAGACAGAGTGGGAAAGTATACTCTAACAGAGCATTCCAGACAGACTCAGTGCTGTTGTGTACTCCTTGTTCATAGATGGTTGGAGGTCTGTTCTTGGAATTTTTGCTTTCATGCATGCAGCAAATAAAATATTCTCGTCATTAAGAATTGCTCAGACTGATACAGACACTTACATCATTGATTTCAGCGCCATCTCTGGAATGAATTCTTGTGGGAGAGAGTTCAAAGACCAAGCATAGAAACAACAAAGAGGTTTGTTTTATTGGGGGGTGGAGGGTAGGTAAATTTCACTACCAAACTGTTTAGGGAGGAGAATGGAAATGGTGGTTACACATTGCCCCCTGGTGTTCCTAGGTGCTTATTGCACCCAAGCCTCCTTCAAAGGGCTTCAGTGTAAGGTGTTTTTTTGTGTTGTTGTTGTTTTTTGTTTGTTTGTTTTTTAAATGCATTACTTCCTTCCCAGGTATTAGAACTTACAAGTATTCTTAACAGTAAGTGACTAGAATCATAACCTTTGTTTACCAGTGTTCTTTCACAATCCTGGTCACATAGACCCACAGAGGAAAAAGTAACAGAAAAAGGGAAATAGTAGGTTCTGTTTTTCTCACTGTGTTCTCTACTTCTGGGCTCTACTGCAGTAACTAGATGAAAAACTATGTCAGATTAACATCATTAATTTTTGATTAATTACTTAATATTTAGGGGCTTTGCAGACATCAGTGTCTGTCATGTGACCAGGAGATGTGCTCCCAGCACTCAGTGCTCAGAGAACTACCTAGACACCCCTGATGTGATCTCAGTGCTGGGAGCGGAGTTGAGGACTCAGGCTTCAGGAATGCACTGTCCATCCACCAAAGCTTTGGGAGAAGTCAGCACTGGGGATGCTTTCTGAGAAGTAGGAAGGTTGAGTATGCTGTTTCATGGGGTATTTCTCAGGATTAATGTGATGCCACAGGCAAAGTGTTGAGAGCAGTGTTTGCACAAAAGCAGCAGCCAATGGTGAGCAATGGGACCCCAAGGGACTTTGATTGGTCAAGGGACAAGATGGAGAAGAAGTGAGTGACAGACATCAGTTGAAGGACTGACCAGTAGAAATTCAATGCAACTACAAATTTATATCACCGATATACTTTAAATTTTTCTTACAGCACCATTAAAGATTTATTATGTGACAGAATTAATCCCCTGTACCTGATGTATTATTCTCAACCGTGTGATCAATGGGAAAGATGGTTAACGAGCACTTTGGCATTTTGCATTCACACTATGTCTCTCTTTACTTCAGCCTTGTCATGGGTAGCTACAGTGTTCCCAGGATGAAACAACCATATTAACGACCTAGTTAGGTCTGAGTTTTAAAGGGTCACCTTGGCATTGAAAGGGGATGTGCCTTAAGCCGTGATTAGCTGGAGATGCAGTATACTGACACTGCTAGAGCAACCTTTGCATATCAAAGGACCTTTTGAGACCATGCTTTCAAAATCACCTAGCTGCTCTTTACACAAAAACCTGCATTTCTTGGCTCTATCCTATCCCAATCTTAGAAGACCAGGACTCTGCATTTTTTAATAAGTTCAACTGAAGTTTGTCATCTATGCTGGCTAGTTTATGTCAACTTGACACAAGCTCGAGTCATCAGAGAGCAGGGAGCTTCAATTGAGAAGATGCCTCCACAAGATCTGGCTGCAGGACATATTCTTATTAATGATCAATGGGGAGGCACAACCCATTGTGGGTGGTGACATTCCAAGGCAGCTGATCCTGGGTTTATAAGAAAGCAGGTTGAACAAGCCATGAGGAGCAAGCCATAAACCAGAAGGCCTCTGTATCTGCTCCTGTTTCCAGGTTCCCGCCCTGCTTGAGTTCCTGTCCTGACTTCCTTTGACGATGAACTGTGGTGTGGAAGTGTAAGCCAAATAAGCCCTTTCCTCCCTGAGGTTTTGGTCATGGTGTTTCATCATAGCACTAGAAATCATGCATTGGAAACTTCATCCCAGTGCAGATGTGTTGGGGATGAGGGCTAATGGGAGGAAATGGGCCATGAGGCTCTTCCCTCATGGCTGGATTGATGTTGTAGAAGAGCTCAATTGTGATTGAAGTCTGTATTTTCTCTGTGAGGACATTCCAATACTATGCAACACAAGCACAGCAGAAAGGGCCTCATGATCTCAGGTGCAAGTATCTTGTACTTCCCAGAATCCAGAACCCCAAAAGATACATTTGTGTTGTTTATAAATTAACAAGTTCCCAGCATTAAGTTATAGCAATATGATAAATGCTAGGATACTAGTCTGCTCTCATATTTTTGCATTCACCCTACATAAATCTTGGCCTAAAATCCATGGGTGCAAAGAAAAGAGAAAGACTGTTCTATATAAAGCAAAGTCACTCCAAAGCAAGCATTTATAGTATAAACTCTTCATTGGGTTATTGTGTTTTTGATGCTGTACTAATTTGGTTTCTATTGCTGTGATAAATTCCATGACCACAAGAAATTTGCGGGGAAGAAAAGGTTTATTTGGCTAGCAGGTTACAGCTCACCACTGAAGGGATCCAAGGCGGGAACCTGGAGGCAGCAATTGAAGTAGAAACCACAGCTGAAGGCTGCTTACTGGCTCACTCACTTACCTCTCTTATAGGTTCACCTGCCCGGAAATGGTACCACTCACAGTGGGCTGGATCTTTTCCAATAAGTAAGCAATTAAGAAAATTCCATACAGATGTGCCCAGAGGCCAGCCTGATGGAGAGGCAGTTCTTCGGTTGTGGTACCCTTCTCCTAGGTGTATCACGTGGCAACTAAAGCTAACTAGGAGACAGGTGCTGAATGTTTAGTTATTTAATCTACAAAGAACTGTAACTATACTAACTCCATTTGTTCCAGCCAGCACACTAAGATGTAGCTACTTTATTCCATTTTATAGGCAAGCAAAGTGAAGCTAAGAGAGATTTAGCAACCTTTTCAAGATGACACAGTGGATAAATAGTGAATTACTAAATCCAGCAAAGAAGGTAGAGAAAGGAGCAGTAAACAGGTGTGGTACTGCACTGCCCTTTTGTGAAACTACACATCTTGTGACTTATACATCTTTTCACTTCTTGGAAACCATGTTTCTTCTCATGAAAATATATGAATTGAAGCAGGTAAAATTGACTTTTTTTGCATATTCATTTGCTAATTTGTTTTATTTCAAGTCTTTTAGAAAACAGACGCCAGGGCCTGGAGCTCTTCATTGATGATATCTATGGAGAGATCAATGAGATGCTGAAGGAAGTAGCCTGAGCAGAAGGAGAAGCTGAACTACTTCAGTTTCAATAAAGGTCTGAGATTACTGGACCCACAATGCGACTGAGAATCATTTCAAAAGAGGCCAGGGAGCTGGTCTTTGTGTCCCCCAGAATGACCACTCATGGGTAGAAGGTGTTACTGGAGAAATGGCCCAACCTTAATTTCTTCTAGCTGAAAATAATTTAGGAAAGAGCGTCCTGTGTGTCTTAGGCCTGCTATTCTCCCACTACCTGCTGGGGTGCATATTCCAAAATGGAAGAGAGATTTGGCCACAAAGTACAGCATCTACTATTGCTCTTACCCTGCACTATTCAAACTTACATACTTCATCTAGTGGGTTTACCATCATGTAGGAATTCTGTTCCAGAATTTTGGTTGGTTTGATGTGTTGTAGAAATTTACAAGAAGACAAAATCTAATAGGAGAAAGCCACAGCAGGATTGCAATTGTAATGTGTTTCCCTGGAACCCCTCCCTTATTACCTATTCTAGATGACCCTCATCATCAGTTAGCATCTCAGCTTGTGTTCTGTTGGGTGACCAAGGCCACTACTCCTGACAGTCAGAGCCCCTTATGCCATGACATTCCCAAGTCATGAGTACAACATATCTTATCTTATCTAACTGAACTACAGAGTATGAGAACTATGTTAATAGATCACTAGAAAATCACGTTTATGTCTTGAGTTTATTGGACAGAAGTAGCCTGGGTTCCTCTTGCAGAATAGTCAGTGACTTTCTCAAGTGAAGTTATGTCTTGACTCCTGGATTCTTGATACGATGAGCCTGAACTCATGAGGTTTCTCTAGCCACAAAGGAAACATTCTAATGTCAACCCCTTTATTGGATAATTCCAATTGGACTCTGGATTAGGTAGAGCCCAGGATGGGAAACACTGATTCCCCAAGTGGAGTTCTGAGAAGAAAGGCAAACACAATTATTGTGTTTCAGTTTCTTAATTCAAAGAGACCTTCCCTGTCTGATGCAGTGACATGAGGACTCTTGTGTGAACAGAACAAAGTCATTGGTAATAGTGCTAGCTAAGATTCCCTCAGTCAAAAAAGGCATATCTGGACTTAGAATAATTTTGCTTCAAGTTTAGATGAGTCTCTATCAACTCAAGTGGTCTAGTGTAATCAATAGACCACCAAATAGGTCAGCATTGGTATCTGTTGCCTTCACATTGGACACAGGCAACAACAGTAACTAATTCCCAAACTCAGTGCTCAGAAGGCCAGCTGTGGCAGCCATATGTAGCTTTCTTTTCTTTGGCTCTGGAAACATTGTCCATGAGCCCAGTAGATGTGAGGGAACAATAACAGGAAGCTGATATTACTTAAGATCATTCTAGTTACTTGGCTGTTCACTGGCTGTTTAGGGGTGACTGCTTTCTTTGGGTATTAAACATAAAGATTTCCTTACTTTGTGCACTATAGGATCACCCATATTCTACACATACTTACTTCTTGGCAATATTCCAAACTTTCTCCTTTCAGAGCTATGATAGCTATTCTTGGTTGTCACCTTGACTACATCTGAAATGAACTATAATCCAGGAATGGAGGGCACACTTGTCACTTGTGATCTGGATCTGAGGCAGGAAGACAACATGCCTTTGAACTGGATCTTGAGGCTGGAAGACACAGACTTAGGATATTGAACTTGAGGTGGGATGACACACCTTTACTGGAAGCTTGTATAAGAACAATAGAAGAAGGAAGGTTTTCTTCTTCTTTGCTAGCAATCCATTCCTTCACTTGCATTGGGGCCTACTTCTTCAGGATTCTAGCATATACAGAAGACCAGCTGAGACACCCAGCTTCATGGGACTGAGCAACTACTGGATTCTTGTACTTTGCATTTATAGCTAGCTATCCATGTATTAGTTGAACTGCAGCCAATAAGCCATTCCAATATATTCATATATTCATTCCGTAAATTCTGTGCATCTACAGAACTCTAATACAAGAGACATAATCAACAACAAAGCCATTCACTAGAACACAAGTCACCAAATATTACTTCAGGTTACTAATAGGAATGACAAGGTTACTACCCACAGTCTGTCCATTGGGAGTATTTAGGTCTACCGTTAACTCTCATTAACTCTACCATTAACTATTCTCTGTGTCAGGCTATATTTCAGGATAGCCTATTTCCAACTTGTACCTGCATACTTACTAATCCATTTGTGAGGCAAACCTGATTCTTTTTCTGTTTATTAGATATAAGAACTTAGTAACAAATTCTAGCACAATCGATGTTCATGACATAAGGGTATGACTAGCATGCATGTATTTTACTTACTCTTTCCTGACTTTATGGCTAGAGGGTTCAACAGCATGAGTTCTTGTTGAGCAGTTGTGACTGCATGATACCTTCATGACTGTCCAGAAAGAAGTCCCATCAGTAGCAGCTATTTTTCAATGAATGCCCACTCTCTACTGGGGATAGTATGGGGTTGATCCAATGAAGTTAGGGATACAGCTTTTGAATGTTCTATAAGAACTTGTCTAAAACATGGCAATATGGTATTTTCCCCACTACAGGAACCACTAAGACAACTGGTTCTTGATGTCTTAGAATTCACATAAGAGAACCATTTGCATTATTTAAGTATATATTAAAAGACCCTGATCTCCACCTACTTAAGAAACAATGTGATATGATTGGTGCAAAACTGTTATATAAATTAGCCTCAACCAGCCACTGCATGTAGGATTGCTTACTAAAGACTTTGTCCATCTCCAAAAGGAAAAGGACACTTGTTTACTTTCTCTTCTGTTGCGCAATGAAATCTTTTGACAGAAGCAACTTATGGGCAAAGGGTTTATTGTGATTGACAGTTGAAGGTGCAGGTGGGAAGTCAATGTATCAGTAGTCTGAAGCAGATGGCCACACTGTGCCACAGGCAGGAAGCAGAGCTCCGATGGATGCTTGTTGCTACTCAGCACCTTTCTCCATGTCTATAGTCCAGGATACCAGCTGGACTATAGACACGCTGGCCAGTCAAGGTGAGCAGGGCTTCATGCCTCAGTTTGCACAATCAAGATAATCTCCTTTAGCCATGCCCAGGTGTCTTCCAGGTGATTCTAGATTCTGTCAAATTGATAATCAATACTAACCATCACCAATCTACCCCTTGTCAACTTGACACCGAAGCACATGTGTAAATGGAGTTCTTAATTGGTGTAGATAATAAATTGGTGTAAAAAGCTGGGGTCAGATATAGAGGGAAATGCTGAGAGCTCAGAGAGAAGGAGCAAGCCACAGCACCTTACCTCCTTAGTGTCTTAGAAGACAAGAGAGTTCCTGTTTCTCCATGCTTATAGCCTGTTTCTGCCCAGCTACTTCACTTCCTGTCTGTCTGTACAGATCTCCAGACCTCTATGGTTAGCTAGTGGCAAGCTGCATTCTCTGACCCTCCAGACAGGCTTTATTTGTACAAGTTAGATATCACCACACAAATGACTCGTCCCCTAGACTAATGGCTATATTATAATGTAAAATCCAGCCAGTCCAATGTTAACAGTCCTCATAGGTTATAACAGTTTCAAGGCTTTGCATTTGTCTCTCCCCTCCCTGTTGGTGGAACCGTTTGGGGAGGTGTTGGTGCCTTGCTGAAGGAAGCCTATCACTAGGAGTGGACTTTGCGAGTTCACAGAGATTTTATTCCAAGGTCATTTGGCTTCAGTGTTTCTGGTGTGATGAGCTAGAACATCAAGTCAAGCAGCATGTGGTAAAACAGAGCAACTTACCTCATGGTTGCTAGGAAGGATGAGGGATAGGGTGTAGAGAAGACGGAAGAGGAGTAAGATGTATACTTCAATCTCATGTCTTCAGTGGTCTACTTGCTCTAATTAGTCCTCTCCTTTCTAATAGCCCATTCAGCTATGGACTCATGAGGGCTTACTGCTCTCATCATTCAGTCACTTCACGAAGTCGAAGCATTCAACATAGGTCCTTGGGAAGGGCATTTCATATAGAGTTTACAAGCAGGTGACAGGGTTTCTTATTTGAGAAAATATTCTAAAATTGTTATTGTGGCCGTACAATTTTGAATATGCTGAATTCAAATTGAACACTTTAAATAGGTGAATTGTATGATGAGAAAATTATATCCCAATATAGTTGTAAAGGTAATTGAAAGAAAATGGGTAAGTTCTATAGTTGAATATCTAGATCCTCTCCACAGAAAGGATGAGAAACAACACATTGGTGTAACTGATAAGGAAGTGATTAGAAAGTTCATCATATTTGTGCAATGTTTTGTGTTGCACAAAAAATAAAAGAACCCAAGCTTCAAGCTGAAGATCAGAAAAGCAAAGCAGGTGGGCACTAACTCTCACTCTACCTCGGACTTAAATGTGATCCTAGTTCCACCAAACCTCAGACCTCTCCTCAGTGTGGTTGGAGAATTGTAGCACCCGTGCTACAATCTGTTCTACTAGTCAGGCGAAGGCCTAGAGATTTTAATAAAAGACAAGACAGCGGTCATTCGTGCAACAGGAATGCTGGGATGCCGAATTCCGTTTATTGAGGGGAAGGTATGGGTGTATATACTGACTCACAGTACAGTGGGAAACAATCAAGGGTCAATCATGCAAGTTCTCAGGCTTAGTTCCTCCCCAGAAGATGTGTATTAGCAAATCAGGCAGAGTACCAGTAACAACTCTGGGGCAAGATGTTTCAGCCAACAGCTTCAGGTTTGCTCAAGGTGCCTTGAGGGTCAATGCAGAGCCCTACAGAGAATCCTGACACTTCAATGTCTTCCTACCCTTAATATGGCTAGAGAATGAATGCCTGCCACTAACTACTGAAGACCCTGCTCCTATCTTTTATGCCCCTCTAGTGCTGGGATTAGAGGTGTGTCATCCCAGGTGCTGAGTTCATCTTTGTATGAGATTTAGGACTGGATCAATTTTGTGTCAATCTGGGTGGCCTTGGACTCACAGAGATCCGTCTGCCTCTTAATCCTGAGTCCTAGGATTACAGGCTACCTCCTAGCCTCTGGTTGCTGGGATTAAAGGTGTATATCACCACTGTCTGATTTCTATAGCTTGAGGCTGACTTTGCTTTCTGAATCCCCAGGAAAGCTTTAATAAATCACAAATAATATATCACCACAGTTTTGTTACACAGTGACCATGGTTTTATCTATTCTTGGGACAAGGTAGACTGACTTTTGTGTTATCACTTTATTATGATCACTTTTGATGGTAGTGGTATTCTCCTGTGAGACTCCCTATGCCCAGCAAGAGAATAACATCCTGAACAGGAGGGTTTTAAAAAATTAATTTATTTATTTTTCTTATTTTACATATTGATCCCAGTTCCCTCTCCCTCCCTTCCATGCCCCACCACCACTCTCCCATCCCATCCCCCCCCTCTGCAGGGAGGGTGATGCCTTTCAGGAGGGGTCAACAAAAATCTGTCAAGTCCCTCCTGCCTCTAGGTTAAGGGAATGTGCTCCCATGGGGAATGTGCTCCCAAAGTCCTTTTGTGCACCAGAGATACATCCTGGGAGAACAGGAGGATTTAATAGCCCTGAGGCCCAGCGTTTTGAGTCACATGCTAGAGATGCCTTCTTACTCTCACACGTGCATCTTCTGCAATGTTATAGAGACACATAGGTAAGCTTGCATCTTTGAGGTTGCATGTCACATTTCAGATGTGAATATAAATCTTATAGTAAGAAAACACAGGTCTGTTATTAGAAATGATTAAGAGCCACTGCCATATTTAAAAAGTGAAAGAGACTAGATATGAAACCATGAAACTCTAGGGCAGTGATTCTCAAACTTCCTAGTACTCCTCCGCAAACCTTTAATACTGTTCCTCATGTTGTTGTGACCCCCAACACTGAAATTATTTTCGTTACTACTTCATAACTGTAGTTTTTCTGATGACCTTAGGCAACCCCTGTGAAAGGGTTATTTGACCCTCCAAAGGGGTTACGACCCTCAAGTTGAAAATCACTGCTCTAGAGATTGTGTAGGGGTAGTGAGGGAAGAAACAAAGGCAGCAAGAAGCCATGATGAGTGCATTAGTTATTTTTTTATTGCTGTGATAAAGCACCATGACCAAGGCACCTTCCAGAAGGAAGATTTTATTTGGACTTGTAGTTCTAGAGTGATAGGAGTCCATCACCACCATGATAGGGAAATGTGGCAGCAGGTAAGCTTGGTGGCGGAGCTGGAAGCTGATAAGTGAGAGCTAACATCTCAAAGCATAAGCATGAAACACAGAGTAGATTAAGGATGGTACATGGCTTTTAAAGCCTCAAACCCAGTGACATACTTCTTCTAGAAAGGCCAACCCTCCAAAACCTACCCAAGTAGTGCTGTCAGCTAGGGAACCAAGTGTTAAAAGATCCAAGCCTATGTGGGGGTTGCGCATTCTTACTCAAACCACCACAGTGAGAAACAAGGAAAACCCAGTAGAGACCACCTGGAACCTACATGAAACTGCTATAAGATGGTTTCAAGATGACCTAGTATCTAGATCACAGAAGGGGACAATGAAATGACTTGAGGTAATTAAACAGTCATACCTAGAAGCCAATCATCAGAAAATATGACACACGAGGAGATATTTTTGTAAGAAAGTAGGCATTCATTTCCTGAGAGGGGATTCATCTGTTCTCACTGCCTTATGGATTTGGGTCCATGACTTTAAGAAGTCATATTTCTTTGTCCCCCAAATCATCAAAATGCCAAGGTTACTGATCTCTGTAAGCTGCTGAGTAAGCCAGGCATAGCCTACAATCCTCCCCCAGGTCTGTTCTACCCAAACTGTTTCCTGACTCACCCCAGCCATTCTGAGTGAGCTTGGTGGGTGAGTGGGTGGTGACAATGAGTGGAAAATTTTAAAATTCTCAGTATCATGTTTTCTG
This sequence comes from Cricetiscus sungorus, assembly GCA_030556225.1. NCBI lineage: Eukaryota > Metazoa > Chordata > Mammalia > Rodentia > Cricetidae > Cricetiscus > Cricetiscus sungorus. The sequence continues at coordinate 5,269,756 of JANBXA010000729.1, read as the reverse complement.
AGGCATTCACCAAGAAAAACAGGAAGCTGTATACTTCATCGGTCAGGGGCTCCAGCTTACAAATGCATGTCCTCTCTCATCCAGGAAGGATTGCTCACATCATTGTGAGATGTGAAAAAAAAGCCAGTGATGAGTTGCCCAAAATGCAGTAGTTTCTTCCAATTCCTCATCACTGGTGACATGGTTCTCTGCTTCTACCAGAATATACTTTACATGGGAAAAGCAAAATGGGTGGAGGAGGAAAATGAGTTACTTCCATGACCATATTTGGAATTTTTCCTTACAAGCTAAGAGATACTCCTTATGCTAAGAACCTAGATTTGTAGTGAAAATCTAATACTCAATACCCAATTTTGTTTTCCTTCAACTCCGAATATTGAAAAGATTCTGTAGAAGATGATTATAATCACTAATATTTACTAAATTCTCACTCTTTAGTAAGTGCTTTACATATATAAATTCATGTAATGCACATATTCTGTTCTTGACTAAATGCTATTCTATCACCAGTTTACAGAAAAGAATATAAGCCATGCTAATTATTACCTAGCTCTTAAATGTTGTGAAACTCTGTAAGATGGGAAACATCATTACTATAAATATTCTATTATCAATTCAATAAATACCAATATTCTCTTTTTATAGATAAGAAAGTAAAACACAGAGAATTTTCCCAGTGTGATAGTGTTAATTGTCAATTTGACATGATCTAGATTACCCAAGAGATAACTGTCCTTATACATTTGTGAGGGATTATTTTCAGTAGGCTAGCTTTTGTGCATGCCTGTGAGGGATTACCTTTATCACATTAATTGAAGTAGGAAGATCCACCCTAAAGAACAGTGGCACAATTCTTTGGGTTTGGGGCATGAACTGAATAAAGAAGAAGAAGGGGCTGAACATGAACCTTCATGTCCTGTTTTCTGACTGTGGATGCAAGATGAGTAGGTGCCCCAAACTCTTGCTACAACTTGCAAATGATGATAGTATCCTAGAACTGTGAGCCATGATAAACCATTTCTGCTTTAAGTTGCTCTAATCAGAATATATAATCATAGCAAAGACAGGAAACTAAGAATTGTTGCCAAGAAATGGAGTCATTGTCATGATAAACCAAATCATGTGGTTCTCAGGTCCCTGAATGTGTTTTGTAGCTGGAATATGGAAATTTGAACTTGAGCTAGAGAAGTTCTAAAAGCTGGGGACAGGGCCAAAGAGGCCATTCTGGTGGAGGACAAGACTAATGAGATACATGCAGAGAGTAGAGGCCCAGGAAAGTTTCAGAGGGGGAAAAGGACTCTATCAGGAATTAGGATAGGGGCTTTTGTGTGATACTTTGGCTAGTAATCTTTCTTCATTCTGCCCGTGTCCTAAGAACTTGAGAGAAATTGAATTTAAGGATAACAGATAATCTGTTTAGTAGAGGAAATTTCAACACACAATCAGCGGTATGGTTCCTTTTATTGCATTTATCTAGGTCTACATAGAAATAAAAGCCAAAATCTGGACAGAAAGATACAAAAACAAAACAAAACAAAACAACCCCCCCCACAGTTTGTAGAGGAAGAAAAGAGCTTAGGCAAGTTAAACTGCAACAAAGGTGTGTGGTGATAGACTATAACTACGAATAAGAAACATCTCACTCTTAGGGATCCTAAGAGAAGACAACTCACTCAAGGCTCCAACTTGTGAAAACATACATTGGTTTGGAAGGAAACACCTTGAACTGAGAATGCAGCTGAGGAGATTCACTGTTCTTCAACAACAACTGCCTAGGAAAGTATTTCCTTGGGGCAGCTCACAAATGTGGTCCAAGGGGGTAAGGGCAGTAGAACTTGGTAAGATTGTTCATATGGCACCTGTTTCACTGACATAAAAGTTGCTAGACTGAGGGCACTGGAGAGTCTTACACCACCATTTTAAAGATATTCAAGGCTGGGCAATGTATGGCAGCAGCAGAGTCTCTAGGAGGAAGCCTGGAGAGGCCACTGTGTGAAGTTTTGAAGGAGAAGCCCAGGTTGGAATGGAGACTCTAGAATCTTGGAGATTCCAGAACCACAGGACATATGTTGAGGGAAGCGGTGTACATGGAGAGGAGGTGTATTAAGTGATTGTCTATGCAGCCATCTGCAGAGCTGGAGGGATGGGGCTACCCAATGCCTTTGGAGTCTACATGAGTCTATCATAAGTCTCATGTAGATGGAAATTTCTGTTCTGCCTGCCTACTGCCTTCAGTATAAACACACAGAGGCTTATATTAACTATAAACTGTTTGGCCTATTGCTCAAGCTTCTTATTGGATAGTTGTCTCTTATTAACCATTCCTATTCATCTGTGGCTTACCCATAATGCTCTGGCATGTTACTCCTACTGTGGCTACACAGTGTCTATCTGGCAGCTCCTATCTGCCTTCCTCTTTCCAACATTTTCCTGGTTTTGTTGGCCTGGCTACATTCCTGTCTGGCTACTGGCCAATCAGCGTTTGTTCACTAACCAATAAGAGAAACATATATTCACAGCATACAGAAGGACATTCCTCATCAGTCCCAGGTGTTGGATATTTTTCATGCTGGGTCTTGGTCTTGATTTGGTCAGACAATTTCTCACTATGCTCTAATTCTTCCTTTTTGGAATAGGAATGTTTACCCCATGACATTTTATGTTGGAAGCATGTAAATCATTATGATACTGACTTGAGTCTCTGCTTCAGATGAGACTTGGACTTTGGAATTTTAAACAGTACTAGTAACCCTTTAAAGATTCCAATATATAGTAACTGTAAAAATCAATAAATCATGACTCTTTGCAAATTCTATTCTCATGATCTTGTGTGAGTGTCACTTTCTTCTGAATGCCTTTCTTTTCTTAACTCTGGTGTCTAAGCTTATGCTAAAATATCCTTATTAAACTCCATCTCTGCTTCATTAACCTGATGGTCCTTAATTTCGTTTCTGCATCAAAGTTGCTAATCATGATTTGGCTTGAGTTGCAATCTCTAAAAGTCTAGGGGAAATCCTTGGGTTTCTATGGATGGTGATGGGAGCTGTGCTTTCTGCCTGTGTCCCAAATGCTGACAGAATCACCCAGGAGACAGGTATCCAAACATACCTGTGAGCATTATTGAGATTATGATGGTTTCTTGACATGCTTTATCTTGATAAAGTTAATTAAGGTGGTAAGACCCATCTTATCCCTTCACTTAGAGTAGAGCGATGTCATTCCTTGGCATTGGTTCTTAGACTGTATAAAAAGAAAGATGCAGCCAAATGCAGGCATTCATCTCCCTCTGCTTCCTGGCTGTGGATGCAAGGAGACCAGCTGCCTCAAGTTCCTGCTGCTGATTTCCATATGATGGAGAATACCCTGGTACTAGGAACTAAAATAAACCCTTTCTTGTTTAAGTTGTTTTTGTTAGGGTATTTTGTTACAACAAGGAGACAAGTAACTAAGATTCTTAATGTCACACAGATGTATCTGCCTTAGACTAGCAAGATGGTTCAATGGGTAAAGGGTCTTGCCACCAAGCCTGACACCTGAGTTTGATTCCTTGGACCTACATGGTGGAAAGAAAGAGCAACCTCTTGTAAATTGTCCTGTGACTTCCACATGCAAATTGTGGAACACACATCATGCCCCCTTTCCAGGAAAACACACACACACACACACACACACACACACACACACACAGAGTTATATAATTTTTAAAAAAGAAGACATCTGGGATCCTTTGGGTCCATCATTAGCAGAAAACTGTTATCCTGTTCTATTCTTTGCAGCAAATAGTAGAGGCTCAAAACAACCCATTCACTCATGGTGGGTATTTTATTCATTGGTTGAATGGGGAAGGAGTTTGTATGTAATCTTGTTACTAGTAGGTTTTTCCTGCCGCCAGTCTGGTCCCGCTGCCACGCCAGCCCCCAATAACATGCAGAGACTCTGTATTTGATATAATGCTGTTGGCCAGTTCCTAATTCCTTATTGGCTAGCTCTGTCTTAATGATTAACCCCTTTCTACTAATTTAAGTATTTCCACGTGGTCATCTTATCAGACAGCCGGCCAGCGAGCTGTTCTCTTTCGGCTCTCCATGCTGACTCCTCCTTATTCCTTCCTCTGTCCTCCTAGTCTCCTAGTCCTGCCTATCTTGCTTTCCTATTGGCCAACAGTGCTTTATTCATTAACCAGTATGAGAAACATATTTACAGAATAACATCTCCCATCATAATCTAAGGAGGGTTCTTGGGTATTTGAAGACTTATAACAGAGTTTAGAAGGTGTATGGAAGGCTAGGTTCATGGGATAGCTGAATTGAGAGAGGCTGCATTTGCTCAGAATTTTCAATTTAATTTATAGATATACAAATATAAATATGAAAATGCAGATAGTACACAAACCCTATGTTACTTATTGAAGTCCAGAGCCACAAGATCTGCAGAGCTGTGCTAAGAATTCATGGTAAAGATAGCAATGATGGATGTAGGCTTTCTGGTTTTTCCCTTGGGTTAGCCTGCAGCTTGTCAATCCCTATTTTTAGCAGTGTTGACTTTTGGCATTCTTCCTATTTATTGTTCAGCATCTCCTGAGAAAATATTCTCAACAGGTAGCAAATTTCAGCATTTGAAAAAACACTTCACATGAGATAAAATAAGTTTGGCCTCTTCTTTACTAAACTATTAGTTTTATATTTATAGTTGTGAGCCTAGACTTTAACAGCTGAGCTATCCTCCAGCCCTAGACTATTAGTCTTAAAGCATGATTCATTCAAAGGCATTCCTGACCCTCAAAGAGGGGTCCAGCAGTTATCTGTGATGCAGTGTTGGTGCTGAGGAGTAAGGGTGGGAGGAGATGCTTCAATCAGGGATCCTTGTAGCCTCCTCATTTATGCCTCACATCCTGTCATCTTTTTGCTGTGCATATCACATCCCTATGTGAGTAGGAGGAGGATGGTTATCATTCCAGCAAATTTTTTCCTTCTATATTTTAATCTGATGAATGTCCCAATTATGTAAACTTTATCTTTGCATCTAAAATCTGCTGTTAATAAACCTGCCAGACACATATGCATATATCAATCATGATGGAAAAGGCCAATGTATCCAGCTTGTTCTGAAAATTCTGTGAGGGTGATCATGGTGTTAAAGGGCTTGGGGGGATTCAGGATGTGAGTGACACCTCCTTTGGAGATCAAGGGCTTGGGGGAAATATATTTATGTAGGCTGACATTAATTGTGGAGAGAAAAGTAAATACTTTTCCTATGAGTAGATGAGGAAGCAAAGGAAGGTTGCATAGAGTGGTTGCAGGCTGAAGAGGAAGGAAATTTCAATGGAAAGTGAAAGCAGAGAAAGGACTCTCCCTAAAATGAAGTTGCTGATTAGAACAGAAATTTCAGCTGCATCGAACTCACATGACAAAAGAGAAAAAATATGATTCCTTTATGTATTATGAGCTCCTACTTTTTCCAATGCATTTTTTTCTGAAAGAAGTATTAACATAGATGATGGGAGATGTCATTCTGTAAATATGTTTCTCGTATTGGTTAATGAATAAAGCACTGTTGGCCAATAGGAATGCAAGATAGACAGGACGAGGAGACTAGAAGGAGAGAGGAAGTAGTAGGGAGGAGATTTAAGATGGAGGGCAGAGAGAAGAATGCCAGCTCCTCTCTCCAGTAAGATGAGACCATGTAGAAGTACTTAGATTAATAGCAATGGGTTATTATTTAAGACAGAGCTAGCCGATAAGAAAATAGTAACTGGCCTAGAGCTTTATATCTAACACAGAGTCTCTGTGTATTTTTGGGGCTGGCTTGACTGTGGGTCAAGACTGGCAGAAAAAACTACTCATAACACATAGAGTTTGATCTAACTAAATTATACATAAACTGACACTGATCACAATAGATTATGTTTTGTTTAGAAACTGAGGCTTTAAGATGTGTGGTTTGAACCCTCAAACATAGGAGAAAGCTACTGCACATGCACAGTTAAATTTCTATTGCTGTGATAAGACACTGTGACCAAAGCAACTTCCAAAAGAAAGAGTTTATTTGGGGCTTAAGGTTTCAGAAAGTTAGAGAACATGATGATGGAGCAGAGGTAGTAGGCACCAGGTGACTGGAAGAGTGAAAGCTCACACCTTGAATCACTAGCAGGAGGCAGAGAAACTAATGGGAAATGAAGTCTTTGGAAACCTCCCAGAATGACATAGTTCCTCCATCAAGTCCACATCTCTCAATGCTCCCCAACCAGCTGGGGACCAAGCATTCAAATGCTCAAGACTTATGGAGGATGTACCATGTGTCTTGGAGTTTGTATATGCCTTGGAGAGAAGAAAGAGGAGGATTCCTATCAGGTTAGAGGGTAGGAGCCTGGAGGTCAGGTTACTCTCATTAGCAGACACAAAAAGTGTTCCCAATCATGAGAAGGTACTCTCAAGATCTTGTCATATTTAGATCAGCACTTGGCCCTTACCACAGAAGCTGCTTCTTGCAGTGGATGGGAATTAACACAAAACCCCCTACTGGATAATGTTCAGGGTGAGAAACTTTGGAGCATTCAGTGCTAAATGGGATGTCTTCATTAGCCACACCTCTCAAGGCTCAGAGGTTGTGGGAAAGGAGGCAGAAATGTTGTAAGAGCCTGAGGTGGCAGATGACTCCAAGAAAGCAGCATCTTCCAGACACAATGGAACCAATAAGACATACAAGCTCACAGAGACTGTGACAGCATGCGCAAACCTGACCAGGTTCTAACCATACAAAATTCAAGCACTGAGAAGTGGAAGTAGATACAAATTCTCACACATAACTAAGAAGCTATTTGTAATTGATCTCTTCTGGGAAAGTGAAAATAAGTTTAATCCAGTGAAGTCTCACTACGAATATGAGCCATATTCCAGGGAAGACTTCATGCCCAGGACTCTAGTGTGTGTGTGTGTGTGTGTGTGTGTGTGTGTGTGTGTGTGTGTTTCTTTTGAGAGAGAGAGAGACAGACAGACAGATAGAGAGAGAGAGAAAGAGAGAACATGAACTTAGATGGGTAGAGACATGAGAAAGATCTGGAAGGAGTTGGGGGAGGGGAAAGAATAAGTTCAAAGTATATTGTATTAAAATTTCAAATAAAAACCTAAATATTAGTATTTTGTAGTATTTTGCAATCAAAAATTCATGTCCATGTCCAGAATAAATTAAAATGATCAGTAACACGAAGCAATAAACAAAAAACCCAGAAAAATTAAAATGAACATTAGAGAATAATGTCAGTATTCTTTATTAAATTCATTTCATCATCTCTATTTTCCTCCCTCCCTCTCTCTCTCTCTCTCTCTCTCTCTCTCTCTCTCTCTCTCTCTCTCTCTCTCTCTCTCTCTCTCTCTCTCTCTTCAAGACAGGGTTTTTCGATGTGTCTCTGGCTGTCTTGGAATTCTCTGTAGACCAGGATGGCCTTGAACTCAGAGATTCCCCTTTCTCTGCCTCCTGTGTGTTGGGATTAAAGGCGTCTGCTACCACCACCCAGCTATTCTTTTCATCATTCAGATGTACAATCCCTTACAGTTCTGGTGGGAACTGTTCAAAGTTCCAAATTCTTCGCAAGTTTGAAAATGCGTTTTATTGTTCTCTTATTCATTCATATCGGTTTGTTTGAATATAAACTGCAAGTGCCATTACTGCTCCCCCCTCCTGCTGGAAGACATCTTTAAGTAAGCTATTGTCTGTCTCTATTAGCCTCAGTGTCTAAGATTTTTTTCTTCATCTAGTTTAATTATATTTATATATCATGACACCAAGGCTTATGGGATGGATCTATGTTCATTCATCGCCTTTGGTATATGGAACTCATGTCTGGTCTACATTTGTTGGTCTTCATTTATGTGAACATCTCTTCTAATTTAATTTTATTAGTATTCTTCCAGTCATTTTAGTGAAACTTCTTTCCAACATGTTGATTGTTTAAATCATCTTCCTTGTCTCTAAGCTGATCTATTATTTTCTTTTTACATCTTGTGTTCTTTTCAGATGTGTTCTTGGACATTAAATTTTAACCTTGTTAGGTGCAGAAGGCAGTATCATCTCTTTAAGGACATGGCACCAGTACCCTTAAGTCTTCAATTGAGAATCAGAGCCACAATGCAAACACTGAATTGTGTTTTTTGGTGTATCACGAAGGAACCATTCTACTTTCCTCAAAGGTCTCTAGTCACACCTTTTGCTACTTTCTTTAGTATGCAGTCTTAAAATGCAGACATCTGAATCTAAAATATACAGAAAAGTTAAAATTAAAGGGATGAACGAATTGTTCCATAAAACCACTACCATATTAGAATTGGGCAGGGCTGTGAGGAGATGAAAAGAAGCCCCAGAGACTGAAGACAAAGGAAGAGTAAGTGACTTTGAGACAAAGGAGCGAAAGCAGAGAGGTCACAAAGGAATGTTTGCACCGAAATCGCCCCCAGATAATTGAGGCAGATTAAATTATCCAGGGCTTCCTGTTGGCTTTACATGACATATGCTGAACACTTCTATGCATTGTACATATTTAGGTTCAGAACTTGTACCAGCAGATGTTGTGGACTGAAGGGAAGCAGCTGGTGGAAGAAGGAGAGAGGGAGGATATTTGGGTGCAGTGGCTGATTGATGTCTGTTGTCACCAGCATTGGGCTCTTGGTAATTCATACATCCGTCTACTTCACTCTTTTCCAAATGGAATTTCAGGCAGCAGACATGGAAGTAAGAATGAGTAGGAGTTAGTGAGCTGGCTACAGAAAAGGGGAAAAGACTGAATTTGGAGAAAATCCATTTTGGCTGAAGTGGCAATTTTCCTACCTATGGAAAATGTGGCATTGTGGGCATACTGTATCTTTCCAACCTTAGTTGGGGGAAGTACATAGTCCTTTGCATATCCACAAATAGAGTTATTTTCTTTTACTTTAAGCTAACTTTGTATCACGGCATGTATACATTATTTAGGTCACAAGAATTAAACCCTGACCTCACTGTCAACAGTCCTGATGTATGCCACTAATGACAATGTTCTAGCAGCAAAGCTTTCTTGACCAGTTGATACATGCCACGTTATCCTATGTACTTTGAATTTATGGTGAGCATATATTGCAAGCTGGGGTAACATTCACCTTCCTATTTTATAGTCAGAGAAACTGTAGTATAGAGAAGTTAAGAAACTTTTTCAAGATTGCAGATCTGATTCTGAGTCCAAGTTGTCTGGCTCCAGAGAATTTTCCCTTTGTCAAATGTGTAATTTGGATATTTCCAGGTGTGGTCAAGATGACCCAGAACAGTGAAATAGGTTCCCATAAACAGAGCTCCATGAACCTAAATGGACTTCAGAGGTAGAAAGGATGCAGAGACATTTGACTTAGAAAAGCTGTGTTCTAATACATTTGTCATACAGCTATATGGTGTTCTGGATGTCACTTTTTATTCCTTTAATCTCAAATTTCTTAAGTTGAAGCAAGAAATCCCTTTCCAGACTAAGATTTTGGTGATATCAGATGAAACCAGATTAGGCAAGATTCTGGCAGGATATGTGGACATTAGTAGTTGCTATGGTGGTTATTGTGGTATGATGAGTTCTCAGCCTAGAGTAAGCCCATCGTAATGCCGTCACTTCCAAAAGGCGGCATATTAATTTTTCTATGTCACTGGGAAAGTAAAAACAGGAAGCATCCCAGCCCTGTAATAGAGGCTTGTAGTAATTGACTTAGGTCAAGGGGCATATTTCCCCAAGCCAACTGCAGTAATTACACTATGTTTGGGAAAGACCATAGAAGGCTAACTTGGAGATGACAAAGAGTGCTGGTGAATATCCATGATCTTTGCGTTTAGTATGTTGCATTCCTTTTACTATCTTGCAGACTTCCAAAGAGATAAGTAATGGTTGAACTCATACGTCTTACTCTAAATGCAGTCAAAGCCCCACAGGGACACTTTTTCCTTCAGAAAGCTAAAGTGAACACGTCTGAGGTCTGGGCCACAAGTTTAAATTCAATTCACATCAGAGTGACTTAATCTGCTCCTAATGACTCCTCAAATGCTGAAGAGGAAGACATAGGTCAAATTGGGATTGTCTCAGGAGATGCATCAGTCTCAAATCACAGCCACAGCAGACACTCTCTGACTGGCTGGATGATTCGTCAGTAGACACATGGAAGACATAAGTCACAGAGCGTGTAATGCAGGGAATAGAAGGTGAAAACATATGTTTAAAAGAAATATTCCAAGGAACATTCATTTGCCATTTCAAAGTTATAACAGTTAACAAAACAAAACAGAAATAAAAACATGTGTCCATATCTGTTGGCTGCAGGACTCCCAATAAGATAAATTCAGGATACTTGATTTCTTGATATTCACTATGTAACTGTTCAAAGAGTCTCTCTTCTACCTGGAAATTTATAGGTTTAAACTCAATTGCTGATTGTAATTATGCTAATTTCTTTACAATTTGCTAGTATCTCCTTATTTTAATTTAAGGTTTCTGTATTTTGAATAGTTTTGGCTGAACACATGCAAATTTGTATAGCTAACAAACTCGTAATTATTGCTCTATTGTAAATACATCATGTATTTTATTTATTCTTATTAAAATGTTTTGCTTGATGTAACTTCTATCTGAGACTAATACTGTATGCCACCTTGTTTTGAATTGTGGTTTTACAGAATGTGTTTGTTCCTCTCTTTAATTTTGACATTTCTGTATACTTAACGTATATTTAATGTTTAGGTACATATCTAAGGTAAGAACCCCTCCTTTTGCATTAGCACACTTACTGATATTGCCATTGTTCTGGAGTTTATTTTTTGTGGAATATAATTTTGTAAACTTAGTAGTATACATTTAACCCAGTTTAATGATGAGTTCTTTGGCCTTTGCCTTTTCCAGCTTGGCAATTCGAGGCACAGGTTTAGAACCCAGGACATTGCCTCCCCAGTGGTGGTGGATCTCTTGTATCTGTCATTGTAATTGATCCCAATACCTCAAGCAGCTTACCCAGAGTATCCTTGTCTTCCAAGTTAACCTGTGTGAAGGCAACCATGAATGTCTTTCTGTGGACCAGCTTCCCCAGCCTGGCTTTTTCCTTGATGATGCAATAGGGGACTCCCATCTTTTGACAGAGGGCAAACAGAAAGACCACCAGCTCAATGGGGTCTACATCGTCGGTGATCACCACCAGCTGAGCCTTCTTGTTCTCCCCCAAGTTGGTGCTGTATTGACCCTGATTATAGGACAGATGGTCTCTGAGTTGGGATGTCCCCTTTGCCAGCAGTCTTCTTCTCAGCCCAAGCCAGGAGCCTTTACTTCTGTTTTGTCTATGGCCAGTTCTTGTGGCCAAGCTTAAGCAGCTGGGTAGCGGTTTGCTAGTCCAGGGCCTGGGGGAGCTGGTTAATGGCAGGAGGTACTCTGAGCTGCTGTAGAGGATGGCCCTTTGCCACTGCAGCCTGAGATAGTGGGGCCATTTGAGGAAGACAGCAAGACCTCTTTTTTTTTTTTTAAAGCTTTTTAAATTTTTTTTCTTATTTTACATATCGATCCCAGTTCCCTCTCCCTCCTTCTCACTCTCCTTCTCTCCCATACCCCCCTCCCCACCCTTCCATCCTACCCCCACCCCACCCCCCCACTTCACAGGGAGGGTAATGCCTTTCAGGAGGGATCAACAAAATCTGTCAAGTCATTTGGAGTAGGGACTAGGCCCTTCCTCCTGCCTGTAGGTTAGGGGAGTATCCCTCCATGGGAAATGTGCTCCCGAAGTCCTTTTGTGCACCAGAGATAAATCCTGGTTCCACTGTCAGAGGTCCCTTAGACTTTCCAGGCCTTCTAACTGAGACCCATGTTCAGGGGGTCTGAGTCTGTCTAATGCTGGATTCCCACCTATCAGTCTGGGGGCCCATGAGCTCCCCCTTGTTCAGGTCAGCTGTCTCTGTGGGTTTCTGAAGCCTGGTTAAGACCCCTTTAAAGAAATTAGTTTTAAGACAACTATTTAGTGCATACATATTTTTAACTTTTTTTCTTTTTCCTTTCTTCTTTCTTTCTTCCTTTCTTTCTTTCTTTCTTTCTTTCTTTCTTTCTTTCTTTCTTTCTTTTGTCCTTTCTTTCTTTTTTTTTTCTGAGACAGTGTTTCTCCATATTTCTTTGGAGCCTGTAGACCAGGCTTACATTGAACTCACAGAGATCCGCCTGCCTCTGCCTCTCGAGTGCTAGGATTAAAGGCCACCAATGGCCAGCTTTACCATTTTTTAAGTCAGAAGCAAATATTTACATTAAGAAGTTGGGTATACCTTGTTTATCTTCACGTAAAGAACTGAATCTTGGCTGGATGCTTGATGCTGCTAGACATAAGGCAACTCTACTGTCAGAGTCAATCAATATTTTATTTTTGATTTTATAATTGTAAGTGCTGAGATTTCTGTTTTTTCTTAAGTATATAGTACAAAACAATATCAATATATTTAAGGTCATTTCAGAACTTGTTGGAAGATAGCACTAAGTCAAAATTAATAATTTTTTACAGGGAACTTACCCAAAGATTTTAAAAGCCAAACATTCTAACAAGGTATAATCTACAGATATACTGATGTGATTCAGTAAATACACAATTAGGTTTCTGCAAGAGCAGAGAATAAATGTGTGATAAAAAGCAATGCAAATGATAACACACAATCGCCTAGAATCTGAGCTGAGTGTTTAAGGCATTGTTGCTACAGGGTGGGCAATGCTGAGGGTGCATGTTGTGAGCTCATTACTACAGCAATCTGGAAGTAACATGATGTTACTTCCAGTTATGTGCACACTGCCATAAACACCTTGAGCTTGTTATACATTCATTTTGAGTTAATATTTTTGCCATTTCATGCTCAGAAAATCAACCATTGCTAAAATTTTTCTACTCTACGTTCAGCCATAGGACCTTGTAGGAGGCCATGAGCATGCTCTGAGAAGCTGAGCTCCAGTGGACTGCAGGGTAACAGAGATCAATAGTGCACTTATTTCCCAGCAACATTAGAGGAAAGATTTGGAATATTTTCATGGCAAAGACATTATTACTGTTTGAGGAGTTAGCTGTTTAGCCTGATCTGAACACTATGTGTAGTAACACCACAGGGAACCGCATGCATGTTCGAATTTTATGTGTCAATTAAAAATTAAATGAATTTTACAAAAGCTCCAACAATTCAATTTTTCAAGATTTTTCCCATTCTTACCAGAATTAGTATTCCCTTTCTTGTTGCCTTGAATTCTATAACATTACAATGCATAATAATTATCTGCTTATGGCTCCAATTCCTCAGGGAGTACTTAGGAGATTTTGGAAGGCAAGAAAAATAAAGTCTCTGTACATCAAATATTCAGATCATTGCCTGTCAAAAGTAGTCATGAAATATGTCTTTGGGTGAATTTTCAATGACAAAGAGAACTCATTATGTTTTAAAACGAATCTCTTTCTCCTTTGAAAGTTTTATTCTGGGCCACCCTTCAGTGACAGTTGGAACTCTTCGATTTGGTATTGTTCATTTTTTTTTCTCTTTCTCTCCCAGAAGGCTGCACACATCCTGCAGAAAGGGACAGGCAACTCCGTTCTGGCCTCTCGTGCTCTGGGCTTTTTGACAAGCTTTTGAAAATGACAGGGTTCGGCAACTTCTCAGAGTGTTCAGCAACGGCACTTACCCTGCTGCATTTTGAAGCCAACATGGGAAAGACAATCTGTCTGTTTTTGGTTGGTTAACACTTAACTCGTCAAAAATATGTTTTGTAACACATAGTCCATGTCCAAGAGGTCTTGCAAGATTTCCAAAGCTTTTCCCACACTCTTTTTCTTCTCACCCTCGAAAAAAGAAACAGTGTTTTGCCAAAAACAAATTATCCCACTTCTCAAAAGGGGACTGCTGTTGCTCGGGAATCTTCAAGCCGCAAGAGTTCAATTCAGGCCTGATCTTGGCCAATACTGCCCGGGACACTGCACGTAGCCTGTTAGTCTCCTGCTACAGTGCCTGGCAGAGCTGAACCAAGCTTCCCAGCCTTGAGTCATTGCAGACTCCACAAGGCCGCTGGGCGGCAGCCTGGATTGGACAGTGTTGCCTGGCAACCACTGAGGTCAGCTGCTCTTTTGGCTAACGGGGCAGACAAAGATTCCTTAAGGAAAAAAGTGTAATTAGGATTTTGTTGGACATCACCACAATTTTATTTTTTGTTTCCTGAGGAAGAGAGGAACAAAATTCTTAAGAATCTTCTGGCACAGAAGAGCTGTGATAGAACTCGTTCATTTAAGAAATACCTCAAGTGGTTTGGGAGGAGAAAAATACAAATGGAGGTAAATTCATGTCTAAGGAATTAAAAAAAAAAAGGAATCTGAAATGTGTTTGATTTGTAGAAAGAATTAGCTTAAGAGTATTTTAACTACTAGAAGCAGGCTGCTGAATGCTTCTTTTCCTCATTGAACTACTAGGAAAGAACCTTTTCTGGAACATTCCAAAAGCCTCCTGGAACCCTCTTTGCTTCCTCAGGGACATACACCTACTACTGTCAGAGGACTTTTTCTAGATTGTACAATTGGTCGTTCTGGTCCACTGCGGGACTGGTTAGTAGCTCCCACTTCACAAGAACTACTTTAGCTTTCAGAATCCATTGGGGAAGCAGATCCACTCACCCCCCACTCACACTTGCTCTTCATCCCTACCAATCCAACAGAAGGAAAACAGCTAATACATAGAGTAATAAAAAGCTGAATTAGTATTAATAAGGAAAGAACACAAAGATAATTTAAAACTGGACACTAAAAATACTAGTGTTCAAGGAAAACTTGTAATTTTAGAGTCCTCTATCCTAAAAAATCAGTTGGTGTGACAGAGAATTAAACTCTCTTTGTTTAGAAAGGTCTTTCTCTTTCACACTGAATGTGTTCTTTCCTTATTAACACCAACTCAACTTTTATTGGAGGCTTTCAGTCAGTTACTATTAAAAGTCAGTAAGGCAATATGTTTTGGGCCTGAAAATATTTGTATTACCAGGTTCTGGTCAATGGTGATAAACTGTTGAAAGAATAATAGCAGAAAATTGAAACCAGAATCAATGAATTCCCCTAAAATATCTCTCTCTTTCTGAGATGCTCACATTCCTGGCTAGTTAAGAAGCTTGCATGAACCACAGTCTTCTCATCTGGAGAGTGGAGACAATGACTGTTTTTAATCTGAGTTGTGTTGATGACTAAGGAGGCTGTCGTAAGGGTACTTTGTCTCGGTCACACACCATGTGAAAAAGAGAGAGGTGGCTCTAGGATTGTCCCTTGGCTGTGGAGAGTGTATAGGATAATGATGCTACATGTGTTAGTGTACAGTGGCATCCCTGACCTCCTCCAGCTCTCCTGTAAACCCTTTTCAAAAACCCCGGTGATTCAGGTCCTCAGGGCTGTGTCACAGGCCACTTCCTTCAAGTTTCTATGTAATCTAAAGTATAATATTCAGTCATAGAATGTACCAGAATTGGCCTCCTCTGGAGTGAGTGTTGGCAGAGCGTTCCTGGTCATACACATCATTCCTCTCCACATCTCCTGTTTCCCACTGCCTGAAATGTATCACAGAAGTGTGGCTTTCATTTTTCTACAGTTTCTCTGACAGTGACTCATGAAAATAGCATGCATGTTCCTCTCACTACCCTCAGCTATACTTTGCCTAATCTGATGGATAAAGTAAACATTTTAACTTTCTGGACAAGAAGAAGCATGTCATCAAACTAATTTAATTTAGAAAGAAGGCATTTTCCTGGATTACATCCTTGAAATATCCAGGAGTAAAAGGGAGAGAAGAGAACAGTGCAGAGTGCTCAAATATACCTTGTGCAGTTTTTGCCAGATACTGTGGAAGACCCTATTGGCACATGCTTTACAATGGCAGCTCAGATATTTAGAGGTCAAATCGAGTCACTTTCTTGGTGCTATTTGGTTAATTTTTAAAATCATTTTTGTCTCAGTGCCTTTTTCCCTAGCAGCTTCTAGCCTACCAAGAAAGGATGCTGTGTTAACTGACATTACTGACAGACACTAAGACTAAACACTGTAGAAAGGTCCCAAACTGTCTTTTCTTTCTCCCACTGAAGACAAGGGTCTTATGTTTCTACTTCTGCAGTTAGTTATCGGGATAGATTTAGCAATTATCAGCACTGATTGATGTACTGGTAACACAAGACCAGAAGTACAGGGTGACTGAGAAACGTCTGGGCACTCACACTGTGGCAATATAGAATTATGTGAGGAGGCTGAGAATGGTTTTGGGAAAGACCAGAGTGTGCACAAAGAAAAAAGAAAGGAAGAAAGAGAAAGAAAGGAAAAGAAAAGGAAGGAAAGGAAGGAAGGAAGGAAGGAAGGAAGGAAGGAAGGAGAAGAAAGAAGGAAAGAACGAATATTTGGGTTTCAGGGCTGGAGGGATCCTCACTAAATTTTTCTTAAAGACTTAGAGATATGGTTCAGTGGGCAAGAGCCCTTGTTATGCAAGTATGAGACCTGAATTTGGCCCCACATAAAAGCCAGAAGCAGAGTGGAGACAAGAGGGTTGCTGGGGCTTTCTGACAGCCAGCACAGACAAGACAAACAAACAAGCAAAAAAAAAAAAAAAAAAAAAAAGAGATCCAGGTTTAGCAAGATAGCAAGAGTCCATTTCTCAAGGCAATAGATGGGGAGACATTTTATATTTCTTTTGCCTTCACATACACACAACACACTGATGGGAGATGTTATTCGTTATTCTGTAAATATGTTTCTCTACTGGTTAATGAATAAAGCACTGTTGGCCAATAGGAAAGCAAGATAGGTGAGGCTAGGAGACTAGGAGGAAAGAGGAAGGAGTAAGGAGTGCAGCATGTAGAGTCTGGATAGAACAGAACACCAGCCCCTCTGGCCAGTAAGATGAGACCACGTGGAAATACTTAGATTAATAGAAGTGGGTTAATAATTAAGACAGAGCTAGCCGATAAGAAACTAGTAACTGGCCAACAGCCTAATATCAAATACAGAGTCTCAGTATATTATTTGGGGCTGGCGCGTTGGTGGGACTAGGCGGCCGGTGGGAAAACATACTCATTACATTTGGCGCCCAACATGGCTAATAATAACTTCCACTTAAAATTAAGAAAAGCTTAAGAAATGTTTTACAAATGAAGGAACAAAACTTAAGAAATGTTTTACAAATGAAGGAACAAAGACAAGCAAGACTTCTTGGTAGCAGCATTTTTCTCGGTTGGACTTTGTTTTGCTAGAGACAGAGATTTGCGCAGCTCCTTTAAGGGAGGTTTCCAAAATTAGCATAAGCGGCAAAAAATCTCATTGCTTTTAAAGAGCTCTGCTAACAATTCATTGGTGTGTATTAGAACTGCAATGAAGGTTTACAGTGTATTTTAAAATATACGTTGGCTTGGGAGAGAAAAAGAAACAAGATACAATGGTTTAAAAAACAAAAAAAGAAGTAGAGTAACTGGGTGTGGTGGCACATGCCTTTAATCCCAGCACTCGGGAGACAGAGGCAAGCAGATCTCTGTTATTTCAAAGTAAACCTGTTATGCAGAGTGAATTCCAGGACAGATAAAAGTTACACAGAGAAACCCTGTCTCAAAATATGTAAAAATAGAAGTAGAAGAAATAGAGTAATAAAAAAGCCACGTAAAGATAGAAAGCACAGGGAAACTTTGGATATTGTATGCTGTTCTGTTATCTTTAAATTGTTTGACTGCTGAGGAAATAACAAGTACTGATAAAAGAAATGCTGCTGGATTAATCCAATTTATATATTTTAAAAATGCTCCAAAATTTAAGTTCAAGGACAAATTACTGAGAAAAAGAATTTCTATTTTTGTTTCCACAAAAAATGAAAAGCTGTGGATTCCTTCCAGGCTAATGTGGTTTGATCAAGCAAGACTCCCTGAAACAGTGTCCCAGGTGATCCAACATTCAAAACTGTTGGGACAAGCCAGTCTTGCAGACTACAGCCAGGATTTCTGTGTCTTTTTAGGATCCCCATGACAGCGCCCCCTACCAGCAGGAAGTAGTTTGGAAAGAATGATGCCCAAATTCCTAAATATTGTTTATAAATGTTTGTTTTCATTTAAATGGACTTTGTTATAAATGGTTAATGATCACAATCTCCTTTTAGAGTTAAAAAGGGGATTATGGTATAGAAATGAATACTTTGTTTTGGAATGGATTTTCATTTATTGATACAAAATTAAGGTCAATTTTGTGATATGTATATTTCTCCTCTTGTTTAGGTATTGTGTTTATATAGCTCATTGAAAAATATAATGTATAATTTAGTACAGGCTATAGATAGTTATCTATGATAGTCAAAACTTTGAGTTAAGTTAGTTAGGTTTTCAAGATGTATTTGAGATGAATAGAAATTCTTCAAACCTTTCAAAGACCTACAGAATATGGCATTTAAAATGGTTTAGGGATTTTCTTGACAGTGAGACATAACTGCTCCTGGCAATAACACCTGTATCAGAAAGGAATATGGACACAGAAGAAACATGTGGCAAAGTTTGCTTTCAATATGGCATGACTAGCCATTTGGACAAGATACTGCTCTTGTCTGGACTATTTGACTTTATGCTATATGAACTGAACATGTGGGACCCGCAGTAAAGTGACTGCTGATTCAAGATGGACACTCATGGAAGAGTCTGCTAGATAGTCTACGAGACACAGAGAAAAGTGACTGCCAATCTCCAATACAGGTGGACAGTTCAAAGTTTTCTGCTTTGCTGAGGAGTCTATAGACACACTATGGCCTATGGGCTGAAGATGGAACATTACAGAAGAACTTCAGGTGACTGACCAGACAAGATGTCTCTGTCATTTCTAGAGTTTATATATTATCCTTCTGTGGTTTTTGATGGAATTGAAGACAGATAGTTATGGTTATAGTTTTCCTTAGTTAAGATTAAAGAGAAGTTACATATAAAATTTTAGAGTCACAAAGATAGGATAAATAATGAAATATTTTCTTTAAGCCTTACTAAATGTTAATGGACTAAATATGGTTAACTGTGATTCTTGTTTGTTAACTGTTGTGTGATATATTTTGCTAAGGTTAAAACCCTTCTTTTTTATTTTAGACAGAAAAGAGGAGATGATGGGTGATATTATTCTGTAAATATGTTTCTCATACTGGTTAATGAATAAAGCACCATTGGCCAATAGGAAAGTAAGATAGGCAGGGTTAGGAGACTAGGAGGAAAGAGGAAGGAGTAAGGAGGGGTCAGCATGTAGAGTCTGGAGAGAACAGCACGCTGGGCCCGCTCTCCGGTAAGATGAGACACATGGAAATACTTAGAGTAATAGAAATGGGTTAATCATTAAGAAAGAGTTAGCCGATAAGAAACAAGTAACTGGCCAACAGCATTATATCAAATACAAAGTCTCAGCGTGTTATTTGGGGCTGGCGCAGTGGTGGGATCAGGCAGCCGTGGGATCAGGCAGCCGGCAGGGAAAACATACTCGTTACATATGGCACCCAATGTGGGGCATGAACCCATGACTCTGAGATTAAGAGTCTCATGCTCTATCGACTGAGCTAGCAACCACACAGCCAGCGGGAAAACATACTTGTTACACCACACATGTATATATCACACACATTCATACTTCATATTCAGACATACATGACATATCACGCACAAGCAAACACACATAACAACAATATGCATACAACATACATCCCTATATAATACACATGCATATACCATACACATATACATCCACACACCCCACATACATACACCATACACATGAATATACCATACAATATCTGTATCATACAGAGAAATATACTACAGACATGCCTAGATCATATACATCTCACATGCATATAGCATTTACATGCATACACTACCATATGTGTACATCTGATATATGCATACATCATATACATACCTATTCTCTCTCTCTCACACACACAATTTCTTAGAGCCCATAATATCCTTTTTCTTTTTTCTTTTTTTGTTGTTTTTGTGTTTTTTTTTTCTGAGGCAGGGTTTCTTTGTGTAGCTTTGTAGACCAGACTGGCCTTGAATTAACAGAGATCTGCCTGCCTCTGCCTCCTATGCTGAGATTAGAGGTATGTGCTACTGTTGCCTGGCCCCATAATAAACTTAATGATAAAAATAAAATCTCAAATTGATGTTTGAGAAATACAGAAAGCTTCATTCCTCTGGCAAATAAATGTTAGCAAATCATAGCTCAAATAATTTGATATATCCTGTGTTAGAAACACGTTACCTGGGATTTTCCAAACATAATTAGAGGTCTGAACACTACTTATCGTTTCCCAGAGTTGATGACATAGAGAATTCATTTTGGGAGTCCAGACCTGTTCTCAATTCTACACATCACAAAGACCAAACTATACCTTCTATGAGCTAAGTGGCTTCTTTACAGACAGTGACAGAAACTTGGAGATAGCTACTGACATCTATAAAACCCACTTAATTTATGGAGTGACCCTTACCACTTTATAATTAAAAAACAAATGTGTATTTTTTCGTGTAATAGGATGGAATACTGTTTATATAATTAAATTTATTCACCAAAGCATCATACTCACACATAGACTTGAAGAAAATAATCTAGAGCAAAACATTTTAACTTGACTAAAAGACTTTAGTCAAGAATTAAAGCTCTTTCCTGCATTTATCTGGAAACAGATAAATGTTTAAATGGGCTTATTTGGTCTCTCAACCTATTACATTTACATGTTCACTATATATATACTATATATATATATATAGTATATATATACATATATATACATATGTATATATATAGTATATATATATATGGTATATATATATAGTATATATATATGTATATATATAGTGAACATGTAAATATAGTATATGTATATATATGTATGTATGTATGTATGTATGTATGTATATATATATAAGTGCCACCTATATAACTTGGCATTATAAAGTTATATAATGCTGTATTTGTGGCCTGATGTTTGAGGGATCATGTGAAGGGCTTTGTATGCATCTCCTCAATGAATTCTAAAGACATTTCTGTAAGTTACTTGGTATCATCACTTATAATTTACTTAATTATTTGTTTATTTATATTGAGCTAGAATATTTTATGGCCCAGGCTGGTGTTGAACTTGATATGTACTTCAGGATGAGCTTGAACTTCAGATCCTTCTGTTTACTCCTCTTAAGTGCTATGATCACATGCATATCACCAAGTCGTGCTTTGTTTGGGGCTGTAGATCTAGGGGTCAGAGCCTGTGCATACACGAGAGTCACTCTACCAATGGAGCTCAAGCCTCTGTTACCCCATTCAAAGTCAAAGAAGTTGAAACTCAGAGAGGTATGGAAACTGACCAGAGTCATCCAGCCTGTGGAGCTATGGTACTGAGCCTCTGACACATCCCTGAATGAATTAGAAGTTTATAATCTTAACCACTGTGTTTTCATAATATTTAGGAAGCTGTGTGGATTTAGAAGATCCCACACTGACATCTCAGAGTGTTCCAAATCAGCATCCCCTATTAGGAAAAGCAAGTGACTCAATGGTTAAGGAATTCATACTAAGGCGGTGACAACATGTTGAGCAAGACTCCAGCCTGATATTTATTCTACAGCCCTCTCTAAATCATGAAGCCTTCAGAAAAAGGCAAGACTTTGTATGGTCAATTTTGAGAAGGATCACAGAGACCTGAGTCACATCATAAGGTCAGGTCTGACTGTACTTGCTTGCTCATCACTGGCCAATTGAGTCAGATCTGAGAAGACAGCAGGAGATGTCAGACCTACAGGCACATACACTGGCATGGTATTCTTTACCTCCTCTTGTCTTGGTGACCTCTTATGGAATGCTGTGGGAAAACAGTTCCCCAAGTTCCACTGACTACAGAGGCAAGGATATTCAAAGTGACTCTAGTTAAAAACCATAATTGAGGATGGCAACGATACTTGTAAATTTCATTTTGCTTTCTTTCAGGTTTTTCTAAGGGAAATTGTCTCAGAATATTGGAGAAGTGTTTTGCTTTACATGTTTAGAATTCATTAGCATTAAATAGAATTTGCTAATTACTCCTATACAGTTATAGGTGGAAATACATAGTTTAAAAGAAACAATGTGAAAATAATAAAAGGTTTTACTTTATTATAGTGCTCAATAACTCAAAAGCTGTAGGTACATTTTTTTTGCTATTTCTAATCTTCATGAGAAACTGAAATGTAGCAAGAATGGTGTAGAGGCTTTTTTATATTTAATTATTCTTTAAGTAGACATTAGGTGCCTAATTTATTTCAGGAAGATTCAATGTTCTGAAAAACAGGCAGGTAAGCTCTTTGCCTTCTGAAAGCTTCTATGCTACTGGTGTGGCTAATAATGAAACAATAAACAGATAGTGATTAAATCATGAAACAATAAAGCATCCCAATTACTATTCAAAAAAACAGGTATCCAAGAGCTAATGACCTGCAGTGACCATTTTGGATGGGGTGCTAAAATGAAAGGTTTCTCAGAATAGGGACCATGTTAACTTGAGACTAAAATGATAGGAACTATAACTGGAAGGACTGTGGGAAAATAATTCATAGATAATAAAACGATAAGAGAGACTCTATAACTGCAACTCACATAGCTCATTCATGATGGACTTGGACTTCATTCTTAACTTCAGTTTTGGACTCAGAAGTTCAAAACCAGTGCTGTTAATCATCTACTTCAAAGGTACACATGGGAGACATGGACAACTCACTACACTGCCTTTTTAGCTGAACAGCTAAGCTGCATAATATTGATGGTCACTTTAATTTATGCTTATGTTAATGTTTCTAAGTGTGTGTGGGGTCTGCACTCTTATTCATGCATGATTGCATGTGTGTGGGCACATTTGTGAGGGGGCCTGAGGATGACATCATATGACTTCTTAATCACTATCTTTTGTATTGAGACTGGGTCTTGTGAAGGACCAGTAGTTCACCATTTAGACTGTCTAACTAGTCAACTTGCTAGAATTCCCTGCCTTTGCTTCACATCCCCACTGGAATGACAGCAGGGCTACAACCTCTTGGTTTTACACGGGCTGTAATCCTTGAAAGTACTTTAGGAAAAAGGAAACTGTCCTTTGTACTTTTGAACAATATGTGTGTAATATAAACATGTATGGATCATTTTTAGTTAAACCTAATGTTGTTTGGTTAAAAGAGATCCATACCAAAACACATCTATGAATTCTACCTCACCAATCCCTTCCTCCCTCTCTCTTGTTCCAAGGAATGAAAGGGGTCTCATACAGCTCATACTGTCCTTAATTCCTAGAATTTAAAGTTCCTAGTTTTTTTCCTCTGCTACTAGCAAGCTGGATGACTCTAAGTACTTAAACATCTTGTTGAAAATATTAGCATTACTCAGGAAGCCCTACTGGTTGAATAATGTCATTACTACAGTTTATACATGAATGATTAAGAAGTCCTGGAAAAATTCTTTCTAGACTTTATTGAAAGAAACCTCATTAAATTATGAAATTGGCACAGAAATGAGTAGAGGTAGAAATAATCATTCTGAGTGACATAAACCTAGACCCAGAAAGACAAATGTCACTTACCTTTAGATACTTGTGTTTCATTTGGAATACCCAAAGGGCAGGAAATTAGTAAAGAGCCATGGGGATGGATTTCAAGGGAGAAAAGATGGAATACATAGTATACTGGGCTAAAGGGGAATAATGAGAGGTAAGAAAGAGTAATTGAAGTGGTAAAACATTGTATTCATGTTACAGCAGGTCTCCCCGCCGGCCTCCCGGTCCCGCCACCACGTGGGCCCACAGCCGCGCCAGCCACAAATAACACTCAGAGACTCTGTATTTGATACAATCCTGTTGGCCAGTTACCATTATTGTTTATGGGCTAGCTCTGTCTTAATTATTAACCCATAATTATGTGATAAAATAACATTTTATAATTATTTGAGAATTTAATAGTGTAATTTGATTATATTTATCATGAAACTCCGTCTATTTCCACCCTTGCCTCCCTACTCACAGAACCTTGAGGATAAGGTGTTGCCTTTTCTTTTTCTTTTTTCTTCTTCCTATTCCTGTTTTCCTCCTCTTCTTCCTTTTTGTGTCCCTCCTTATCTTCATTTTTTCCTCCTCCTCCTCATATTTTCCCTCTTCTCCTTTTGCTCCCCTCTTCCTGCATTGTACTGAACATTGTTAACCGTGGTTCTTATTTGATAACTGTTTTGTTATATACTTTGCTATGTTAAGGTTAAAACCCTTCTTTTTATTTTAGACAGAAAAGAGGAGATGATGGGAGATGTCATTCTGTAAATATGTTTCTCTTATTGGTTAATGAATAAAGCACTGTTGACCAATAGGAAAGCAAGATAGGTGGGACTAGGAGAGAAGGAGGATTCAGGAAGAGGTAGGAGGGGATTCAAAATGTAGGATCAAGAAAACAGAGGTCCTGATCCTCTCTCCAGTAAGATAAGAATATGTTAAAATACATAGATTGATAGAAATGGGTTAAGATTTAAGACAGAACTAGCCAATAAGTAACACTAGTAACAGGCTAACAGCTTTATATCTAATACAGAGTCTCTGCATGTTATTTGTGGCTTGCACAGCTGTGGGACAAGGCCAGTGGGAAAACATGTTCATAACATCTTTTAGCCATTTTTGATTCCTCTATTGAGAATTCTATGTTTAGTTCTGTACCCTGCCTTTTAATTGAATTATTTGGTGTTTTGGTAATTAGCTTCTTGAGTTCTTTGTATATTTTGGAAATCAGCCCTCTATCAGATGTGGGGTTGGTAAAGATTTTTCCCATTCTGTGGACTGCCATTTTGTCTTGTTGACCGTATCTTTTGCATTATAGAAACTTCTCAGTTTGAGGAGGTCCCATTTATCAATTGTCTGTCTCAGTATCTGTGCTACTGGTGTTATGTTCAGAAAGTGATCTCCTGTGTCAATTTGTTCAAGGGTCCCTACCACTTTCTCTTCTAAGAGGTTCAGTGTGGCTGGATTTATAGTGTGGTCTTTGATATATTTGAACTTCAGTTTTATGCATGGCGATATATATGGATCTATCTGCAATCTTCTACACACCATCATCCAGTTATGCCAGCACCATTTGTTGAAATTGCTTTCTTTTTCCATTGTATAGTTTTAGTTTCTTTGTTAAAAATGAGGTGTTTCTAGGTGTGTGAGTTAATATCCAGGTCTTCAATTTCATTCCATTGGCCTACCTGTCTGTTTCTGTGCCAATACCAAGTCATTACTATAGCCCTATAGTAGAGCTTGATCAGGGATGGTGATGGCTCCAGAAGTTCCTTTATTGTACAGGGTTGTTTTGGCTATCCTGAGTCTTTTTTCATGTAAAGTTGAGTATTGTTCTTTCAAGGTCAGTGAAGAATTGTGCCACTGTTTTGATGGGGATTGTATTGAATCTGTAGATTGCTTTTGGGAAGATTGCCATTTTTACTATGTTGATCCTACCTATCCAAGAGCATGGGAGATCTTTCCATTTTCTGGTATCATTTTTAATTTATTCCTTTAATTAATCAAAGTTCTTGCCATATAGATCTTTCACCTATTTGGCTAGAGTTACCCCAAGATATTTTATGCTGTTTTTGGTTATTTGGTTATTGTAATGGGTGATGTTTCTCTGATTTCTTTCTTAGCACATTTATTGTCTATATATAGTAAGGCTACTGATTTTTTTTGAGTTTGTCTTGTGTCCTGCCACCTTACTGAATGTGTTTATCAAATATGGAAGTTCCCCGGTAGAATTCTTTGGGTCATTTATATAAACTAACATTATCTGCAAATAGTGAAAGTTTTACTTCTTCCTTTGCAATCTGTATTCCCCTGATCTCCTTTTGTTGGCTTATTACTCTGGCAAGAACTTCTAGTACAGTATTGAAGAGATATGGAGAGAATGGACAGCCTTATCTTATTCCTGATTTTAGAGGAATTGCATTGAGTTTCTCTCCATTTAGTTTGATATTGGCTGTAGGTTTGCTGTATATTGCCTTTATTATGTTTAGGCATGTTCCTGTTATCTCTGATCTCTCCAAACCTTTATCATGAAGGGGTGTTGAATATCATTGAAGACTTTCAGCATTTAGTGAGGTGATCATGTGGTTTTTTGTTTTTAGTTTGTTTATGTGGTGGATTATATCAATGGCTTTTCATACATTGAACAATCCCTGCATCTCTGGGATGAAGCCTACTTGGTCATGGTGGATGAGTTTTCTGGTGTGCTCTTGGATTCAATTTGCTAGTATTTTATTGAATATTTTTGCACCAATGTTCATGAGGGAGATTGGTCTATAGTTCTCTATCTTAGTTGTATCTTTGTGTGATTTGGGTACCAAGGTAATTGTAGTCTCATAAAAAGAGTTTGGCAATGATCCTCCTGCTTTTATTGTGTGGAACAATTTGAGAAGTATTATTACCTGTTCTTTGAATTTCTGGTAGACTTCTGCAATGAATCCATCTGGCTCTGGGCTTTTTTTTTTGGGGGGGGATTTTGATGACTGCTTCCATTTTATTAGGGATTATTGGTCTATTTAAATTGCTTATCTGTTCTTGCTTTAATTTTGGTAATTTTGGTAAGTGTTATCTACCCAGAACAATGTCCACTTCCTTTACATTTTCCAATTTTGTGGAGTACAGATTTTAAAAGTATGACCTGATGATTCTCTGGATTTCCTCAGTGCTGTTGTTATGTCCCCCTTTTCATTTCTGATTTTGTTAACTTGCATGTTCTCTCTCTGTCTTTTGGTTAGGTTGCATAAAGTTTTGTCTATCTATTGGATTTTCTCAAAGAACCAACTCTTTCACTGATTCTTTGTATTGTTTTATTTGTTTATTCTTTATTGATTTCAGCTCTGAATTTGATTATTTCCTGGTGTTGACTCCTCCAGCGTGAGTTTGCTTCTTTTTGTTCTAGAGCTTTCAGGTGTTCTGTTAATTCTGTAGTGTGGCTATTTTCCAGTTCTTCATGTAGGCACTTAATGCTATGAACTTTCCTCTTAGCACTACTTTTAGAGTGCCCCATAGGTTTGGGTATGTTGTGTCTTCATTCTCATTGAATCCTAGAAAGTCTTTAACTGCTTTCTTTACCAAGGAGTGGTGCATGTGATCATTGTTCAATTTTCATGAGTTTGTAGGGTTTCTGCAATTTGTGTTGTTGCTGAGTTGTAATTTGAAGGCATGGTATAAGACGTAGGTTTTTTTTTTTTTTCATTTTTAAAAATGTCTGTGAGGTTTGCTTTATTGCTGAGTATATGATTGATTTTAGAGAAGGTATATTGTGTTTGGATGGAATGTTCTATAAATGTCTTTTAAACCCAATTGGTTCATAAATTCTGTTCTTATGTTTCTTTGTTAAGTTTCTGTCTGCTAGTCCTGTCCAGTGGTGAGAGTGGGATGTTGAAGTCTCCCACCATGAGTGTATGGGGTTTAATGTGTGATTTGATTTTAATAATTTTTTTTTATGAATGTGGGTGCCTTTGTATTTGGGGCATAGATGTTCAGACTTCATCTTGATGGATTTTTCCTGTGATGAGTATGAAATGACATTCATCTCTTTTGATTAAGTTTAGTTTGAATTCCATTTTTTTTAGATATTAGGATAGCTACTCCAGTTTACATTTTAGGGTCATTTGATTGGAAAATCTTTTCCCAACCCTCAACTCTAAGGTAATATATGTCTTTGAAGTTGAGGTGTTTCTTGTATGCACCAGAAGGATGAATTCTGTCTTCTTATCCATTATGTTAGCCTGTATCTTTTTAAAGGCAAGTTAAGACCATTGATATTGAGGAATATTAATGATCATTGACTACTGATTATTGTTTGTTTTGGATTTAGTTTTGGTGGTGGTATTATATGTGATCCCCCTTTTTCTGGATTTTGGTAAAGTGGGATTATCTATTGCCTATGTTTTTGTGAGTGTCATTAACTTCCTTGGGTTGGAGTTTTCCTTCCAGAACCTTCTGTAGGGCTGGATTTGTGGATATTGATTGTGTAAATCTGGTTTTTATCATGGAATATCTTGTTTTCTTCATCTATGTTTATTGAGAGTTTTGCTGGTATAGTAGTCTGGGCTGGCATCTGTGGTCTCTTAGTGTTTGTAGAACATATATCCAGGACCTTCTGGCTTTCAAAGTTTCCACAGAGAAGTCAGGTGTAATTCTGACAGGTCTTCCTTTATATGTTGCTTGACCTTTTTCCTTTGCTGCTTATAATATTCTTTCTTTATTCTGTATGTTTGGTGTTTTGATTATTATGTGGAGAGGGGAATTTTTTTGGTTCCATCTATTTGGTGTTGGTAAGCTTCTTGTACTTTCATAGGCATGCCCTTCTTTAGGTTGGGAATGTTTTCTTCTATGATTTTGTTGAGTCTGTTTTCTGAATCTTTGAGCTGGGCTTCTTTGCCTGCTCCTATAACTATTATTATTTAGGTTTTTTTCATGGTATCCCACATTTCCTGTTTATTTTGTGTTAAGGATTTGTTGGATTTAAGATTTTCTTTGGTGGATGAATCTATTTCCTCTAGTTTATCTTCAGCACCTGAGATTATCTCCTCCATCTCTTGTATTCTGTTGGTTATGCTTGCATCTTTAGTTCTTGATCATTTACCCAGATTTTCTATTTCCAGCATCCCCTCAGTTTGTGTTTTCTTTATTGTTTCTATTTCAGTTTTAATGTCTTGAACTTTTTGAATTATTTCCTTCATCTGTTTGATTGTTTTTTCTTGGCTTTCCTTAAGGGACTTGTTGATTTCTTGCATTTTTTTGGGGGGTGTTTGTTTTTATTTCTTCCATTTTAAAGGTATTTTCTTATATCCTTTTTGAGGGCCTCTATCATTTTCATGAAGTTTTTTAAAAAGTCATTCTTTTCTGCTTCTTTTGTGTTGGGATGTTCAGGTCCTGCTGGTGTAGAATCCCTAGACTGGTGGTGTCGTATAAGTCTTTCTATTGTTGGATGTGTTCTTATAGTGTTGTTTTCCCATCTCTCCTTCCCCTGGGAACAGGTGTGGTCTCTCCCTCTCCTGAAGGGTGTAGGTTCAAGGCCCTACCCTCTCCTCTCTCCTAGAGGATGCAGGGACAAGATAGGAGTAGTGTCCAATGCTGGATTCTTTGTTCTGCTTCTGGGTCCTTCTGGGGGATTCAGTGGCAGGAGGGTCTGGCTGCTGCAGGACAGCAGATTGAGAGAGTGAGAGGTGGCCTAGAGGTGCCCCAGGTACTCACTTCTCTACTCTCTATCTGGGGGTGGAGGGGCAAGGTAGGAATGGTGGACCATGCTATCTGCTTTGTTCTGCCTACAGGTCCCTCTGGGGGATTCCCCATTTTCACAATATTAATACTACTTGTCTATAAGCATGGGGGATCTTTCCATTTTCTGGTATCATCGTTAATTTCTTTCATAATGTCTTAGTTTTTTATTATACAAGTCTTCCAATTTTCTTAGATTTATTCCAAGATATATTTTTGAGACTTTACCTCTTTTTATGTTGTGAATACATGCCTGTGCATCACATTTGTGTAGTGCCTATGAAGGCTAAAAGAAGGAATGCCCGAGACTGGAGTTACAGAAGAGCCAATATGTGGGTACTGGGAGTTGAATCTGGGTCCTCTGGAACAACACCAAATGTTCTTGACTATCTTTACAGCCCCCAAGATACATTTTTGAGGTTATAATGAACAGTATTTTTCCTGACTCATTTATTTATTGGTATTTTTCCCATTTGTATATGGCAAAGCTACTGACTTTTGTGTGTTAACATTGCATCCTGATACTTTGCTAAAAATATTTGTCAATTGTAGGAGTTTTTCTGATGAACTCTTTATATATAGAATAATTTTATATGCAAATAATAATAATGACTTCTTTTCATATTGCATGCCCTTCATCTCCTTTACTTGTTTTATTGTTATAGGTAAGATTCCAAACACTGTATGGAATATGGAATAATAGAGTAGACTTTTTTGTCTTTTCTTGATATTTTTGTTGAAAGCTTTGAGGTTTCCATTCTCTGATATCTTCTTCATTGTCTCATTTTTTATTATACAAGTCTTTGAATAAAGGAGACATATCTTAACATAATAAATACAACATACCACAAACCCACAACCAATACCATGCTAAACGGGAATCAGTTCATAATTTTGTTTTTGTGTTGGATCTTTTTCTAATTTTGTTATCAGGATAATACTGACTTCATAAAGATTTTGGAAGTGTTTTTCCCCTTCATATTTCATAAAAAAAATTACGGACTATTAGTGTAGCCTAGGGAAGAAGCAGGACGCCTGCCTCGGCTCCCTGATAAGACGACCACGTGGAAATACTTAGATAAGTAGAAATGGGTTAATAATTAAGGCAGAGCTAGCCCATAAACAATAATGGTAATTGGCCAACAGGATTGTATCAAATACAGAGTCTCTGAGTGTTATTTGGGGCTAGCGTGGCTGTGGGCTCAGATTGGCGGGCTGGCGGGCTGGCGGAAACATACACGCTACAGATGGCGCCCAACGTGGCTATAAGAACTTTCACTTAAAATTAATAAAAGCTTAAAAATAGTTTTAGAAACAAGGAAACAGAGACTAGCAAGACTTCTTAGTAGCAGCATTTTCTTGGTTGGATTTGTTTTGCTGCAGACAGAGATTTGCGCGGCTCCTTTAAGGGAGGTTTCCAAAATTAGCATAAGGAGCAAAAAAGCCACCTTGCTTTTAAAGAGCTCTGCTAACAATTCATTGGTGTGTACAAGAACTGCAATGAAGGTTTACACTGTGTTTTAAAAAATACGCTGGCTTGGGAGAGAAAAGGAAACAGGATACAATGGTTTAAAAAGCAAAAAGAAAGTAAAATGGATGCTTGTGGTGACGCATGCCATTGATCCCAGCACTCGAGAAACAGAGGCAAACAAATCTCTGTGATTTCAAAGTAAACCTGGTATGCAGTAAATTCCAGGACAGATAAAAGTTACACAGAGAAACCCTGTCTCAAAATATGTAAAAATAGAAGTAGAATAAATAGAGTAATAAAAAAGCCACGTAAAGATGGAAAACACAGAGAAATTTTGGATACTATATGCACTTCTGTTGTCTTTAAATTATTTGATTGCTGAGAAAATAACTACTGATAAAAGAAATGCTGCTGGATTAATTCAATTTATATATTTTAAAAATGTTTTGACTCCAAAATTTAAGCCTAAGGACAAGTTACTGGGGAAAAAGATTTCTATTTTTGTTTCCACAGAAAATGAAAAGCTATGGATTTCTTCCAGACTTATGTGGTTTGATCAAGCCAGACCCCCTGAAACAGCTCCCCAGGTGATCCAACATTCAAAGCAGTTGAGACAAAGCCTTGCAGACTACTGCCAAGATTTCTGCATCTTCTTTGGACCCCCCATGACAGCGCCCTCTACCAGCAGGAAGTAGTTTGGAAAGAACGACGCCCAAATTCCCAAATATTGTTTATAAATGTTTGTTTTCATTTAAATGGGCTTGGTTATAACTGGTTAATGACACAAGCAATCTTTTTAGAGGTAAAAAGGGAATTAAGGTATAGATATGAATACTTTGCTTTGGAATGGATTTTCTTTTATTGATACAATTTAAGGTCAGTTTTATGATATGTGTATTTCTCCTCTTGTTTAGGTATTGTGTTTATATAGCTCTTTGGAAAATGTAATGTATAATTGAGAGTTACCTATGATAATTAAAACTTGGAGTTAAGTTAGTTTGGATTTCTAGATATGCAGAGATGTATTTGAAATGGATAGGCATTCTTTAAACCTTTCAAAGACCTACAGAATATGGCATTTAAAATGGTTTAGGGTTTTTCTTGACAGTGAGGCACAACTGCTCCTGGTAACACCACCTACAGAAGAAAGGAAGATGGACATCGAAGAAACACATTATGGAGTTTACTTCTAATATGGCAAGACTGGCCATTTGAGCAAGGTACTGCTCTTCTGGACTGTTTGACTTTATGTTGTAGAAACTGGAAATGCAGGACCCACAAAAAGGTGACTGCTGATGCAAGATGGACATTGCTACAGGATTCCTGCTTCATGGAAGAGGCTGCCAGACAGCCAGACAGTCTACAGGACACAGAGAAAAGTTTCCTGCCTTGTTGAGGAGTCTGGTCACACACTATGGCCTATGGGCTGAAAATGGAACATTACAGAAGAACTTCGGGTGACTGACCAGGCAATGAGTTGTCTCTGTCATTTCTAGAGTTTATATATTATCCTTCTGTGGTCTTTGATGGAGTTGAAGACAGGTAGTTATGGTTAGTTTTTCTTAGGATTAAAAATAAGTTACATATAGGACTTTAGACTGACAAAGATAGGATAGATGATATTTTCTTTAAGTCTTACAAAATGTTAATGGACTAAATATTGTTAACTATGATTCTTATTTGATAACTGTTGAATGGTATATTTTGCTATGTTAAGGTTAAACCCCTTCTTTCATTTTAGACAGAAAAGAGGAGATGATGGGAGATGTTATCCTGTAAATATGTTTCTCATACTTGTTAATAAAGCACTGTTGGGCCAATGAGATAGCAAGATAGGCGGGGCTAGGAGACAAGGAGAAAAGAGTAAGTTGGAGGGAGGGGTCGAGATGTAGCCTAGGGAAGAAGCAGGACGCCTGCCGCGGCTCCCCGATAAGACGACCACGTGGAAATACTTAGATAAGTAGAAATGGGTTAATAATTAAGGCAGAGCTAGCCCATAAACAATAATGGTAATTGGCCAACAGGATTGTATCAAATACAGAGTCTCTGAGTGTTATTTGGGGCTGGCGTGGCTGTGGGCTCAGATTGGCGGGCTGGCGGGCTGGCGGCAACATACACGCTACATATTAGTATTTCCTTTTGAGGAAAACTCTGGCCTCCATGTCACTGCACATAAGTGGCACACTTACCCAGGTTTCATTTAGCATGTTCTTATTTATGGGCTTATAGTATGTTGCATTTACTTTGTTAAGATAAAGCTCCTATAGTTCTACATTCTCCAGGACTTTTATCATGAATTTTCTCATTGTGTATTCTGAATCCAACCACATGGCCAGGTGGTTTCTGTATTTGATTTTTATGTGGTTGAATGCATTTACTAATCTGACTATATTTAACCATATCTGCATTGGTGGGATAAAAGTGATTTGATTGTGATAGATCATCTTCTTTTTGATGTGTTCTTGAATTTGGAATGGGAATGTTTTTATTGATAAGTTTTACATTTAGTTCATTAGAAAGATAGGCTGTAAATTTTCTTTTTTTTTGTTGGCTCTTTGTATGATTTTGGTATCAGGGTAATAAAAAATTTTGCAAATATTCCTTCCTTTTACATTTTATGAAATAATTTGAAGAATTTTGGCATTTCATTTTTTTAAATCTGATTTTGTCAGGTCAGGCCAAATTAGTGGCTAAATGGTTGTCAATCTTATTATTATTTTTTTTAAAGAATCAACTATGTCTCATTGATTTTTTTGTAATGTTCTTATTTTTTGAGATTTATTTATTTTCATTTAGATGTATATGTGTGAATTCTGTGTGAGTGTACATACACCACTTTTGTGCCATGGCCATAGAGGCCAGAAGATGGCAATATATTCCCCATAACTTAAAGATGGTTGTGAGCTGTCAATTCAGTGCAAGAGACTGAACCTGGGTCATCTCCAAGAGCAGCAAGTGTTCGTAAATGCTGAACCAAGAGCAGCAAGTGTTCGTAAATGCTGAACCATCTTTCCAGTCCCTCATGTGTATTTCTTTAATTCTCCTGTCAGTTCTTATCCTTTACTGTTTAGTTTTGGGGAACATTGTATATTCTCATTTTTCTAATACTTTCAGATGCAAAACTAAACTACCAATTTGAAGCCCCTCCAGTTTTGTGTGTGTGTTTTTTTTTCACTGTAGGCATTTAGTACCACAAACTTTCTTGACAGGGCTGCCTTCATTGTGTTCCACAAATCTTGATATGTTGATTTTGATTTTGCTTTTCATTTAATTCTAAGATGTTTTAATTTTCTTCTTAATTTCTTCCTTAAAAGATTTTCACTCAGCAGTTCACTATTTAGTTTCCATAAGTTTGTATACTTCCTGTAGTTTCTCTTTCTATTGATACCTAGACTTAGTCCATTGTTCTGACTAATTTCTCTATGAGCTCTACAAAATGTCTTTCCTAAGGATGTTTCATGATGTTTCAGCCCCTTTGACTGATATCTATTGTACACTTCAAAGGACATTTCATTTGTCATTTTAGATCCTCAAGGCATATGGTGGGACTCACTGTCACTTACCACTCATTGCCACTACTTCAGGATGATTCTTTCTCTACGAGTTTATTTCCCATGCACATTTTTAGATGGTTTGTAAAGAGGTGCTACTCTGTGATTTTCCAAATTTGTTCCACTTGTTATATTTTCCTTGCAGGTCTTCTCACAAACTATTACAAACATTCCTTGTGGAAGATTTACTGGTAATGTTTTGAAAAGCCATACACTACCATATTAGTCAGGAAATCCAAGTGACAGAAATCTCACTCCAACTCAACCAGGCCCTAAAGGGACTTTCTTGGCTCACACAATAAAGAAACACAGGGGTATAGTTTAGAGCACATGGTGGGCCAAGTATTTTGACACAGCAGCATCTTTGTCCCTTTAGATCTGCTCCATTAAATAAAAACTTCATTCTCTTCTACTGCCAAATAACTTGTTTCAATGTAGGAAATATGAAGAACACATTCATTGCTATATAATTTGTCCTAGTTAGGATTTCTGTTGCTGTTATAAAACACCATGTCCAGTAGTAGCGTGGCAAAGAAAAGATTTATTTCAGCTTATAGTTCCACATCACAGTCCATCACTGATAGAAGTCAGGGTAGAAACTCAAATAGGGCAGGAACCCAAGGCAGGAACCGAAGAGGAGGCCATAGAAGATTGCTGCTTACTGGATTGCTTTCCATGGCTTGCTTAGCCTGCTTTTTTTTTCACTGTTTGTTTTCCTTTACAGTATGGCAAATTGTGTAATTTTTTAGTAAATCTCCTCTGTCTGCTTTATAGCAATACCTATAAGTCTAACTGGCATATTGGGTTTAGGTAGTTAAGCCTTGATTATTGGAGCTGCTGTAGCCTGGATTCTGCTTTTGCCTAAAAAGTAATTATATCCTGATAAACTATTGTAACAGAGCAGTGTTCCTAGCCAGAGCCTTGCAAATCTATGCATTATAGAGGTCAAAACTGTAGTCCTTGCATTAATTTTTAATTATGATTTAACTGTGATTTAATTATGATTTAATCTAATATGCCTTTACTAGTGTTTATGGGTTTATCAATTTGAGATATTTTTTCTCCAACTAATTGTCACTAGAGTTTGGTATTTATGTGATTCCTGCCTTTCCTACGTGTTAAAAAGCATATTTTGCTAACATGATCAAGACTGGTAGTTGATCATTTTTTTTAAAAAGTAGAATAAAACAAGTTACCATTAAAAAATTACATATAAGGTACCATCATCATCTCCATATCCACAGGCCTAACTCCAGATTCATAGATCCTGAACTGTCTTTGCCTGGTGAGTATCCCCACTTGAATTCACCACTGCCACCACCTCTATACCCAAATTGGTATGTCCCTCTTCCTCTCTCTTATCTTTCCAACTGCCATATCCATCCCCATAAATCTATGTTCAGCCTGCAGCCCTGACTTTACATGATGAGTCCTTTACCCTTACTGCTATCTACTCCCTTCTCCATCTTCATACCTACAGGCTTAGTACCACACCATTGCTCCTATACCAGCTTTGCCTAACATGGGTTCAATCCAGTAGATCATGTTGGTACTGAGGGCCCCACCTGATTCTTCTGGATGTAGAAAAATGATGTAGAGGAAGTAGGAGAAAAAAAGCTATTTAAGTAATAGCTTTATCCAGCTTATCTTTGTTCATGTAGTTTCTGTACTGGCCCAGTCAAAGGAAGACTAGAATCTCACATCAGACATACTATCAAAGAAAGCAGTGGACTTCATTGTCCTTGTCACATTACAAAAACAATGCAAAAAATCCAATATAGTATGTCTCCCATCAAACCAAATAGTCCTACAGAAGTGCTCTCTATTGAGAATTACTTAGATAAACCCCAGGACAGAGAATTTAAAAGAACAGTATAAACTTTATCAAAGAGTTCAAAGATGTTAAAGAATATACATAAAGAAAAATACATTATTGAACTTTAAGAGGATAACAATAAATGCCTGAGTGACATACAAGAAAATACAGAAGAATGAAATGATGAAGACTATTTAGTATCTGAAAACAGAACTCAGGAATGCAATAGAAATACTGAAGAAAAGTCAAGCTGAAATGAAGATGGGGTTTAACTCAATAACTCAACCAGAAAATGCAAGGTAAAGCCTTATAAGTAGAATGGTTAAATAGAAAGGAGAAAAAATATCAGAACTTGAAGACAAAGTAGAGGGATTAGACAATACAAGCAAAGAATATGCAAAAGCTATTTTCTTAATGCATAGGAAAGGAACATGCAGGATCTGTGAGATACCATGTGAAAAACAAATCTTTCAACTATAGACATAATTGGATAAAAAAATGTGGTACATTTACACAATGGAATACTACTCAGCTATTAAAAACATTGATATTGTGAAATTGGCTGACAAATGGATATAACAAGAGAAGGTCATCCTGAGTAAGGTAACCTAGACCCAGAAAGTCCAACATGATATGTACTCACTTATGCATTTATATCAGCCATAATTAAAGGAGAACCATTTTACAATCCACAGACCCAGAGAAGCTAAGTAACAAGGAAGGCTCAAGAAGAGATGCATGAATCTCACTGTGGAGGGGAACTAGAATGGACATCATCATTGGATAGAGGGAGGGTTCTAGGTGGGGGAATAGGGATGGTAACAGGAGGGATAAGGTGGAAGGAACGAGTACTGGAAGAGACAAACGGAATCTGGGGACATGTCTGGGACAAGCTAGAAAGCTAGTGCAATGGAGACTCCAAGCAATTCACAAGGGTGAGCATAGCTGAGACTCCTAGCAAATGGGGGTATGGATCTTGAACTGGCCATCTTTTGTAACTAGACAAGACTTCCAATGGAGGGATTAGGACACCAACCCAGCCACAAAAACTGTGACATATAATTTGTCCTATATACAAGATGTGTTGGGGTAAAGATGGTGCAGAAATTGTGGGAGTGACTGACTGGCTCAGGTTGAGATCTATACCCTGAGAGGAAGCTCATACCTGAGGTCCAGGACCCAGATGCAGGATACCCCAGAGACTCAGGATAGAACCAAACATAACTGGAAAAAATTTATTTAAATGATTCCTATGAAATTCTGCTATACACACAGACTGGTGCCTAGACCAATTGTCACCGGAAAGCCTTCATTCAGCAAATGATGTAGGGACCCTGATGCAAAGACCCACAGCCAAATTTTAGACAGACCTCATGGAGTCCTGAAGAAGAGGGAGAAGGAGGATTGTAGGAGCCAGTGGGGTCAAGAGCACCACAAGAAAACCCACGGAACCAACTCATGGAGAGGGAATCGACAACTAGGGAGCTTGCATGGGACTAACCTAGGTCCTCCACATGTATGTTACAGTTGTGTAACTAGGTCTTCTGTGGGATTCCTAACAGAAGGAACAGGGGCGATTTCTG
Source organism: Cricetiscus sungorus (assembly GCA_030556225.1). Classification (NCBI taxonomy): domain Eukaryota; kingdom Metazoa; phylum Chordata; class Mammalia; order Rodentia; family Cricetidae; genus Cricetiscus; species Cricetiscus sungorus. The sequence continues at coordinate 5,232,046 of JANBXA010000729.1, read as the reverse complement.
ACTCTGTTGTCTGTTTTTGGGACTTTTCCCTCCTACTAGATTGCCTTGCCTAGCCTTAGCCTTAATAGAATAGGAGGTGCCTAGTTTCATTGCAACTGGATATACTATGGCTGTCTGATATCCATGGGAGGCCCGCCCTTTTCTGAAGAGAAACGGAGTAGGAGTGGATGTGAGAGGGGGTACAGGAGAGGCTGGAGGAGGGCTTGGGAGGAGAGGAGGAAGGGAGAATGTTGGTCAGGATGTAAAAACAAAACAAAAAAATGGCCCCCAAAAATAAAAAGAAGAAAAAGAAAACACCCTAATTTTTCTGCATCTTTTTTAACAGTTGGTGTCTTGATGTCAGGGTTGTGTGTGTCCTCCCAGAATGGCTGGAATCCCAACCCCTAACTAATCTGGGTTATGGGCCCTCCCCAGACACCAGAACCACAAGTGCTTTGATCTTGGATTTTCTGGAACCTAGAACTATGAAAAATCAATTCCTGGCATTTGTGAGACGCCTGGGCTGCAGCTGATGTGACGGAAGCCCAATGGATGAAGATAGTTTTCATTATCAGGTTGATGGATTGACTTTCATAGCCATTCTCAGAGGTCTGTAGTCATACAGTATTGTAGTTTTAATGATTGATGATTTCTTTTTCCGTTTCTTCCAATTTCCATGTTCCAAAACATCCTTTCTTTCCACACTCTCTATTTATCAATTAGGTTTTCTTACATTTGAGCTCAACGGGTTTCTTTTAAAATAATTTCTGTGAAAACAAAATACAAATGCCCATGGGGCCCCTCTTTTGAACTTTAACCCCCTACTGCCATGCCATCATGTCATAATTTTCTATTTTCTGAAATAATCTCTAATGACCTGGTTTTGATTTAGAGGTTATTCATGATGCTGAAAAGCATTTAACAAAAGACAGACAATTACTACTTATTGAATTTTATACTTTGAGGATTTGATTGACTAGATAGATACTCCTCGTGTCTATTGACAGTTAATCAGTACTACTTTGAAGTACCGAACCACAAGGTTGAAAGCACATAGTTTGAGCTCTCTGCAGCTTCCTTGCTCACAGTGTCTCCATATTAGCTTCACATCAGGACTACTGTAAAAGCACAGTGATGAGAAGCCTCAATTTTAGAGATGCTGGTGCATCTGATTTGTGATAGAGACTGAGCATCATTTAGATTTCCCAGGCATTCCCAGAAACAGAAACACTTTAATTATGCAATGTGTTTCATGGGCTTCCAGATTCAGCAACACCAACATTTTTAGCTTATGAAGCACAAATTTGAAAACACCAACAAATTGCAGTGCCCATTATTATCACTGCTTTGTTAAAATGCATTTTGTCACCCCAATAGAAAAGTAAATAATTAAGGAATACAATGATGGCCTCTATATGGAATGCATTGGGGTTTAAAATACCTCTTCAGTTGAAAGCATATTGTTTTATTTCTTACTGCACTAAAAATGGTTGCCAGTTTTTCCACAGGTCATTGCTAACCCTTGGAAAAGAAATTGAGAACTTTGTAAAACTTTGAAACCAGGCATAGTAGTGGCCTTCTCCCCCCCCCCCACTGAGAGAAGAACTATGGGTTTGTTTCTCCTTCCTTTTCTCTTTCCTTCCCTCTCTCTCTCCTTCACTCCTTCTTTCCCTCTCCTAGTATCAAAATCCTGCAAATTCAGAAGTAGTAGGCAATCACAGATTGTGAATATACCATATATTGGCATAAAGTTTCAAAGATATTTATGTCCACCATGTGAGGCTGATAAAAGTCGACATAGTAGTGGGTTTAAGAATATGAAGGCTGAGAGCTCTCTTGTGTCTATCTTCTTGGATGACAAAGTATATATTTCCTCTGCGGTAGACCTTAATATGATGACACAAACAGGAAACCACAAATGACCCTCTGAGATGAGGGACAGGAAAAATATCTTTTGTTCTCTTTGCTTCATTCTAGATAGATACCCTTGGACACTGACCACTATATATGTGGAAGTTGCAGAAAATTCAGTACTTAAAAGCAAATTCATCAGGGAGCACATAAAAGAAAAACAATTTTGGTTTGTTTGATCTTCAGCTTCCTGTCAAAGCTGACATCTAAAATTTCCCCAATTTGTTTCCCCACTGGTCTGTTTTGGTGACTGTTTCTGGTTTTCAGAAGCATTGGCTTAGCACCTTTATGCTGGTTGTCATTAAATGGAGAAGTAAAAACAAGTTTTCTTTTATAGTGACAATTGCCAAGAATATCTGGAAAAAAATGTAGCCTCAATGAATATTTGTTCTTGATTTTGGAAATTAAATAACAAACCATTTTCTTTTCAACATGTGCCAAACACATTAAATCACCTTTTACTATTTGCTAATTTCTCAGTGAATCAACAGCAAAAAAAGTAATTCAGGACTTGCAATACAGGATTTTGATGAAAAAGGAGAGGCAGCTGCACCATTTTAACAATGCTTTGAACTCAACCAGAAGAAGGTGTAAATGCCTATTTTTATATGACCAGACAGTGTTTGAGGAGCCATAAACATGGTTTCAAAGAGACACTATCATAATTTATACATTGCTAAGAAATGTAAATACTGTTGTTAGGAAGAATATAGTGTGTTAAATTTGGGTATACAGCTTTTTAAGAAGAAATGGTAAATTAGTATCATGAATATCAAATCAAATCAAATCCTAGGGATTCTCTAGACTTTTCCCTGTTGGGGTCTTTTCTTTTAGTGTGACAAGGGAAGAAACCATCCAAAAGATCAGTGGGTAATGACAGGGTACAGCACCACCACTGTAAACACTGAACTGTAGCCTGAGACACAGGATTTCAGTTTCCACATGAACTTTGGCTTCTCTCATAAATCCAACTCCATTTCTAAATTTAACAATGTCATTCCAATTGCAGTTCATGGATCACTTGATATCAGTCATTCTAGCATTTTACATTTGGACACATTTCTAGAATGGTTATGAAAATGTCTCTCTGGGGTATATTAGTTACTTTTCTGCTTGCAGAGACAAAATACCTGACCAAAGTCACTTGAGTAAGAAAGGGTTTATTTTGACTCAACATTTGAAGGTACTGTCCAGGTAATTCATGGCAGTAGGGATTTAAAGCATCCATTCACACTGTTTTCAAGCAGGAAGCAGAGAGGAATGACTAGGGGTGCTTAGCTTGCATTCTCCTTTTTGTTTAGTATAGAACTCCAACTTAAGACATGGTGTTACCTACAGTGAAGATAAATTTTCCCATTTGATTATCCTGGATCACCCCAGACTCTCTCAAGTTGACAATCTCAAACTACCTATTATATAGACTTTCCCCCCCCCCTTACTCCATTTCAGTAATAATCAGGATAAAAGTATCTGTATCTGAGGAGCATTTTTAGAGTTTGAGGTATATTTAAAATAAGGATGGATTTTTTTTTTATAACAGAAGTTGATAGATTAGACCCACAGAACCATCATATCTATTCACATGTTTCTTAGGGTTTGTATTGTTGCAATGAAACATCATGACAAAAAACAAGTTGGGGAGAAAAAGGCTTATTTGGTTTATACTTCCACAGCACTGTTCATCATTGAAGGAAAGCAGGACAGGAAGCATCTTAAACAGGGCAGAGTCCTGGAGGCAGAAGCTGATGAAAGGCCCATGGAAGATTCTGCTTATTGGCTTGCTTCCCTTGTCTTGCTCAGTCTTCTTTCTTATAGAATCCAGTACCACCAGCCCAGGGAAAACTCAACCCACAATGGACTGGGCCCTTGCCCACTGATCACTAACTGAGAAAATGCCTTACAGATAGATCTCATGGAGGCATTTCTTCAACTGTCCTAGACTCCTTCCTCTCTGATGATTCTAGAGTGTGTCAGTCGACACACAAACCAGCCATGAGAAGTTTATTGTTAGAGTGTAAAGAAAACACATTTTTAAAAACGTTTTAATCTACAGTTGCCCTTTTCTGTGAAAATGGGAAGAAGGACTGGATTCCACACTGACTTTTATTTCCCTCCCAGACATATCTCAATGTGTATCTGAGTTTGGCTTTGAACTTGAGGTTTTCCTGCCTCAGTTTCCTGGATGTCATTCCTGACTCCTATGCTGACTCTGTAGATTGAATTTCCATATTCAGACTTATTTTGTTAATATGCCACTATATCAGAAATTGCTACCTGACAACCCACACACAATCCCAGATCCAGGGGTGTAGAAGAAACAGGATCAGCCTACCCAAGCTGCCATTGCCTCATCCCTGGTACCTAGGCCAGCCTACATGTGCAGCAGGCACTTCCTCCCTGAGCCAAGCTGCCAACCCTGCTTGAATGCCCAGAGAGGCTGACAGAGACATACCTGACTCAGAGACACCAATGAGAAAAGGACACAGCAGAGTCAGTGCCGGAGCCAATAGGACTTTGGGAGTGGATATAATGGCAGGCCTAACTTCCTGAAAAAAGGCATCTGCAGAACGCTTTGCTACACACTGATTCCCAGTGCCTGAGTCTTTGGTGCTGTGTCTTCTCATACCTTCTGATGGGAGATGTTATTCTGTAAATATGTTTCTCATACTGGTTAATTAATAAAGCACTGTTTGGCCAATAGGAAAGCAAGATAGGCGGGGCTAGGAGACAAGGAGGAAAGAGGAAGTAGTTAGGAGGAGTCAGCATGTAGGGCCTGGAGAGACCAGATGCGGGCCACTGCTCTCCTGTAAGATGAGCCACGTGGAAATACTTAGATAAGTAGAAATGGGTTAATAATTAAGACAGAGCTAGCCCATAAACAATAGTAGTAACTGGCCAATAGGATTGTATCAAATACAGAGTCTCTGAGTGTTATTTGGGGCTCACCAGGTGGTGGGACCAGGCGGCCTGCAGGGAGGAACAAGGAGTGGGTCAGGCGGCTGGCGGGGGAAAAACCTGCCCGTAACATCCGAGTAGGGTAACCTGAAATACAGGGGCATTGACGTAAATTATTAACAGTCTGAAAAAAGGGAGGAAAGGTGGACATTTACAAGAATGATACATGTTGATGTGGATATGGGGAAATAGATGTTGGGATGATGTTAATTTGGAAAATATTTGAGTGGATGGCTAGATGGATTTTAACGTTTTATACTGTTTAGACACAGCTGAAAGTATTGGGGCAGAGGAGATTGAATCACATTCTTCCAGGGACCATAATCTTTTGTTCTGTTATTAGATAAAAGATTTCTGTGATGGTTTGAATAAGAATGGCCCCCATAGATGCATATGTTTGGAGGCTTAGTCATTAGGGAGTGGTCCTACTTGGGAAAGATTAGAAGGCACACCCTTATTGGTGTAAGTAGGTATGTCACTGGGACGGGCTTTGGGGTGTAAAAGCTCAAACCAGGCCTAGTCTCTCTCTCTCTCTCTCTCTCTCTCTCTCTCTCTCTCTCTCTCTCTCTCTCTCCCTTTCTCCCCCATCTCTTCCTGCTGCCTGTGGGTCAGGATATAGAACTGCCAGCTACCATGTTTGCCTGCATGTCACCATGCTTCTTGCCATGATGATAATTTAATGTAATGAAATTGTAAGCAAGCCCCAATTAAATGCTTCCTTTTATAAGAGTTGCCATGGTCATAGCATCTCTTCACAGCAATAGAACATTGACTAGGACAGTTTCTAAAGATTTATGGAGTGTTTCTATGATCTAAAACTTCAATATGGATCTTGTCATTGGTATTTAGGAGTTTTTTTTTCTACTGGAAACAACCAAACGGTATGTTCCAGAATTTGTATGCACATTCTTAGATGGCTACACACTTCGTTAGGACGCAGTATATGTGTTTGATTTCACCAGAGAATGCTGGGTAGTCACTATCCCATTGGAACCAATTCATTCCAGCAATAAAAACATTGTGTTAATTTTAATGTCATTTCATATGGATCTATGCACAGGAGATGGAGAACCGGGAAAACTAACTCTACATAAAGCTAGTAGCTTATGTGTTTGTCACCTACAAATGATATTAAAAAGCTATGTTTGTTCTTACAAGGTAGAAACATTCTTTTGATTTTATTTTTGATTTAGCTTTTCTATATGTATCTCTGGCTGACCTTAAATTTCTGTGTAGTTCAAGCTGGTCTTAAACTTATATAAATTTTTCTTTGCCTCCCCAGTGATGGGATTAAGGCCTACAACATAATATCCAGCCTAAAAGTGTTCTGAATATGAGAAAAGTCAGTATAGAGTACAACAAAATTATACTCAGAGGGGATTTTAGCAGGTCAATAACTCTTATTTATAATGATCAATTAAAACCCCTGAGGGGATTGTCATTCTGTAAATATGTTTCTCTTATTAGTTAATGAATAAAGCACTGTTGGTCAATAGGAAAGCAAGATAGGCGAAACAAAGAGACTAGAAGGAAAGAGGAAGTAGTAGGGAGGAGACTCAATATGGAGGAAAGAGAGCACAACGCTGGCCTCTCTCTCCTGTAAGATAAGACCACATGGAAATACTTAGATTAATAGAAATGGGTTAATATCTAAGCCAGAGCTAGCCAATAAACAATGATAATAACAGGCCAACAGCATCTCTGTGTATTATTTGGGTCTGGCACAGCGGTAGGACCAGACCAAAGGGAAAAACCTACTCATAACATAATGGCGCCGAATGTGAACCTGAATGAGAACTTCCACTTAAAACTTAACAAATGCTTTAAAAAGGGTTTTAGAAACAAAAGAATAGAGACAAGCGAGCCTTCCTAATAACTGCATTTTTCTTGGTTGGAATCTGTTTTGTGAGAGACAAGCAGAGACATACCTGGCTGCTTTAAGGGAGGTTTGCTGACTCAGCATAAGCAGCAAAAAACTGCATGGCTTTTAAAGAGCTCGGCTAACAACTGAATGATGTGTATGAGAGCTGGCAATGATAGTGACCACATCTCCAAGCCAGCAGCATGCTGCTGGATGGCAGCATAGACCAAGGCAGTAAGCACAGCTCTCAGTTCTGGCGGTAAAGGTACCTGCTGCCATCTTGGATAGGCCATGGCTAACACAGCTGTGGCTTTCATTTTTAGCATTGTTGTTTACCAGATAAAAGACTCATGGCCACAAAAAATAAAGATTTACAGTAAAGACAGATTCCCATTAAGAAAAACTGTTAAAGGTTTACAGTGTGTTTTAAGATATAAATAGGCTTGGGAGAGAAAAAAGAATAAAATGGTTTTAAAAAGACAGAGAGTAGCTGGGTATGGTGGCACACGCCTTTAATTCCAGCACTTGGGAGACAGAGGCAAGCAGATCTCTGTGATTTCAAAGTAAACCTGGTATACAGAGTTAATTCCAGGACAGATAAAAGTTACATAGAGAACTCCTGTCTCAAAACATGAAAAAAATAAAAGTAGAAGAAATAGAGTAATAAAATAAACCACATAAAGATGGAAAGCACAGAGAAAATATGGGTACTGCATGGTATTATATTGTCTTTGTATCTTTTGACTGCTGAGGAAATAATAACAATTGTTAAAAATAATGCTACTGGATTAATTCAATTTATATATTTTAAAAATGCTTTGACTCCAAAATTTAAGTTCAAGGACAGGTTACTGGGGAAAAGGGTTTCTATTTTTGTTTCCACAGAAAATGAAAAGCTGTGTATTCCTTCCAAACTAATGTGCCAGACCCCCTGAAACAGAGTCCCAGGTGATCCCAGTCTATGCCCTAGGGATAAATACTGGTTCCACTGCCAAAGGTCCCAAAGACTGCCCTCGTCTCCTAACTTACACCTACATTCAGGGGGCCTGGTTAGGTCTTATGCTGGTTCCTCAGCTGTCAGACTGGGGTCTGTGCACTCCCTCTTGCTCAGGTCAGCTGTCTCTGTGGGTTTTCCCAGGATGGTCTTGATTCCTTTGCTAATCATTCCTCCCTCTCTACAACTGGATTCCAGGATTTTGACACAATGTTTAGCTGTGGGTGTCTGCTTCTACTTCCATCAGCTACTGGGTGAAGGGTCTAGGATGGCATATAAGTTAGTCATCAATATCATTATAGGGGAAGGACATTTAAGGTAGCCTCTCCACTATTGCTTGGATTCTTAGTTGGGGTCATCCTTGTAGATGTCTGTATAATTCTCTAGTGCCAGATTTCTCTTTAAACCTATGATGGCTCCCTCTATTCAGGCATCTCTTTTCTTCCTCTCTTTCTCTATTTTTCCCTTCCCTTGATCTTCCTGATCCCTCATGCTCTCCTCACCCTCCCCTTCCTTTCACCCCTCCCCTGTCTGTGCTCCCAATTTGCTCAGGAGATCCTGTCTCTTTCCTCTTCTCCAGGTATTGATGTATGTCCCTCTTAGGGTCCTCCTTGCTTCCAGCTTCTTTGGGGTTGCAACCACATTTTCAAATTAATCTATAATCAATACTTTTTAAATTGCTAAAAATGAAAGAAAACAGAAGGAACAAATTCCTTCTATGAAGCCAGTATTACTCTAATGCCAAAACCAGGTAAAGATACACCAAAAACGAAAACTACAGGTCAGTATATTGAAGAGCACAGATGCTAAAATCCTCAGGAAATATTAGCTAATGGATTACAGGCACGTGCCAAGAAGAGTATCAACCATGATCAAGTTGGCTTCATCACAGAAATTCAGGAATTGTTTAATATACCTAAGTCAATGAATAAAAATAAATCACATAACACAAAAATTGCATGATTACCTCAATAGATTAAAAAAAAAACCCTGACAAAATCAAACATGCTTTCCTGAAAAAAAAAAAAAACCAAAAACCAAAAACCAAACCAAAACAAAACAAAAACAAACAACAACAACAACAACAACAAACTCCTAGAATGAGTGGTACTGAAGGGAAGATATCTCAATATCTCACTATAAAAAAAAGCTATCTCTGACAAACCTATAGTAGAAGCATCCTAAATGTAGAAAAACTGGAAGTAATCAGGAACGCGACAGGGCTGCTCACTGTCTCGTCTTCCTTTTAATACAGCTTAAAGCACTTGCTGGAACAGTAAGGCGTGAGAAGTGAAAGGAATACAAATAGGAAAAAAGAAGTTAACTCTTTTAAAGATTATAGGATATTATATGTAAGAGATCACAAAAATTCCACCACAAAACTCTAAAAATCATCAACACTTTTAGCAAAATGGCAAGACACATTATCAACTAAAGAAAATGGAAGCTTTTCTATAGATCTCCAACAAACACACTGAGAAAGAGATCATGGACACACACATTCCCATTCACAATAGCCTCAAAGGCAACAAACTATCCTGCAGTCTTCCTCCATTATGTGCTGTACCATTTGCTGATAGCTGAGAATCAAAGACCATGAGAATCAAAGACAATTTACATCCCCCTTTCTTTGAATCAAGTGCCACAGTTCTCTGCAATGCCTGTTGAGTTCCTTCCACCTGAGTGACCTAGGTGGTTTGTCGTGTGATGATCAGCTCTAAGGGTATACTATTTGATGAGTCCCGAGTGTTCAGATTTTCTAATAACTAACACCTAATTCATTAATGTTTGCTGTTAAGTGGATGAGAAACTGGGTCAGGAGAACTGAAAGATGGGAAGACCAGGTAAGATGGCATCATCATGTGGATTCACTGTTAGCATACAAATTTAAAGGGAGACCTGTGAGAGCTTTCTTAGAGTTTATTAAAAGTGGGCATTGCTTAGCCTACACTGCTGTCTTATTTATGAGCCTTTGGGGGACATAGTAGACAGCAGAGGTAGTGCTGCTGGGTAGCCAATGTATAGGTGTTTCCCTCTCCCTCAGACCTGCAGAAGAAGAGCACTCTGTGCTCCATATATGTAGAAGCCATGTTCCAGTGGAGAGGGGTCCCACACTGATACTCCATCCATTCTGCCTCACAGCACCCAACTTGGATATATGGTCTACAGGGAAACCTCCCATCTAGAAAGTGGCCTCCACACAAACTGCCAGCAAGTCAGCCTCACCTCATTCATATTCTGCCTGGAAAAATACTTACATTTTTCTTCTACTGGAGGGTGAACTTTTGAACCCAATAGAAGTGTTTTTCTATGGGAGCTCTTTGTATTTAGAGTCTAGAATTTTGAGTGTAACTTAGTCCCTGTCTGGTCATGAGACTTTTAGTATGCTAACTACTTCTTGCTCAGTTTTTTTCTTTTGTGAAAAGACAAAAAAAAAATTGCAATAGATTTTGTAGTTTGACTGCACACATTCTCCACACCCCCAGGATAAAATCCTGAAAAGCAGGATAGAAACCTCAGCACAGACCGTTATTTGCATCCAGAAAACATCATGATGGGTTTTGCTTGGTTGAAGTATTTCAAACCACAGGTGATCTAACACTTACTTATTTAATTAGCTACTGCTTGGATAATGATTATGGATGAAGGAACCCTTTCCTTAACTCTCACAGAATTGCAGCAGCGCTGTTAATTCTCAGAGAGTGGTTCCAGAAGACCCCATATTACACTGACACTGAGAACTCAGCAGACGTGTGTTTTCAGTGTTCGCAGCCACTTACATATTTGTATGTGTGGCACAGGAAGGGTATGTGACATGGGGAGGATAACACTTGATTTCATGTTTATCTTTAAAAAGTTGGATATGTGGCACCCCAATGTCAGCTGATACTGCATTTTGATGGTTATGATCTGGCCTTAAGCCTAATTATACAGCTGTTGGTTTCTGCCAAGATGTGAGTGTCTCTATTGCACCTCTAGGGACATCCTACTAGGCTAGCCACTGCTGTGGTTCATAGGCATCGCAGCTAGGTAGGACTATTGATTGCTTCCCTACCTTGGCAGTTTGCATAGTATCTTCTAGGACTATGATAGCTAGGCCTCAGGGAGGAGTCTTTCATGTCAAAATCTTTGAAGTCCTATGGCTAGTATTGCCTTCATCAATAGGGACTTACCGTCAACCTCTGGGAAGCAAAAGTCTATATTAATTTTTGAGTCTCTTGGATTTACCCAATTAACAACTTTAAAGGGGGTTTCTCATGACTGGCACTGGAATTTTTATTATATAGTGTAGGGATCCTAGGGGGAACATGATTTGCCCAAGTGGTGTGTGTGTGTGTGTGTGTGTGTGTGTGTGTGTGTGTGTGTATTGTATGTAATTTAAGCAAATATAAAATAATATGACTCCTCAAAACTTCTTCATTCACCATTAGTGTTATTGTCCTTCCTCCCTCCTCCTTCTTTATTGACCTCCCTCCAATACCTCAATTAAACTCCTTCATCCCCATTTTCCCCATTTACCCCTTTACATCACCTGTATTTTGCAATGCCCCTCTTTAATCTCTGCCTCCCATGGTCCCATTTTGCTTTCCCAGTTTCTGTGGTTTATTCCGGGTTATATGCTCACATCTGACTATTTGGAACTAGGAACATGCAGATGAGAGAGAACATGCAGCATTTATCTTATATCTACTGCACAACCTCTGTGTACCTACAGCTCAGGGAACATTGTGGAAGAGGAGGAGGAAGGACTGTAAGAGCTTGAACACAGGAAGTCTGCTGTGAGATTGTGTCTCCTGGAAACATCAGGAAAGCTGCACTCATGATGGTTCAACAATATGGTTGCCTAAAGAATACCTAAATAATAATAATATCAAAACCATGCTAATGTGGAAGGAGGAACTTCCTTTGGGCCCTATTCTAAACAAAACTACAGGCAACTGATTGGCAAGAAATAGAGAATTAGCCTGTCCCAGAGATGAGACCCCCTAATAGGTTATCTAATATAAAGTGGTTAGCCCTAAAATCATATACATATAAATAACAAAAATGGACTCAAACATTGTATTTATACACACACACACACACACACAACAATAGTAAAGAAAAAGAGGCTATCAATGAAGCTATGGGGCATGGGAAAGGCTGGAGGGAGGAAATGGAGGTGTGAAAATATATAATTATATTTAATTAAAAATAAAAAATAAAATTGTTCTTAGAAAAGGACACTGTTTACAGTATATAAAATGAAAATATGTAAAAAAGGTGTAAAATATGACAAATGTGAGTTTTACCTTTTTAACTTTATTTTATAGTTTGCTTTTTTGTTTTGTTTTCATTTTTGTTTTTTTTGGTTGTTTTGGCATGGCCAAGATGCCAAGGCACAGCAATGAGGCCGCACCCAGATGCTCAGGCAGACAGGTCAGAGTCTGCTCCCAAAAAGTTTAAGATATTTTGCTCAAAGTGTTTTAGGATTTGAAAACTAGGACTTTTCTGCCAGTCTTCAATTTCATCTTAGTTTTGTGAATGATGCTGTAAGCTAAGTTATAGGAAATGATTCTCTTTTTCAATGGCCCATCTGACTGCCCCTATTTTCCTTGCTCCTTAATATCCCCCTCTCTCAAATGGAAAGAGTCCCCAGAAGCCACCTAAGGAGGAAGAATCCATAGGGCCAAGGGGGCCCTCATCTAGTGCTTGGCTGCGCAATTGCACACTTCCTGAGTAGCCTGCTGAGGCCATTTCCCCTCAACCATTGCCAAAAGTACTTACCTTGACAGCCACTGTGTCACATGATCTGAACCATCCTTATGAGGCTGAATACAGATATTCAGGCTCCAGGCTCCGCTCTTTGGTAGGCCAGTTGCCAGAAGGGATCTAGGACGGGTGAATTATGGAATACTCCTTCTCAGATCCAGAACTTGAAGAATTGTGCTGGGGTCATTTCACATATCTCTGCTGCAGGTTGTGGCTTGCCTTCCTTCTTCCCTCCCTCCCTCCCTCCCTCTCTCCCTCCCTCCCTCCCTCCCTCCCTCCCTCCTTCCCTCCCTTTCTCCCTTCTTCCTTTCATTTCTCTCTCCCTTCCTCCCTCTCTACCTCCTTTATTTTTTTATTTTTTACTCTCTGTCTTCAGCTACACACTAGTAAGGAGGTGGATCAAATTGAGGTAGCCAGATGTTTGTGTGTTTGTTGTAACATTTAGGTCTCCAGCTGAATGGAAAAAAGGTGGAGTTAAGGCTTTGGGGGCAAGAGTTCATTTCCATTTCACAGGTGGCAGTTTAGGGCCTGGTAGGCAGTCAGAGCACTGACTTTTCTCAGACTAAGTGTCAGATAAGTGTTCCAGATCTCCTCCCGTGGGTGCAAGTTTTCCAGATGTCACTCACATAGCTGGGGGTGGAGGGGGAAGCATGGAGAAGTGAAAAAAGGAATCAGGGAAAAGGGGGAGGAGAAGAGAGTCTGAAGAGCCCCACCTCTGCTGTTACATAGAAACCTAAACTGGGCAGCCCTGTCTTCCTTATTATCATTATCCCAAACTGCCTGTTCTTCTCAGTGAGTGTGGTCCCTAAGTCCATAATCACATCTATCCTTGCTTCAATTCCCAGGCCCTGCTGGTATCAGCTCCTCCATCTCCCTGCCTGTCCTAGCTCACCTGACCACAGTTATCTTTAACTGCCTCCTGCAGATAGCTTTACTATTTCTTCCTGTGTCCTGGACAAGGTGAGAAGCCCCATCAGACTGTGGCAGAGAACAGGAAGCTGGTACTGCTAACCCACACACCCATCTCTGCCTCAACTGGGACACTCTTGCTTCTGTGTGGGGGCCTCTCTCTCTCTACATCCCCTCTCCATGCCATGCACTTGCACGCGTGCTCTGGGGCTTTCCACAGAACTCCTTCTGCCCAATGAATCATCCTCCTTTGTGTTTAGCTAGTTCAAATGTGTCTTTTGTGAGGAGGCAGGATTTATTGCTCTCCTGAATTTCTGTAGTCCAGTTCAGGACTGGAAAGGTAATGGCTGCTTTCTAAACGTTTCCTGAATGAATGAGGGAGTGACTAAATACAATAGAGTCATTCAGTCTCCAGCAATCACAGTCAAGTTCTGGTGTCAGGAAAAGAGTTTAGGCTCTGGAATCAGACCAAGACATATTTAATTCCTAGATCCAGTAATAGTGGCTATGTTAGAATTTTCTAACTGGTACTTATAGCACACACACACATACAACATAAGCAGGTCAATCTGTCAACTATCTGTGACTATTATCTCCTTATATGTCTTCCATCTGTCATTTCTATCATCTGTCTCCAATCTGTCTATCCATCACCTATCCTGGTCATCTACCTATCAAGAGACCAAGAGTTTGTTCAAAAATTGGCTCCTAGTTGCTGTGAGCCAACAAGCCTGGAATCTCCATGGAATCGCCATGGCTGCATGCAGACTCAGAGAAGTATTGATGTTGCAACTAAAGTCTGAAACAGTCACCTGGTGGAACTCTCTCTGCTTGGGTAACCTCACACTAACATTCTATTCTGATTCTCAACTGGTGGGTTTTCTGTTTTGTTCTCATTCTATTGATTGAAGTGTTAATATCATCTCAAAAATAGCTCAATACTAATATTTGGACCAGTGATTTTCAACTTCCTAATGCTGCAACCCTTTAATACTATTCCTCATGATGTGGTGATTCCCCCAACCATAAAATTCTTTCATTACTACTTCATATATGTAATTTTCCTACTGTTATGAATTGAATATTAATGTTTTCCGATGGTCTTAGGGGTTTGCAGCCCACAGGTTGAGAACCACTCATTTATTAGTTAGTTTGTTTGTTTTTAATCAATTACAATAACACAACAATGCATTCATAAGAAAGTTTTGGTTAATAACTGTAAAACTATTTTTACACCACTCATGACAGTGGTGCCATGAGATTATAATGCCTAAAGACAGTTAAGTCATCTGGGTTTGGGGAAGTATACTGAATGATGTTTGCACATAGTGAAATCTCCGAATGGTACATTTCTTAGAACACAATCCTGCCATTAAGGATTCATAGCTATGTTTGGGAATCCCCCCACCCCCCACCCCCAAGCTTCTCCACTTCTCCACTAAACAAGGCGATGCAGATGGATTTCTTTAGGCCTCCCAGCCTCTGCTCACTTCCCACTGATGACATAGCTCAGGATCAACGTCACCGGCATGCACTGAAGGTTAAAGAGGACCATGCTGAGCCATAGCTGTGGTTTTACCTGTCTCTTGGTAGTGAGAGTCTCCTCCCATGAGTGTCTTATTCTGAACCTGCTTCACCTTAGGGAGAGGGTCACATGGTAGCAGAGGTTCTGAGTGTAGGTCTTTTTCATTCCTTCTGTCCCTGCCTGATTTGGGGGGGAATTCTAAGGGAAGAAGTCCTCCTTTCTGTTTCCAGAGGCTAGCCATGAGTGGCAAAGGGGGTATAAGGAATTGAATATGTGTTGAGGTCAAATTTGCTTATAGAATCCTGACTAGGAACAGGGTAAAATGCATATGGGTTGAGTTGTATCTGTAAAATTTATTACCCTTGTTAAGGCTGCTTCCACTCAAGCTCTGGAATCACAGAAGCCTAAAAGCAAGATTTAATTTCTACTAAGGACCCACTGAGCCCCTCCTTATCCACAGATGTTACTATCGTTTGTATATATGCCTCTGTAGGTTTGGCTTTGGTTCTAATTTTCTTTGAAATAAAGATAATTTCACATGATAAAGCCTGCTTGTTTCTTTGATAAATGCAAGGCCCATAGTCTTCTTTCTATTTTAAGCAAAATTAGCTCTTTTTCTGTAAAAGAAAATGAAGAAAAAATATTGCCCATCCTGTGTGTGGCCTGAACATAACCCTTAAAACATCTTAAAGGTTATCCATCAAAGTTTATAAAAGGAAATATATTGTTCTTAATTATTCTTATCTTGTTATTATGTAATACTTGGTGGATTTATATTTTAACCTATAATCTTATGCCAAAAGAGTCTGCTTAGGCTTGTTCCTCCTTGTAGACAGAAACAGAAACAAAATATACAGGGGTATGTTTACCATTTCAATTCTAATCTCTGTTACTTTCCTTTCAGCTTGGAAAGGCCTGTTGTGCTACAGATGGTTGCTTGGCCCAGGGTCACTGCTCTCACCAAGGCTGCTGGGGAAGGCCTGAGAGAGTTCTAGGCCAGCAGGCAGCCATATATTTCTTCCGTAATCCTGTGTGCGTGGGCGAAGCATCAGGCCAAGGTATAAATAAACTGTTCTGACTCCACATATGGTATTTTAGGTTTACAAATCCATCCCCATCAGCAGTTTTACTCATTACGGGACGTCCAGCGTGTCTCCTTTTGGGATTATTTGAGAAGCAGCAAAGACGTTCTGAGAAAGGAGCATGTTTGCTGTAAAGTTTGGGCAAAGATTAAGTACCTGTGGGAGAGCAGGCTCTGTAACTGATCTCAGCTCTTCAGTGGGGTTCCCTTAGCATCGGCTTTCATGATTTCTGGACCCTGCGGGGTACTATAGGCATTTTCTTCCAGCGTTCTAGGGTGGATCATGGCTTAGGTGACGTTTCCTTTTGTTTTTTTTTTTTTTTTTTTTTTTTTTGCCTGTGTTCTCCCATATTTTCACTGATTAGAGTCTAGACTGGGAAATCAACCCCCAAAGGCTGCATTTTCAAAATTTAAAGTACAAAATACACTCTGCATGCCCCCAAACAAACCTAAAACACACTTCTGTTTTCTTACTTCCCTGTGAGACCGGGCTTTGGCCAGGTTATAGAAAATGTATGTCTTGGATTAAAAATAGCCAATAGACGGGCTTGTCCTGGGAGACAAAGAGTTTGAAGGCATCTTAACGAGTGGTCTCATGCACAAGAACAAAGAGAAAGACCCCAGACCCTCTGAAGAAATGGAGAAACAAGTGGCTAGGACTGAGCTTGGCACAGGGAGCTAGAGGATGGGGATGAACGGTCAAACCATTAATTTCCAGGCCTACATCTGTTTGATGGCCATCTCTGTACCCCAGACCGGAACTGAATAGGAGTATATCTGTTAAAGCTGAAGGATACCTGCCGGGTTAGATGGCACCATGCTCCTTTCATTTCTCTATTCCTGTTCATTCCTAGTTGTCACGGAATCATCCTGCTTTTACTTGTTTAGGGCCATTAAATATATCCTTTCTAGTCCATGGGCACCACGGTTGCTTTCAGTCATTCACTCTTACCACTGTTTACAAATTGGCATCCCAGCCACAATCAATCAGAGCCCCGAGAAGGCCCTGCACTGCAGCTGATCAACAAATAAGCTTGAGCTGTGACCCCCTTAGCTGCACAGGCTTCTTTCAAGAGAAGGGAGGGGCCCTTGCAATGTGTTCCCATGGTTGTATGTCCTTGTAAAATCTATTACAAATGAGATATATTTAGCTATGGTTGCTTAAGACTGTTTTCATTTTCAGTTCCAACTTCCCCTACATGTTTCTCCTGCTGGAGTGGGGTGTCCACAAAGCGATGAGCACTTGGGGCTGTAGCTAAAGTTAAGATGGGAGTATGCTTAATTTGTGTTAAGTGGGGGCTGTTTTTGTGGTTGGCAATTGTTTCCGAGTGCTGGCCCTCCTGGGTAGGAGCGAACGGTTTCTAGGAATCCCCCTGACAGGAAGCAGAGCCTCAATGCTCATTTCATGACATCAGTGTGTCCCACAGCTTCTGATGCTAGACAGTCAGTTCACAGCTTCAAGGAAAGGCTCCTGTAAACAGCAAAGAGCAGGAAGCTTTTCTAAGAGAGGTCCTTCAGAAGTCGGACAAGTCCGATTGCCAGTACATGACATTGTTTCCAGTAAGAACTTGTTGGAGGAGAGGTCCCGTCCTTTTAGGCATGCTGTAAGAAGCCTGCCCAGAAGAGTTTCTGTGCTTAGTCTTGAGCACAGACAATCTTTCTAAAATTAGTACTTTGTCTAGGCATTTTTTTTTTATCCTGAAGAATTGTTTGGTTTTCTACCTAATTGTACATTCTTAGTTTGGAGTTATTGTTCTTGCTATTGTTTTGCTTATAGTAATGGTCATATCAAACTGCATTACCTTCAGGTTCCAAGTAAATCTAGGCAAATCATGGACTTGTTGTTCATGTTATAGGCAATCAGAATTTTTCAGTGACTTTCCTCCTTTCTTACACTGCTATCTCCCTCTACTTCCGTTCACGTCTTCCCTCTCCTTCCAGTGCTTCATGTGCTTTGCAAATGTTACTTCTAATCTTCAAGAACATTTCACTATTTGCTAGTTTGATAATCTTTTTTACTCTGCAAGACAAACTAAGGCAGAAAGTCAAGCAAGTATCACAGAAACTGTCTGGACTAGAATAACCTAAAGGGTCCCAGGTGACTGTAAATGAGTTGGCCTTTGGAAAGTAGCAGAAAAATCTTAGAGGGCTTTGAGTATCACCATCATTTGGCAGTCAGCCCCACATTCTTGGAGCTTGCCCCTTACTGGATAGATACAGACAGATGCTGGATGAATTCTAGTTGTTAAAGGCTGTTAAATATAGGTTGTTATATTATAGACCATGGCTTAGGACCATAGCTTCCCTCTTTTTTAAGGCCCTGATTTCTCCTTGGACTGTGTCACTCAGGATTCCCTTATTACAGAAGTCTACAAATGGTATATTTCTTGTTACACTTATCCTAGTCTTACAAATCTTGGTATTCATTTGCCACTTCTTTCAAGGCCAGAGCTGTGGGAACACCTTGAAGAGAGCTATTCATGTATGGGGTACTTAATTATCTCTTTGTTCTTAATTGGTATCTGCTACAGAAATGGTATCTCTAAGCTGACACCATGTCACATTTGACTAAAGCATTCAAATTGGCAAACATTGCAGTGAGTTGTTGGAGATATACTTTGATTTAGAATGATAGTGCCACCAGCTGCATTTGTAATAAAACAGAGGGCATTGTTTACAAAATGTACGGAAAACCGTCTTCAGCAAGTACTTCCTCATTTGTTGTGAGCTTTAATTACTCACAGTGCTATCAAACTAAATCAAGTTAGAACTTTAGTTTATCTTCTCCTTGTATGCCACCCAATCCTTCCTTTTAATTCAGGGATGCACACATAAGTACATTTGTTCTAAGCTGTAATTTCCCCTTTGCTGCCTTACAAGTGTACTTATGAATGGAGAAAAAAATGTAAGGTCATTCTGGGAAATTTCCAGACCAAAGACATCGTGTCAATGGAATGTTGCATTCTGTGAGAATACCCTTGGACAGAGTCAGAGCTCCTGTGATTAGCTTGTAGGGGATATTGGAAATTTTCTTTGTACCCCCAGAATTATGCTCTTTATTTTACCATCCACATATCCACATAGTGTGAAGTTCCAAGTTGCCCCAGTGGACTTGGAGGCAAGCAGAGTATTTTCTGGGCAGTTTATTTGAATCTCAAGAACTACGAATACACACAGATAAATCTCATCAAATGTGCTAATTCAGCTCATTCTGAGGGCACAGGTAGGAACTTAAGAACAGAATTTAGCATGCTAGTATCCTCAGAGAGAAGTTCACTGTTAGTTTTGATCTTTTTTTTTATTGCTTTAAGTGAATTTCACAGACTGAGTAACTTATAAGGACAAAAATTACTTTTTGTAGTTTTAGAGTCTTGGAAATTCAAGATTGAGAGTTTGTCTTAGGAGAGACTATCTCTGTGACTGTTCCTTATGGGTAAGCCTTCCCTCCTTTCAGGGTCTCAGGTTGGTGCAGGGACCAAGGGGGCTGGGAAGCTCCTCCCTTCACAACTCAATAACCCATGAGTTGATTAATCCATTCCTGGGGGTGGAGTTCTTGTGATCCAATCACTTCACTTCTCACCTCTAAATAGTTCACAATGAGAATGGAATTTCAACATGAAATTTGTTGAGGTCCTTCTAACCATTGTGTCAATATTATGTCAGTTTGACCATGAGAAGTGACTCAGAGCACCAAGCCTGTCCCTAGCTCAATAGCTTTAAAAATGAGATAAGGTTGAAAGGTACACTACATTGTACCCCATTGCTGGGGTTGAGGAGTCCTCCAGACCCTCAGGCTTCCTCTACATCCCTACTAGGCACAGGGAATGTTTGAAGTAGATGACAAATTTTTAAATACAATCTCACTCAGCTCTACTTCAAACCAAACGTCAAGTCCTAGAGAAGACTAACAACCCAGTCTTCAAAAATGAGATACTTCCAAAGACACTGACTGTTATTCTAAAACCAACTAGCATTCTAAGCTAAATACAATTCTGATCTTGCTTTCATCTCTTATAAGTAATAAGGGTGAGAGAGGGATCAAGTGTAGTCTGGAATGTGAGATAGATAGCAGCCCCCCCACGCCTTCTAGAACACACAGAAAAGAGTATTTATTTCATGCAAAATAGTTATAACTCTCATGTATGCTCAGATCTATTTTCCCCAAGAGAAAAGTTAGAATTTTTAGATTGTAACAGATAATTAATAGTTTCTAATCTATATTTCCATTGTCCAAATTAAGCTGCCAGGCAGAATAGAAGAAAAGCATGGGCGTATTCAGTATGTTAATTATAAGGGTAAAATGTATAGCCCAACACATGGCCTTAAAGATTCTGAAATCTGTGCCAAATGTGAATCACCAAAGGACAGAATCACTACAAAACCTTCCAGAAGTCACCATTGCCATCCATTCCTTATGAAGCTATTATTTGTTTCAATAGACTTTGTCCTTCCTTCCTTCCTTCCTTCCTTCCTTCCTTCCTTCCTTCCTTCCTATGTATCCATATCAATCTTCCTATCCATCCATCTATCCTCCCATCCATTCATCCATCCATCCATCTATCCATCCATCCATCCATCCATCCATCCATTCATCCATCCATCCATCTCTTTTATCTTTTTATTGACTTAATTTGTCCATTTGGTGTATATGATGTAGTTGGGCATAGGTGGGTTGTCTTGGTCATGGGGGAAGAAAGGGCTTCTCTTCAGAGACTCCTGCATCTATTCCACATTTGTCTCTGCTGCTGTCTTTAATGCACTGATTTCTTTGCTGAACCACAACTCCTGTCACCTCTTCTACTCTTGAGTGCTCCTGAATACATATCATGGGCCTGGGCTGCACCTATATTTGTTTACCCAGTGCTGGGCTTGCAGAGAAGATCCTCCTGGTTTATAGAATTACTTCAAGTGGCTGGTCTTTGGAAAGTCCCAAGTTGTACTTTGCCAACTGTCCCTTTCTCCCTTAATTTTCCATCTCTTGTATATTTAAAGATGAAATTTAATACATTTGGTTCATTTTTAATTATAGTAATTCATCAGAACCTTTGTTGTAAGACTCATTTGATGTTCATAAGAAGCCTTATGAACTTTTCCACAGCACTTTGAAAATATTCTTCATAGAACCCAGAAGCAGTTTTTGGTCAGTTATAAATTAATTTTAACATGACATTGTGTTATTTTAGTCCAAGACCTCCATTAGTTAAAAGGCCCATTGTGCAACTATTTAGATGATAGTCTGGTTTGTGTATTACACATGGATACACTTAATTAGTTGAGATCACATGTACCTGGAAGGCAATGTCTCATAGAATGTGGCCAGTTACAGGGTGTTGTGGAGTGGGAAACTTCAAGAAGATGAATTTCTAAACTATAACAAATGAGAAGAATCAGATGGCAACTATCCTGCTTCCTCATAGGAAGAATCATACATGCACATCATTAAAGATGTAGAACTGGCTTGTGGCTACACAGGGGTTGTTTATGAAATGATGATTTGGGAGATGGAAGTCACTGTAAATAGAGCTTTCCTATGGGAATGATGTGTAGACAACTGAAATTAGAGTAGAGTTTCTATTCCAAGAAAGCGAGAGAAGTGAGATCAGATTCAATATGCTTCATTGAACACAGCTGTTAAATTCGAGGCATAAACAAGGTGTTGAAATGTCTGGACCCTCTTTCCTCTGGGTGTAGATAAGAAATTAGCTACAAGAGGAAAAACTGGCATAGTTAGGATTGCATGCTTGATGTACAGCATGCACTGGTGTTCTTCCTCCTTGGTGACTATACAGGCTGACTTAGTTGTTATTTTGTAGCCTTCCCTTTTGATTTACAATGTGCAATTCTGTACAAAAGGTTTTCAGGGTATAAGAATAGTGACAAGCACAGAATCTTTTGGATACAAAATATGTGATTTCCATATTGAGGTGGTCAGTGTGACAGCAGGAATTGGAGATGGAGATACACCCTGACAAATGAAAGAGGAATTAGAACACTTCTGCCCCTATTATCTGGATCCCCTTTCCTTCCTCGTCACACTAATAAATA
The DNA here is from genome assembly GCA_030556225.1 of Cricetiscus sungorus. Lineage (NCBI taxonomy): Eukaryota > Metazoa > Chordata > Mammalia > Rodentia > Cricetidae > Cricetiscus > Cricetiscus sungorus. The sequence goes on along the minus strand of JANBXA010000729.1, from coordinate 5,210,034 downwards.
CTATACAACCCCTGAGTCCTGTCTTTCTATGAAGCCTCTGTTGGTCCCTAAGGTCTGTGACGTTCCCTGTTCAGTGTTCCACCAGAAACTTACAATCCATGAGGGTTTTTGTTTGTTTATTTGTTTGTTTTTATGTTCCCTTGTATGGACAATCAGTCTCTTTACTTAAAATGTCTATGTGGTCTTTCCTGAGTATTATCCAGGACTAGAATTGTATCTGTATGCTTTGGTTCCATCATAATACCTAATTCAGAACCATCATAACACAAGACAGCCTGAAATGCCATCCTTCCTCCTTAGGGCTTTTCCACATACCACTGTATATCATAGAAATGAGGACAACTCAGTGGCACAGCAGACATTTGATCTTGTTTACTCCACCTCTTTCTCTCACACAGAGAAGAACAAAAGCTACTCTAATGACGAACACCATAATTTAAAACAAACTTTGCTCAGTGTCTACATTTTTATGAGATGAAGTTTCCAATTCTTAAGTCTAGGATAATTTTCAGTCCCAATCTAAGGCCTATGGTCTACAAGTAATGTTTTTCCTTTCCTCTAATTATCTCATGTAATTTTTATTGCATCTGTAACTTTGCATTGTTTCAGTGTCAGAGGTCTTCTCTGCACAGCAAAGAAATGAGAAGATGCCTGAGCTGAAGAAAGCAGAGCAGTCAAACGGGCTTTACCAAAAAGTGGGGGCAGAGGGCTGCACTGGAAACTGTCTGTAATGCCACTTTGAGGTCAAATAAAACAGCTGAGGTGTAAGTGCTTGTTCATTGCATTAGCATTTATTGGCAGTGAGTTCATGCAGGTAAGATCCCAAAAGAGTTAGTTTGAAAAGAGAATGAATAAGTGTGTAGAGGTTTTACCTACTTTGCAGCATTTTCCCCCCTCAACTATCTTTTCACCCTGTTGCTGGTCTCACTCCTCTTACTCAGACCCTAGCTCACACTGTCCAAACATCTGTTCTCTGTGCCAAGGAGTGAAGCAATCTCTCAGTCTCCATCCGGGTACCCTACTCATAAGAACTGGAAGATTCAGAGGAAACCTTCAAATTTGATTTTTTTCTGAATATTTCTAATTAAATATAAATGTTCAGCTGTCTTCACAATTCTATGGTTGTAAGATAAAACAATCGAGGATGTTATTTCCCTTCTGTCTATCAGATGACCAAAGCCTCTTAAGTTTGTGTATATGTGTATGGTGTGCAAATGTGTGTGTGTGTGTGTGTGTGTACGTGTGTGTGTGTGTGTGTGTGTGTATGAGAGAGAGAGAGAGAGAGAGAGAGAGAGAGAGAGGGAGAGGGAGAGAGAGAGAGATAGAGAGAGAGAAAGAGAGAGAGATGAGTGAGAATGAGAGCAAGAAGAATGTAGATATTAGAAAGAATGAGCAGAGAGTCAGAAACACATGTCCTTATGTAATTATTCTGGTCTCCAGTTGCATTTCCCACATGCTTATGTGGAATTTTTTTATCCTCAGATTATATTTTAGGCCTGAAAGTTACTGAGCAAGATACAATAGCTTTGTACATCTCTTCCTTAAATATTTGTTTGATATGATCTTTCTATTATTTAAGATTTTTCTTATGTACAATAATATGTATAATATTTCTTTTCAAGAACTTTTGCTAATTTGAATTTCATTTTCATGTCTAATCTCCTTCAGAGCAATGCCAAAGAGAATAAGAAAAGTGACTGTCCTTGGATTTGAATGTTCCTTCTGCACCAGTGTTGCTAACTATTGATTTACTTCTCCATTTCTTTTCTCATGCTGTTGAAGTGTCTGTTTATTCTTAGAGTTGTTATCTGCCATTCAAGGAATGAATATTGCTTCTTCATTATTTATTTTAATGCTAGTGTGATTTTTCTCCTTGAGCCTGCTATGATGACATGAATGGAGTTTCTAACACTATTCTTTAAAAAAAATTATGTGTGTGAGCCTACCTGAAATCAATCACAGGGAGAGTCTTTATTGCAGAAATTGACAAGTGGTACCCATCTTCATTCCTCTTTTACCACCCTCCAACTGAATTGTTTGTTAAACATGTATATCAGGATGCAATCACTTGTTGGATAGGTTTTTTGTCATTCCCTGAACCAAATGATGACTTGAGAATCTTGGCTCTTTCCACCACATTGTTCTTTTCTTAGAGAATCCATATACTGGAAGCTACAAGGAATGGGAAGATCACAAGAAGACTGCTATACTTTCTATAGGTAAAACATAGAAATGTGTCCTTAGCTTCTGCTGATGTCTTGTTGACCAGACCTTGTCACAGTAGCCTTTTAAATATAAGGAATATAAAATACTCATGTGTATGAATTTCTGCTGAGATATTTCATTTTTTTATTGATGCATTGTGAGAATAGGCTTCTATTTTTTTCTCACTTATTTCACAGATGTAGTTCTCTCCTTGTTTTTCACCCCAAATATTTTTGTTTTTATACCTTGCATTTACTTTCTTACCTCAATTTTAGAGATCATTGTGGAGTCTTTAGGGAAAAATATTTCTCTTTTACTTTATTTAAGTCACATTAAGACTAAAGATTTTTGGTATGTATTCTTTCATTGCTGCTGTTTTTTTTTCTTGAGACAGGATATTTTGTATAGCATACAGTGGGTATATAAAAATATCATTATTTTTTTGTAGCACAAGGAAGACCCCAGGATCTCCCTTCCAACTCCTTCCATATGCTGTGATAAACTTGTGTGCCACTATGCCCAACCAATTTATAAATTTTTGATTATAAAGTTGACAAGTTGGACATGTGAAATGATCTAGTTAACCAATAGTAGATAGCTTTTTCCTTTCCAAACTCAGTTTATTTATTATTATATATTGTTGAAATTATGTGGGTACAATATGACTTGATTTTTTCATCATCCAATGAAATACTTCTAGTCTTCTCTCACTTTTTTCTCTCTCATCCATTTCTCCTTTTTAATATCCTTGTCAGATTTTACTTTCAACTTGAGCCAGTTAGTTAAGAATGGTTTAAGTAGTCCTATTCATCACAGGAGTTCCTGGAAACCCTTCCTTGAACCATTTGACATTGCCAACTTTTCAAGTGTGTTCTATAGTTTTTAGTTTACTCGACTAAGTTGAGTTGTTATAATAATCCTAGTTTAAAAAAATCTTACATTTGTTGGCATTTTCAGGATCATTAATACAAAGCAACCACATAATAGAAACTGGCTGAAAATTTTTTGAGATAATGCTGAGTTCAATACCTTGCTTGTGATATGATTTAAATCATGTCCACACCTGTAAAAAATTACTGAAATTTTCTTTAAATCAGTGCATCTTTTGAAAATATGTTTTACCTTGGCCAAGCTAATTTCTTTAAAAAGTCTTTTTTTATATTAGGTTGTTTTCAATATGTCAATTATTTGTAACATATAGCTGAATTTTTCAACTTTACACTTGTTTTTGTAAGAAGGCTCTCCTCTATTTACTTATAAGGTTTCTATGCTGTTTATTTTGTTTCCAGATACTGTTACATGGAGTGTTTTCTTTTATAGTGTTCTCAGCAGATACTCTGACAGTGTTAACCCACTTTTTAATCCTGATTTTTCCAAGATTGGTTTCAAGAATTAATTAGCTTCGATATATCAGCATGATAGAGAAAGTAAATATTGTTAAGGTCTTCATACCTCTTCCATTGTCATTCTTGCTTCAATGTACATTGGAATGAGAGAAAATTATCAACCCTGAACTAATGTTTCAATAAGCCAGCGGTTTAGGAAACAAATGCATGTGATTAATTAGTCATGACTGAACATCAATTCTATCATGTGTGCATTAATATGTGTTGTGCCTTTGAGTCAATTGCATGAAACTTCTCATCTGAAATGGCAATTCCACTGATACAATGCCCACTGTAGCATCTATTCCCAAGAGGACTCTGTGTGTACGTATAAAATGTGTATTGCTGATGAGAAAAGAGGCATTTATTGGTAAGACTACTAAGAGCTAAAATGCTTGGTCACTTTGGCATCACTCTGTTGCTTGCTTCTTATGCACTATTAATAGTAAATGGGACTTTTCATCTTGCCCAACACTGACTGACTCAAGTATCAGTTTCACAAATTGTCTAAATGAGGAAAATTCAAACATCCTATAGCTGTTAATATCTATGACAAAACAAAGCTTTTGACTAGTCTCTAGAGATGAAATATTAGTCTGCTTAATATGTCACCATTCTCTCCCCACAAGTTACTGTTTGTTGTATGCAGTATAAAAAAAGTGATCACATTACTTTGCTTTACTATAGATTTAGAGATATCTTAGAACTAGGAAGAGGGGCTTTCAAGGCTAAACCCCAAAGTTCTTAGCAAAACCAAGAAAGTCCTAGGCAAGTCAAGATGATTGATCATGCTGAGTATATGGCTGACACACAAGAACAGGATATCATAGAGCAATGGAGAAGTAAAGCATCTGGACATCAGGTTGACATTTTGGAGGCCACTTTAGCACAGTCACAATAGCAGGTGGAGTTGCACACGAAGGGATTTTAGACTTGATCTAGGTTATTGTTAAACAGCCCAATTTTTATTATGCTTATGAGCTTTGAGACCAGAGGCTCACTCTTGCAGTGACAATTGCCTACCCATTCTTAAGAGTTTAGAGTATGTGTAGAAATCTACAGACTCTTTTTTTTTTTAACTCCTGTCTTCTCTCTCAGAAATCACACACATTTAATGAAATGTAAAGTCCCTGGAGCCATGAGGTTAGTTCATTTGAAAACAGAACTGGACTTTCTACCAGAATCAAAAATGTTGAAAACATGAAACAACAAAAATCTGTGGTGTGTTTGTAAACCCCAAGATTCTCACTCTGATCTAAAGCAGACCATTTTCTCCTGGCTTCCTCTCCGACCCTTAATTAAGCTAACTGGAAAGGCAAGACTTTCATCAGAGCACGACTGCAATCTTCCTATCCAAATCTCTAGCATGAAACATAGACCGCTGCGGAATTGAATTTGAAATATTAAAGAAAAATGATCACCAGCTCACTGCTGTCACTGTTCTTTGTTTATTTTTCTTTATTTTGTGTCTGATGTCAAGGAGAAAATAATTTCATCTGTTGGAAATTTGAGCATGTTTGCATTTTGAGATAATTAGAATTAATGTTAGAGGGCCAAATAGCATTGAGAAGCCCCTATGCTTCTCATTCGTAAAGCATTTTGTGATGACTTCTACTTAATTTGGGAATCTGGCAGGCTGCCATAGGCCACCTAGATCCAAGCAGCAAAGTTCCTTTTTCTAGAAGGGAAATTTATACACTGGAATTTAATAACTAGGGCATCAGTGAAATGGAGTTCTGAAAATTCCTTTATACATTTGGGTTTTTTCTCCATGTGTATTTCTTCCTTTTGCTGCCTGGATGGCAGGGCTTCCAAAAACATAGCAGCAAACCTGCATCTCACAGCTGTTGTAAAGTCAAGTTCGACAGAGGAAAGGGCAGCAATGAATTTTCTTGAAGGCAGGCTAAACCCCAGGAACTTGATTCTGAGACATCATCTGTGAGACTCGTTCAGGGAGGAGACCCAGACACAATGGTTATTTGTTATGGGCCAGGCAGTAGTTGACAGGATGTTTGACTTTCCCATAAACTGTTTTGCCAACTGAACACACAGTCTTTGTGATTCATGCATACGAATCTCTTGCTTAAAATCTTTCAGTAGCCTCTCATCACCCACAGAGTGAAACCCAAGCCCCTAAATCCCTTGGCATCAGACCCATGGCTTTTCTGGAACTGGGTCATCATCAGCTGTCTAGCTTTCTTTTCTCCTGCCTAGTTCACAAGCAGCAGACACCAAATGCCTTGCAGTTTCCTGAACACACAGGTCTATTTCATGAACATAATTCTCATCCCCTGAGAAACCCTATTTATCTTCATGCATGATCTGGATCTCTGTATCTGGTAAATACTCTTTTAAAATATTTTATAAAGTTTATTATATGAAACAAACTGCAAATAAATAAACACACAACACACCAAAATTAACCAGACCCAAAGTCTATACTATGCAATGAACTTCTGTACTCTTAAGGGAATAGGTCCTTTGAAAGGATAGCTGTGGTGCTTCACATTAAAGTTAATGCTTTAAGTACTGAATATATTTTATGCTCTTATCCACCTCACTAAACAAAAAAAATGAACAAAAATGCATGAAAAAATTAGAACTAGAAAAACAATTAGCTTTATATCCTCTTGCATAACTTCCTTTTTTTTCTTTACATTATGCTGTAGGTACTCACTGTATCTGTTGAAAATAAATTTCAAAACTCAAGGAAAGCATCCATAACTCCTCTGTATGGACCAAGGACTTCATCCTCCATGCTCTCACACACTTGGGTTACAATTTATCCCCTGGCTAGCAACTAGGCCTGAGATTTCCTCTTAAGAATATATAAAAGTTTAGGGAGATACATTTGGTTGTTACCTTGATAAGATGTTCCTGGTACCTGGGTCCTGGCAAAGTTATTAGGTAGAGATCAGGGGATGTTAAATATTAAACAATGCACAGGGCAGGCCCTACAACAAGTAAACACTCAATTCAACATATCAATATTGTCCAGTGAGAAAATTGCTTAGCAGAACTATTCTTTTACAATAGTCATATTGGGGGGTATTTGTCTCCTCTGCTACATAGAAAGCTCCTTGATGTCAGTGCCTATATCCCCATTGCCTCCCCATTGCTCAGTATAGTGTCTGGTATTTATGAATTCTCTGTAAATGTTGCATGAGATGATGATGGAGAAGGGTCATTGAATGCATTGAAGACGTTCTGAGTAATCATCCTCCAAGGAATAATAAAAATAAAGATATGTCTTGTTTCTGTGTGTGGCAACTGAAGACCAAAGAAATTGCCTGGTTTCAAGCAATGGACCCCCCCCCCAGCTTTTACATACCATAGGGTTTTCATTCTGATATCTCACAATGCCACCAGCAGTGCCATGTTGGGAAGTACCTTCTGCTTGGGAAAAATAGCTTCTGCAACATTGCCTTTTCTCAAACCCCAAATTTACACTGAAGGTTGGCATTCCATTTTCATGCCAACTCTCAAAAACATGGTCTATTTGTAATTGGTCTTAGCTACAGCGTTTTGGAATGCTCCATAAATAGGCCCCATTGGGGAGCTTTGGGAAGTGCTATTTTGATACTTCCTCCATGCATATTCACTTGGACTCTAGCCATTTGTCAAGGGAACAATTTGAAAAGGCAACTCAGAATCCTACCCACATGATCTCAGCACTTCTTTCTTCTTGTTGATAGTATTAGGCTAAAATTGGCCTGGTTTTGACTTTATCCACCCCTCTCACTAATAACTAGATTATGTTTACAATAAGAACTCAAAGCACAATGGATTGACTCTGAAGCTTGTGTTTCTCAGAAGTCTTAGCAAGAACCTCCCCCTTGCATTGTAATTTCTCCATAGAATTGTATTTTACTCAGAAACACTGAAAGTAAATTATGGTCAGAGTTGGTGTTTGTCATAATGAAAATGTGAGGGGTAGGATTTTCATTTAATTTGTCCTCTCTAGAGCAACTGGGACCTTTAGGAAGAATTGTCCTTCTCTACTACACATTTGAGGGTGAGATTATTCTTAAAAGCATGTATCATTCTGCGTAGATCCCTATGAGAATTAAGCTTATTACACATGGGTAACCTTTTTCCATCTTACCCTCAGAGAATTTTACCAAATAGTTGAACTACAAATTTATTACATTGAAGATTATGTATCTGGCTTAACAAAATAATTTACAAAGCTTAATGAGCATGTTTCACAATTGTTCTTTGCTTTTTAAAAAAGTTAACAAATAATTATTACATACAATGCCATGCAAGTGATAGATGAGGATTTAGAGATCCATGACTTTTGAAATTGACCCTATTGGCAAGAAGCTTTCTGTGGGACCAGTGAATATAAATGCAAAGGATACAGTTGGACCAGGATAGTGACTGGTTGACAGATGTTTCTGAGGTGGTAGAGAAAATTAAAAGCTAAAAGCTTCATCAATTAAATAGACTCTATGGATGTTTTTGCATACTCTTTCAGATCTTCATGTTGTTTTCTTTCTTTCTTTTGGACTTGTTTATTCTGTGTCTTTTCTTTCTGATATCATGAGTCTCTGGAAACTAGAGATCTTGGTCACTCTCTATATATATCTGGAGCAGACACAGGGTCTGTCTTTGAGGAGACTTTAGTAAAGTCTCAATGAAAAGTGATAACTACCAGCATGTCTTTCATATATGTGCTGGGCAAATGTGTCCATCATAATGAGAGTCAAAGACTGTGGAGGACTACTGAGAAACATCTTTGGATATAACAGAATGCCTTCATTCATTAATTCATAACAGCTGTTGTTGCCTACACAGGATCTGTTCAAGATCAAGCCAGGCAGCAGTCTAGCATGGATGGGGGAGGAGTTCACAACTCTCCACCCATACACACAGGAGCTATTGGCCATTGATTGCTCCTTGGAGAGAGATAATTAATTTTCTTTAGTGGTGTGTCCCACAGAAGACTGCACGGCCATACTCCACACCCATAAGCATATGGACACTAATTGGACTTGGAGTTATAAAAATTAAAAGAGAAATGAAGAGGACATGAAGCTGGGAGAGGGATGTTTTCAAGAGGGGCTTTCGGGGGAGCTAGTGTTAGAGAAGGAGGAGTGGATATGTGTACATGAATGGAATTATCAGAGATAAAACAAAGAGCAAACAGGACATAAAGGATTGCTGTAGTCCTTTGTGTCAAAGAGGGGGCACACTCACATGCAGAACTTGCAATTTGATGCAACACAATTCTCTGTTTTATTTTATTTTTGCACTACACAAAAGTCTAATGCTTTCGCCTTCCTCTGGGACTATAATGGAGGAGACAGTGACCTATGCACCTACTTAATAAGGTTTATTTTGTTTTATTTTCCCATTCACATCCTTAAATGAACAAACTTAAAATAATTTAAAAACCACACTTAAATAAAATCAAATTCTGTAAGTGCCTTCCTCTTTGTCATGGCCTAATTCACAACTTCTTTAGAGCCTGGCATTTACTCTAGGGCAACTACAAATATTTTGTATTTCATTGCAGTTTGTAGTTCAAGACCGTTATTCATGTTCATAAACTGCATTGATTTTACACATAAATTTTACTTGTCTATTTCACTAGTTACTGAGGAGGATTAAGTGGTGGCATCTTAATCTAGGAAAAACATCTCAAATGCTTCTACACATGTTCGCATTTGGCATAACCTAATACACATTTCCTCACAAAACCTTCCCCTTAACTCTTAAGCCCCTGAGTATTTCAATGGAAACCTAAACCTTTTTATCTGGGTTCATTTACACACTTATTTACTCATCAGTGTGGTGTTTTGTAAGAGATATTTAATATTCTCCAAGAGCCATTTTTTTCTGCACATTTCAAAGTTTTTCCTGTAGGAAACTCTGTGTTCCAGGCCATAAATTTGAGTCTGAGTCAAGAAAACAGGAGTTGTGGGAAGTCGTAAATTCCAAATGATCTGCAAGTGGTACTGATTTTAACTCCTCATTATATGCACAGTGTGGTTGCTGAAACCAGGCCTGGGTTCCCTGAGTAAAGCATGCTTTGAAAATTGATGGCACAACTTTGCATCAGCAAAGAGAATCTTTGCTCTCACTGTAGTGGTTGAGGACAGTTTCTTTGTCAGCAGACAGGTGTCACTACCAAGGAATTCTCTCTGGACATAATCTACTTCCCACAGAGAAGCAAGTTGTCTGTTGCAGTGGCCAAAGTGTCCCCCTACAACCACTGGACTGTCCCAGGACCATAGTTCCATCCCCCATTCCTGCAATGAATTCATGGATGGCAGTTAACCAATGTGTTGTACGTATTTTTACTCTGAGTCTTGGAAACCAGTGCTACTGAGATATTTGAAAAGGAAATCTGTTGGAAGGATACCAAAACCATCCCTAGAATTTGAGAAGAAAGTGGAAAACCCAGTGTCTTGAGATACATGGCTAAAGAACTAGCATTAAGAAGGCTGCTGGGGTGCCTGGGCTGTGAATGGGACATGTTAAGTCAACAACACAATGAACAGATTGAGCACACACCCAGGTAGTGTCTAAAGGCAAATGTTCGAAATCAATAAATTCTGCTACTCTATTTTTTATTCTTTTCTTCAGCAGAGAAATTGTAACCTCCTTATTTTTGTTACTTACAAACTTTTTTCTTTGATTAATCAATTTGTCTTATTGTCAATTACTTTGTTATTACATAGACATTTTATGTTTAAGACCTAATTCTTTTTTCTGTACACAGTCTTGCTTATGGTGTTTCCTAAAACTATGGGTTTCTCAAAATAACTACATAAGGCTCATAACCTATGCCGGCCTTGAAAGTCTGGTCTCAGTATATAAATGAGTGAGTCTAAAAATTATTTCCCAACATGAATACTTACAGTGGTTAGATTTTTTCCTTTTGTGATAAGAATATCTGAATTTTGAAGGTATTTAGCTCCAAACAGATTTGGTTATTATTTTATGTGTTGTTTTGTTTTCAAATATTTAATTTCCAAATAAAATTGATTTTAAATATTATTATTTTGTCATTATGTCTCTCTATGTGTATGCAAATGACATATTTATTGTTTAATTATATAATCATATAACAGTTATATAATTACTAATTAAAGTCACATAAAAATTTAATAAGATTTACGTAGGTATTATGGTGAAAAGGCAATAATATCTATTGGGCTATTGAAACTAATGAAGTTTAAGTTTGGTGACTTTCTGCTCAGGTTTCCAGATGGCCATGTGATGTGGAAGGGTCAGATAAAACAGCCCTTCAATCCAGGCCTTGCGGGAAGGCTTGTCCCACATGTGAGAAGCAGATCTAGTTTGAGGCTGTAAATCAAATGCAGTCTCACTAAATACAGCTCCTCTAGCTAGGCTCTCTGATGGCCTGCTTGCCAACATGAACCCAAAGTGTTGGTGTTGGGTTGTCATCACAGCATTGATTAAGGTTGAAAATCTTTGCAGAGAGGAAAGTCATTATGGTCTTTTTTGCTGGTTTTGCTGGGTCAAGGAAGAACCTGTAAACAGAGCTTCCTTTAATCACCTGTCAAACACATGGGCCCAAGGTTTTCTTTCAAAGGAAGGAGGTCTTATCCGAAAAGAGACATGACCTACAAGGAGCAAAAGCACACTTGAATACCTTATGCTTATGTGACCCACATGCACCCTGTTAATTATCTTGGAAAAATATTTTCAGACTAAAATAGCTGTTTGTGAGGGCATCGACACATACAATATTCAATCCATGTTCCATATGTCACGTCATTTGCTTAGGTTAACAGGGGTCTGAGAGAAATCACATTTCATTCAACTAAGATTTGAGCTGATGATGCATTAAAATGAAATTTTAACCGATTGTGATTTTTTTTAATACAAATGTAAGGAAGATACTATTATGGCTTGGAAATATTTATAATTAAACAGTAAACTGAAAGGCCCTTCAGAGACACATCAGTGTCAAATCCCAATTTACAGACACACACACATGCACACACACACACACACGGACACACACACACACACACACACACACACACACACACACACACACACACACACACACACACACACATGCATGCACACACACATACGGGAGGAGGTAAGAGAATTCTTCCCTAAGTGTGAACTAAGTGACAACATCCACTCCAGGCACCATCATTCAAAAAGTGTGACTTAGAACATTTTAGAGAAAATGGGTTTGGCTGAATAGAATTTTACATTCACTACCAAGTACATTCAGAGAGAAGTAAGTTGTTCAGGTTTAAATCCTTCTCTTCATCATAGGGAAAACAACTGCTACTCAGCCTTCTTCGTAGGGACTTAAAATCTGTAGGTAGATGGCATCTACTTTGTAATGTTTGCTTCTTAGATTAATAGTATGCATTTCTTCAGAATATGGAAACCTTCCTGAGGTTTGCTTTGCAAGTCTTCAAGAATGAAATGCAACAGCAACCTACTGATACACAAACAACCCAGAAATGAGTTCAGGGACAGTGGTTCAGAATATACACGGTGGTCTCACTGCTTCTCTGTGGCCTTGTCAAATGGCAATGTGTTGTTTCAGATTTCCAGCTCTTTTGTGTTAGTCTTTTATCATTTTATTTTATTTTTGCCTTTTTCGAGACAGGGATCTAACAGAGATCCGCCTGCCTCTGCCTCCAAGTGCTGGGATTAAAGGCAGGTGTCACCACCACCAGGCTAGTCTTTTACTTTTTAAAATATATGTGAATTAAAATACAATTTTATCATTTTTCCAACTTTCCCTTTTTCCTAATATTCTCCCAAGTTTCCTCCCTGTCTCCCTCTCAGATTGATGTGTCAGTCTCAGATGAGTTCAGCTTTCAGCTTCACTAGACGACATTCTGCATCCCGAGCTTCGCTGTTCCCACTGATACCCACCTATCTGTCTTAAGTAGCATCTCTTCAAATCTGTGCTGACTTGCTGTGTGTGTGTCCTTATTTAGAAATGGTGTCTTTGAAGATTTGTTTTGTTTGGGTATTCTTGTTTGTTTGTTTATTTTGATCTTTCTTGCAGAGAGAACAGGAGTTGAATGGGAATGATCTGGGAGTAGTTGAGGAGGAAAATAAAAGAATTGTATGAAAAAGTGATAAATAATTAATGTAGGAAACAAAACATAAAACTATCATAAATCATAAAGTTGAAAAAACAAACCCCGCCAAGATGAGGCCATCTTGAATTTGTGTGTAACCCTGCATGCAGTATGACTATTGTTTTCACATGAACAATGAAGGGAGATGCAGAAGATACAAAAGAAATATGTATGAAATCAGAGACAGAATTTACACAGTCTTAAGCTAAATCCAGAGTTTCTAGAGAGCACCAGAAAAGAAAAAGATTCCTTCCTAGAGGTTTCATGGAGAACTTGTTTCCACTGACTCCTAGATGTCAGGCTGATGGCCTCGGAGCTGTGGGAGTGCCTGACTGAGACTCCCTATTCACAGGGCAATCTGTTAGGACAACCTCACTGAAGAGCTCCAGGTCTCCAGCAGAGGCACTGAAGGCTGTCCTGTGTACTCTAGCGCTTAGACTGGGATCTGAGTGGCCCAGCAGAAGTGTAGGATTTAAATTTCTGCAATCCACACCATGCTTAGGCTCTCTCTGGGATTAGACAAGTTCCTATTTCTAATGAGGTAGAGAGCTACAAATTCTGGAAAACCTTGGAGAAATATTGTTAATGAGAAATTCACAGCAATAGGGGATTTTAGGCCAGAGTATTTGTGGTTAGTTGGTCTGGTGGATATAAAAGTGGGTTTTAGGATTTGGGACTTCCCTTTGTGAACTTCCCCACAGGCCTGGGGATGTAAGACATGATGTAAGAAGTTGGTTCTGTTCACTGGAATACATTTTACTCCTACAGGGTTCTCAAGTTAATGTTGGCCCAAGCAAGCATGTTCAGACTTAGATAAGTGTGACATATTTGGCTTCAGTTACATGATGTTAATGTTGGAATTCAAGGATAAGTACCTTAGAATGTAAAAGAAACCACCTCTGGAATTACTGGCACATAAATGTGTAAATATTAGTTAACCAGTATATTTCTTCTGACTCTTCTATTACATTTCTTTACTCCATTCATAGATTTATGGCAGTCATCCTTTGATTGAGCCTCCTATCATTGACAAGGTCCTTCCAGTAAACAAAGCTGTGTACAGTCCTGAGAAAGAGTAATTTCAAAGGGAGGGCAAGATTCTCTGTTCTTCCTGTTTGAGGATGATATTTCTGTAAAGGGCAAACATGAACACACATATGTGAAGATAAACAAGTACATTTTTAAAGATCAAATGTAAAGGGAATATGAAGAGAGAGAGATACCATCTAAGAGCGAGCCATTATAGATTTCAAGAAAAGACTGACTCTAGATAAATGCCCAAACCTACAAGACTGGCCCCAACTAACAATTTGAGCAACAGCAGAAAGGCTACCAAAAATGCCTTTCCCTGATAATGAGATTGATGACTAACTTATATGCCATAATAAATCCCTCTTCTAGTAGCTGATGGAAACAGAAGCAGACACCTACAGCTAAACACTGAGCCAACCTGGAATCCAGATGCAGAGAGGGAGGACAAGACCAGACTACAGAACCCACAGAGACAGCTGACTTGAACAAGGAGGAGCTAATGATAGCTGGGAATCCAGCATTGGACTGACTCAGACCCCCTGAACATGGATCTCAGTTAGAAGGCCTGGGCAGTTTAAGGGACCTCTGACAGTGGAACCAGGGTGTATCCCTGGTGCACAAAAGGACTTTGGGAGCACAATCCCCATGTAGGGATACTCCCTTAACCTAGAGGCAGGAGGGAGGGCCTAGTCCCTACTCCAAATGACTTGACAGATTTTGTTGACCCCTCCTGGAAGGCATTGCCCTTCCTGTGGAGTACATGGGGGGGGGGTGGGAGGGTGATCAGAGTGAGGGAATGGGAGGGAGTGACGGAGGAAGAGGGAACTGGGATTAATATGTAAAATAAGACAAATTAATAATAATAATAATAATAATAATAATAATAATAATAATAAAAGAAAATGCAAGAACACCGAACTCTTTACCAAGAGGCTAGTTGTCTTCAAGACTGGTCCTAGGAAGTGTGCTGGTGAAGGGGAGGAAGAAGCCTGTTACTCTTGGCCTCAAGTTCATATGTGTCCAACAGCACCTCTTCTTCTTTTTTATTGTATCTGTTTTCAGGGACCTCTGTCTCTGTCATCCTCAGTTACTTCTTCGTACCTTAGCTGGGTCTTAGCACTTTCCACAATCCTGTTTCCATTTTATTACTGATTCGTCTTTTTTGTTCTCTGCTCCATCTGCACAGTATTTCCTAGGACTTGCCCCTATGGCTCTAGGATTTTCATCTTCTCTTCTTCTCTCTGTGGTGCCATAGTTTCCAAAGTCAGCTTGGCATCACCTCCTTCAGAAGTTCTCCTGTCTTTCAATTAGCATCTATCTTCATGTTGTCAAATTCGCCATGCATCCCCGTCTTGCAATTTGTACTGATGGACTGAATCCATCATATTTCCAAATCATGTAACCACACTTGTCCCTCCAGGGTATTTGCCAACTGTAGAAGTGGCTAGAAGAGAGGTCATGTGCCAGTTTTGTGCAGAAATTATTTTATGTTGTTCCCTGTGGTGCTGCCATGACCTTAGATGCCCCATCATGGCTGATCCTTTAGCTTGGTTCCAGGAAGGAATGGAGCATAGAACAGGAGGACTACAACTGACCACAAAAGACTGTGACTGCTTCCAAGAACCTGTGGTTGTGTTGTCAAGCATAGTCTAGCATGAGATAATTTATACAATGGTTCTTGTAGTTAGCCTTAAATTCTCACCAATTGTATGTGTAGTTTTTCTTCCCCTCTGGGGTATAAGCTTCTTACAGGATCTATGACGATCCAGTTTTGGATTTATCATAGTTTTCTTGTTAAATAATAATTTATTATCATTTTTATTGACTCTGGGAATTTCACATCATGTAGTCCAATTCCATTTATTTCACAGTTCTTCCATGTTCACATTCTACCCTTGTAACCTTCCCCCAAATGAAGATAAAGAAATAGAAGTAAAAATTAAAAAAAAAATCACCTCATTCCTCCATCTTTCTTGCCTTTCCATCACTAATTTGTTCATCCTAGTGGCATTAGGAGCTACAGTGTGCCACACAGTATGCCCCCCTTTTGCCCAAAAGCTGTACTTGTAAATGTTTATCCCATCTTTGGTCTGGTTCAAGACCTCTGGCCTCTGGTACACCATCAATACTAGACCCTCACCATAACTTTTTTTCAGATATCCTGCTGTTGTCCTGAGTCATGGAGATCCTGTTGCTATGGTCCCAAAGGACTGGTTCCTTCAAGCATCCTGGCAAATCATATATGGGGTAGATGTTGGGGTAAGCCAACTCAAAACCTGAATGTGGGCTTCTGTGGTAGCGGGATTGGTAAGTTAAGGACTCCACTGGGACACTTTGACCCTGGTGGTGTCAGGCCTCTTAAATATTTATTTTTTTTGTTATGGTAGGTGGAAAAATTATTTCAGGAAGGGTACCAGGATAAACACCAAGATGAGGACAGGTTGTGATGGTGATGTTGAGGAAGCTGCCCATTTTCTAATTTTTTTCCTGGTCTGACTGTTTTTCCATAATAGCACTCTATTCTGCTGGATTGCATTATAAGAGTGTGAGAATGTTGTTTATTGTTTGTTTGTTTCCCTTCCTTCCTTCCTTCCTTCCTTCCTCCCTCCCTCCCTCCCTCCCTTCCTTCCTTCCTTCCTTCCTTCCTTCCTTCCTTCCTTCCTTCTTTCCTTCTTCCCTTTCTTCCTTTCTTTCCACCTCTCTTTCTTATTAAAGACTGGGTTTAAACAATAAAGTATGCAGGATACTATTTTAGGATGATAGCCTTTAAAAAGGGGTAAGTAGTTAATCTTAGTTACCAACCTGATTGTCTCTGGAATCAACAAAGAGACCCCCCCCTGGGTAGGTCTTTAAAGTATTTCTAGAAAGGATTAACTGACAGGATCTTTTCCCATAATGAACAGTAACTTTTGGTGGGCCAGATATAAAGAGGCCTTATGAGATGGCATGCTGCTTTAGTTTCTTCATTTTCACTCCTTGCTATTTGTGCATCTATCCCATTTCTTCCACTGCTGCCACCTCTATCTCCAACTTCCATTGGAAACCACTTTATCTGGTCTTTTAATGTGAACTAAAAACAGCAGTTCTCTGGGAATACTGCAAGCCTTTGGTGACAAACTGGAACTAATGAGGCATATAGCTTCTTGGATTCAGCAGGTACTCAGTCTTTCCAGTATGCTACAGACATAATCAGATGATTAATGCCATAGAGCACAAGACTAATACAGAGTGGGATACCAAAGGTGGTTCTGGAGAAATAAACTCAAGCAATGGTCTTATCTACTAGGTTTAGTTATATCTGCAGCTAGTTCTCTAATTTGGTTGAACATACAGTTATGAAAGACTTTCTTGGTAGCATATAGAGTTTGGGTAATCCACAGAGTGAACTATTTAAAGAGCTATGCAAGATAAATGCATTTGATACTCTCCATTCTCCTTTTGTGAGGAGCAAGGAATTTAGTAACTTGGTATTAAAACTTATAAACATTTTGGTTAAGTAAGGATTAAAATGATGCTGTCTGTTTGCTTCTATAATTTCTAGATAAAGTAACAATGGAATATAGGGATCTGGGAGATGAAATTTCTCTATGACTGAGGTACACAAACAATCATACATTTAATGAATTCTTTGAGAATTTTACACAATGTCTTTTTGACCATATTAACAGCCCTGCTTCTCTAAAAACCACTTCCTCTTCCCTACCCATCCTGCTTTGTGTCTTTATGTTCTCTCTTTTTAAAGCCCATGGGTTCATTTTGTGCTGTCAGTATATTTTGAGTTGTATGGAGCAGGATGCATCCACCTGGGGCCATAACCTTGAAGAAAACTTCTCTCTCAGAAGCTGTCAGTCATTAATAGCTCCTTAGCTAGATATGAGACTCCATTCCTACCTCCTTTCTATATGTTTGTTCTTTTTCTGACTTGAGCTTGTGCAGGTCTCATACATATTGTTATAACCACCATGGGTCCATATGTACAAGCGCCTAGTTTGTCTAAAAAATATTGGTTCTCACACTCATCACTGCTTCTGGCTCTAACTATTTTTATTCCTCTTCTTCCAAAATGATCCCAGAGACTTGGGAAGGTGGAGTATGATACCAATGTGCAATTTAGGGTTGACTATTCCACAGTCTCTTATTTTCTGCACATTGACCAGTGGTAGGTATCAATGTTAATCACTGCAGAAATAACCTTCTCTGGCGAGGGCTGAGATATGCAATGAACTTTGGGTACAGCAATAAAGCATTTGCAGTCAATTTAATACTGTGATGATTAGCAGAGTAAAAGCAGTAGATACTTTGTCAGCATCCATGGCCTATCTAGATACAGGTTCTTGGACATGGTAACAGTATCAGATATGACTTTTCCTTTATAAAGCAGGTCTTAAATTCAATAAGAAAGTGGTTAGTTACTCTACTAACATTCATACAATTATTATATCTGTGGGCATGTGTTGCCAGGGCAGTTACTATAGCTCCAAGGTTTATAGATGAGTAAGCTTGATTACTTTTCTCCTTTGATACTATGTATAGGACCTTTCAGCACTAAGAAAGCTGGATAACAGGGATGAATCTAGGCCAGTACCAACTGAATTTTCCATGTTCTCTACCCCAAGTATGTGGTGTCTCCAGGAATAGGGTCTTATCATCACGTTCTGGAGGATTACCAAGAGCATTGACAGATGTCTTTAATGTTTGACAATTTATGGAAATTCACTGGCCAACAACTCCAAAATAGGCAAACCATTTTTGGTACTGGGATTTTTGCTAGCCTGCTGTATCTAGTAGGGACACTATTTCAGTAGATTTCTATGTAATTTTTCTCAAAGACCTTTAGTGTTATCCTAAATTCTCTCCTTCTCTCCTTCATCTGCTCTCAGACTCCTCTGTCCATTTGTCTTTACTTGTTCCATTATTTCCCTTTAGACACACACACACACACACACACACACACACACACACACACCTTTATATCACCTTTATATCTACCTTGAAAGTTCTCACCATGGTCTCTTATTTCCTGACTTCTACAACCCCTATAGTTTCAAAACGAAAAACACACACCTGAAGATTTAAAGCCTTCTACAAATGACAGAAAATGTGAAATGTTTGTAATTCTGGGTCTGGGATCACCCACCAGCAGTGAGTAAGTGTTCTCCTTTCCCCATATCTACACCAGCATTTGTAATAAAAAAAAACTTAGCTATTCTGACTGGGACAAGATGAACTCACAAAGCAGTTTTAATTTGCATTTCCCTGATGGCTAAGGATGTTGAAAAGTTTAAAAATGTTTCCCTGCCATTTGTATTTCATCTTTTGAGAACACTTTGTTTAGTTCCCTGTCCTATGCTTTAACTGTTTTTTTTTCTTGATGTTTACTTTTTGAGCTCTCTATATAGTCAATACTCTAACTCTCTGCCAGATATATAGCTGGTAAAGATTGCTTTTCATTCTGCAGGGAGGCTGTGACCAGGTTGTAAAACTAAGCAAATGAATAAAAAAGCAATGGCTTAATTTAAGTTATAAGAACTTGCTACAAACAAGCCTAAGCGGTCATAATTATTAGTAAGTCTCTGTGTCATTATTGGGATGCCCATGATTCCAATGAAAAGGTTTGACTACACTTCTCTCTGATGACTATGAGAAAACACTCCCTAGAAGATTTCACCTTAGTGATGATGGTCTCTTCTTAATCACAGTTGATTTTTCAGTCCCAGCTGACCAGTTTCCATTGTCCAAGGAAAGCAATGGTTTTACTTTAGAGGTTCTGGTCTCTTGCTAAGCACAGCTAATTCTTCACAGTGGACAAGACAGCATCAATTCTTCACAATTGCTTCCCCCTGAAATGTCTTAAGACTGGCCTCCAATGTCTTCATTATTCTCAATATTCTTATCTTGCACACTCTACAGAACAGCTCACTGCTCTCTCAACAGTCAATGGCTTTTATAGCCTATAGTTCTAAAGTCCTTCTACAGTCCTCCCCAAAACAACATGGTCTGGCTTCTACAGACTTTTGTGCCTGGCTGCTTAATCATGGTGTTTCCATAAAATGAAATAGATATGAAGCTTACTAAGTCCTAACTTAATTTGGTTAAGAAGAAATATTCTAGAGCAAATGAACCAAAAGAATACCTTGAACCACAGAATGCTGGAAGCCTTGTTCCAGATGTATTTGTGCTGGGATGGATGTGTGGAGTTGGTGCCATGAAGAAATTGTGACCACCTATTGTCATTCAAACAAGTAGTCTTGGATAGTCTGCACTGTTTTCATTTTTAGTTTCAATGGTTTGCATGAATAGTTTTACAATCAGTTTTCTTTCTAAGGTTCTAAAAATGATTATAAAAGTTACCAGGTTGTTTCTTGCTTCTTTCCCTTTCTGTTTCCCAACTCTCCCACTAGTAGCTGTTACATTTGATCTATATCTCTACTGTTAGAAGCATAAGAAGTCTTGCAAGCCACAAAGGAAGTTTTATAACTAGGCATATCTACAGATACAATGATGTGCCAAGTTAGCAGCATATGTTGTTATAGCATCATGCAGGGTAAGAGACAGTTTGTCTGTTGTGGTTAATATTTACATCTGGTAGGGTCTGGTTTCTCATGATCAACTCACCAGCCAAAGCTGGATCAATGCATTTTACATTTTCTACTACTTTATCTCCTCTGAGGGATATACCAGGTTTTATCACTTATCTTATTGGCAACATAACTTGGAAACTTACTCTTAAGAGTTGGCACTGTTTATTCCTTGTCCTTATATCTATCTTAACTTCTTGAAGTATTGGCACAGTTATTAGAAACAGTTATTAGAAATGGGGGAACTGTGTATTTCTATGATTCTGCTTCATTTCCTGTTCCTAGAATTCTCCCATTAACTACTGATATCATCTATTTAATAACATTCTTAAAAAAAACTGTTGTGGTTAAAATCATTCTTTCCAGAACAGTTATGCAAGCATGTAATATTAAACTTCATGACCTAAGACTCATTCAGGCCAGCAGTATGGCTAGTGTAGTGAAAAAAAGGAGCATATAGCACACACACACAGGGTCATGCCCAGAATCATGCAGTGAACTGTATACATGTCCTTGCCAAGGGTCAGGGTCTCCAGGGCTTTGCCACAAGGACAGCCATTTATGCTATTCTCAGGCTTTGTCTTCTGCCAATAGGAACAGAGAATCAAGGACATCAACAAATTTCTAGACACATACAACTTTAAAAAAAGTTCAGATCTCCTTAAGGAAATACCTTGTAACAAATATAACAAATATTTATTATTAATCTTTCTCCCATCCTTCCAAAAAAGACTTATAACATTTTTCTTGGGTAAGTGTACATCACAGAAAAGTAAATAATCAAGCTTTAGGGGTCTTTATAAATACTGGTTCTGTTTTGACATTGATCATGAACACCCCCCCCCAAACAAAGTAATGGTCTTCCAGTTAAGTCAAGCGATCAGTGAATTTTAGCCAAGGTCTTACTTCTTTGGTGGTGGAGTCCAGTAGGTTCCTGAACTCATCCTGTAGTTACTCCCCCAGTTCTAGATTTATACTTGGGATAGATGCACTCAGAGGTTAGTAGAATCCCCAAATAATTTCCATGACCTGCAGAGCGAGGACTACTATGGTTGGAAAGGGCAAAAAGAAGCCATAAGAGTAGTTTGTACCAGGGTAAATAAGAGTGAATTGAAATCAATATCTCATTTCTGGAGAGATTACAGAAACTAATTGCACTAGAAAAGATGTGAAAAGTACAGGATTAGTGGTCCCACAAAGTCTCCCTTTAACTCTGCTGTTTGTGTAGAAGACTAGCTTCTCTATTCAAGGCTCTAAAGATGAGGAGGGAAGATCTCATATGGAATGAATTTGGCATCTTAATTAAATATTGGAATATTATGACTTTAGAGTTAAGACCATTAAATTAATGCAGTTGAGAGTGTAATGTGTTTACCGTGCATGAAGTTCTGTGTTTAATTTCTAGCTTTTAACAAATTAATAAATAAAACTGTATTACTTAGAACCTATTGTCTATACCTAGGATTAAGCAGAAACTTCAACTGAAGTTTTCATATAGGGATCATTGAGGGTAGCATTCTTAAATAATTACCAAAAAGAGTAAGGTATAATAATAAGTTGAATTTCAGTTATATAACATCTATTTTTTAAAAATCATGGCAAAAGGTAGGCTTACAACATGGAGATGGTCTTAGGAGGAGGCAGAGGGAAGGTATGATGCTTGGAAAGTCACATTGAGAGTTGAGTAGTTTTGGGATTTACTGAGTGAGTCAGAGACCAAAGCCACGTTGTTTTTTATCAGAAGAGGAAGGCTAGAGCAACAGTGGTATTCTCACCATGGTTGCAAGTGTTTCCTGGTCTTGACTATCTGCCTTTCTAATTTCCTTCTCCAATTCCAGGATGGGGAAGGTGGATGAAAATGTCTGGATGGAACTAGAAGAAACCATCCTGAGTGAGGCAACCCAGTCACAAAAAGAGGAATATGATATGTACTCACTCATATATGGATTTTAGACATAGAGCAAAGGATCACCAGCCTATAATTCACACTGCCAGAGAAACTAGGATACAAGAGGAACCTAAGAGATTCATACAAGGTCCCTCACAGAAGGTGAAAGGAACAAGATTTGAGCATATTGGGAGTGGGGAGGCAGTAGTGAGTGAGTGGAGAGGGAGTTAGAAGAAAGAGAAGGGGAAAAGAGGAGAATATATGGGACCAGTTAGAGGATGAATAGACCAGAGCAAAACCAAAAACAAACAAGAGAGATAGAGATAGTGATATAGTGATAGAGATAGATAGATAGATAGATAGATAGATAGATAGATAGATACTATAATAGAGGGGACCATTATAGGTTTGAAGAGAAAACTGACATTAGATAAATGTCCAGAGACCTACAAGGATGACTCCAACTGACAATCTGAGCAAAAGTGGAAAGGCTACCTTAAATGCCTTTCCCTGAGATAATAAGATTGATAACTAACTTATATGCCATAATAGAACCCCCACCGAGTAGCTGATGGAAACAGAAGCAGTCCACACAGAAGGAGTAAACTACATGCACCCCTACATTCCTTTCTTCTCTCTTTTCACCTTAGAAACCTTCTCCCACCTCCGTCTGCACACACCACTTGTTATCCATCATGTCATCCCTCTCTGTGACACCCTCATCAGAGATCTTAATCCTCCTTTTTATATTCTCAAGCCTCACTCTTTTCTTTTTGTCATTGATCATGGAAAAAGGAGTAAGAACTTTATGTGGTGGAAAAATGGAAGAGATTCTGAGATACGGTTAATCCTTTAGAATGGAGAAAAGCAGATGGGCTCTCTTTCTGACCATGAAAGGAGTCCTCATGTTTTATGTATAGAAAAGAATGAAGATTGCAAATCCACCCTCTTTGTATAATAGAACCAGTTTGTCACAGAAATAGAGCATCACAATTCCCATCCCTTTTTGAGAGGATAGTACAACAGAGCAAGCACAGGCTTCAGTACCTGACACATCCTGTGGGAATTGCAATTCGAGCATTTGATTCATTTCTAACATTTATATGTTCAGCCTTGTCACTACAACACCAGTTTCTAAAGCACCTGCTCCACGTGTTATGTTTTGGTGACTCTGTAGACTCCTTGATCCAGGAGAAGAATGTTTATTTTACAGAACTCTGTCCCAAAGCTAAGGGACATTGTTATACATGACTAGTGTGTTTAGCACAAATGTGGAGGTATATGACCTTCCTATTCATGATGTGTAGAATAATGTCCTGCCACCCCATTGAAATGGAAGCAGATGATGGATGTGAGTTTTGTGGATGGAGGGGGCTGGGTAAGTATTTTTTAATCTACAGGAAATTGGAGTGGCATGGTACGTCTGAAGAGTGCACAGCTGTCCATATGAGCTTAGCACAAGATGGTATCAGGGACATGTGTGAGGTAAAGATAGAGAGGCATATAATCAGGATCATGAGAGTAAGGAAGACTGTGTAACCTTGCCAAAGAGTGTATATTTTGTTCTACTTGTGATGAGAACCCAATACAAATTTCAAGCCAGAAAATTCAGGAACCATTTATATTTTAGAAATAATTCTTTGAAGGAAAGTTTTGAAAGGACAGATTAAAGATGAAAGAAAAAACATAGGACATTATTGCAATTATTCAACTGGAAGAAATGAATTTCAGGACTTGAGTGGGAATGGAGAACTATCTTCATGTGGCTCCCCGAGACACAGTATCAGAGACCAAGATTTGAGTGTAATTTATTTAGATAAGCACCAAAACAGACAAATAAGTCAGGCAAGTGGCAGAAGAATAAAGTCAAGGGTGGATGCAAAAAATCAGATTATAGTAGCAGAATTAAGACTGCATCCTGCCAGGACACTATAGATTGTTGATAGTTGTCCCATCAAATTAGGGGAGATGAGCTTATTTACCCATAGAAATCTACAAGTATAGGTACCGCCACTGTTCTAGCTTTTCAGACAAGGAGCCTAAACACAACAATGAAGCAGTATGTTAAAGTAGTTATGTGGCAACCTACTGCATTTTGGTGAACAATGATAAACAAAAATTTCTAAGATTATGTTGTTTTTTTTATCTCTTTGACCATCTTGTTTATTGAGTATCTGTCATGTATCAGGTTTTACTCAGTGTCAAACACTTCCCTCACTGTTGATATTTTTCCCCAAAGTAAACTACTATTATTATCCTTTCTCAATATATATATATGTATACACACACACACATATATATATATACACACACACACATATATATATATATTTAATTCCAAGGTAAGTGTCAAATATATGTAAAGAAAACACATACGAACCCACAGTGGTTATGACAAAATGCAAAATCCCAGCATGGAGAGGGGAGTTGGGCACTCAGACCCACCCCTAACTGAGAAGCTATTGGGAATTGGTAGCTACTAAGAAAGGGAGCGTCAGTCTTGTTAAAGGTGTAGCCCTTGGCAAGCAGATCATGTTCTAGTTGAAGGCTACCAACTGGACAGCACAAACTGATCTTGGTGAGTGTAAAAAGGAGGAGCACACAAAGTTGGGTGAGTTGGGGCAGTGGTTGTAGGACGCACTTGGAGGTGATTATGATTAAAACACAGTGCACAAAAACTTCAAAGAATTAATAAAAATGGCAAAAAAGTAAAATGTCTTTCCAAGGTTTTGTTACAAAATTAAAAACAAAAATCTTGTCTAACCACTAAGATATATACATACATTTTCAGTGACTCTTTGTCACTGCCTTTATTACCATGATGGGTCTTCTATGGCCTCTTTAGCTCTTATTATTATTATTTTTTTTGCCATATGTAACCTACCTACATACACACAAACATTTACCTATACATATATCATATATGTGTCTACACACACACACACACACACACACACACACACACACACACACACACACACACCACTGAGTGAGGTATAATACATGATGTAAGAGTTAATACTGTTAGCAAAAACTGCAATAAAAACACTTTGTTTGCCAATGATTAGCTACTAGGGATATGAACTGATGTTCCTGAGAAAAAGCTGTATTTAATCTAATAGGCTGTATAGGGATGAGTAAATCATTAAAACTTCTTGATTGTAAACAGTCAAATGTTACAGATCCAAAGCTAAAGTTTTCTTGGGGTATCTGTAGTCCCCTTAGGAGGTTATTTTAAGTATCAAACCATTAAATATTTATGAGTGTCTTTATTTCCCCATCAAAATAATAGTTTGATCAGTGTCCTTTTATATATTAGGATAAATCTATCTGTAAGTGCTTTATCCCACCAAATGTTGCCTCAGTTGAACTACTTATTTATGTTTACAAATCTTTACTGTATGTAGGCATACAACTTCTTTTTGACTCCCAGCCCACCTTATCAGTACTTGGCTGACCTTAAACACATTCCTAAATTTCTTGGAACCTCAGTCTCCTCATTAAACAAGATATGCTAAATGCTTTCTAAAATTTTTCCCTTCGTGAAATTCTGTGATGCTGCATACATATTCCATCCTTTTAATTCTACATATAAGGAAATAAATTCAACTTTCTAGTCACAGCTTAGAAGCCAGAGGAATTTGAATAAGCATCTCTAAGTGGTGTCTGCACTCCACGCTCACTGAATCATTATTTCTATCTTAGACACAGAAGCAAATGCAATGCCTAATGATGAATGAGTGAACAAAAAAATGTGTTAGATAAAAACTGAAATGTCATTTAAATTTAAAATGGGAAACCTTGTGCTTTTTGATCACTTGTTAAACCTGGAAGACTTACATGTTTTTGTAAATACTGCTAAGCTTAGTTACTTTATTTTTGAAACAAGAATGTTAGCTATTCAAATTATGAGTATGAAGATTATTAGATGTATGCTTAAAATATCATAATGTTGAAAATGCTGAGACTACCTGGGAATAATGATTCATTGTTTCTTCATCTCAAAGAGTAACATGCCAGGACTTGAAGACACTGAGAAATGTATTTTCCACAGTATGCTATAATTCTAAATTGTATCATTATTAGTAAAGAAATGTACTCATAAAAACATAAATCCTCAGTAAAATATTTCTAATAAAAACTAACAATACATGTGAAGAACCCTGCACTGCAATGGGTTTTATCCTGTGAATGCAGAAAATGCTGGCTCCAAATTTAAAAATCAACTAGTATGATCTATCACATTAATACATTGAAGAAGTAATATCTCAAGATTTTGTCAATAATTGCATAAAAAACTTATAACAAATTCAGCACACGTTCATGGCATAAAGTCTAGTTAACATAGTATACACTCATGAAAACTAGAAACTTTACCAGTAAGATGAAGAGAAAGGCAAGGGACTCCCATCCCGTCACTCTTCAACATCACTGCCAGTCTTAGCTAATTTAATGGGATGACAGGGAGGGGGAAATGAATTTGGAAAGGAAGAAATAAAACTGTTTTTACTTGTAGATGATACTTTATATAAAAAAGCTATGAAAAATCAGAAAAAATAATCCTAGACCTAGAAAGTGCATAAGGTTTTGAGAGAGAAGGCTAATCCATAAATGTTAAGCATTTTCCTAAATATTAGGACTGAGCAATTCAAATGAAAAATACAATATTGTTTACATTAGTAGTGAAATACATAGCTACAACTCTGACAAAATAAATATGAATATGAATAAATATGAAGAGAAACTATGATACAATCTTATAGTCAACTGTGTATTCCAAGAGCTACAATAATACTGACCTGGTGGGATATGTCTATTGGTGCAACAGCGACATGGATGTTATGGAAGTAGCCAACAACTTTCTGATTGGATTTCAGGTCTATTGTCTAAGACAAAGTTATACTTGATGCAATTAACTGGGGAAAATCTCATAACTGGCTAGGTCATAGACCCTAAGGAGAACTTAGAACTGTTACTTTGCTAAAAGGACATAGTATCAAGCTTTTCCTTAAAGTCTTATCTTTTACACATAAATTAGTGCATCCCTTATCAGAAAAAGCTTCTTTTTGCAGTAGATGACTATTAATGGAGAGACCCACAATGGTCTATTGCAGAGAATAAGAGACAGTGGAGTAATCACCTCTAAATGGGGCATTTGTACCATACCACTTTACCCTAAGGCTCAGGGATCATGGTGGAAAATAAGGCCAGATGAGTTTATTTACAATCAGAACAGCTCAATGATGACAACGTAAATCTTTATCAACCCTGAATGTCATGAAGAACGAGCACTGCAGAGCTATAGGAAGCAGCACTGTGCCAGCCCTTTGCTCTACTTATTTTCTTTTTATAT
Organism: Cricetiscus sungorus; assembly: GCA_030556225.1. NCBI lineage: Eukaryota > Metazoa > Chordata > Mammalia > Rodentia > Cricetidae > Cricetiscus > Cricetiscus sungorus. The sequence continues at coordinate 5,182,495 of JANBXA010000729.1, read as the reverse complement.
TTCATTTATTTATTTAAGTGTGTGCGTGTCTATGTGAGCATATGTGCGCTCATGTGAGCATGAATGCAGAGTCAGAGTCAGATGATGATTTTCAAGAATCATTTATTTTCCCTCTACTCTGTGCATCCTGGGGCTGGCACTCAGGGTGGCAAGCTTGACAGGAGGTGCCTTTACCCATTGAGCCATCTGGCTAGCCTTCCTTCCCTTTTTAAATGTTAGCCTTTGTGTTTAAAAGAGTTTTACTAAAAGAGATGGTAAAATGAACTAAACATCTGTATGGGAAGAAAATAATACAGTTAATTAATTAAAAAAAATAATTGGGAAAATGTTGAAAAAGATATGAGCAGAGATAAAAATAATATTGTAATTTTCACTGTGTGTATTTTATTATAATAAAGGTAGCATGATTCTCGTGGCTAACACAATTGTTGGAAGAATGGATTAGAAATGTGGGAGAGAAAAACACGAGAAAATGTACTTGACACATAATTGAATTTGTGTGTTTATGTATAAAGAAATAGAAGAAAAACAAAAATATGAAGAGTGTATGTAACTTGTGGACTACCCATGGATTTTATTTTTCTGCTCACATGTCTGTGTTTTGCAAGTTTCTAGAAATGATCAATATGTATTTCACTGTCAAGAAAAGATATATTCAAAACAGAGGGGCCAAGCAGAAGCCAGCCTCCTGTGAGGCCAGTTTGCTCTTCCAAGAAGCCATCCTGTTCCATTCCATCCCCCGCCTTGCTCCAGCTCCATCAAGCGACTCTGCAGCCTTTTCTTTGTCCTCTTGCTCTTGCTTTCAGCTCACTGTGTGGGCAGAACTAGAATAAAATGCTGATGTTGGGGAAACAGTATGCGATACCATCGGGAAGAAATTAAGAAGCAGTTTTAAATGAAGATTGGAGGATTTGTCAACAAGTTGGAGAGCATCCAGAGGACCAAGGGATGACTGAAGGCCTGAGGATGGAGGCTAGCTGAAGAGGAGAGATGAAAAGACAATGTGTTTAACTTGGCCACACTGTAAGCAATGCCTGTAAAACAGCGTTGGAGCTCAATCAAACCACCACCAACTGCCAGGCAGATCCCCATCCTGAGTGACCCCAAGAGGTCAGAGCTGACTCTTAAAATGTCCAGTGCTTTTTAGTTCAACCTGAGGTTAAAGACCATATCTTCCACAAAGCACAGACTGCTTTGCGTGTGTGCCAAGAGCTTGTCTTCAACATGCCTTCAAGATGCAAACATTATATAGAGGAAACAAGCCTCTAATATTCTTGGTGACAGAAAACGCTGATACAGCCAGATACATGCTGCCAGGTTTATTCAGTACAACTGCTCTGATCCCCACCCCCCCGCCAAAAGTTGTTTTTTTTATGGTTCACTTTTTGTTCTTGTTTTGTGTTTACTTGAGGGGACATCAAGAAAGAGTGATGACAGAAAATAAGAGAAAAAGAGATAAGCTAAAAAAATAAAAGTGTCTCTGTGTTTTCGGGTGAGCTCTGCAAGTGAGAGTGGTCATGGAGGTGCCGATAGAGATGGAAGGCTCATCCACAGCTCCAAAAAGCAATTACACTGACATAAAAGTCAGGAAAGAGGATGGTAGCAGATCTCCACAGGTAGAGAAGAAGAGGACTCATGTATCCTGCTCTGGAATGCAACTTGGGATCTTGACACATTTGTATCTATCAGACTGTCAAACTGCACAATAGGCTTTGCAAGGCAGCACTGCAGCAACTTTCTTATTTAATTGCAGTAGAACCACATCTTTTTCTACCCTCTCTTTCCTCCTTCTAGTCCCCCCCAGGTATCCTCTCTCAAACCGTGGCTTCTTTTTCTTTGCTATTCAAACACACACACACACACACACACACACACACACACACACACACACACACGTTTGTACATACAAGCACATGCACATGCACACACACATCCAACCTGCTGGGACTGGTTTTGTTTGTGTGTACATGGTTTCAGGGCTGATGACTCTGCCAGAGACCTATTCTCCTCTGGGCAGTCATTAATTGCTTGTAGTTCTTTGTTTGGGGGTGGGACCTGGCAAAGTTTTCTCCCTTTCACTTTTACCTATCCATTGATAATGCTATTGTTATGGTCTGGTTTACATGGCTATTTCTAGGAGAGACTGATTCACAGTAGACTTCCTGGTATTCTGGCTCTTACATTTCCTTTCCTCCACTTCCTGAGTGTACACACCTACCCCTGCCAGCAAGGAAGACGAGACTCTGGGAAGATCTTCTTCATGCAGTTTTAATCAGGATCCTTGAACATGCCCTTCTGACCCGCGGGACCCCGGGGGACCCCTGCACAGGCTTAAATCCCCTTGCGCTAACCAACCCCAGTGAGCTACATGGACCCTGCAGATAGGCTACTCTAATGCAGAAGCAGACAGGCTGAACAGACTTAACCAAATAAGGGCTTGTTTATGCCAGAGAGCTCTCACCCTCAGGGAGGTGGAAGGCAGAAGCCAGCGCCATCTTTAAGGTGGAGTACTTCGCAGCTCTCTACACCTGAGCTGTAGATGCTGGTGTAGGACCAAGAGAACAGAGGTCCCAATCCTCTCTCCGGTAAGATAAGAGCACGTGGAAACACTTAGATTGACAGAAGTGGGTTAATATTTAAGACAGAGCTAGCCAATAAGAAACACTAGTAACAGGCCAACAGTTGGCACAGCTGTGGGGCCAGGCCGGTGGGAAAACATGCTTGTAACAAAAATGTAAGAGCTGCCTGTGATACAGATACATACCTAGAACATGGCCTCTCCATGATATGTTGATGTATGCATTGTGTCTAGTTGTGGTTTTCTGTGATGGTCTCCAATTGCTGTGGAAAACTTTCTTTGGTGGGGTACTTATAGTTATTTGTGGTAATTATGTTTGTAGGGGGTATAAGGATAAGTTTCAGAATGTAGTTAGAAATTATGCTGGTCTAACAAAGTGGTTATTCAGAATGTAGTTAGGGATTATGCTGTTTAACAAAATGACTGTAGTTGGCTTTTTCTAAGGTTCATGACCTCGCTAAGTTCAGGAAGCTAACTAGTGTACTAGTACTAGGTATGATTAACCTTCTGTTGAATGGGCTTTAAATTCATCTAGACAGCTTCTGATTGCTACCTACATATGAGTGCCACTTTGAGCACATTGATGTATATCTTGCCATACTGGTCATTGCCATGGCCCATAGGGATATCAGCTGTGTGGGACTGTTACTTGTTTCCCCTCATTCTCAGATTGCATAGTGGTTTCTTAAGCCATGAAGCTAGACCACAGGAAAGAGATTTTCAGGTTAAACCCAGCTCAAATACCTGAGTCCTGTGTCCTAAGTGTGAAGTGTCTTCAGCAACAGGGGCGCACTCTCAACCCCTAAAGACAACTAAGATCTGCACCAATAATCTATATTGTTTTGGGAACCAGCCATTTTGAAAGGAAGTTTTCCATGTCCTGCACTAAGTTTTCTGTTAGTCTATTTTTTCATGTGGGGAACATTGTCAGCCCAAATGGCTTAACTTTTATATATAACATTTTTGATGAATATAAAATAATAGGATTCATTAATGCTTTATCAAGTAATCTTGGCATTATTTCTGTATTGATCTCCCTCCATCCACCTGGTTGGAATCCCCTCCCAAATTATTCTGTTTCCTACTTAAGTGTATTAGTTGCATCTTGCTATTCTCCTTTCAAGATTCTTTTATTTATGATCCTTTTATGCTTTATTGGTTTCTGTGGTTACTCAATGTTGTACACTCACATCTAAACACTTGGAACCACCAATGAGAGAGAACATATGGCTTTTGGCTTTCTGGGTCTGAGTTATATTACTCAATATAATCTTTTCTAGGTTCTTCCATTTACCTGAAATTGTCATAAGTTCATTTTCATTTACAGCTGAATAGCATTCCATTGTGTATATGTACATTTTCATTATCAATTCATCATTTGAAGGGCATTTAAGATGTTTTTATTGACTCGGTATTGTGAATAGAGCTTCAATGAACACTGCCAAACAGTATTTATGGAGCAGCAGGTCAAGTCCTACAGGCATTTATCAAGGAGGGTTATATGGCAGATTTACTTTCAGTTTTTTAGGATTCCCACACTGATTTTCAGAGTGGCTGCAGTAGTTTGTATTTACTCCAACAGTGATTGAGGTTTTACCTCTCTCCACAACCTCACCAGCTTTTGTTATCAGTTCTTCTGTTGATCTTAGTCATTCTGATTAGGGTGAGATGAAATTGCAATGTTGTCCTAATCTGTATTTCTCTAATTGCTAAGAATAATGAATGTCATTTGAGGCATTTCTTTGCTATGTTTCTTTCTCTTATTGAGAATTCTCTTTTTAGATAGTAAACCCATTTTTAAAATTAGATAATATGTTTTATGAGTTTTTTTTGTAAATTCTGCATATCAGTCCACTGCTAAATGTGTAACTGACACAGATTCTTTCCTATTCTCTGCATTTCTCCTTCATTTGTGTGATTGTTCCCCTAGCTATGCAGAAGTTTTATGAGAGTCCAGTTTTCAGTTGCTGGCCTTGAATCCTTGGCAAATGGAATCTTGTTCAGAAGGTCCTTCCCTACACCTGTATCCTGTATGATACTGTATATGTGGTCTTCTAGTAGTTTTGGTGTTTCATGTTTAAAACTGAGGTCTTTTATCTGATTGCATTTAATTTTTCAGCACAGTGATAGGCTTGGGTGTAATTGCATCTTTCTGCATGTAGAAATCATATTTCCCCAGCACCATTTGTTAATTATGCTGCCTTTTCTACAGAATATGTTTTTTTTCTCTTTGTCAAATATTATACACACACATGTATGTATGTATATGTATGTATGTATATTTATAGCTACTCATGTTTTGTTTCATTGATGTACATATTTGCTTTTGTGCCAGTCCTTATTACAGCTCCATAATGTATCTTGAAGTCTGGAATGGCAATCTCTCCCCCATTTCTTTTTTGCTCAAGGTTGCTTTGACTCTTTGGGGTCCTTTAGACTAATTGTTAATATGCCACCATGTTTTGGTAACAGACAGGAAAACAAAAACAGAGAAAATTTAGGCTGGAGCTTTTCTTCTTGAAAGTCTCTTATATAACGGCCATGACTTTCTTACATTGGAGGAGTTCAGTTCATCTGATAGGGTTGGCTGGTACCCTGAGCTCCGCCAGGAGAGTTCATTCTGGACTCAATCTTTTCATATGGTTAAATGCTTACAAGGAGATAAGATATTATTAGAGGTTACTAGTCAAATTTGGAGAGTTTTTGTCTCCTTTATTCTAAAGCACTCAAACTCTATCAATAAGAGGATATGGTTTGAAAGCTTTACGAATTTGGGAACTAATTCTCAACTATCTCATCACACTCTAAGGCTCTAAGGTACTGTTTGGATCTAAATCCTGTGAAGTGATGGTCTGAGGCATGTACCTGTGCTAATTATTTCTTACTTTTTTTTTTTTACAAACATCACTAAGATAATATAAAATAAATATTCTTTCATCTTTTCATGGCTTGATTGCAGAAATAAAAAAATCCTAAAGAAAGAGGTTAAATATTCCCAACCCATATAGATTGATTTTTAATTTCAGTGGGAATGTTTAATTCTGCTTGTCATGCCAAGATAGCAGAGACAGAAATACCTAGATCTGTGATATTAACTCTAATTGTGGTTTACTTATTCTCTTTATTGGAGATGCCTATTCCTTAAGACCTACTGAATTATTTGCTTGCTTTTCAAGATGAATTATGTTAGATTTAAACATTATTTTGAAATATCATGCATTTAGGCATGTGTCTGCCTGAATATAGCAATTAAGAAGAAAGTCACAGATAAACCAAGGCTGAGACAAGATCAGAATTTTTTATAGATTTAAAAAATGACATTTATTTTCTGTTTTATACCAGAACCACTAAATATGAACTCTGCTAAAAGCCAAGAAGCCCTTTGTAAAATGCCTTGTTTGTAGTGATTGCCATTGTGAACAATGAGGCTGGATGGTCTTCGGTTTCCCTGTGTGTCTGTTTGTATCCTATGTGTAACTATCAATGTAATAAAATCAGACAGCTAATTACATCTTTTAATGACAACTAAGATGATTGCCTCTATGTTGAATTAGACCATTTTCCTGGAGTGATTTGATCACTAACTCCATTGAATGACTGGAATTACATAGTTGATTATATAGCAGATACACTCTAGATGTCCACATTACACTGACCCTACTAGTATTTTAATGTGTCAACTTTATTAGGGTAAGATAATATGAAGGGCTATTCATTTTTAATTTAGACAGTATGTCAACATGTAGAAAAATAAGACTTTCACAATTCTTTGGTGGTATAAGATGGTTAAATTGCTAAGCAACTGTTTACTCCACAAAAATATATCTTAACTGTCCTTAATAATCTTATTTTAATATACAAATGCATGTTTTGTGATCACAATAATGTGGAAGATGGGAAGAGAAAGAATGGGAGAAAAGAACAGTCAGTGGGAATTCTAAGTAATGTTCCAGTCAGTGGATCTGACTCCAGCTTAGCATTCAGACGGTAGACTGGAAGATGATGGGAACACAGTCATCAACTCATTGTCACCAACTCCAGTGAGACAGACATCTGACCTTTCAGTGTCTTTGTGAATGAACCAGCAGCAAGGAGCAGTGGGAAAAAGCAGCATGACCAAATTGGCCATGAGATCTCTTAGGTAAACACATGATGATATTGGCATTCAGGGTTCTTACGACTTTCTGTGGCTTCTTCAGACTGGGGAATTGTTCTTATTGCGACAGACAACTCTGTCATTTCATTCTGTGGTAATAAGCAAACCGCCTCTGGAGTGAAACCTTGGCTCACTGTGTGACTAAGAAAAGGGCAGTTATTTCATCTTCTACCATCAGTTAGTTCCAGGTCTACTCAGAGGAGTCTTCACAACAAAGCCAGACAGGCTTCAGTCAGTGTGTTTCTTTAAATATAGTTTATATTTCCATACTTTTATAATATATTGATATAACACTAAATCTAAAAGGTTTATCAGTAGATTAATCACCTGTTTTATAATATACTATAGGATACTCAAAAATTCCTTTAAAATTATGTGTGCATGTTGTAGATACAAGTGTCCATGGAAACCAGAAGAAGGTATCAGATCTCCTGGAACTTGAATTACAAACAGGGGTGAGGCATCTCACATGAGTGCTTGGAATCAGACTGGGGTCCTCTGCAAGAACAGTATGCACTCTTAACTACTGAGACATTTCTCTACCATTTTCCTTTAAAAAATGTAAAATATGCTGCATTCCCATCATTGTGCCCACCCTATCTTCCCTCCAGCATCTTCTGTGTTGTGGGTCACAGGTTTCACGGGTCAGGACTACTGATCATTATGTACGAACTTGCAATACTATGAAAGCAAGTCCTTAGAAGAAGCTTTTATATCAGATATAGAGTAACTCCTTCAAGTCTGCGTCCAAAGTGCATGATGTCTTCAAATTCTGGAAGGCAACCAAGGGCAGCCGCAGTAGCATATATTGTTTTAGAGTATCTTGGACTCCCTTGACCAACAATTCTAAAGGTTTTTCATGCTTGGTCTCTGTTCTCGGGATATTATCAGCCTGTGTCATAATTTCATTTAAATACATTTACATATATTATATGTAATGTTAGGTAAGCATAAAATAATATGATTCCCCTATGGCTTTTCCAAGAATACTTAGTGTTTTTTATCCATGAATTCTTTCTTTCCATGTGTACTGCTTCCCTGCCCCCACTTTTGACATCTCCCACTTTCTCAACTTCCCCTTCTTATCACCTGTATCCCACTGTTGAGCTTCCTAGAATGTACACTGTTTAATTTCCTGGTTTCTGTTTTTGCTTTAGGTTGTACTCACATCTAGAGATTGGAACTAAGAATCATAAATGATTTATCTTGTTCAGTAAGGGTTACCCTAACTCAGTATGTTTTTTTAGTTCCACCCATTTACCTGTAAACTTCATAACCTATAAATTTCCTGACCTTAAACCTTACTATATCTGCAAGGTCCTTTTCCAAAATAAAATCACATTTACAAGTTCTGGGAAGATATATAATTTTATGAAGTTATCCTTCAACCCTCTACCCTGGAAAATAGTTACTGTAGTTGGTGATACGGTTCTTGGGAGTATATTTAACTGGACTTCAAGAGTTGAGCTCAGTGCTTGAGCCAGTTTGGAAACTGTACCAACTACCAGCCTGTAGACAAAAAAGGACTCTTCACTAGGATTGAATGGAACACTATAGGCCACCAGGGAAGCAGGAGAGGGTGCTCAGATGTATAAGAAAAGCAGTATCAGGGCTATGGATCTAACTACTCTTATTGGGGAAAGACAAGGGAAAGCTGACTGGTGACCAGTTTCTAATTAGAAGTAAGATGTAAAAGCCAAAGGGACCTTCCTGACAGCCTGAAGGTTCTCAGCTTCTGAAGATGGAAGGTAAAAATTTTTAGAGCCAACTTTGCATTTAATTAAAATGCCAATAAAGTTGCATAGAAAGCTGTGTATTGATTCTGGGTAGTCAGTTCAGTTTAGGGTAAGCACTTATTGACAAAGACTGAGATCCCTAAAATGTCAATGATACATCTAAGCTATTGCACCATAACTACTTGGCAATTTCTCTGGAGTCCCTTGTCACTACAGAAATGTAGTGCTTTACCTCACAAAAATCTAGACCCTATTGTTGCTGCGGTTACTTGTCCTGCCAGGTCTTGCTGCTTCATCCCCAAATGAACACACAGAGATGCTAAATTTTTAAATTGTTGGCTGATGGCTAAGGCTTCTTATTGGCTAGCTCTGTCTTAATTATTAACACATTTCTATTAATCCAAGTATTTACACATGGTCTTGTCTTACCAGAGAAGGGTCTGAACCCTTTTACTTACTTTTTCTGGGGCTACATGGTGTCTCTCCATATGGCACATCTCTGCCTCATTCTCCTCATCCCCTACACTCTCTTAAAGGCAGTATACTGGATTACTCCTAATATATTACATCCTTTTTTATTGGTGTCTGCTGATCTCCTGCCTTGGTTAACTTGAACTATAAACTTGACAGAATTTAAAATAATTTGGAAAGAGAATATAAATGAGAGGATTTTTAGTTCATATTAGCATGGAGAATTTCTGTGGAAGATTGTCTTGTTAATTGGGGATGGTCTAGCCCAGTATGAGCAGTACCTTTACTTATCCAGGTGGTCCCGAATGGTATAGAGAAACCAGCTGAGTACAATCCTGCAAGCCTGCCTGTCATCAGCATCTTCCATGGTTCTTGCTACATTTCTTTAGCTTTACCTCTGTTCATTGGTGACGGGAAGGCATGGGAGTTGTGAGGAGGCAGCATATATGCATTCTGTTCTTTTGGTTCCTGACTGAATAGAACATGTCTAGCTGCTTAATTTCCTGCCTTGACCTACTCTCAGTGATGGGTGAAACCTAAATTTGGGAACCAAACAAACCCCTTCTTACTTTAAAGATCTTTAAACCTTTTCTTCCTTTTGGCCAGGATATTTTATCACAGAACGAAAAATGAGACTAGAACACCTCCCTTCTTTGCCACCAAACAATCTCTGATTTAATAGGATAGTACATTCAGGCTGGAAAAATGTTAATACAGGTTATGAAGAAGGGGAAGACACTTTCCAAGATGCAGATTTGGCCACACGTAGTGCCAGGAGGTCAGGGGTTGGATTGGATGCTGAGGGTGCTGGCTCACAGGGCATGCAGCATAAATTTCGGAAAGATGAGAGTTTCTTGATATGGAAACTCTCTAGATGGGGAAGATGATCAAGATGATCATGGCAAGGACCCTGAATGGTATTGGTAAAATGCTGGCCTTTGATTTCTAGGATTTCCAAAATGCTCTTAATACTTCATAATCTTTAGAATAATTTTAGAAATCCAGCTCTTTTTTTCCCAGTGCCATACCATTAGAGTATCATAAACACATTGTTTTCATTCACCATTCATCATTTATTTATTTAAAGATATTTGTTAATTTTTTTTAATTTTTAGAAGAATCTTACTTTAAATACTAATCCCAGTTCCCTCTCTCTCCTGTCCTTCCACTCCCCACACCATCTCCCCATTCCACCCTCCATTCAATCCTCAGAGAGGGTGAGGCCTCCCATTGGGAATCATCAAAGTCTATCACATCATTTGGGGCAGTACTGAAGCCCCTAGCTGTATCTAGGCTGAGCAAAGTATCCTTCCATGGGAAATTGGCTCCAAAAAGCCAGTTCATGAACTAGGGATAAATACTGGTTCCTATGCCAATGGCCCCATAAAATGCCCAAGCCCCCAACTAACACCCAATTTCAGGGGGCATAATTTAGTCTTATGCAGGTTCCCCAGCTGTCAATTTGTAGTCAGTGAACTCCTATTTGCTCAGGTCAGCTATTTCTGTGGCTTTCTCCAACATGGTCTTGACCTCTCTGCTCACCTCTTCTCCCTATCTAAAACTGGACTTCAAGAGTTGAGCCCAGTGCTTAGCTATGAATCTCTACTTCTACTTCTATTGGTTATTGAATGAAGTCTCTATGATGGCATTTAAGGTAGTCATCAATCTCATTATAGGGTAAGGGTATTTAAGTTATCCTCTCTACTATTGCTAAGGTTCTTAGTTGATATCATTCTCATGTATTCCTGGGAATTTCCCCAGTGCCAGGTATCTCACTAACCCTCCTTTATCAGGGTATCTCTTTCCTTGCTCTATCATGAGGTACAGTAATCATCATGCTTAAGAACAAAAAAATAAAAAATAAAAATAATGTTTTTTGTGAGTAGTGCCAGTTATTAGGCAAGAAGTGATATTAGAGTCATGGGTGATTTGAATGGGGAGACCTGTGCTTCAGGGTGGCAATCTAGACAAACCTAATACATGGTAAGGAGGCAAAATGAAAAGAACAAGGAGAGAGAGAGAGAGAGAGAGAGAGAGAGAGAGAGAGAGAGAGAGAGAGAGAGAGAGAGAGAGAGAGAGAAAGCACAGTGGAAAGGTCTGAGATAGTAAAGAACATAGGATATTCTAGGGCAGAATCCAGCCACTGTGGCTGGAATACAATGAGAGGGGATTGATATAAAACAAGATAATTTTATTTTCTTTTAGGTGCAAACTGGAGCAGTTTATTTGGTAGTATGATGTAATGTGACTTATTCTAGCATCACAACGTTAATAGTTATGTACTCTATTTTTTTATTTTATAGTTTTATTTATTATTTTATTTTTGCATTTTTTCTTTTTCTTATTTTATATATTGATCCCAGTTCCTCCTCCCTCCCTCCTTCCCTTCCTCCTTACCTCTCTCCTACCCTTCCATTCCCCATCACCACTCTCCCATTCCCCCCCCACACCACATGTAGGGTGATGCCTTCCAGGAAGGGTCATCAAAATCTGTCAAGTCATTTAGAGTAGACTAGGCCCTCCCTCCTGCCTTTAGGCTAAAGGAGTATCCCTCCATGGGGAATGTGCTCCCAAATTCCTTTTGTGCACCAGGCATACATCCTGGTTCCACTGTCAGATGTCCCTTAAACTTCCCAGACCTTCTAACTGAGACCCATGTTCAGGGGGTCTGAGTCAGTCCAATGCTGGATTCCCAGCTATCAGTCTAGGGGCCCATTAGCTCCTCCTTGTTCAGGTCAGCTGTCTCTGTGTGTTTCTGCAGCCTGGTCTTGCCCTCCCTCTCTGCATCTGGATTCCAGTTCAGTTTAGTGTTTAGGTGTCTGCTTCTGTTTCCATCAGATACTAGATGAGGGCTCTATGATGGCATATAAGTAAGTCATCAATCTCATTATCAAGGAAAGGCATTTATGGTAGCCTTTCCACTGTTGCTTAAATTGTTAGTTGGGGTCAGTCTTGTAGGTCTCTGGACATTTCTGTAGAGTTAGTTTTCTCTTCAAATCTATAATGGCTCCCTCTTTTATGGTCTCTCTCTCTATCTCTCCCTCCCTCTCTCTCTCTGTCTCTCTCTTTCTTTTGTCTATTCCTTCCCTGACTCAATCTTCCTAGTCCCACCTGCCCTCTCCACCCACTCTTCCCTCCCACTCCCAATATGCTCAAGAGATCTTGTCCCTTTCCTCTTCTTTGAGGGACCTTGTATGAATCTTTTAGAATCCTCCTTGTATCCTAGTTTCTTTGGCGGTGTGATTTATAGACTGGTGATCTTTTGCTTCATGTCTAAAATCCATATATGAGTGAGTACATACCATGTTCCTCTTTGTGACTGGGTTACCTTAGGTAGACCAATGGAATCGAATAAAAATCCTGATATTAACCCACAAACATATGTACACCTGATTTTTTTTAACAAAACAGCTAAAAGTATACAATAGGAGGAGGAAAGCATCTTCAACAAATGGTTCTGGCACAACTGGATGATGGTGTGTAGAAGTCTTCAGATAGTCCCATGTCTATGGCCATGCACATAGCGATCATAGTCCAAATGGATCAAAGACCTCAACATAAATCCAGCCACACTGAACCTCTTAGAAGAGAAAATGGAAGGTACCCTTGAACAAATTGGTACAGAAGACCTACTCCTGAACATAACTCCAGTAGCACAGACACTGAGATTGACAATTAATAAATGGGACCTGCTGAAACTGAGAAGCTTCTGTAAGGCAAAGGACACAGTTGACAAGACCATACAGCAGCCCACTGGCTGGAAAAAGATCTTCACCAATCCTACATCTGACAGAGGCTGATCTCCAAACTATACAAAGAACTCAAGAAACTAGTCACCAAATCACCAAATAACCCTGTTAAAAAATGGGGTAAAGAACTGAAGAGAGAATTCTCAATAGAGTTAATAAAAAAGGCTGAAAGACACTTAAGAAAATGCTCAATATCCTTAGCTGTCAGGGAAATGTAAATCAAAACAACTCTGAGATACATCTTACTTTTGCCAGAATGGCTAAAATTAGGAACACCAATGACAACTTATGCTGGAGAGGATATGGAGAAAGGGGAACACTCCTTCACTGCTGGTGGGAGTGCAAACTTGTACAGCCATTTTGGAGATCAGTATGGCGGTTCCTCAGGAAAATGGGAATCAGTCTACCACAGGACCTGGCAATCTCATTCTTAGGCATATACCCAAATGATCCACATCCATGCAACAAAGACATCTGTTCTACTATGTTTGTAGCAGCATTATTTGCAATAGCAAGAACCTGAAAGCAACCTAGATGCCCCTCAGCTGAAGAATGGATAAAGAAGAAGTGGCACATTTACATAATGGAATACTACTCTGCGGGAAAAAAAAAACAATGGAATCTTGAAATTCGAAGGCAAATGGATAGAACTTGAAGAAACCATCCTGAATGAGGTAACCATGATCTACTCTAAAATAGCAAAGTTGCAGGTCTTCTAGTCCTCCAGTTTTCTTTTTTACCAGATATCTATGGATATCAATAGTATGCATATGCCTATATAAGATTTCTGTCTCAGTTAATGTTTTATTGTTGTGAAGAGACACCCTGACCACAGCAACTCTTATACAGGAAAACATTTAATTGGTGCTAGTTTACTGTTTGAGAAGTTTAGTTTATGGCTCTTTACAGACTTGGAAAAACAGAATGAAAGGAGAGTTTTATGTTTATAACTGCCTTAGGGAAAATTATTATAGTAAATGAAAGGGCAATTTCACAACCACTTAAAATATCTGTTATGCCAAATATAGAGAGACTACTGTTCACAAGCATGTGAATGCTATGGCTTTGCTAAGTGTGAGCTCTAGGTGTTTACCTTACAACCCTCTAAAGTTTGTTCCCAAGTTAGCATTGAAAGCCTAACAAAAACCAATTACTTATCCAAAATATTAATTGTTTTCTAAGTGCAAGCTCTTATTTAATTCAACAAATGTTAAATGATGTTAATAAAATTCCACTGTGATAGCTGAAATGGAGGGAATGTTTTACAAGCTTAGAGGATACAAAGACATCTTACATAAAAGTTTTAGAAGTCTGAAAAATCAAAGGAATACCACAGTCACCAAACACTCTAGATGTGGCTTACTGAGGAGATGATTCACAGGCCTTCTCATGCTAGCTTGGAAGATTTTGTACTTTGTGTCCCCTGAGGGAGACCTAGACCAAATAGAAGGAGTTGAGGTTAATGCTAAGTAAGCCAGTCTAAGAGCTGTGAGGCCTGAAGTTTGCCCTCAAGAAAATCAACAAAGTGATTCTACTTTCTCACCCCTTTCTATTATTTCTTTCTTTTTTTCTAGGTGTGTGTGTGTGTGTGTGTGTGTGTGTGTACACGTGAATATGCTCTGTAATCAATCATCTTCTCCCTTCATCTCTCTTTTACTTTATATGAATATAAGTCTATATGGGTATATGTCTTATTTTATTACATAGTCATAAACACTAAGCTAGTATTATGGAGAGGAAAAACAGGATCAGGGCCTTTGAGTTACTGGTCATAATATTTTCAACAACTCATTAATGAATAATCCATAAGTCTATTAAAGTATTTCTGTTTAAAAATTATACCCCCACATATACATACATACATAATACATTAACTCATGGTAAACTTCTGCCTACTTCATTCCAAAATAAAGCTTATCTAATACATACATGCATACATACATACATACATACATACATACATACATACATACATACATATTTTTCAGAAGACACATCCAGCAGCCTTCTTGTGCTTATAGGGGACATTTAAACACTGAAATTACCAAAAAAAGTATAAACAAGCAAAATGTGTGGCATTATATTGGCAGTAAAAAGACATTTGCTTACAACACAAGAAATGAAGCAGGAAAGCAGAATGTAGCTGTTTGTGTTCAGTATCTGCTGGAATCATTGTTGTTAAACTATTCATATCTCCATCAGTCTGCACATCTGTAAATGGCCTGTAAAGCACAGGAAGAATTTATTTTGAGTTTGCAAATGGTAAATTCAAATAGAGTTATAAATTCTAAGTACATAAGTTCTAGAGATATGGAATTTGGTAACATGATTATGTATATACAAATATATATTACATAATTCCAATTCTTTTCTACTCTGTTCTTATTAAATGTATTCGTGCATATGTATCAAGGAAGACATTAGGAAACTACAGTCTATTTAGATGGATGCAAATTGCTGGTGGTTGTATTTTAAATAGGGTGGAATTTTTGCTAGTTAAGATGTACTTGTTTGTGCTCAACACAAACAATTTATGAATCTAAAATATGACCCAGTATGTAAGCTCATGTGTATCATGAAAGATGCAAGAATATCTAGGATGTCAGAAGATGGCTGACAAAATATCTGCTTGGCAGACGTCAAAGGCAACTGAATATTACACATCCCACCTTAAAGCCTTAATATATATCCTGATTGAAAGAGGAGTTTCACATGATAGGAAAGAGGCAAATCCAATCTCATGGGCAGCCCAAGCTAGTGTGGAAGGGACAGCAAGAGCTTGAAGTCCAGGACAAAAGACTGACGAACCAGGCAGGTTAAGAGAGAAGACAGCTTTGTGTCCCCTTCATCCACAAGAACAGAAAGCTGGAATTTAGCTTCTTTGTACTAAGAATCTTGAGAGCTGGCATGACTATGAAACAAAGTGAAGAAATTTTACCCACAAGAATTGAGAAGCAACAAGATTTGTCATAATTAATACTTAAACACTAAATTGGTTCTGAATGTAGTAGTATCCCAAACTGTAGGGAGAAGTCCTGAGTGAGTGAAGTCCTGAGTGAGTGTGTGTTTTGACATGAACAAGGCCTGTTCAGGACCCCAAGACCAACTGGCCTACATGAAACTGACCAAGTTTTTATGCATGTGGGCCAGGTTCAAAGGAAAGGCACAGCTTTCCTTGGGAGCTGGAGTATGAGTGTTTAATGAATAATTGATCAGTGTGGGCAAAGACTAGCAACTGTGGCTAGCATCCTGGCAGATGTTTATGGATGGAGACTGCTCTTACAGAGACCTCCTACAGAGACTAGCCAATTGCTTCTGCTGTGCTGCATATGGCAAACTTGCCAATGTTCTGGTTACAGCAGTTAGAGAAACTCACATTATCCCTGCTTCATTTAATGTGTGTTTGTGTGCATGTCCTTTCCTGATTCTCTTGCTTCCTTTAGCTGGGGACCCAAGCTGTGTGGGACATGGCACCAAACCTGTTAGATAGCCCATGGAGATTTGTGGGAGAGATTAATAAGCAAGCTGATAAAATTCTCATGGCTCAATTGAATCAGTCATTTTGGTGATATTAGCAGAGGCAATCAGGGTTCTCACAAGAAATATAATCCTCACAAAGGATGAAATCTAATAAAATAAACTGATAGGAAAAACTATTAGGAAGCTACAACAGAAGTGGCAAGTTTAAGAATTAGCATTCTGAAGTTTAATATAAAATTTGAAAGGTAACAGAATATTTTTGAAATTAAAAATGCAAGAGGACCATAAATTATAGTGTAAGAAGAGATAATTCCTAACCAAGTCTGATTAAAAAGGACCTTGGAATTCTAGAACAAAGTTACGATTTTTTTGAATGAAAAATTTGGGGTTGGTTTAAATATCAAGTTAAACACTTTTGAAAAGAGATTCTGTAACCTGGAAAATGTTTTTAAAAACTCCAAAATGTGATACACATGTTTATAGTGGGGATTACGTTATAGCCAAGTTATCAAACACTAGATCATATTTACACAGAACAGTGAGGCAAAATGGAGTTAAATATTCACAGTTTATGATTTTGAAAGCAGTTATTGAATTGATAACATTGAGACTTTGTTGAGTCAAATATTCTGACTACTTTTTAAATTATAAACTTAGTACGTGAAACAATAGTTTTGATTATGGCATTTTCACAACACTCTGTTTTCTCCTTCCCTCCTTATCTCTCCTTCCTTTTGCTTTTCCTCTTCCCCAACTGTCTTCCCTTTACTTTCATGCCTCTAGCATTCAATTTCCATTTTTTCCTTCTGGTTTCTTCTCCCCATCCTTCCCTTAATACTTCTATTTTCCCTCTGTGGTCTCACTTCTATTTTCACATTTACCCTTCCACATACATATTGTAAATATATAAAAATTAAATGCTGGGATCTGCATGTGAGAAAACCCATAAGACATTGTCTCCTGAGTTTGGTATCATTTGCTTAAGATGATAATCTATAGTTTCTTCTAATTTCCAGTAAATGCAATAATTTCATTGTTCTATGTGGATGAATGAGATTCCTTCTCACCACAGCCAAAATGCTTAAAAACAATGAACAAGTGACTGGTATGGGAAACAGGAGAATCATACTGATGACAGTACAAATTGATGCATAGAAATCAGTATGGATGTCTCTCAAAAAACTGAAAGTTAAACTACCATATGAAAGTGATAGGGAACCCCGAAACCTTGGGAGCCAAAATGGCTGGAATATCTTGAATATCTCTGAGACTCTCTTGAGTTTATGTTTCTGAAATGACTCGTGATAGTATTTAGAGTCATTTTAATGAGAAATGTAGGGTGAGGCTCACTGTGCCAGCAAGTCTAGATTAAAAAGTTAGTTTTAGGTACATAATATCAGACCAACTTCTGTGGAAACTAAGGGGGCCAGAGACTGAATTCAAACACTACCACTAGGAAGACAACTCACCCTGTTGTGTGATGACTTTCAAACAAATCCTATGGTCCATGAAGTTTGTCACACTCTGGAAGATAGAGAAGCTGCATAACTGGGGCACTCCTAGCCTGCTCTGAACATTTTCTCTTAGTTGATCTTTTTGTTTTTATTGCTTTAAACTACACTCACTGGCTATTTATTTGTGTTT
The DNA here is from genome assembly GCA_030556225.1 of Cricetiscus sungorus. Classification (NCBI taxonomy): domain Eukaryota; kingdom Metazoa; phylum Chordata; class Mammalia; order Rodentia; family Cricetidae; genus Cricetiscus; species Cricetiscus sungorus. The sequence continues at coordinate 5,164,681 of JANBXA010000729.1, read as the reverse complement.
ATTTATATGCATATATGTGAGGCATATTCATGTAAAATACAAGTATAATGATTTGTATATCCTATATATATTGTACTTAGCTTATGTTTGGCGTATTTTATTTTACTTTTTGAAGTTAAAGAACTCCAGATTCTAGGTTAATCTGTCATCAGACATAGTCAGCAAATGTTTTCTCCCATTTTGAGGACTGCTTCTTCATTCTGCTGATAGCTTCTTTTGCTGTATTTAGAAGCTTTAAAGTTTCATGCATTCTTGTTTGTAATGCTTACAAGTAATCCTGAGCCTTGGGAGTCTTTTCCAGAAAGCCCTGACAGTCTTATGATTTCAGCTTCTACATGAAGACTTTTGATCCCTTTCCAATTGATTTTTGTACTGGGTGAGAGAGGCAGATACTGTTTTATTCATATATATATATATTATTGGAATATATATACATACATATCTCCAATATTCTCAGCATCATTTGTTGAAAAAGTTGTCTTTTTATACAGTGTATATTTTTGGAAACTTTGTCAAAAACTAGGTTGTTTTGTTGAGTGGTTTTAAATTCTATTCCATTGGTACCTGTCTGCTTTTGTGCAGGTACCATGTTGTTCTTGTCACTATGGCTCTGTAGTACAATTTGAAATTATATGTATAATTGTTCTTTGTGTTTATGACTATTCAGGGTATTTTTGTGTTTCATGTGGGTTTTATAGTTTCCTTTTCTAGTACTGTGACAATGTCATTGGGATTTTGAAGAAGACTAGTTTGATGCCTTTCAATTGTTCTATGTAGCACTGTTATGTTCACACCAATTCTGCTGATCCATGAACTTGGGCAGGGGAATATTTCCAAGTTCTAGTATCATCTTTCAATTCTTCCCCCCAGTGTTTTGAAAGCTTTTATTATAGAGGTCTTTCACTTCCTTGCTTAGTTTTCATTTTTAGGTGCTCTATTTTACTGAAGCTATTGTGAAAGATTGTAGAGTTGACTTTTCTGTTTCAAACAAGATTGTCTTGAAGAATAAATCGACATGCTTTCAATTAGAGAGATATTAATAGAGATTTGTCTAATTTCCACATCATACTTTGTGAAATGATTTGATTTCCATGAAGAGGGATGACACTTCCTATTTTATCATAACATGCCTGGGTAGTTTAAGGAACTAGAAATGGGACACAGAAGAAAATATCCTCTTTTTCCTTATGGTTAGGCCTATATCTGCTTGGGTTTCCCCCCTTTTTACCCAATTATAAATAGCATGAATATCATCCTGCTTTTGACTCAAACCTGAACAATAACATTATATTTCTTAGTGAATTGAAAAGAGATAAGATAAACAACTTATGTATAATCAATGAGCTCAATAGCCAGCTGAGTGTGTGTCATTTAAAATAGATTTCAAATATAAATGATTCGAAAGCTGTGATATAAATGGTGTCAATTACTTGGCATGTTTCTTCAGTGTTCCTCACATAAGTTGTAATGATGAATAGTAAACCAATCTTGATTTTCTGGGAAGATGCCACATTCTAGAATGCTATTTTAAGGGGGCTTCCTTTGACACAGCCAACAAGACCTAATGGTAGCCCACAAACTTGGGAAAGATCTTCACCAACTCCACATCTGACAGAGGGCTGATCTCCAAAATATACAAAGAACTCAAGAAACTAGTCATCAAAACACCAAATAACCCTATTAAAAGATGGGGTACAGAACTGAATAGAGAATTCTCAATAAAGGAATCCAAAATGGCTGGAAGACACTTAAGAAAGTGTTCAAAATCCTTTGCCACCAGGGAAATGCAAATTAAAACAACTCTGAGATACCATGTTATTCCTGTCAGAATGGCTAAAATCACAAACACCAATGACAGCTTATGCTGGAGAGGATGAGGAGAAAGGGGAACACTCCTCTACTGCTGGTGGGAGTGCAAACTTGTACAGCCATTTTGAAGATCAGTATGGTGGTTCCTCAGGAAAATGGAAATCAGTCTACCACAGGACCTGGAAATTCCCCTTAGGCATATACTCAAATGATCCACATCCATGCAACAAAGACAACTGTTCAACTATGTTCATAGTACCATTATTTGTAATAGCAAGAACCTGGAAGCAACCTAGATGCCCTTCAACTGAAGAATGGATAAAGAAGAAGTGGCACATTTACACAGTGGAATAGTGCTCTGTGGGAAACAAAACAAAACAATGGGATCTTGAAATTCGCAGGCAAATGGATGGAACTTGAAGAAACCATCCTGAGTGAGGTGACCCAGACCCCCTGAAAATGGGTCTCAGAAGGACTAGGCAGTCTAAGGGACCTCTGACAGTGGAACCAGTATGTATCCCTGGTGCAAGAAAGGACTTTGGGAGCACATTCCCCATGAAGGGATACTCCCTTAGCTTAGAGACAGGAGGGAGGGCTTAGACCGTATTCCAAACAACTTGACAGATTTTGATGATCCCTCCTGGAAGGCATCACCTTCTCTGTGGAGTGGGTGGGGAATGGGACGGGACAGCAGGGTGGGAGGTTGGTAGGTATGGGAGGGAGAGGGAACTGGGATCAGATAGATATGTAAATAAATAAATAAATAATTAATTAATATTGGTTAAAAGAGGGCTTTTTTTTCATATATCTTACTTTTTGGTTCCCCAAGTTGCAGGAAACACAGGTTGTACAAGCAGATTTGAACCAATCAGTTTTCCAACATTTTGTTAACTTTTGCTTTAAAATACTTTCTTATTAAGTCCCAATTCAGTTTCTTCCAGCTTGCACAATACAGAATCTTTGTTCTCATTTCAAAGTTTTGCTCATTTTTTACAGGAAATCTTTGGATATGTCTTTTATGAACTAGCCAATGGCTCTCACATATTTGTCTAAATTGAGCCCCTTTTTTTTTTTAATTCATGTGTAGTTGTAGAGATGACTAATACTGGCAGATATTGCCCAGAACACCAACTGTGGTCCATCAGACGTTCAAAGGCAACCCCTTCCTTTATCCTCAGTCTCCTGGGTTTTGGAGGATATTGCTTAATGTTTATATTTTCCTTATTCTTGTAAACAGAAGCCTGTAGAAAAATCAATGCTTAGACTCTTCCTGAAAAAACAAACAAACAAACAAACAAAACAAAAAACAAAAAAACAAAAAGAACCAACTTGCTTCCAGTTTATTTTCTTAAGCTAGAGATTTCAAAAATTACTACTCATCCTACAAGAATAGCCTGAAAATGGGCAAGTAGACACAAATACACTCAGATTGAAGACTTTGAGTTTAGTGGGTGTTGGTGAGGTAGAGAACATCCTTATTCTGTTGTTAGTGGTTGGGCATCAGAATCCTGTTGTGAAGCAAGAATGAATTTGAAGTATGTCAGTGAGTTACCAATAGCTAGAACATCAAAAGCATTAGCATACATGACTACTTGTTGTCACTAAATTATTTCTGCATCAGAAGTAAGAATGTGTTTTTTCATCATACATGCAGGGATGACACATAACAGATCATTGTAGTTTAGAACAACAGACTAGAACACTAGACATTTACATTCACAGAGGAAGGTTTGTTGAAGTATATGTAGTAAAGATTAATCTCTATATGTCTTTAAAATATAATTTGTGATTTCTTTAATCTTACTAAGTCAGAGAAGACATAGCAGGAGGAATATTTTGTTGTTTTTTTTTATGTTTTCACAGAAAAAGAAGGAATCTTTGTTTCTATCTTAGGTCTGGCTCATGCACCTTGTTGATGTAAGTCGTGTCTACCTATAGTCTGTGGATGGGCAGACTAGTCAATGCTTTCTTCACTCTTATTTCAAGTCACTAGAACTAGATTAGTGGAGCAGGAAAAATAAATTTAGATTAGTAAATACATGCCTTCAGTGCATATTGTTTGTCTTTCTGTTCAAGAATAGAAATTGTTCAACTGACCAAGAGAAATGCTAGTAACACTGAATAGAGATATATGATCTCATTATTTTCCTGGAAAGAGCTTCTCAAACTTTAATGTGCACACACATATCACCTGAAGAAAGAACTTGTTAAAATTTAGATGTAGTAGTTTTATTGGGACCCAGAATTCTGCATTTTAACATGCTCACAGATGATACTGTGATTTGAGTCACACTTTCAGTGGTGCTGCAGTTTCACCTTAAAAGTCCATAAAGGCTCATGTGTTGAAGGTTTATTCTGTATCACATGGCATTATTGAGAAGTATGGAAGTATTTAGAAGGTGGCGCCTTTAAGAAGGAAGTTATGTGATTTTTTAAGTCACCTAAAGGGTATACTGGAACCTTGAACCCTTCCTATACCACCTTAGTTACAGACTCTCATTACAATGAACTGAGTTACCAGATGCTCCAAACCTAATGGAACCAAGTGATTATGGAATGGGCCTTTTGAACACATCAATCCCAATAAACTATTACTCCTTGTTATTTTCTTTTGTAGTTCTGGGGATTTGTATGCGAGATGAGTGTTCTTCTACCAACTTATTCCCAAGTCCTAAACCTTTTTGCCTTATAAGATTATTATCCTGGTTATTTTGTCACAATAATGGAAAACTCATTAATCAAATATTCAGGAATAAAAATCATTTTCCTTTACCTTTCCTGTTGTTCTTTATATGGATATATAGCCAGCCATTAGGAACTCTGAAAGCAGTTGTAGCTTGATGCTTGATAACTATTAGTCATTGTGGGAAAGATTTACAGGGAGGAAGCTGCAATTTGGGAGATGTTCTGGGTATTAGTAACTTCTCTCATTGCTGTGACCAAGAGTCTGACAAGAAACAACTTAAAGAAAGAATGGGACCAGCTATCATGGCTGGGAAAGCATGGTGGTGGGAGCACAAGGTTTCTTGTTAATATTTTAGTTGATCAAGAGCAAACAAAGAACTGAAATAAAGGGCTGGACTTTAAAACCTTAAGCCTCACATCTCAAGATCTCACACACTTCAGTTAGACCCCACTTGTTTCCACAATCAAATATACCACATGTTTTGCTTTCAGAATATAGAAAAGTCATGCAGAAACTGAGTTGGAAACTTCTTATTTGCTGGGTAGGTTTCATGTTGCCAGAAGGTACATGCAATCTATTGGGAGACAAAAGTCACCAAATCTTTACCCAACTATGAATCCTGAGAGCCAATACCAAGATATGACAACTGGTGCAATTGTGGCAGGATTGCCATAGGGTCATCCAATTGCTTTCTGATTAGATTTGAGGCTCATTCTACAGGACAGAAGGCATGTATGTTTTATTAACCTGGGTAAAAGTTTATGGCTGGAGTGCTCACAGTCCTTAGTGGGGAAACAGCTACTATTATTTTGCTGAATTGATGTGGTGCCAAACTACCTTTTAGTTTTTGTTTTGTTTATATTATAGATTAGTGCTGGTTCCCAATTTTGGTCAGAAAATCTTCTCTTTGCAGCTGGTGATAGTTAATGCAGAGACACATAACTAGTCAAAATGCTGAGAATAAATGACTGCTTACATAAGAAAAGAGGAAATAGAAAAAATGCAAGAGCCAGAGGATGGGTAGAGAGCTGTAGAGCAATGGCTTCTAGAAATGAAATGGCCATTGCAATCATGAATTCACAGAAACTGGTTGATAAACCATAGTCTCATGAATAAGACATGTACAAGACTGAGCCTATCAATACTCTTGCATCTCCAGGAGAAGCAAGAGTTAATGGTTATTCATGGAAGGTGAGTGATAAAAAGAAATTCTAAATGATTGAGTCAGGGGTAACGCTAATTACTCTGACTTGATCACTATATGTTATGTATCAAATATTTTTGTGTACCTTATAAGCATCTGAAAATATTGAGAGCTAATTTATGAAATACAGATTCATATTCAATGGTAGAGATGCCTGATGTCTAAACTGCCTTTCTAACAAGCTGTCAAGAATCACTCAAGCATCTGGTCTAAGACCAAACTGGGCAGCCTCTCCAGACAACAGAATTTACAACATTTCTCCCATCTTTTCTTTTAATTTACTTTTTTGTTGAATTTTCTAGAGAAGAATGAGATATGACAGAATTCTGAATTTATTTAAATTGGCTACTCACTGAGATTCTGGAAATGGAAACATGGAGGAGAGTGAGATGTGTAGGGCTGGTGTGAGGATGAAGGGGGGCATATTAATGGAGGGTAAGGGGGAGGACAAAGAAATCTGGGTCCTCATTGAGTTTAACTCTTTTCCACATGGGTTCACTTGCTCATTAGTTTACAGTGTCTGAGCCTGCCCATTAATCCTAAGCCACAGAGGTGTCCAGCCTGATTGTTACTCTGTTGTTCATCTCAGTCCCCATAGCAGACTGAGATGAGCAGTTTTAATAGGGAATTTCCGGCATGACCAGAGCTCTCTTTTTCAACCCGCACTGAGCACTGAGCGAACAGCATTCAGCAGGACTTCTGTCACGCCTCACTTCTGAACAATTCAATTTCCAGTCTGTACATGTTATTTGGAGACAAACCGGAAGGTTTTGTTCCATCAGTACCCACTCCTGGGGCCTCTTCATTTCCTATATTGGCAGTGGAAATCCTGTGCAGTGTCCCAAACACAAGTTTCTCCTCACTTTATCTGCACTACATCCTCACTCACTGTCACTCTGCCCTGCCATTTTGGTGCCAATCCTGCTTCCCTCTGGTTCCTCAGTGTTGGATGCTGACTCTTGAAGGCAAACCATGGAGAACAAGTCCCATGTCATTTTAATCAGTATCTGTGACATTGCATGTATTTTCATCCTTATTGTGCTCCCATAGATTTTCACAGGAGCTTGGGTTTCTGTGCTGAACAAACCCAGAGGCTTTTCCCATTTGCTTTTGAAATTTCATTGCACAAGCATGAAAACTGAGAAACATTCCTATTCCTTACCAGCCAATTGAAACTGTCCCGATGACAGTCCCAAGTAACCACACAGGCTATGAGCCAATGTTTCAGTTGGGAGATTTCCCCACCTTCCTCGCTGTCAATGAGGCAAGTAGTTTCTAGCTGATTCCCCCATCTAACACAATGGTTCCTGGAAATGTTTCTAAAGAAGTCAAGGGCAGAACTGTCTAGGCAGAGGAGTTGTATGTATATGTAGGAAGCTACACTTTCATGAAACCAGCTGAAGGAACCTGCTACTCTCTCTCTCTCTCTCTCTCTCTCTCTCTCTCTCTCTCTCTCTCTCTCTCTGTGTGTGTGTGTGTGTGTGTGTGTGCCTGTGTGTATACATGAGTGTGATGAAATCTGGAACACACTAGGTTAGTGCTATATCAGTGTGCTACACTTTCAGCCCTATCTACTTTTAAACTCTTCTTTTTTTTAACTCATTAATTTTCTATAGAGATATAATCCACAAATACAAATAGTGGAGAAATTCAGAGGTATTTTGATAATGAAACTATCATGGATTGATACTTAACTGATATTTAATAAAACATGTCACATTTCTCTTTTATGTACATATGTGTTCATACTCACATATATGTGCATGTACATAAACTTCTCAGTATTGAAGATCAGATCCCCATCATGTGCTAACCCTTTCAAGACTTTATCCTCAGGCATTGCTGCATGGTCCAAGAGAAGAGGTCAGTAACATTTCCAGGAGCTAGGTAAGCCTTTAGATATTCAACACTGCATGAGAACAATTATTAAAAGTACAATTACTTGTGAGTTATATTATGATGCTAGATAATTTGACATAATTGTGTAAAGCAAACTGGCAATATGAGGTAGAGAATGAGGACTGTAAGACATTGTGGAGGAAAGAGAAGACCAAGACTTCTCATGGTCTTCCTTCCTTCCTTCCTTCCTTCCTTCCTTCCTTCCTTCCTTCCTTCCTTCCTGCCTTCCTTCCTTCCTAATGGGTCAGAAACCATTCAGCACAGAATCCCAGGAATTCCAAGAAACATAAAATCTATGACTATACACTCCTAATACCAACACCCAAACAGGTAGGCATCAGCATGCAGATTCCAAGGCTCTTCTTTGAAGCCAGGCTGGTTCAGTAAGTCAGCCGAAGAGCTAGATGGCTCATTCTTGTAGAATGCCACTTGGTCTCTCAATTGTTCTGAGGAGACATTGAATCTGTATGAAACTGAATGACATCTACTTTGTGTGCAAAACAGTTTTGATTTTGAATAATTTTCTAAGTTACCTCACTAAGTTGATATAATAGACAAAAATTTTTCTTACAGACAAAAATTAACAATTGGTGAATTCAAGGATTCAATGCCCCAAGTGCTTATGACATTATTTGAATGAATATCTTTTAAATTTTCACAAAGGTTCCTTTTATAATCAATCACAAAATCAAAGCTACAAGAAAAAAATGCCGAGAAGTTTAACTATACACAAAAGAGAAAATTTCTGCTTATCACGTAATTGTATGCCCTTGAATGTCATGCCTCCATCACATCAACTAAGAATGTGTGATGATATAAAATATCACTATAAATATATGGGGGAAAGAAGATAACTCAACTACACACAGTCAAATATTTGACAGGATTTTACTTTCATTTCAGGCAGGTGGCAAGTGAAGGTTAAAAACATGGAGGAAAAAAGCTTGGACACATGGCTAGGATGTGTTTTTCTGTGGGCTTCCGACATGCAGGCAGGTACCATGTTAATGGAACATTTTGTATTAGCAGTGTGTCTTTAAAATTTTATACCTTTTGAGAATTTAATATATGAGTAACTGTATTTACATAATTCCCACACATCCCTTTCTGCTCTCTAATTCCTCTAGTGCCCAACCCTGACTCCCATGCTTCTCAAATTCATTGCCTGTTTTATACACATGCAGTGTATATATAAAACATATATGTGTATAACAATAATATATATCACACACAAACATATATAGGTCCTTTCTTCTTTGTCCTTTCAGACCAATCAGCAGTACTCAAAAATTCATAGATGTATGGTATTCTACTGGAACCTCTTTGATTTACCAGAGTCTACACTCTTAGAGAAAACTGACCCTTAGGGAAAACTGACAGTGACCAACAACTGTCAATTACTCCATGACCAGTGTTATGATGGGAGATGTCATTCTGTAAATATGTTTCTCTTATTGGCAAATTAAGAAAGCACTGTTGGCCAATAGGGAAAGCAAGATAGGCTGGAGTAGGAGACAAGAAGGATGCAGGAAGTAATAGGGAGGAGTTTCAAAATGTAAGACTGTGAGAGAAGAATGCTGGGCCCTCTCTCCAGTAAGATAAGACCACGTGGAAATACTTGGATTAATAGAAATAGGTTAATATTTAAGACAGAGCTAGCTAATAAGAAATGCTAGTAACAGGCTAACAGCTTTATACCTAATACAGTGTCTCTGTGTATTATTTGGGGCTGGCTCAGCAGTGGGGCCAAGCAGGCTGGAAAACAGACTTGTAACAGTGGTAGGACTGTGTGCTCTACTTCCTTCTCAATCTGGTGAATTGTTTTAGCTTGAACTTTCACAGGCTTTGTGCATGCTGTCACAACCATTGTGAGTTAATACTTGAAGTTACCTGATGGGAGATGTTATTATGTAAATATGTTTCTCATACTGGTTAATTAATAAAGCACCGTTGGGCCAATGAGAAAGAAAGATAGGCAGGGCTAGGAGACAAGGAGGAAAGAGGAAGTGGTAAGGAGGAGTCAAGATGTAGACCTGGGAGGAAGGAAGACGCTGGCCGCGGCTCCCCGATATGATGACCACGTGGAAATAATTAGATAAGTAGAAATGGGTTAATAATTAAGACAGAGCTAGCCCATTAACAATGATAGTCATTGGCCAACAGGATTGTATCAAATACAGAGTCTCTGAGTGTTATTTGGGGCTGGTACGGCTGTGGGCCCAGACCGGCGGCAGGCGGGCTGGCCGGCTGGTGGGCTGGTGGAAAACAGACAAGCTACAGTTACCTCCATGTGTTCTGAACATGTAGTCATCAATTGCATATTAATCTTAAACTTTTCCTATGCCATTTTTCTTATGATCCCTGAATCTTGGAGAGTCTGTGTGATATGCATATTCCTTTTAGGGCTGAAAATTCAACACTTTCTTACTCATTGCATCTTGCTTAACTGTAGAACTCTGTTAATCACTATCTACTGAAAATAGATACTTCTCAGGAGAGAGTAGAAAGATGACTTTATATATAACAATACATCTTTAGAAGGTAGTTGTTTTAATATGGTGTTCATTGAACAGTATAATAGTAGTAGATTCTCCCCTAGGGCCTATGACCTATCAAACCATAGGTTCATCCTCAATAGTGGTGCTAAGTATGGCCTTTGTATTTTGGCATGATTCTTCAGTCCAAGCAGAAAATAGTTGGTTACTATCATGAGATTTGAGGTTTGTGCTACTATTTACACCAGTGTGCATGCCTTCCTAGGACTGTCACTATTGTAGCTTACATTGTTCACAGTTACGTATATTTAAAGATGACTTTTATCCTCTGGTGGCATGCATAGCATCTTCTATCAGTATGAATGTTAGCTAGTAGGGACAAAACTTTTATGTCTATACCAGCTTGCATGTATCATGTACTCATGATTAAAACATATCATATCTTTAGCAATAGTGTCTTATCATCAAGTTCTGAAGATTAACTAGAATTGCCCATAACATTTTGGTGTTAATGGATCATCATTATCCAGTAGCTCCAAAAGAAGTAATCTAGTGAGAGCACAGGATTTGTTGTTGCTGTTAGCCTCTGATGTTAGTAGAGGACATTGTTGTCCTGTTATTGGGTAACTCTATCCCTGTATGTGTGTGGAGGCTTCTGTAGAAGTAGTTTTCAATATTTTTTTTGAAATGTCTTTTGTGTTATTTATTTATCTTCATACTCTTCTCTACCACTGTCTGTAGTGGGATATTCACTGTGTCTGCTTCTGTGGCACTGACCACAACCATTGAGGGGTGGAGCCAGGGGCGGAAGTGACCTGGGGCCCCAATTGGACATTTCCACTTGACTCACCCTGATGCATCTGGACTACAAACTTCACCCTAAAACCGGTTTGAGACTGCTTTGCTTGAGACAATTCATGACTAGCTAGCTGTATTGGTGCACCTTCTTATTACAACCTGGCCAGAATTTCAAGTGGAATTCCAGTCAAGCATTTTCTGTCACACAATGGCTACCTACATATGTTACAGCCAGTTCTGTTGAGAAATTTGGTTGCTTAAAATTTTTTTCCTACAGGATCCCATGAAGAAATCATCATCCCATTTCAACAGGAAGTAATCTTAAGATAATGATGCCCCCTTTCCCCACTCTTGCAATTTAGGGATAATATTCATCTTCATAGGTTTGGTCTTGTTACTTGGGATTGGGTATGGAAGGTGATACATAGACTCGGTTATCTCTTTTAGACAGGAATAGGGTATGGTTGGGAAAGGTATGGTTCAGAATGGATATAGGTAGATTAGCCTATCTTCTTGTGAATTATTTAGTAAGAGTGAGACATTAGTATTACAGCTTACATTGTTATATATTTTTATCTGTGGTAACCTATGTAAAATTATGTTTATTCCCTTCCTGGAAGAATTGTACATTATAATTTGTTATATTGTGTAAAATCTTTCCATTTATGATGTTTTATGCACATTATTCTTGCCATATTCTACATATGTATACTTTTGCTTGTGTTTAAGACATTATGTATATTGATACAATTTGGGATATTTGTCTTATTGCCCTTTAGAGCTCTACCTCTTCTTTAGACATTTCTACTCTATCTCTACTTTAGGAATTTACATATATATATATGTATATATATATAATGTGTGTGTGTGTACATAGTTATATTGTTTAGGTATTTATCATTGCTTTACTCAAGGAAGTTTTATTCAGGTTTTTAAGCTAAGTTCCTGGAGTATTACAGATTATCCTCACCCATGTTTCCTTTTCCTATGAGATTAGTCAGACATAGATGCTTAATCTTCAATCACTTCATAGACCTGCAGAACATGGCATTTAAATGTTTTCATATTAGTACTCTGTTGACATGAGACACTGTTGCTCCTGACAGCACACTGTGCACTTTCCCGAAAATATGTTGAACACTATTGTTGCTCCTTCTGGAGTTCATCCTTGCTTCGGCTAATGGCCTCTTGGGCAAGGAACTGCCTGAACCTTGACCACTGATTTGGACATGCAGTCTCATGTGCTTACAGGAGACAAACATAGAAGACTGCTGAACCTTGCCAAGTCAGGGTAAGACAGTCTTTCTACCTCCCTGCTTTTGTTGTGGTCTGTTAAATACTCCTGGCCTTAGCCAAAACTGGCTGTACCAACGTTGCCATGAGACCTTGGGTGACTGTCCAGGTAGCTTACTGTTTCTGTCCTCGCTACACCTTTTGGAAGTTGCCCATCTGCACTTCCTGTCTACCCTAGTATCATTATTTTCCTTCTCAGGTCTTGATGAGGTTGTAGAATAAACTATCACAAGTATTATTCTCTCTTCCTAGTTAGATATATTAGGTACTAAACTTAAGCTTCCCATCTTAGGACAACTCTATTGTAAACTCCCTTATGCCTTCACCCTAGGACTAAATATGTTTTTGGTTTTGTTCTCGATTTTCTTTTTCTTAGAGCACACTTGTTATCCACTGTTTTGTATATAGTTTTGTATCAAGCTTAAATCTTTTCTTTAGACTAAAAGGGAAATTGTAGAGGGATATTCACTGTGTCTATGTCTGTGGCACTGACCACACCCATTGAGGGGTAGAGCCAGGGGCGGAAGCGACCTATGAAACTAGGGCTCTGAAGGAGGCCGGGAACACTCTCTTGCTGGTGGGATGTGGAGAGAGGAGCATCCAGTTCCAACTGCTGCGTTCATCTGTCTTTGTTGTGAGTTGTTTCTCCCTTAATAAACATCTATTTGGCCTATGTGTTTACCCTGACCCTTATTAAACTGCAATAACCCTCCATTCCACCCTTGTGTACCCCTTTGTGTTCATCATTCCCTTTAACCTTTTATTCTAGGGTATTCTATTTCTCCTTTTTTGAAAGCCATTGCCTATGGGTGATGTGGGAAAATGTTCTTGTTCACTGTAAAGATTTGCCACTCATATTGGTTTAATAAAACATCAATTGACCAGTAGCTAGGAAGAAAGTATAGATGAGGCTACCTGACTAGGAGAATTCTGGGAAGAGGAAAGGCAGAGAAGCAGTTGCCAGCCAGATGCAGAGGAACAAAATGAGAATGCCATGCTGAGAAAAGTTACTAAGCCACGTGGATAAATATAGATATGAATTATGGGTTAATCTAAGTTGTAAGAGTTTGTTAGTAATAAGACTGAGCAATAGGCCAAACAGTTTATAATTAATATAAGCTTCTGTGTGTTTACTGGACTGAATGGCTACAGGACTAGACAGGGCAGAAACTTCCACCTACATATAGGTCCAAAGTAATTTCAGTAACCTTTGCCAAGTTTCCATGGTAACACACACACACACACACAGAAAGAGAGAGAGAGAGAGAGAGAGAGAGAGAGAGAGAGAGAGAGAGAGAGAGAGGAGGGAGGGAGAGAGGAGGGAGGGAGAGAGAGGGGGAGACAGACAGAACAGACAGAGAGGAATACTCTTGGATACTTTCTCTGATGTCCATTTCCATAGTTATTCTGACATGTCTCCAATAAATAAATTGTTTAGCTATTTTGTATAGATCTCACTAGGCAAGATAATGATGGTTAAGCCCCTAGTTTTATAGATTCTATAGACTCAGAAAGACAGCATTTCTCTTTGAGTTGAACAAACGTCATGACATGATGAAAACTGACGTGTTGTTTTTAAAATAAAGATAATCTCTCAAGAGATAATTGGAGTCCAGAGAGTATTTCATTTGTTCTTTCTTGATGACTTAGCTGTTGAAAGTATATGGCCAATTTCTGTTTTCAATATAACAATAAAATAATTTTGCAAATTCTGAAAAGCTTTTGCTTGAAATCTAGGATTGGTGATGAAATCATTTTAGGAATTGGTGAATTATGTTCACTGCCTACTATGGCAATTAACAATATCTTTGATTAAACAACTGGAGTGACAAATTAACCTTTTTTATTATATAACTCGTCTCCCATCTAATTTTCTGGTAGTGTCACTGAAGGAGAGAAGAAAATGATGTTCATTAGGGGAGAGGGGAAAGTAGTGGCACTCATCCTTGCTAGATTCCAAGTTCAATTAGTATCTCAGGTGAACTGATAATTTGATCAAAGTGCCCTTAGGCTTAGTCAGGTGAGGTTGCCTGACTTCTCCTTTTAATAACCTGACTTTTTTTGGGGGGGGGTGACCAGAAGGCATTGAACTCTGTTTCAGGGATTATGCACATTCTTTTCTTTGTCTCTTGCAATTTTTCCCCACCAGCTTTTCTTGGAGGCCTACAGCACTATGGCAGTGGTTTTCTGATGAATCAGGTAGAAAGTAGAATCTTAGTTTGGGTGTGCCCTTTTGATTACCACTACAAATAGATCACCCACAAATCCTAAAATTCAACCCAGAAAAAAAGATTACTGATATTCAATAAATCACCAACTGGTTGGAAAATGTGTTCAAATATTTTATCCCACCCACAGGAGCAGCTGTAATAAACTGCTTGGTTATAAAAACCATGCAGCATGTAATTATTGGCATTATTGTGCCCATTTGGTCTCTCATTTTCTCTTTTTGGAAACAAAATTCTTTGTTTAAAAAACAACTTTTCAGTGGAATTTCCTATTCTGCATTATGATGATGTGAAATTTAAGCAAAAAATAAAGCTTAGGTCATATTACAAATGAAAGAAGATCTTTTTAAAAAATAAAAGATCCCAAACTATAATTATAAATGACTCACTGTTGATTAATATAATAATACTTTTTTCAGGGAATTTGCTATAGCATATATAGAAATGTCTTTATGGAGACTCACAAAAATATTACAGTTTATTAAATTTTAGATTCTTTTATAAGAAACAACAAACATGAATGCAGTGTGGAGATAACTACTTTCTGCTGACCAGGACTTCAGGTCTTGAAGCCCTAAGAAGTAGTCATTTCTTTCTTTGGTGCCAGCCCTTCCTTGTTTAGGCATTGTCATTGTGTGTCTCTTCATGACAGACATTTTGTTTTTAAAAATCCTGAGGTAGGCAGGGAGTCTATTCCACTCTGAAAGCATGGACATTATATTTACTACCTCAGTTAGATGCTGGGAATATATATTAGAAAAATAAAAAGCTTTTCAAATTCAATTACATTTTTGAATGTCTTACTACCATTTAACTGATTGCACCTATAACAAAGACCTTGTCCTTGCAATGGTCCCTGCTGAGCTTTATCATCAGTCTCCAGTCAGAGTGACTCTGTTCAGTGTCTCAACATCTGGGAGCCATGCTTAAGTTATCTTGTGGGCACTTTCCTGTATAAATATATTAAAGTCTCAGAGTATGTCTGGAGTAGATGAAAGTTCAGATCAGGTTAGTGGCAGTAGAGAGCCTATGATGAAGTGGGAAATCTATATGAATGCAAGGTCCAAATGGACTTGCGACATCTATGTAGAACCCGTAAATCAAAGACCAACACAGATTTCACCAATGGGAACCAACACCTCCTAGGTGTTGGGAAAGGTGTGAAAATCACCAGCACCTCTTAAAATGCCTTCATATACATTTCAGATGTTAAATCCTTGGAGCCCATGGTGTGAGATTTCCTTGCTGTTGCAACTTCCTGTATCGTAATTATGTAGAAAGAGTTTAAACCACAAAGAAAGGTGAGACTTAGGGAAGATGTGGGAGAAGCCCAGTAAGAACCTTGGTGAGGCTAGGAAGCTTCTGTGTCTTTAGTTATCTTTTGTCATTTTCTAGAACAACACAAACTGGTAGGTAAAGAACTGAATTTTCAACAATAGAAGGTATCTCCATTGTACAGAGTGAAGGGCTTTACTGTCACAGGGCCTCATGTGTCTGATGAAGATCAATGTGGTAAATATCTACAGGTCATATGACACAGGCAGCACACACACCCGAGAGTTGAAAGATACATAATATATTGTTTTACTATTTTAAGTACTGGATTTTTTAATGGACATTCTTGAAGGCCTGCATTCTATCCATTCCATCCTTCAGATGACTGGTCTATATCAATATTTTTCTTTTTAAATAGTTCTTTGAGAATCTCGTATAATGTGTTTTGATCATATTCACTCCCTCTTCCAACTCCTCTCAGATCCTACATACCTTTACCTACCTATTCAACTTTGTGTACTTTATTTTTTTAACCCATCAAGTTCAATCTGTGCTGCCCATATTTTCTCAGTGTGACTTTCCACTGGAGCATGGCTGACTTACCAGGGACTACACTTTCAGAGAAACTGTCTATCCCTTTCTGAGCATCTAACAATTGTCAATAGCACCTCAGCTAGGCATGGAACTTCATGCCAAACTACTCATTCAACTGGGATTTGATCTAGCTTGCATTTGCATGGAGCTTGTACCTGCTGTCATAATCACTGTAAGTTCATATGGGCAGCTGTCCTGGTGTGTCCTGAGGACACTATCTCTTGGTAGTCATCTACTACCTCTTGCTATTCTAGTCTTTTTGTTAGTTTAGGTTATTATTACTATTAAAACATTATAACCAAAAGGAAGGTGGAAAGGAAAGTTTATTTTTCTTATGCTTCAATATTCATAGGTTATCAGTGAAGGCAGTCAGGACAGGAATTCAAACAGGGCAGAAACCTGGAGGCAGGAACTAATGCAGAGGCCATGGAAGAGTGTTGCTTACTGACTTGTTACCCAAGGCTTGTTTAGACTGTTTTCTTATAGGACTCAGAACCACCAGCCTAAGGATACTACCCACATTAGGCTAGGCCCTCCTATGCCAATCATTAATTAAGAAAAGGTTGCAGGCAAGTGGATGGAACTTGAAGAAACCATCCTGAATGAGGTAACCCAGTCACAAAAAGAGGAACATGGTATGTACTTGCTCATATATGGATTTTAGACCTACAGCAAAAGATCACCAGCCTATAATTCACACCACCAGAGGAACTAGGATACAAGGTGTATTCTAAGAGATTCATATATGGTCCCTGACAAAAGGGGGAAGGTACAAGTCCCCCAGAGCACATGGGAAGTGGGGGAGCAGTGAATGGAGAGAGAACTAGGAGAAAGAGAAGGGGAGGAGAAGAAAGCACATGCGATTAGGAAGATTGAGTCAGGGTAAGAATAGAAGACAGACAGACAGGCACACATACACACACATACACACACACACAGAGAGAGAGAGAGAGAGAGAGAGAGAGAGAGAGAGACAGAGAGAGAGAGAGAGACAGAGAGAGAGACAGAGAGAGAGAGAGAACATAAAAGAGGGAGCAATTATTGGTTTGTTTGAAGAGAAAACTGAACCTAAAGAAAGGTCTAGAGACCTACAAGACTGACTCCATCTAACAATTTGAGCAACTGTGAAAAGGCTACCATAAATGGTCTTTCCCGATAGTGAGATCATCAATTAAATTATCCACCATCATGGAGCCCTCATCTAGTACCTGTTGGAAACAGAAGCAAATGCCCATAACTAAATACTGAGTTGAACTAGAATCCAGATTCAGAGAGAGAGAGAGGACAAGACCTGGTTGCAGAAACACACAAAGACAGCTGACCTGAACAAGGAGGAGCTAATGCCACCTCTCCCAGACTGATAGCTGGGAATCCAGCATGGGACTGACTCAGACCCCCTGAATATGGGTCTCAGCTAGAAGGACTGAGCAGTCTGAGAACCTCAGACAGTAGAAACAGGATTTATTCCTGGTGCACAAAAGGACTTTGCATACACATCCCCCCATGGAGGGATACCCCCTAAACTAGAGACAGGAGAGAAGTCCTAGTCCCTATTTCAAATGACTTGAAAGATTTACATGATCCAACCTGGATAGCATAGCCCTACAAGTGGAATGGGGGTGGGGGGATGGGATGGGAGGGTGGCCAGGGTGCATGTCACAGGGGAAAGAGGGTAAGAGGGAGGGAGGGAGGGAGGAAGAGGAAACTGGGATCTACATGTAAAAATTTTAAATTATATTGTTAATAAAAAATAAAGAAAATGTCTATAGGCTTACCTACAGCCCTATCTTACAAAAGAATTTCCTTAGTTGATGTTCCCTCCTCTCAGATGACTTTAGCTTGTGTCAAGTTGACACAAAAATTATTCAGCACAATCTTTATGGCCTTCTTCCACAATGATTCTCAAGCCTTGGGAAAGTGAGATATAATCTAGACGTCCCATTTAGGGATGAATATTCTGAATCCTTTTATTCTCTGCTACTTGATTAGTTGTGGGTCTCTGTTAATTCTGAGTTCAAAAGTGCAATGTCGGTGCCCTATCCAGAAGGCAGCACTTTGCCCATGCATCATACTGCTTTTTCTATTTTGTACATTCTTTCTGGTCCAGAGGAAGATACTTTTTTTTTTTTTTTTTTTTTTTTTTTTTTTTTACCATAACCACTAACCTGGCCTCAGAACAAAGCAGATCTTGACATGGATTAGATAGGAAGGTAGAAATATGTAGAGCTCATTCATGGTTGCAAGAGCTCCTTCTCCAGTCTCCTTCTAATGAGAGTGAACACATTTTCTCATTACATAAGTCAGCTTGAGTATCTGTATTTCCAATAAAATTCCGATTAGTGGGACTTGGGATGTGGTTCAACATAGATCACTCACCCACTGTATAAACCCTTTTCAATACGCAGCAACTCTAAGAAAATTCTTGTTAGTATGACATTTCTCTCATGTTACTTTTGGTTAGCTGTTACATCCCTCCTGGGTCCCATCTTGCCTCTGCCTGATGATATAGTCTGACTGACTCACCTGATACCCTTGTTGTCTGGTTCCTAGTTTGTTCCTACAGTAGTGGAAGCACTATGAAGATATGAGATGGTAGAGCAGGACTTGGGGGCATTCTTCATTCCTGCAGGACCACAAGCTTTCTTTTTGTCTGTTCCTGTAGGTTAACTTTCCCATCCTGCTTGGCAGTATTCTTTCCTGTCTTGCCATTTGAACCTCAAGGATAATATAAAATCCCATGTTGTCTTGTTTGTTGCCTTAATTTTGTTTTTAACATTGAAAGTTGCCCTTCCTTTAAAAAATCTCTTCACTTGAAAGGTAGTTTCTTTTCTTTTTTTTTAATCCTTCAGGAAGTGACTACCTTCTGCTTCACTGCTTCACTCTCTAAGTTTTATTTGTTTAAAGATATACAATTCTCCAACTCTGGACTGTAACAGCAATAATTCAGGAGGTAGTTTGGTCAGTAGGAGTTTAGGGATTTTTTTGCTCAGTGGGTGACTTTGGATGAGAAGAAATTAGGAATAATTCTATAACTATTTTAGACCTTATGAGACATACAGCATGCTGCAGCCACAAATTATGATACTTCTACATAAATGGCTGTCTATGTATCTCAGAACAAATTTATTTACAAAAATAAGTGATGAGCCAGACTTCATTCCGAGCCTGTGGTTTATTTACTTTGCTTAGTTCACTTGTACTGTCTGCTCCTGAGACCTAGATAGATTTCTAGGTCTAGAGGAAGGCTCCAGCTGTAAGATACTGCTTACTGCTTTGTGTCTGGTCGGGACAAGAATTATGAGGGTGGGCTGATGCTGGTGGTAACCCTTGACACTGAGGCAGCACAAGGTTCTATTTTGAGACTCTGTGATTCTAGGAGCTACATTGGACCTTTCCAGGTCAGAATCCACTTCTTTCTAGGGTTTTTCCATAGGACTGTCTATACAACTGGGGTGGAATTGTGATATGTGCTGTGTGTGAAAGTTGACAATGTCTGTCTCTGCCCTTCACTAATAGATAATAAATTCTGGGGACGGACATAGTGCTTTAAACTATATAACTTTGTGGACTATAAAACTTGCATTATGTATTTTTACAGGCACTTACTGTGAACTGAGCTTAATTTTGAAACAATTTATAGTCATCTATTTAATATCTCAAAGGTCTGGGGCACCTCCACAATTCCTTTGACCTGGCTATGTTCTCACCCCTGGCACTGCAGACAGATCAACAGACATCAACCTTTTGGTCTGTATAATGTTCTTTCCTGGGCCAGTCCTGCTAGCCTTAGAAGAGCCATTGTTTAGCCCTTTCCAGGCCAGAGCAAGGAACAGGGAGACTCAGCTTAAGATTTCACCCTATCCTGAATAAGCAGGGAGGGGGTGATTTCTGCTCAAACTTCTCTGGAAGATGGGTTGAGCCACTGTTCTCCCTTGACACCTCACTTGTCTGACTCAGGGTTTCTAGGCAGTTTGAAAGGCCTCTTAGAGCTACCTCATATAAGTGAAGGGAAGGACAGAACAGGTGTCTAGGGAACTGGCCTGTAAAATTCTGCTTTGGGCAATGGGGGCAGCCAACTTAAACACAAATAGGCAGTCTCTCACTCTACTCTCCCAGGGCAGAGATATTAATCTTATCCCTTTCCCTGTTTCGTTCTCAGCCTTGCTTCCAGTGGCTTTCTGTTTTGTTCAGCTCACATTGCCCTTTCTCATAATGGCCATTCACTTACACATCAAAATAAGAAGCATCTTTTGTTGCAGAATTTGTGAGGTCTGGGGTGAATCCAAGGGCATTCCTGGTAAACCTGACTGCTGAAGCCCTGTGTGCATCAGTGGTCAGAGCCCTCTGCAGGACTTTTGAGTCACATGCTGCCTGGGCCCAGCCCCCATGTACTGTTCCTCTTTTAGTGGCTTGGGATTGATGTGTCTAGCAACTTCCCAGGTGGTTCTGCTTGTCTGGGTCCACATT
The DNA here is from genome assembly GCA_030556225.1 of Cricetiscus sungorus. Lineage (NCBI taxonomy): Eukaryota > Metazoa > Chordata > Mammalia > Rodentia > Cricetidae > Cricetiscus > Cricetiscus sungorus. The sequence continues at coordinate 5,143,933 of JANBXA010000729.1, read as the reverse complement.
ACCATGGCTGTGTGTAACTACAGTTAGTAGTACCTAAAATAGCCATAATTCTCATAATTCCACAGGCATGCCATGGGTTACCCAGGCTGCCACTGACCCCAAGATATTGTTAGAAACTTGATCTTTAGTAGCTGGGAAAAGAGGGGAACATTTAAAGCTACATGCAGTTTCTAGTCTCCAAGGGTAGAGACACAAATTTACCTCAGAGGCAAATAGTTGCTTTTGGTCTGGGAAAACCACTTGAGTTTACCATTTATTTACAAAAATGTAAATCAAACATTCACTCACTGTTCTAGAGGGAAATGTGAAGTCAGCATTAACCCAAACACAGATGTTTTAGACTGAGAAGTTAAGTGTTCTTGTAACATAAATTTGGGGCAGGGGGAAGGACTGAGCCAAACTCTTGTCTGAGAGACATGGTTGTCAGGCAGAGAGAATGAATGTTCTAGAATTTCTAGAATTGTCCAGTTTTAAGGCACTTTTCCACAAGCATTTGTCAATTGTGGGAGCTCAGTATACATAACTGTACTTGGAGCTGTTTTCCAGAATGCTGGCACTGAGACCTGGGGAGTGGGGCATGGAAAGCTTCAGTAGAAGCACAATTCCTCAGACATGGTTCATCAAGGGTAACTCACTAGATGATGAAGTTTAGCTATTCCCTTCTGAGGTAAGAGCAAAGAAGAATATTTCCATTGTCAAAGTTGAAAAGGTTGATAATCAGACTAAAAAATATTGAAGGAGGAGATGGAACTGGGTGCTGGAACTCAGGGCCTTAGGTTAGATAGGTCTGGATCCTAAGGGAAGCTGAGGCCTGGGCCTAGAGGGACAGAAGTCACATTTCCTGGACGCTGGGCTAGGGAAGGTGTACAGACTGATGGGAAGGAGTCTTGAAGACAGTCTGGGACTATAGACTTCAACTCTGAGCACTTCTACTGTGTGCTCACACCTTCTTTCCTCAAGACTTGCATTGCTGCTGAAATATTTTCCACATAGTCTCTGCTGGGACAGAGACTTAAGGGAAGATTATGTTAGCAACTTGTAACTCACTAACTGTAAAAGGGGGTCATCCAGGCTTCATGTCAGGCTGGGTCTCAAGGATAGTGAACCCCCTGCAGTGTGAGATTATTCCAGGTATTTTTTTACGAGAGTGGAGCAGAGAAACAAGAAGATCTAAACTAGAAGGAAAAGACACGTTATATGTAGTGAGGGTGGGTTAGACTCAAGGTTAGCCATGATTTTGAAGCTGTGGCATGTATATTGAAGTAGAATTGCCATGTTTGGTTATATACTAAAGAGAATTTGCAAATAGGAATTAGATATGAATTCCCACCTTAAAGATCAGGCTCAGGTAGAAAGAGTTATGTTTCATTAGTAGGATAAAATCATTCAAATATGTATGGTCAATGAATATATCCAAAGCTGTGTAAGAAGAAAATGTAGTTTCATACCTGCAGACTGTAGATAGCAAGTAGTCTCTTTATTTGAGTTTCAAAAGCCAATTCTAATTACAAATTATGATCTATATCAACTTCATTAATGTCTAATGGCATATATACAAACCCCTAAATATAGGGAAAATCAATCAAGTTCAAGCAACCTAAGGGATCTAATAAGTACAAAAGGTCACCAAAAGAGAATAGCTCTCCCATAATTTACTTGAGAGCTCCAAAAAGTCACAATCAGATATCAAGGAACCAGATTTTTCCCTGTTCCTTTACATCTCCTTCACAGCTCCAAGATCAGCAGACTGACCGAGGTCATTGGCAAGATGGGTTATCTTGATTTTTACTAAAGTAAGCATCCTTGTGAAGACATACAAAATTTAAGAGAACACATAACAAACACTGGTTCAGTGAAAAAGTGGGTTGATATTTACTGTACCAAGGGGCTGGAATAAGGATGGTATTGAATGAGTGCAAGGCTATGTTAGTGAATACTCGCAACTCACTCTAGAAGAAATGTTGCTAATATGAGTGGTGGTCATTGACTGAGACAAATGATTTGTCATTTGTTCAAGAGCTTTGTGTGTCCATTGGCTATTTATCTTTCCTGAGACAGGGTCTCATATACCTTCAGCTGGCCTTGAACTCACTATGTAGCCAAGGATCACTTTGAACTCCTGATCCTCCTGTCTCTACCTCCTGAGTCTTGATGTTACATGAATGAACTACTATCCCTGATTTATGTTGTCTTGGGAATCAAACTTGGACTTTGTACATGCAGGGAAGCTCCAGCCTCTTCATTTCCTCCATCTTAAAAGACTCAAATGGGCATGCTACTTCAATATTTTGGCAACAGTGAAAGGTATTACCTCCTTTAATGATAGTATTCATTGTGAGAATTATAATAACATTATACTAGAAGGGTCATGTTATGTTGTCCATAAGTTCAGATATTGCATATTGAAAGGTTCATAATTTTTATTGAAGTATTTCTTTTGTTTCAGAATCTCCTTCTGAAAAGGATTTGTATTTTATTTAGACTGTGGAACATTAATGGTTCCTTTATCTCATTAATGTGAGAGAAAAGATAACATTATATTTTCAACTTAGAATATACTATGGACTAATTTGCATCATGCAGTATTTCTTGACTGTTCAATCTTTCCTTGTTTGCGTAATTTCCTTGGGAAAATCTACTGGCATGTAATTATCTTTTGACCACATTTTTTTGAGTGGATATTTCAGAGTGTTTTACCAGAATTTTCCTCCATCTCCTGCCTTTCATTTGTGAAACTGAGACCATAAAAACCATCCAAGCAACCAACTAATCTGGAGCTGCATGGTGAGTCACCTACACAGTCAGGGGGAGCTTAGCTATGGGTCCCCACTAAGGGCATATTGAGTTTTCCAGAAAGACTGCTGCACTTCTTGTAGTCATAGATTCTGGGGAGTATAATGTCACTAAAACTCTATGGAGAAGCACTTGTTTCTGTAATGCCAGCAAACTGGCATGTGTTAGAATTCAGGAACACTTGAGAACTGATGACAGTTGAGATTAGGGGACATCTCACTTCATTCTTTTCCACTTAGAATAGGATAGGTTCATTATTAATGTTCAGTCATCCATATAATCCAGTTATATCACTTTATAAGAGGTCCAGACACACAAATAGAATTACAGTGCAGGGAAAATACCTTCAGACATAATAACACATAAACTATTTTCTTGAAGACAGCAATACTCAAAAATATTTTAGAAGCCATAGGTTGCCACATAAAAAGCTTAGTTGATTGTCAGAGGTGTCTCAGTGATTTCCTCCCAGTAAGACCCTGTTGCTGGAGATACCACACGTATTGGTCACAGTACATGGAGAAATTAAATTAGCACCAACCCAGGAGCTTCCTCCCTGCTGAGTAGCTCTCATACTACTAGAAGGTGCTATAAAGGCTATGTGTGTGTGTGGGGGGGGCACATCAACAATCTTACCCAGCTGTGAAAAATGTTAACTATAGGCAGGCATTGGTGGTGCACTCCTTTAATCCCAGCACTCAGGAGGCAGAGGCAGGTGAATCTCTGTGACTTCAAGAGCTAGTTCCAGGACAACCTTCAAAGTCACAGAGAAACCTTGTCTCGAAAAAAAAAAATTAACTATAATAGTTAAGTACAATAATGATCATTATAGCAAGATATGCCCATGGTTGCAATAGTGCTATAAATATTATGGGGAAAACAAAACACTTTCTGATTGCATTTAAAGTCTGTTCCACAGGAAGAAACATGTCTACTGGGCCAAGAACCCATGGTTGGGGATCTCTCAGGTCTCAGGGATGAACTTACTTCTATTATTTGCTAGATGGACACCATATCAAACTAGTCTCTAAATTTGTGTCTCTTTACCTGTAGTTTACTGCAGCTCTCAGAGCTTATTAGAGAAGTTTCTTTGTGCATGGATTGTGTGTGGTTAATGCAGAAACTAACAAGTGGTCAAGTTTTGTTGTCTGTTTTCTGAGTCAATGTATAAATGGCCCTAATGCGTTCATTAAACCTTGTCAAAAATGTGTGTGTGTGTGTGCGTGTGTGAGTGAGTGTGTGTGTGTGTGTGCGTGTGAGTGTGTAAGTGTGAGTGTGTGTGTGTGTGTGTGCACACATGTGCGTGAGTGTGTGTATCTGTGTGAATGTATATATACATTCACACATACAAATCTTTTAGGGAGTATTGTGATTTATTGTCGATTCATCCTCTTCTACTCGTGTAAGGTAAAAGATGCAAGGAAAAGTTCCTGTCAAGAGATCAAAAAGCCAATTAGCTTCTAAGTATATAAATACTTCTACAGATGGTATTTGAATGAAGCTTTTGAACTACAACAATGGCTAGCATGGGAAGATGTACTTGATAGTGCAATACTGGCACTTATATAAAGTGTCTAATTTGATTTAAGGCCCATTTAATTGGTAGGAATTCATGCCAGGTACTGTAAAGCTAGCAAACTACTTGTAGCTGGAAAAGTCATGGATCCTTGAGGAGAATCTACTATTGCCATTTTCCCAAACCAGTATAATTTCTAACTGTATTCTAAACACTTACCCTTATATCCACAGTGTAGTTTCATTTCAGTGCTCAACAAAGAAGACTCTTTCTGAAGTTACAGCAGAGATGAACAACTGGGGTGATATATTATTTATGATTTAATTAAGCCACTGGAGATCAAAATGCAAAGTTAGCCACAGCCATAGAGCCAGGCAGTGGTTATACACACCTTTAATCCCAGCAGTCATACTAACAATCCAGAGAGGTCTGGCAGGGGTGGCACACACCTTTAATTCCTTGACTTGGCAGACAGAGGCAGATGGATCTCTGTTAGTTCAAGGCCACACTGAGTTACACCATGTTGATCCAGTCTACAAAGGAAATAGCTCACACAGAGGTGATCCCAGCATTTGGGATTACACGTCTTTAATCTGAGCACTAGGGAGGTATAGACAGGAGTGATGTGGCTGGGTAGAGAAAGGAGTATTAGGCAGGAGGAGACAGGAACTCAGAGGATTGAAGTCTGAGGCTTGGTGGAGATCAGTGCAGTCAGCATTGCACTCTGAGGATTCGTGGAGACAGGATTGCCATTTCAGTCTGAGTTAGAGATAAAAGTTGGTGTCTGGCTGCTTTGCTTCTCTGATATTTCAGCTTAAACCTCAATATCTGTCTCTGGGTTTATATTATCCATGTTACAAACAACTAGTCAAATCGAATAGAATAAGTGACCATGTGTGCTCAGTTCCAATTTGTACATCTAATACGGTCTTTACACTGAAGGCCTAAGGATCATCATGCAAGAGTCCACAGAATAAATCTAAGAGCTAAAAACCAAGAAATGACAGGGAAGTTGAACCCATGCAACTTCAATGACATTGGTGCCTAAATAAAACCTGTGTAAAGACCACAGTGATCAACATGCACAAAGGGATGGGGGAATTTTTGATATTGCTCCACTTTCCCACTGGATGAATAGGTACAGACAAATCTGGCTGTTTAGAAAGGGAGAAATCAGTTTTCCCCAGGAACAAGTCTCCCTGGTAGACTATCCAATCTCAAATTATCAGTTCTAAACATATATATAATCAGTAAAACAAATTAGTAGGTTTTGTGTGTGTGTGTGTGTGTGTGTGTGTGTGTGTGTGTGTGTGTGTGTGTGTGTGTGTTTGAAAGTGGTTCATGCCTCAATCCCAGCACTCAGGAGGCAGGCAGATCTCTGTGAGCTCAAGGCTAGCCTAGTCTACAGAGCTAGTTCCAGAGCAGCCAAGACTATACAAAGAAACCCTGTCTCAAAAATTATTTATTTATGTATGAATCTACACATGCATATATGTATGTATGTATATAAAACAGTACTAATTAAAGAAAAGAGGCCTTGACTTGTAGAAGCAATCTGGGCCTAGAAGGATTTAGAGAGGATAGAAAGTATATAAATCATGTGTAAAAATTAAAAATAAAATAAAAAATAAAAATTTAAAACTAAAAAAATAATGAACAAATACATTGAAAATCTTCCTGCAAAGAGAACATAGTTTACCGATACTTCTAATAATGAAAATAAAAGGCCCAAGCAAGGCCCGTTTCTCACATCTTTCTGCCACACGCTGAGCTAAAATAGGACACAACAGTCTGGGATGAAAAACTCAACACAAATAATTCAAGATCAGTTCTGTTCTGTCCATGCATCATGTTATTACTAAGAAATGGTTTACCCTCCAGAATTATTGTTAAGCATAACCTAGTTCTACAAATATATAATGGGATGTATGTGGCTGATGACTTGGAATTGGACAATATATTCAGGGCTTGTTCCTGGAGAACCTGATTCTCCCTCTCACAGCAGCCATTGACTGCCTACAGCCCTTAATCCCGTGGGGGAGGGAGGCATTATGAATAAGAATAATAGCATGAATAGGTATAATAAGTGGACACATATTGGGAGATGGACATTCAGCACAGGAACACTCCTTTCTCTGTACCAGGCACCAAGACAGGTAGAAGAAAGTAGCCTGGTATAAGTGTGACATGGCAGGGTTGACACCTGTGGCTTCCTACTCCACAGTGAAACAACCCACTGGGTCCATAAGGCCAAACTCCTGAACATAGCAATCTCTGGACTAGACTGCAAGCTAAAGATTCCATCTCCATCCCAGCTTTCATTCTATCTTTAGTTCCATTGGTCACCCTTATTATTTATTTTTTGTACTTTACACCTAAGTAGCACCTTGCATTGTAAGTGTTTTATGGCAGATACATTTTTAATTCATTATGTTTTGATTTTGCTGACTTGAAGGTGAGGATAGCATCTTTACTTTTATCTATTATTGAACATTTCCAAAATTGAAATTGAGGAATCTAAAAACTGAAGTGGATTCATTTCCAAATTTGAACTTTTGCACTGTGGCATTTCATTCATGTTATGAAACTAAGTAACATTAACATGAAAAATAACTGTAGGAAGTTATTAGAATGACACAGAGTGATACACACACACACACACACACACACACACACACACACACACATATATATATATATATACATATATATATATATATATATATATTGAATAAAAGCATTGGTGTGTTCTCCCAATTCCTTACTGGAATTGTTGGAACAGGTGGCTTAAATTAAGGGACTTGTTCAAAGTTGACCCAGTGATAATCACTTAATTAGACTCTGGTAAAGTCAGTTTCCCCCAGAATTCTTGAGAGTACTTCAAACTCCAGGAAGTTTTAAACATTAAAAATAACTATAATTTTCTAATGTTATTAGTCTCTTCTCTCTTTTAACCAAGGGTTTTGGGGAAAAGATCCAACTCACTCTTTGGAGTTAATAAAATCTGATAACCTTAATATTCTTTGAAATAGTTGATGCATGTGGTCCATCTGTTCTATCCAAGTGGAACCATAAAATAATGGAAGAGTCAAGAAAGTTATGGTTAGCTTATTTCCTACCAGGTTAAGAGTAAAGTGTCATCTGTGAGGCTTCCTCTGGCAGCAGATGAGAACAAACACAGAGACCCACAGACAGACATTTTGTGTGTGTGTGTGTGTGTGTGTGTGTGTGTGCGAGTGCATGTGTGCTGGCATGTGGGTGTGCAAGAGATAGGAGAGAGGAGAGAAGAGAGAGAGAGAGAGAGAGAGAGAGAGAGAGAGAGAGAGAGAGAGAGAGAGAGAGAGAGAGAGTCTAAATGGAGGTTGACAGCAAATTCCTCCCCTCAGAGCTCAGAGATTCCCATGGGGGAGGAAACAGAAAATATTATAAGAGCCAGTGTGGATGGAGGACAACAGGAGAACAAAGCCCACTGAGTCAACTAAGCAAGGTATATATGAGCTCTCAGACAGTGAAACAACAAGCACAGGGCCTGCGTGGGTCTGCACCAGGTCCTCCGTGTATATATTATTGTTATTAGCTTGGTATTTTTATGGGACTCCCTACTGTGAGAACAAGTGGTCTCTGACTCTTGTACCTGCTCTTGGGATTCTTTTCTTCCTGTTGGGTCACTTTGTCCAACTTTGATGTGATAATTTTTGCTTTATCTTATATTTTATTTTGTCGTGTTTGGTTGTTATTTCTTAGAAGCCTGTTCTTTTCTAATGAGAGCCAGAAAGGGAGTGAATCTGGAGGGGAGGGGAAGTGGAGAGGTGGAGAGATGGGAAGATGGGGAGGAGGGGGGTAGGGAGGTGGAGAGGAAGGGGGGTGGAAAGGCAAGAGGAGGGGAGGTGGAGAGGAGGGAAGGTGGGGAGGTGGAGAGGAGGGGAGGTGGGGAGGTAGGGAGGTGGAGAGGAGGGGAGGTAGGGAGGTGGGGAAGAACTGAGAGGAGTAGCAGGAGTGTGAAAATATAATTGAGACATATTGTTTGAGAAAAGAATCTAATAACAATTAACAAAAGAATTAAAGTGTTTATTGTAAGATAAAGCTATCAAGGGAGATGGTGCAATGTAAAGTAGGCTTTTAATTGATTGTGCCTCATAAAAGAAGTACAAAGAGAAAGTAGAATATACTATTTCATAATATAAACCTTTGCAAATCAGTCCTCAATAATAAAAATTGACTAATTAGTTGAATTCTCTGAGAAGCCAATAGTGAAAAATGACATCGAGTAGTGATGAAAGACAGACGAAAACAAGTGGGAGTAGAAAGACAATGTAAATGGGTCTCTGTGTTTCCTTGAAGGTGCTAAGAGGTTCTTCATGTAGATGTTCTTACTCAGTTTATCAAGCTCTCTCTTTCACAGAAAGCAATGTGCCTCATAATAGCAAGCAGCTCACTGATCCTCTATTCTCCATGCCACCCCATAAGAAGGTGAAGTTCCCACCAATATCTTACCTGTATCTGCATTCTAAATGCCTCCTTTGCCTTTAAAGTTCTCAGATGTCCTTTAAAGTTCCCAGAACTCTCTTGGGAAGGTTGGTGAAGGCTTTCTCACACAGTTTACTGAAAGTTTTAATCTCTCCCCTGGCTCCTCTGAAGAAAGCAACATGTTTTCTAGAATCTCAGCAACTTAGAAGATAATTTGGAGGCCGAAGACCTATTTCTGACAAGTTTGGAGGTATGAACCCAATGAGTACGATGACGATATTTCTCCTTAACTGCTATGTGCCATAGTGGGAAAACCAAATAGGTCCTGCAGGCTGCTGATTTAATAGTGTCACAGGACAATGAGACCAGAGCAGTGACTTACCATTCACTGGAGGTGGCATATGCACATGTGAAAATGCAGAAAGAGAGCTGAAAGCACAAGGCTGGACATTATGACAGGGTTGGGGACTTGGCTTTAGAGAGAGGGGGAATGGATTTAGGGTAGGTTGCTGCTTTATTTATTTTTTTGAGATACTTTTATTTTAAAATGGGCCTCACATTATTGTTCAGTCAGTCTAGTCAGGGTGATCACCCTGCCTCAGCACCCTGAGTGATAATATGAGAGAGGATGCCCAGTTACTTGCCACATCATTTCTATCCAAAAGATTAGGTAAGAAAGACAAAAGGCAGTAGCATGAGATTTAAAAATTGACCAAGGGTGTGTTCAACTCAAATACAGGTTCCAGAGTCAGAGTGAACACCAAGAGGAATTTCCTGAAAATTTGTGGCTAAGGACTTCCACCTACTTTAAATGATCTCAAAACCTAAAAAGTTCATTTTTCTATTTTTCCTATGAGAAAGTGTGTGTGTGTGTGTGTGTGTGTGTGTGTGTGTGTGTGTGTGTGGCACATGATTCTTGCTGTGTGCTCATGAGTATATCCCTACCTTTGTTTCTGTATGTTCATCATAAAACTTGACAGAAACACACACAAGTTTTACCCTAGGAAAAACTTCTTATAGATTATAAATCCCAACAAAATGGGATTTCAGATAAGAGTTGACAATTTATGAGATCTTATGAGGCATGCCAATCAAAGAAAGCTGGAGGCCAGCCCAGTCATCTAAAATGGAAGTGATCTGTTCTTGGGAATGCTGGCACATGAGCAGGAAAGATTGTTTGCTTCTGTCATTGAATATTTGTGAAACTTGAAAGAGGTGTTACTATGATATAATACATGATATCAAACCTGAAGTAATTAACCATATACATATACATATATATATATGTATATATATATATATATATATATGAGCTACTCCTTGGTGCAGGGTAGAAATGGAAGTTCTATTTATTGTTACACTAAAGGTGCCTGGTGGCTATTAATATTTCAGTTCAATAAATGATCTATCTGCAGCTTCGACTTCAAATAGTGACTATTGTATCTGTGTGGAACGCTGTAATCTTTCCCCATGATATTGTGAGAACTACAAGCCGAGAGAGAGAGAGAAAGAGAGAGAGAGAGAGAGAGAGAGAGAGAGAGAGAGAGAGAGAGAGAGAGAGAAATTAATATTAAATTTCTCAAATTAGATGTGGAATCCATGGTACAGCAGAGTTCAAACTAAAATGAAGAAAGGAATGGAAATTCTTTGTCTATTTTATATTGTAATAGCATAGACTGGGTAAATCACAATGGGTAAATCACAAAGGAAATAGGCTTATTTCTCCCAAGGTCTAAAGGCTGCACATCATGACAGACTTCTTGCTGGTAGAGTCCAGAGGCTGCTGCTCAGTAGAGAGTGTTCCAGAGCCCTGGTCAATCTGACCATGAGGTGGACCCACTTTGGAGATAGTAGTTAATTTAATAATTCCATGAATGTATTCACTCAACCATGAGTGCAGAATCCAAGTCACTTGAGGGTCTTTCCTGGTTCTACTTCTTCATATCTTTTGAAGAACAATTCATTTTAATATGATTTCAGCAAGAAAATCCCCTATTAAAAAATACAGCAAGAGGTAGAAAAAGCTACTCACAACAGGGCATTGAGAATCTTTTTTGAGAAAGATATGGAGTGATCAGTCTGTGAAGCAAGAGGCAGACCTCCATCAATTATGAGCAATGGAGGATACACAATGTCAGGACCAGATAAGAACACCTCTCAAATCTCTCTTTCAGCTCGAGTGCCAGTGTGAAGGAACTGGGGGGATGATCGCAGAAGTGACAACATCTTCATGACATCTCACAGCTACAGTGGCATTCTCTCAACTGCTGTAGAAGAGTTTTGGGGGAAACAGCACACGCAAAAATATAATATGCTGCCAAAACATTTTTTGCCATATTAAATAGTTTATGGAAACTTAGGCTTCAAAAAGAGTTTATTTATGGGAAAAAAACAAATCATGGGCAATGTCAATTATAGCCAGAAACAGCTCCAAGAAAAGGATTTGGATTCTGGATTTTATCTGTTACTGTAAGTTCTTGCTTAAGATGCCTATGAGGCATGAGGAGGTTGTCTAGCCTTGCCCTCTCAGGAGACTTCACCATCATATCTATGTCCTTCCTCTCAGAAGAGGAACGGAAGTCAGGACTGTCCTCATTGTTTTCTGGGTATTTGATATCCAGAAATCTTCATTCTACCTCCACCTGAGATTTTTCTCCTGCTTCTTTTCATCCAAGGTCCTCCTAGTAATATGAATCAATGATTTCCTTGATTAATTTCATGTAAGCATTAAAAAGTGCCAAGTAAATGGATGCATTTAAAGAGCAAAACTTGTGAAATTATTGCAGTCATATTTTTGAAAAACAATTTCTTCTTTATTTTACTCTTTTATCTATATAGGTTTTAAGTTAACTATGTTTATTATATATGTCTTATGGGTCTGTGTAGAATTTGAGTAAATCAAGAAGTGGCCATAATTCTCATCACAGAGTTGAGGGTCTATTTTTAAATGTTATCATATGCAAATATTCAAATTGGGAGACTTTCGCTGATTATCACAGCCAAGATCCTATTGTACAGAACAGGCAAGCCCAGAGAAGCAGCATCCTCTGCAGCCCCTGCTTCACTGAGGCTTATTTCTGTCTGGGAATGGCTCCACCAGATGGAACACTTAACACTATCAGTACCCCCTTCCTCCCCAATATGCTGCTGTGTAGGAGAGACAGCCACTCAATAAATGGGGTTGAAAGATGAGCAGGACAGGGGCTTCTTTCAGTAAAAACTTCAGCATTTGCAACCAGGAGACAGGTGGTTTAATTAAAATGTTTTGAAATGGACATAGGTGCCTCATAACTTGCCTGGGTAATTTCCTTTGCTGTCATACAGCAAAGTTACAAGTGTTCTCACCACACAGCACCCTTCCCACTACCACCTGCTGTGCTAATTCCAGTGACTCTACACCAGTAATGTGAACATGCACATAGAGATGCTTACTCCTCAAGTATTGCTGTTTACCCTGAAGGCCATGGAAATTCCCACAACTGGTCCCACAACCCATTTCCTTTCCACGTTTCCTGCCTCTGACAAAGAATCTTAATTTTGTAAATAAATGAAGGAACATGTTATTTAGAATTCAGGACTATGCTCTCATGTTTGTGCCTAGTTTTAAAATAGATACTGGTAGCAAAGTCAGCCACCTGCTTTCTGCCTCAGTCTGCTCCCATCATCTAATAATGTCTCCAGAATTGCTTTCTCTTTTCTTCTGAGAAGTCGTGTTTCACGTCCATGCCCTACTGTATCATTCTGTCTGTGCATGGCATGGTGTTCAGATACAGTCACCAGGAAGTTGTTCTTCCCCCAAGCAAACCTTCTGGCTTGCATAAACTGGAGTGCCTATAGACACTGCTCAGATGTTGTTCATACAGTAAGTGTGAAAGCATTTCCCCACGGCATTTTCCTTTTACATCAATGCACCCAAAATCTGTGATAGCATTTCATTTAATGAAACTAACTTATTTACTGTAAGGCACATATGGACATGCACATTGTTGTTCACAACTATTATACCACAAGCACACAAATCAAAGGAAGATGATGAAAGCTATTTTGCCAGCCAACAATATGTAATATTGGGCAAATCTGGATATGGTACATTGGGGAGACCTCCTGTGACCAATAACACATATTTGCAAAGTTGCTGGCTGGTTTGAAAATATGGTGCATAATATCTCTCTTCCTCTGTGAAGCTAAATCATTTGTTTCAGCCAAACTTGTAGACAATGCATACTCAGGTATTTTAAGAAGAGCATGGGATCGTTAACATTGGGCCTTGGAATCAGGATAGTCTTGATTGGAGCCTAGGCTCTGTACTGAATGAGTAGGCTCCCCCCCCTTTTTTTTCTTTTGCAACTTGCAACTTGTGTGTCTTCTTGGAGCTTCAGTTTTCTAACCTGGAGTAACAATCATACCTACTCAACATAAGCTGTCTTTTTGGATATAAGAACAAGGAATAGCAATTGTGTAGCATGCTCAAGGCCCTGGATTTAAACTTCATCATAGAAGAAGAAAGTAGAGGAGGAGGGGAGTAAGAGAAGGAGGAGGAAAAAAACGGGGGAGGAAAAGGAAGTGATAAAGTGGGAATTGTGCTGTCCTGTCTGTACCTGTAGACTTGTGCTGGCAGGGGCACAGTAAGCTCTGGTTGGTATGCATACTGTTGGTATCTGGATGCCATTAATTCCTTCTAGTTCCACATCCAAACTTTATAGAAATTAGTAAAAAGGTGATTGGACTTGTTATTTCCAGTTTTGGTCAGTGGTTTGAACATTGGCAGCTGTAAGCTTCAAAGATGGATTGTTGGCTAGTGTAAACAGCAGTAGCTGATGTTTGTCACATGGGTTTTCTGATGGGTTTGGAAGCTGAAGTAGCGCTGTGAATTCTCTCTGTTATGCTGGAACCATGTTGTACCTTTTGTGTACTTGCTGCTTCTCCAGTCACAAAATGTACTCCACCTACCCAACTATTTTAACTATTTCCAGCTGGACTGGCAGTGTCTTGTGGGTAGAATTCTGCCCTTTCCATTCATTACAGGTTCCTCACAGTCTGTACCTGAATGATTTTAAAGAATGAATTGAATAGAGCTTATAAAAGCACAGGAAAAGATTTGTGAAAAGAAACTTGTAAAATAGTGTGAGTTCTAAAAAAAAATGAATTAGTGGAAATTATTGTTGTCTTTTAACTAGAACTTCTCAGCACCTCCTTTGTATTGGTATAATATAATAATTTGTAGTATTAAGAAATAAAATTAATAAGCTGGAATAATTAAATTTACATTTTTCTGTTCTGTGAAAGATGATGCAAAGGAAACAAAAAACAAAACAACAAACCCCTAATTAGAAAACTACTTGGAAGAATATATATGACAAGGGATGATTAACCAAAACATCTCAGTATCTGGACAGACAACTTATCAAGGAAGCTACACAATTGACAAACACATGAAAAGAAGCTTCACATTAGATATTAAAAGTAAAATGACAACTACAACAATGACATTGCACTACACACTTTGTGAATGACTGATTCCAGAACTGTGACAACACTGAATGTGCCGAGGATATGGGGCAATATGAACTCAGATGTACTGCTCTGATGTTTTTTTATATAACTGGATGTGCTCACACTATAACAATCAAGGTCCTCAGTATTAGCTCAAAGGAGTTGAAACTTGTCTTTACAAATATCTGGATGCATATTCACACATCAGTTATACTAATACTTACCAAACTACAAAGAAACCAAGAAATGCTCTATGAGTGAATATATAAATCAACTGTGGCACATTTAGACAATGAATTATTTTTCAATACACATAAAAATGCTACCAAGTGATGAAAAATATAGGGAATACCTAAAAATGTGTAGTAGTCCTCATTTATCTCTGAGAAATCCATTTCAAGATAATCAGCAAATACTTGAAACCAAGCATATATATTCTTCATACATATATAGATCTATGATAGAGTTTGATTCATAAATTAGAAACAGTATTTTTAACATAACTAATAATAATAGAATAGGAAAACAATATACCATCTTTCCCTCTCTTTCTGTTTTTTGAACACAGCATTGTGATGTCATGACAGTCTATGCAATGACTCAGATTATTACTAAATGACTAGTAGATGGGAAGCTTACAAAGCATGGATATCTTGGACAGTGGGACAATTCCCATTATAGTAGAATGGAAGATGATGTCTTGATTATATTACTAAGAATAGCAGGGTGTTAGCTGTTTCTGAATTTTTTCTTTTTAATCATTTTGAACCATAGCTGACTTTGGGTAAATGATACATAGAAAATGAGATCAGAGATGGGCAAAGGCTATGTACTTCTAAATAAAAGAAGCTAATTTGAAAAGGTTAGATACTGCACGGTTCCAGCTAAATAGTAGCAATGTTTTCTTCTGGTAGTTTCTGCACTTCTAGTTTCATATTGAGGTCTTTGATCTGTTTAGAGTTTATTTGTGGGCAAGGATGGATCCAAAGTCTCCAGTTCTTTCTGAAAAGCTACAAGGAATTAGCAAATGGAAAAACAGTCTTCTTCAGGGATGATTTCCCTGATATGTTATTCAGTTTTGAGTGACCAACCCTAAACATGTGTACAAACAAGCAGCACTAAATGGATCTAGAAATTTATATATTTATAAATGTATATAGACGTGTATTTATATAGACATTTTTCTGCTTTGTCTCCACTCCTAAGTTTTGTTGTAAACCTGACTAAAATCATCTAACAACAGCCATGACATAGCCAGAATTCTGGGCTGCCTTAAAATTTCCTCCATGAAACATGTCCCTTAGAGTCTTAAATATCTTAAAACATGAAGAGTGCAGGCAAACTTTTTGCTGGAATATAACATTAATGGTTTTTAGTCCAACCCCCAGAAGCCTTCATTCCATCAGAAGCCTCATTAACTCTTCATATTTGTAGGCCCCTGAATGAATTCCCGAGGCACCTTGAGCAAGCCCGGAAGCTGCTGGCTGGAACTCCTTGTCCCAAGGCTGTTGTTGGTATGCTTCTTGTTTTTGATAACACACACCTGTGACAACACACACCTTGTGGCAATACACCTGTGACAACACACACCTCATAGAGAGGAGCTAAGTCTAGAATTCCTGTAATTTTTCCACTGTGCTGTAAGTCAGTATTTAAGCCCGTTTCATCCCCTCAATAAACAGCATTTGACATTTGGCATTCAGACATTGCTATTGAACAAATGACCCACTGTCTTGCCTTTATTCAATCTATAAGTCTTCGCCCGGTTTGTGGAACAGATTGTAGCGCGGGCGCTACACATATTCAGGCAGCATTTCTGATCTTCTTCTAAAATCACCCATTTGGCTCCACATAACTACATTCCAGATGCATTCTAGCCTGCATTCCCAAACTCTTCCCGATTCATTCCAGAAAACAGTTATAAAGGCTTCTTGTTTACATTCTACTGCTGTGATAATACCATGACCAAAAGCAAAATGGGAGAGGAAAGGGTTTATATCATTGTATAGCTTATGTTCTATTATGAAGGGAAGTCGGGCCTGGAACCTGGAGGCAGCAATTGGTATGAAGGCCATAAAAGAATGCTGCATATTTGCTTGCTCCTTATGTGCTGCTTAGCCAGCTTTTTTATACCACCTGGGACCATCTTTCCAGGGGTGATACTACCCCCAATGGGCTGCATCCTCCAATATCGATTATTAATCAAAAACTCCCTACGTGCCTGCATTTTGGGCAGTCTGACAAGGTCATTTCTCAATAGCTGTCCACCCTTTCCTTACCATGATGGCTCAAAATATCTAACATTTCAAGCCAAAGTAAATCCTTCCTCAAGTGATATTTTTTTTTCAGGTATTTGGTCACAGTTAGAAATAGTGACTCAACTAAATATTTTAAATGAATACCGTGATCATAATCAGTGTTTGATAATACCTTTTTAAAAATCTTTTGAAAATTTCATACATGCTTATAACGTATTTTGGTCACATTTGTCCTCTAGTTCCTCCTGGGACCACACCTGTCAACTCTCCTCTCAATTTTATTTTTATGATCCATACATGCATGATTGTGGTGTCAGCAATGCAAACCAGTTCATTAGACATAGAATATACAGGGTCACTTCATGAAGCACAGCAGTTGATTTAGTATTATTTTTCCCCTTGCATACTACTTTCCATGAAGCTGTTCTGATCACAATTCCACCTTTCCTTTAAATATATCAGATTTGATGTATTTCTAGTTAAGCTAGGTTATTACTTATATTCTATAGTTTAACATTTTTATCTCAAAAATTATGCCACATGTTATAATATATTTCATCAAATTGAGGTTGAGATATTGCCTTTCTATTTCTCTTTTGGAGAAACCATAGAACTCTATGAGCTAAAACACTGACACCCTGAAGAGAGAATGTTAGATCCATATTTATGACATTGATTTGTCACTCATGTAGTTGGTTTTGTTGCCTTTGACTCTTGGGGGGGGGGTCACAAAGCTCACAAATACTTACATGGAGATTTATTTTTCTCATGAATGCTTATCTTTTAGCCATGTTTACTTAAATTATCTTGTCTAACTTTTGCATGTGGGATTTGCCTTTCTCTACTTCTGTATATATTTTCTCTCCTTCTTATGCTATGTCTACTGTGTACCTGAATGTCTGGTCCCCCAACATCTTCCCTTCCTTCTTATTTTTTGCTCCTACCTCTTCTCATTTTTCTCTATTTATTCTCTTGCCTGGCAGCCATTTCCTGCCTACCTATTGGCAGCTCTTTATTAGACCATTCAGGTTTTTTAGGCAGGCAAAACACAGATTCACAGAGTTAAGCAAAAGTAACATAAGAGAATGCAACACATCTTTGCATTATTAAACAAATATTCCCCAGTATAAACAAACATAATACATCTTCAACTAATATTCCACAACACACTTTTTTCCTAAATGCAATACTAAAAGCACAAAAATAAAAGAAAGGTAAATTAGACTTTACCAAAATTAAAATGTAAGGCATCAATGTACCTTGTCAAGAAAGTAAAAAGAAAATATAGAATAGTAAGTCCTTTTCTAGTATTCAGACATAACATTTCCAAATTGCCAACAACAACAGCACTAACACAATGAATCCAGTTTCAGAAATGGTTAAAGGAAGCTGTGTGTGCAGTTGCATACCAGTATTCCAAGCACCTTGGAACTTGAGGTAGAAAAAACAAGTTTGAAATCATCCCATGCTACACAGTGAGACTCTTACTCAGAAGAAAAGAATGTACAGAGGTCATGGAGTAACATTTCTTCAGAGGAGCTATCCAATTTGCCAATGAGCACAAGAAAAAGTGTTCCATGTCATTGAACACCAGGGAAAAGCAAATCCAAGTCACACTGAAATTCTACTTAATACTCACTAAATGGCTATAATTAAAAATAATGTAGATGGGTGCGAAAGACTAATGATAAATAAATGTTGCACATCTATACAAAAGAATATTATTTTGTCATAAAAAGTAATAAGGAATCAATATATGTTACAAGAATGAACTTTGGAAATATTGTTTTTGATGACAGAATCCAGACTCAAAGACCTGAATAGTATAATAAAAATTATATTAAGTACTCAGGCTAAATAAATTCAGAGAAAGAAGGTAGACTAATGAATGGCTGCCTGAGGCTTGTGTGGGTGGGTGAGTCAATAAGAAGTAATTGTTTCATGGCTATGAGGTTGCAGGATATCACAGTGACAGTTTTCCATCATCAGATTTATATTTAATTTCACTGAATGTTAACTACTTTAAATTGTTTAAAATGATTTTTTGTGTATTTATCACAGTAAAAAACAGTGAGCAAAATATTATGTTGAAACAGTGATGTACTTTTTACTTCTTTATCCTGCACTCCAGTCCTGGTCCAATCCTGTCTCTCCTCTTCTCTGGGACTGAGCTACTGTACACGGTTTTCAGGGCTGCTCTATTCCCTCACTTGGACAGAGGTCTTAGCAAAACAGTCAGTCTCAGAGTGAAGTAACATTACACAGATCATCTTAGAGACAGCAAAACTACACTTTTGTTTTCATTTAGCTGATTCTGTCATCTCTCTATATTTCCAATTACAAGCTGTTACAAAAGAGACTTTTTTTATTGGAACTTGTACCTGAGCACTTCCCACAGCCAAGAACACTCCCAATTAATTCATAGTTTAAACCGTGACTCACAGCCATAGGCAACCTCTGAACATCTTAATGCATATGAAAACATTCATGTTAATTATTAAAACAAAATTCTAACCAGTAACAACAACAATGTGTATCTTTTAACAATGGAACTGCCTGCATAGCTCTGATATGTAGATTTATTAATTATAAAATAGATTTTATATTCCTCTATCTTTGTCATGGAAAATTTGACACAGTTTGTATAAAGTGTGTAAAGAAGAGTTGAACAGTTTAAGATGAATGTATAGAAATCGAAGAAAGATATCCCAATTGAGAAGACAGGAACCTGAAAACAAGTTCAAATTCAGGACTTTTCTTGTACGGTTATGTACCAGAATCTTTGATTCTAGTTATTGTAACTGATTTTCTTCTAAAAAAAAAAGTGATACATTCTTTAACATTGAGAATTACTGAATAGAAGGAGACATCTCAGAGGCTGGCTAGTGTGAAAAAGATGGCCACTGTAGAAGGGGCATTACCTCTCTGAAGGTTTGATGCAGACTTATTGAAGGCTTGAGTTATGGGGACTGCTTGTCTTCCTTTCTGTCTTCCACTTTGTATGAAAGTGTTAGTGATAAATGATGTGTACTTAAATGCTCTGGCCTATGTCACCACACCTGTATATAGGAAAAGTAAAACACTTGAATTCATGTTTGAGAAGGACAAACTTTTCTCCTGTGCCAATTTTTATTTTACCTTTTGAAGGACCACGTTGCCTATAAAGATTACTATTGAACATAGACTTTGATGTAGATTTCCACTTTTGGTTGCTCAACTACAAAAGAATACAGATACTTTTACAGGAGAAGCCAATGAAGTATCTCATTCACTCCTATGAACAGCTTCACACAGTGAAAGGGTTAAATTTTCTGTGGTATAGTCATATTATGAGACTTTACAAAATAATCATAAAAGGTAGTAGAGTTATATATGTTAGATATAAAAGAGAAGTTAAGAGATATTGCTAGGTGAGAAATAAACTTACACAGAGAAAGAAAGATCACACTTTGAAACCAGTGGCACAGAAAATTGGATTGTGTAAAGAGATAGCTATGAGTTTGAAAGCTTCTTTCTTTTTCTTTTTATTATTTGTTTTGTTTTTTGTTTTTGTTTTTTATTTTTTTCTTATTTTACATATAGATCTCAGTTCCCTTTCCCTTTCTCCATTCTTTTCCCCCTCCCCCCTTTCCTCCCTCACATGCCCCCCCACCATCCCATCCCACCACCACCACCACCCCCCCCCACTCCACAGGAGGGTGATGCCTTCCAGGAAGGGAGGAGAGGAAAGGATGTGAGACTAGGAAGATTGAGTTAGGGAAGGAATAGAGGAGAGAAGAGAAAGAGAGAGAGAGAGAGAGAGAGAGAGAGAGAGAGAGAGAGAGAGACAGAAAGAGAGACAGCCAATATAGGTTTCAAGAGAAAATTGACTCTAGAGAAATGTTCAGAGACCTACAAGGATGACCCCAACCAACAATCTGAGCATCAGTGGAAAGTCTACCTTAAATGCCCTTCCCTGATAATGAGATGGATGACTAACTTATTTGCTACCATAAAGCTCTCATCTAGTAGCTGATGGAAACAGAAACAGACACCCACAGCTAAACACTGAGCCTAACTCCTAGAATCCAGTTGCAGAGAGGGAGGAGTGATAAGAAAATAGGGGAAAGACCAGGCTACAGAAACCCACAGAGACAGCTGACCTGAACAAGGGGGAGCTCATGAAACCCCAGACTGACAGCTAGGAAACTAACATTGGACTGACTCAGACTACCTGAACATGGGTCTCAGTTAGAAGGCCTGGGCAGTCTAAGGGACCTCTGACAATGGAACCAGGATGTATCCCTGGTGCACATAAAGACTTTGGGAGAACATTCCCCATGGAGGGATACTCCCTTAGCCTAGAGGCAGGAGGGAGGGCCTACTGTCTACTCCAAATGACTCAACAGATTTTGTTGATCTCTCCTAGAAAACTTTTTATATGCTAATCAGTGCAGTGGTCATTTAAAATTCACTAATTCATTTAGCTTCCATTATATTATGTTGCTATTCTTATTAGAGATGAGGAAACTGAGGTACAGAAAGTAAGTAAATAACATGTCCATAGCTTGTTATAGAAATATTAAAAATATTTAGAAGTCCAAGGTGGTAATAAAGACAACTGACAATAGGGTGTCTTTTAGGTAGAGGAGAGAGATTGGATGTGATTCAGTGATGACTTT
Organism: Cricetiscus sungorus; assembly: GCA_030556225.1. Lineage (NCBI taxonomy): Eukaryota > Metazoa > Chordata > Mammalia > Rodentia > Cricetidae > Cricetiscus > Cricetiscus sungorus. The sequence goes on along the minus strand of JANBXA010000729.1, from coordinate 5,122,745 downwards.
TTTTTGTCATAGAAAAAAAAAAGTAAAACAAACAACAAACAGTCCCCAGAATTCTGGAAGGTAGGGGATTCAACACCAAGGATTCAGCAGACTTGGTACCCAAGGGTGGGAAATGCTTGCAGATAGCTGCTTTCTTAGTATGCCCACATGGCCTTTTCCTGGTGCTTTTCTTGGTGCTTTTCTTTCAAGACAGAAGAGAGAGGGCTTTCATCTCTCCCTTTTCTGAGGATACTAATCCTATCATGGAGTTTCTGTCCTTGTCACCTCATCTATTGATCACATCCCAAGAACTTTTCATTAAAAATGCCATTACATTGAGGATTGGTCTTTCAACACATGGAGTTTTGGGAGCACACACATAAATTAGTGAGTACAGAAACTTTTGGAATGATTTTCATTTAAAGTAAGATTGTCTAGTCTACAGCAAGTCTGATTTGTATTTATTTATATTTTAGCAATAGGACTGAGAGAAAAAGAACATAAAGTTTGATGGTTAGTGAGGTGGGGAGATTTGAAGGGAGCTAGAGGAGGGGAATGATGATAGAGTTTCTGTCCTTCCCAGTCCCACAGCTGTTTAGTGCCAGATAAAAAAATACTGAGGTTTATATGATAAACTGATCAAGGCTCAGGCTTCTTATTGCTAGCTTTCTCTCTTAATTACTAACCCATTTCTAGCAAACTATGTATGGCCATGAGGCTGTGGCTTACCCATAATGCTCCAGAATGTCACTCCTTTGTTGACTACAAGACATCTCCTTCTGGCTACTGATTTCCTACCTTTCCTCTTCCTAGAATTCTCCTTATTTGGTAGCCCTGCCTATGCTTCCTGCCTGGCTACATCTGTCTGGTCATTGGCCAAAACAGCTTTATTCACCAACCAATAAGAGAAATATATATTCACAGCATAAAGAAGGACATCCCACATCAGGGGAAAAACATGATTAAAATGCATTGCATGAAAAATAATTTCAACTGGTAAAAATAAGAATTCTCTGTGCTGTGTTCCCATTTTAAACTTGTTTTATGTATGAACAAGGCCTTCAGATACAACTGTGGCAGTCCAACTAGAAGGATAATGCTTTAGAGGAAATTGCTGACTTCTCTCTTCAAGATTCAGAACAACTTTTAGGCAGATCCAGAATGTTTTTTGAGTGTTTCTTTCATACCCATATCTAGATGGAGTTCAGGAACTATGAGGCTGTCCTTCATATGTTCCAGGTATTCTGGTTTGGAGATGAAGGATGGATATTTATTTTTTACATTTATAAGTCCATACTTTGTTATACAAAAACTTGACTTTTTTCTTTTAATAATTCTGAAGAAAGAGGAATATACTGATTTCTCCTTGTACACAACTCCATGTTTCAGGTTTTCTGAAGTGGACTTACATAATTTGCTTTCTGCTCTTTTTTGTCTCAGATCCTATAAAACACCATTCTGATAAAGTGGGAAAACAGGACACTTTCTGGTATATGTGTGTTTTGATTCTGTTGAAACGTTTTAAAAATATGATGTGTTTATTTATTGTATATTTAGACTTGATGAAGGTAAAATGTAGAAAATGCAAATAAATGTTTCATGGAGGAAAATACTTTCTACTTTTCCTAACTACATATTCATATACTGACTGTTTTAAAAATGTGAATCTGTATGTATATTTCACAGCAAAGTTAAAAGGTAATTGTAAATTTACCTTAAGAAAATTATGGAAGGCAACATAATGCAATCTAATGTAATAGGATAATATAATAGAGGATAGACATTCATTTTGCTTGGTTTTCATTCTTTTCTAAGAGTGGACACACTTAAAGAAATAAAGACATCATTTCCATTAAAACTCTTAAAGGTGCATGCCGTTTATCCTAGCACTCAGAGGGCAGAGACAAATGGATCTCTTTGAATGACAGACTAGGGTGGTCTATACAGTAAAAACTGGTCTCAAACACACAAACCCACAAAATACAAAAAAAGAGAAAAACCAACCAATCAAACAAACAAAGCCCTTTTTATTACATTCATTAGGTTGACCATAATTGAAACAAAATGAAAACAAGTACTAATAAAATTGCGTAGCAACTGGGCCATCACATGTTTCTGATGTCTTATTTTGTCTTAGTTTTTCTTGCAAAAGACAGGATTCCAGGTGATCATTTCTCTGGTATGTGGATGAAACCATTTCATTGGCTCTGAGTGCACTGTTACAGATGAGAAATGTAAGAGCTGAATTGTGAACTTTGCATTGTGCCCCTGTCAATTAATCATTTCTGAATCTTGTTTGTGTTTGTCAACTCCTTAAAAGTGCAAATCACCCCAAACCCAATAAAACAATAGGGCAAATTTCTTCACAGTACAGTGCCACTTACTTGAGAATAACAGAGTATCTTACCACCCTAGCAAACAGTGGAGGAACCAAGGATTTCCATGGAAGAGGAGTAATCCACCCCAACTCCACACCTGTTGCACTGACTACGCCCATTGGTGCGTGGGGACAGGTGCGGATGTGACATGTGGGGTCTAGGTGTGGGGGACCCCAGCTTGTTCTCTTACTTCCTGGTTGGATTTCAGAGAGCATCTGGGCGATCCTTGGAGCAGGAACCTGCTGTAGTCACCTGTTCCTGGTGAAAGTGATTTCTACCCGAATAAACATCAATCAGCCTATATTGTATCACAGTATCTTATTTCCCACAGAATATTTTTGTGCGGGCTGGGTGGATATCTCATTACAAAGAGGAGCTTTGTAAAACCAAAAAAAATGGGAAAATTTATAGAAGTTACATGGACATAAAGTATTGACTGAGCTTGGAGCCTCCCGCTAGGAGTCTCATCAATTTATTGGAGAAAATGTTACTGTGAGGCTAGTGGTCTGGTGAGAAAATATATATGTATACATGAAATATTTGAAGGAGAGATGGCTCCATGATTAAAAGCACAGTTTATTCTTCCAAAGGACTCTAGTTCAATTTCCAATACCTACAAGGTGATTAAGAACAATCTACAACTCCAGTTTCAGGAGATTTGACATTCTCTTTTGGACTCTGTAGCACCAGGCACACATGTGGTACACAGACATACAGGCAGGCAAAATACTCAAACATATAAAATAAATAATAGTAATAACACCAGTAATAATGATAATAACAATAATAATATCCCCATTCATAAGGAATGTTAAAGATAAGCTTTGTTATGGGAATCCGTGCATAAGTAGAAATTTATGGTGGTTTGTGTGTTGAGAGTACATCTCTTTGTAGCTTGAAAAACATCCTTCAGGAAGTTATCATTTTATGAGATCTCCTGGGTAAACTGGGAGAGCAGAGAGGAAGGGTACTGATGGAGAATGTGAACATGATGAAATGGGATGGTCAAATTGGGGGAAGGATGGAGTGAGAAAACAATGAAAGAGATATCTTGATAGAGGGAACCATTTTGGGGTTAGGGAAAAACCTGGTGGTAGGATAATTCTCAGGAATCCATAAGGATGACCCCAGCTAAGACTGATAGCAATAGTAATCACACTGGTGAATATCCTAGCGGTCATCATAGAACCTTCATCCAGTAATTGATGGAAGTAGATGAAGAGATCCACAACCAAGCACCAGAACAACCTATGGGAGTCCAGTCAAAGAGAGGGAGGAGGGATTATATGAGCAGGGGATTCAAGATCATGATATGGAAACCCATAGAGACAGCTGACCTGAACTCTCAGCAATACACAGACTCTAGACTCAGAGCTGAGAGCCTTCATGGGACCAAACTAGGCCATCTGCATGTGGGTGACAGTTGTGTAGTCTGGTCTGTTTGTGGTACCTTCTGCAGTGGGACTAGGATCTATCCCTGGTGAATGAACTGGCTTTTTGAAGCTCATTCCCTATTAAGGGATGCTTTGCTCAGCTTCAATACAGCAGGGATGGTCTTGGTCCTACCACAACTGAATGTGCCAAGCTTTGTTGACTTCTCATGGGAGGCCTTATCCTTTTTGAGAAGTGGATGGGGTGGTGGGTTGAGGTGAGGTGAGGGGAGAGGGAGGATGGGAAGGAGAACTGTATGTAAAATGTAAAATGAATAAAGAAATTAATAGGAAAAAAAAGAAAAAACAGGCTATCATCTTAAGCAAGCTCCCATGACTCCTATTTGATCTGAATCTGACCAGAATACTCATCTTGCTATCATTAATATTCCCAATTTAAAGAATACATATTAAATACACAACTTTAGTTCATGTAAAGTGAGTGTCTGCCGAAGAGTTTAATTTCTTACTAGTATGTGAATCAATACGATATCACAACTATTTCAAAGTAAAATTCACACATCACTAAACATAATACCCAGGGTTGAACAATTTACCACACATCAGTGAACATATTACACACAGAAAGGGAAATAAAGATTGCTGGAATGAATTTAAAAACAATTGGGAAATCTAAATAATAAGGTCAGTCTTTAATACATTTCTCTGGTCACACTTAATTTCATTTTAAATATCAAAAGAGTATTACTGGTTTCTGGCTGTTGCAATTTAGTCAATATTTTAAATAACTTGAAGAGGATAGAATTTGGAAATGGCTAAGATGTTCATTAGATAAAACTAAGAAATCTTTATTTTGATCAATTTAAAATATTTTCACAATTTCCCTCCACATTTATCTCTGTTTTATTGTTGTGTATAGTATTCTGAATCTCCAAAGCAGCTGGTGGCTGAGTAGAGAAAAACAGTTTACATGTCTGAATTTAGACTGTTAATAAAATTGTCAAAGTGTTGAAAATAAAGACTAAAATCCAGAAAGAAAGAAGCATAAATGAAACATGGCACCTAGTTACCCTTTCTGTGCTATGCAAGCATTGCTCAGTGGATGAGATCTTGCTTTGGAAACTACCATAGTTTGTATACATGCACCTCTGACTCCATTGTGTTCACTTCTATGGAGAAGCTGACTGTAAAAAGGGAAATAATCCTCGTCCCCACAAAGCAAACTAGCCCTGTTTGATGCTGTTCAAACTTCTGCAAACCAATCTCATTTTATCCAGATTTAACATCTTATTATTTCTTGTTGATGGCTCAATTTATATTTTTTTTACTTAATCCAAGAATATCTCTCTAAGAGATAATTTTAAAATACTAGTATAATAACAAGGATTTTCTTGGTCTGTGTGGGACATTCATGTATAAAGATGGCACTGAGTCAGAACCACAGAAGAAAGGACAACATAATGCAGGAACTGCTTTGGGTCACCCTACTCTTTTCCAGGAAGACATTCAGAAGCAACACTGGACCCTCTAGATGAAGATTTTGGAGTAGATCATGAGTTTTCACCAGCTTGGTTTAGCTGTCTTTGTAGATTCCTCCATCATGATTTTGATCTCCCTTGCTCATATTCCCTCCTTCTTCTCTTCAACTGTATTCCCAGAGCTTTGCCTGGTGCTTGGTTGTAGATCATTACATTTGGTTCCATTAATTACTGGATGAAGGCTCTATGATGATAGTTGGGGTATTCACCAATCTTCTTGCAGTGGAAGAGCAATGAAAGGGATATCTTAATATAGAGAGAGCCACTATAGGGTTAGGGAGAAAACTGATGCTAGGGTAATTTCCAAGAATCCATAATGATGACCTCAGCTGAGACTCCTAGTGATAGTGGAGAGAATGATCAAACTGGCCTAACACATTTTTCAAAGATTGCTAAGCCCATTTATTGACAATTAATTGTAACTAACAATTATGAACTATGAAAAAGAATACATAGTGCATGGACAAAACCTGAGTGAGGACCTCCTAAAGATGTGATAGAAACTCTCTGTCTCTGTCTCTGTTTCTGTCTCTCTCTCTCTCTCTCTCACTCACACACACAATCCTAAGGAACCTGGTAATTTTAGTGAAGACAATGATTCAAGAAAGGTATCTTTAAAGGAGAAAACAAAGCAGTAGCAGTTAGAAAATAGTATGGGGAGGTAGAAACCAATGAGATGATTAGAAGTGATATTGATTTTTTAGTCTTTGATTAGGCAGTGGGTGGTTAGAGTGAAGGATATATAAAATCCCAGGGTAGAGTGCAGGACAGGACACAAAGGAACAGGAGGCAGACTACCAGAGAAGCCAGAAACAGGCATCCAAGAAAACAACAAGGAAGGATTAAGACCATGTCAATAAGCCAGTCTAGGAGTTAGTGGTTAGGAAGAGAGTGGGGGGACTTCCCACGTAAATGAAGAGAAAAACAAGGCACTGGACATTAAGAAAAAGATGGGGAAAACTTTCTAGCTAGTTCTATGAAGAGCCTCAGACACTGGTGACCTGGTGTCCCGGTAAAAAAGGGTGAAGAAGAAGAGAGCCTGTCCTAAGGGAGGAGGTGGTCAGATCAGTCTCACTCAGGGGACTCTGGGTCCTGGGTCTGAAGTGCATGGTATCTTTTGCAATATTCACTTTGCTTCCACCACTGGGGCAACCAAGGGCAAGAGCAATAGCCTGTAATATTTTCAGATTCTCTTGGACAGCTCTGAGCAAGCTTCTCAAGCCTGGCATTAGGAGTGTTTATTAGAAAGTCATTGGCTATTGAAAAGAGCACTGTCAGACAAGAAGGGAAGTTTTCATTTAAAGTAATACGCATACTTAGATAAGACTTCAGTGTATTTTAGGTATTTTAAGTAAATATTAATAGTTTGCTTCCTTATGACTTTTTCCAGACATCCTTACTATTATTTTGCTCTTTCCTCCTTCCTCTGTATTTATTCCCCCCTCTAATTAGAGCACTCACGTTTCTTAGTTCCATGATGCATATGAGCCACAACAATGAACAGCATCGCATAATAGCTCTAAGGATTCAGTCAGTAGTTGCATGAATTCTTTAGTGGTAAGCAGAAGCTCTGTAATTGGGCTTAAGTCTACCTCAACAGGAGGGAAATCATGCCTGTCATTGTAAAAAGCAGTCAACTATCTATAGCTATGCAACTGCCACTTTATTAAACTAGCATAATCTTTAACTACATTCTAAATGTGTGTCCTCACACCCACAGTAATTGTACTCTTCACCCTTGATCAATGTAACTTCTCTTTATTAGACAAAGACCCTTTACATAAGACCACAACCCAGGATTAATATTTGCTTTGAAAAGCAGTTTACAATAGTTGATGTGTGATCTATAATCACTTGGTTTGTAAGCAAACTTTTTGGGAATATAATTTATTTCTTTCATATTCAAACAAAGAACAAATCCCATGGCAGTAGTCTTTCCAGGTATTTCCATTTCTTTGGAAATGTTTGTTGTTTCACCTTTTTGGAACTTTAATAATACTTAGGCCTTAAATCTTCAACAACAACTCTTCACTTTATTAGCATTTCTTGGAGTTAATACTCTTACATATAATTAGTATTAAAATGTGGTCATTGTTTTTAAAATATGACATCACTACAATCATGGGATAGTTTAAATCCTGTCGAAAAAGTGATTTTATTTATATGGTCAATTATTGGGACTAATGATTTTATTTTTGTGGGAAGCATGTGCTGATGAGTCTTACAGTTTCATAGTTATTGAGTGAATAGCAATCATGTTATAAAGTGATAAAATAGCTATGTCCCATTAAGTGAGTTGATCTGAGCTGTAGTCCCACTCATCAGATAAGTAAACTGAGGCCCAGGATGAGAGAAAATGTTTTGCACTGAACCTTTGATTTTACTGTTAGTCAAAACCATTCACCTGAACAACAAACAAAACCTCCTGTCTTTAATTCCCCCTTCCTCCTTTTTCTCTTCTCTTCCTTCTCCCCTTCTTCTCTTCTACAGTTCTACACCATCAGCCCACTGTTTATTCTTTGGTGGGCTCACCTTTTCTTTAAAATTGTTTTTATTTCTAATTATGCCTATATGTGCCTGTGTGTGGATAAGTGCACATGAATCCAGGTGCCTGGGGAGGCCAGAGGCATTAGGTTTCCTGGAGCTGGAGTTACTGGCAGTTGTGAGCCACCTGATGTGGGCACTGGGAGGTGGGTGTGGGTCCTCTGCAAGAGCAGCAAACACTCTTAACTGCTGAGCTAGCTGTCCAGACCCAGGTTTAAATTTTTTTATGTTCTTTATTGTCACAAAACATTTTTCAATTGCTTTAAATTAAGCACGTGATTGACATCTTTAAGATGTTTCTTGGAAGCAAATTAAAGGCATTGGGAACTGTATGGGCATAGGCTGGCTTCATGGCTGATCAAAGAAACTCTTTCCTTAGTGGAGACATGGAGACAAGGTCCTACTGGCTGCAGCTATAACCACTATTAAAAGTGGGTACAATTAAAAAATATTACTGCAATTATGTTTCGGTAAACAATTTAATGAGCGTGAATATTTACAGATCGTCATAAAGAAGGCTGTGGGCCTTGCTACAAAGTGGGGCAAATCTAAGTGAACTTTACAGGCAGTTCCACATAATTTGATTTCCCTTACTCTTTAGTGGTGTGAGTTGCACTTGAACTCTCCTTTCAGGGAGACAAGCGTGGAGACATTTAATAGTATACTTAGTACAGGAATGAATCCAGAAGGAGAGCTGAAATGAAAACCTAGGGCATCTGAGGATCCATTTCTGATACCTATTTAGCCATAGAGAGGATGAACTGAGTCACCAGTGAAAATTCTGGGGGAGGGGGGACCCTAAAATAATTTCTTCTGACTATGCTCCATCTTATCTTGCCACACTGTGGGTGACAGAGCCTGTCCTCATTATCTTATGCCCAACCATGAGCCCTTGTGTAGGAGAAGTGAGAAAAGTGAAGTCTGTGGTGTGATTTTGATTGTCATGTGGGAAGAGGATGAAACGACTCCCTCCTTGGGGGCCAGGAATCTGAGTGTGCAGGCCTTTAGCGATGAATCCAGGGCACACAAGGCACTCTCTTCTCTGCCTGACAGCTGAGAGCCACCTCCTACTTCCTTGGCCACAAACACACATATTTAATAAGAAATCAGTTGAGCAGCAGAATAGAGGATATGGCTTTTAATTGCATTATGCTTTCCTTAAACTCTGCTCTTTGCTGTTAAAAAATATCAATACTTTTGGGCTCACAAGGTAGCCCTTTTCCATATACAGCCTCCAAATTTCACATTAAAATTCTGAAGTAGACATCTCCAACATTACCTGCTTGCACTGCAAAATAAGGCCCCCTTTCTCCAGGGATCCAAACCTTATTGATCCAAAGCTTTTGACCTACAAATGAGATGAAGGAGTTGCCTCTCTACTAATTACTGTACCCAATACAGTAATTAATAACTCTCTGCAGAAAAGGACATTGAGTGCTTGACCATCATCATGAGGAGGAAGACTCTAGTTTCTAGACTTTCAAAGGGCGTTGTTATTGCATGGTGTTGCCACAAAAACAGGGATTTAAGAATTCTATGGAAAGGCCAAGAGAAACACTGTGCTAAAGTCAACTGGCCCTAGATATGAATGCAAGGTGGGGAGAAATAACAGCCAGCTTTCCCTTGTTCTCTCCAATGTCCATTCAAATTCAATTCTAAGTTAAAATTCTGTTGTTAGACACTTCAATGAAGACATTCACTGCAAAGTGCACCATTGAATGCTGGTTTATGAAAGGTCTTAGAACGTGCTCTGCCAGAAGGAGCTCTTTCTGCAGTTACTCAGCTCTGTGTTGAGCTGATGGTCAGCTTTCCTGGGAGCCCTGCCTCTCCTTCATCTTTGGCCCCATCCAGAGCAAAATGAAGCCACCAGACACTGTCCACAAACTTAGAAACTAACTATGTTGGTTGCTTCTTTCTATATGGTCATTCAGACACTAATTTGAATCTGTTGATGTAAATAGTTTATAGAGAAGGAGAGTGCCCAGTGGTACTCACTAGGAGAACTGACTCAATGACTTGTTACCCTGGAAAGAAACTTCAGCACAAGAACTTCTCATGCCTAAAGGCCTGCAATTCATGCTAACTTAAAGCATATCTAACACGAGGCTGGATTCCAAGGGCAGCAAACAAAGCAAGCACATAATTATTTTGAAAACAAACAAAACCCCCCTTTTCAGTATGCCTATATGTTGAGAGTATTTCTTTGTGGGCAGAACTTCAGTTCATTACACATAAGTTCTGTTCTTGGGCACACACACAGGGCAGTGAGATCCTATAGCATCATCCATAGCATTGTAATGCCCTCTCTCTCTTCTAAGTGGGCATATAGTTCAATCCAACACATCAAATGTGTATACACTACAACTCTACCATAAGTGGGAAAGTTGTGAACATGGGAGGTTTGACTATTTTTCATCTCACAAGGAAGGACAACATTCACCAGGACATGCAATGAAGAATTATACTTCTAAAACTAATTTTGTATCAAAACAAGAAAAATTGAATGCTCTCGATAAGATTCCATGGAGAAATGAAATCACAGCATCTTTAAAAGGAGTGGGAGCAGAGAGTGACAAAGGTTTTGAGACATTTTATGAAGTTTTGTTAATACTTACTGTCTTGGTAACTGTTTTTATTTACTCTAGACACCACATGTACCCTTATGACTTTGTGTATGTGTCTACAGCCCAGGGTTTGATTTTTACATATCAGTAGCCTACCCAATATGTTCAATATCTTAGGCAAACACATCTGCTTACATCATAGTCATTCTTGAAGAATGCCCACAATTGTCAGTGGTGTAACATCATCCTGGATCAGGACACTGGTGTCTTTCCTGAACTATAGACCACCTTCTCTAACAAGTCTCTTTTCTCTTATATTTCCCTCTCATGAGATCTTCTTTCCTTTATGGTTATAGATACCTTCTAAGGAACCAAAACAATAATATCCTGTATTAAAAAAATATTCAGATAGTTTTCTACTGTGTCTAGGCTCCTAGTTTTTCTAATGGCTTTCAAGATGCCGGTAATCTAGTCCCTGCCTACCTCTTCTGCCACATTGTATGGCTTCGGGCTCTTTTTAAAGTCCCAAATCACTTTGGTGTCCATTATTTCCTAGAACCATACTAGAGTTTTATCCTCACAACAATATTTTAATCTGCTATTCCCTTAAGCCTGTAACCACCTTCTACAGTTTTAATTCAGCTGGCTCCAAGCCTAAAAAGCTGTGCACACAGAAGAGGGAGAATGTAATTAGAAGAGCTAACCAAGTCTTACTTCACACTTCAGTTCTACACTGCAGATGAAACCCACACTGGGAAGGAGAGAAAAGTTGTTTAAGTAAAGTTTTTGATTGTACATTTTATCTGCAGGCATCTCAACAAAGCAAACACTATAGAATTTGATCTAATTTTACTAAAAGATACAGCTAGGCAATCCACCATAGCATAGTTTAAGATAAAAAGTTGGGGAGAAATTAGAAGACAGAAACATTTCACATGTATAATGCCTCCAGCTGAAGCTTCTCAACAAATGAGATTCTGTAGTCAGGGAAGACCACTGGTGCACACATCACACCCTCAGTCCAGTCAACAAGAGCTTACCCCTTCTAAAACACTCATTTTCTGAAAGTTCTCCCTGCCTCCCTCCTTGCCTCCTCCCCTCCTTACCTCCCTTCTTCTCTTCTTCCCTTCCTCCCTTTTGTGAGTAGTGCATGCTTGTATATATAATGTGCTCACCCAAGTGTGTATATGTGGAGTTTAGAAGTCAGCAATGAACGTCTTGCTCTATTGCACTCCTCCTTATTTTTTTGAGAAAAGATCTCCCTCTGAGCTTGTATCCCACAGCTTCAGCAAGACTGGATGGCTGTCCAACAAGGCTCCTAGGTTCCATCTGTCTCTATCTGCTTTGGTATTGGTTACAGGTGCACATTACTACACTCAGATATTGCATGACTGCCAAGGATTCAAATTCAGGACCTCATACTCACATGCTTCTAGCTTAGACCACAAGCACTTTACCTACTTAGCCATCTCTCCACATCCTTCTCTAGGTGTATTACAAGAGTATCATATACTTCATACAAGAACCATTAAGTATGGGCCAATAAAATGATTTTCAAAATGAGAATAGCCAGGAACTGGAGATATTCATGCCTACACTAAAATAAAACAAAACGAATGTATGTTACTGGCGAAGATGAGAATTTGCAGCTTGAGTAACACAGGCATGGAAACATACTCCGAAAACAACTTTATAAATAGTATCAAATCTAGCAAGTCACAGAATGATGTAAATACTCATAAGTAAGGACTGGAAATACAATAGCATAAGTCAGAAGAATTCCTACCGTGAAACCCGTCAAAATCCATTCACACTAAACCAGCTCAATTAGTAGCAACTCAGAAACAGAACAATTGAAGAGAGAATAAAGTAAAATATAGCAAAGTTCTTCTTGGAAATATTTCTGGGCTCAAATGTACAGAGAATTAGAAGTGTCTGATTTAAAGTGTGCAACTGATATTCCTTAAGATTCAACAAAATAAAATTATTATTCTCTATAAAGAAGAAAAAGAGCACTTCAGTGTTCACTTTTACTTTATACAAGTTATGTACCATGTAACAACAGTTAATTTTAAAAAAGGAGGCCATGAATCTGAAAAAGAGCAAGAACAGTTATATGAGAGGGAGGTGAGGAAGGGGAAATGGTGCAATTGTGTTATAATATCAAAAGTAAAAGAAATCCTTTAAAAAAGACAAAAGCTGTTTTCAAGCATGGAGAAATATCTTTAAAACATATTAGTGGTGGACCAGCCAGAGACTGATGATCTGAGTTCGATTCCCAGGAACTACATAAGGAAGAAGAAGCTCTCTCTCTCTCTCTCTCTCTCTCTCTCTCTCTCTCTCTCTCTCTCTCTCTCTCTCTCTCTCTCTCACACACACACACACACACACAATAATTTAAGCAAAAATAATGTTCAGTTACCAAGATAGATTCCTTAGTAAAGTAAATGTTTTCTAAAAGTGACAGTAGTGGGCAAATCATTTCTGCTGTTTTTCTGTTGTTTTTTTTTTTTAAGCTTGGACACATGTAAGCATAATATTCATAGGATAAACTAGTGTGTATTTTATTTACTTTTTACTTTTAAAACCACAAATATGCCTTTCTATGTTCATAAATCATTTAGAAATTGTGTAGTGTATATATTAGGACATGAAATTGCAATAATCTCCAAGTATTAGATGTTATCTGTAAAATACCAAATTAAATTTCCATAATATAAAAGCATTCTTATTCACATTTCGAAATCTCAATCTCATTAAAAATTTTCACCGTTATTCCTGTGTGAAATGAGCACACACAGAATATACCCAAATGCCATTTTTCTCTTTTTTTCCTCAGTAATAGAACCTCCAGAGTTTTAACTGATGACCCAGAATAAAATGTTTTATGTCCCAGAGTCCCATGCAGCTAGGTTTAGCCGTGTGACTGTGGTCAAGCCAGTGAGATTCCAGTTAAAGTGCGGAGCACTGGTAAGTGCTCTGTGAAGGAGGCATGAATAGTCCTTTTCCTTCTCCCTCTTCCCATGGATGCAGTAGTGAGTACAGCACAGCCAGTCTTGTAATCCAAGGCCTCAGAGAAGTTGGCCGAGTTACAACTTGAGGGGGGAGAGACTGTCAGTTTTACCTTTGTAGCGACCAAAGCTTGAGGCCACACTGGGTTTCAAGAGGTGTATGTGGCTGGTGAAAAGCAGAAGGCAGAACCACAAAGAACTTCCTAGGAGGAAAGGAGCATGTGGAGCTGGCTTCTGTAGGGAGTCCTGGCTGGGAGTAGAGGAAGGCTGGATAACACAGAATTACCTGGGGGGAGGTGAGCAACATTTAACAAATTCCTGGGACAAAGGTTAAGACATACTGGAAGATTCTAGCACATATAAAAGAGACTATCTCCTGTGCAAAGCAAACAAATTTAGACGTTTGGGATGGGAAATATTAAACTGCATTTCCACCAAACCTTAAGCATATTCTGATCTTTAGAGTCTAGGGAAGCAAAGGGCAGAAAGGATGTGCACCACTGAGTATCCCCAATATTCATCTGAAGCAGGTTCTAAGCGTGTGTCACTGGAGAGTGAACCATACCAGATGACAGAGGCCAGCAGGGCTTGGCAGCATGGGAAGTGAAGTCCATTGGAATGAATCATCAGGTTGTAGGAGAGCAGACTGCAAATCCATAGAGAAGACCAAAGCTTTGGTGGAAATGAGTGTGTTGATGAGCATAGCTGAGATATTAAACCATGTAGTCCAGATAAGTTAGGAAATTGAGGCCTGACTGAACAGAGGGTTTGCAAAAAGAGGATGTGCTGGGCTGATCATGTTGAGTGTGGGAAGAGCCAGTGTGAAGGTCATCTGGCAGAGAGTGCATCTGGCACTCTGCAGGAAGCAGTGTAAATGCAGCGGGTCGTGGGTGGTAACACGTACCTGGGATAAAGTTTAAACAAAGATAGAAGGAGATGGTTAAAAACATCAAAAGCCTATGGGGCTGAGGTATGGAATGCTTCTTCCCAGTGAAAACTGGAGTCACCCAGACTTCGGAAAGAAGCAGATACAGCTCACAGCCTTGTTCCAGGGGCCACAGTTGTAAGCAGAGTCTCAATGCAGAGACTGGAAATGACCAAGCAAGCCAATCAGCTGAAGCACTTCTTGCCAGTATTTCAGCATTTTTGTGAATATAAAACCCACACATTGTACACTATTGGATCTATTTAAAGTGATTTTCTAATTTTGTTTTATTACTGTGAGTGAGATATGCTAAGTTCTTATTGTTATTGTTTTCCTATAGATGATGCCTTTTTCGTTGTTGGGGCAGACCCTTCCAAGGCCTCTGTGCTATTGATTTCTTACTTTTTTCTTGTTCCAGTAGAGGGCACTCAAAGCTCAAATAAGTGTGCACAATCATTTTTCAAGTGATTGTTTTCTGTAATTAAACTATATATTACATTACAAAGGAGAACTTCAGGCTCAGTAAGACTTAATTACTAGTCACACATGCACATTTTACAGAGTGAGAAATGATCGTGTGAACAATTGAATGGAGACTGGTCTCCCTAACATATTTTTAAGTGCTCACCCAGCATGCACTAGAGGCATGAAGGAAGTTCCAAAACACAGGGTAGACTTTCCAAGTACCAAGCCTGCAAAGGACATGCAAGGCTCATGTTCTGCTTCAGTTTTATTTAGACTTATCTAAGAAGGTTTTCAATAAAACTAAGAGTAATCTTGCAACCACTGGACACACCATCAGAAGAACTAATCTGAAAACTCCCTGAAAAGAAAAGTATGCACTAAACAAGGCTCACTGTGACAGGTAAACCTCTAGTGAAAGAGTTCCCTGGCAACATGGAAGAAGCATAGTGGCAGTTCCCAGGAGCATTCCCAGAAGACTATGTGCTTTAGAGGGCTGGGGAAATACTGGAAGGGAGACTGTCCTCAAACATATGATTAGCCATGCCTTCTCTGAAGTGGCTCTATGCTGGCCTCCTCCAGATGTATTTTAGACAGGTTGATTTTTCCATGATCAGCTTATTAGTGTCAATGGGATTGAGGTCTGAGCAACTATGCAAAAGGAGCTTTTCAAAAGTGCATTTCTAATAACAGAGCATTGTAGAAGACCCTGGGGATGTTCAAGCATCAATAATAAAAATTAATTGACTTTGGGGTGGTAGATTAAATATATAATTGAAGTAAATGTTGAGTATGACCAGTCTTGCTGTCTACTGTTGGAAGACAAACAATACCTATGTGCTGTTTGTTCTTTTGCTCATATTTCTGTATTAGTATGATTTATACTTATAGATAATACACTACAAGGCTGAATCAGTTTCTAATCTCTGGCTAAATATTTCCCCTTGCCGAGTTCAGGAAGCTAAGTGCCTTATTTAAAATAATAGCATCAGTCTTAAGAAAGACAATTGAGAGCCTGGTGGTGGTGGCACATGTCTTTAATCCCAGCACTCAAGAGGCAGAGGCAGGTGGATCTTTGTGAGTTCAAGGCCACACTGGTCTAAAAGAGCTAGGTCCTGGGTAGCTAGTACTATACCGAGAAACCCTATCTTGAAAAAAAAAGAAAAAAAGAAAACCAGCCAGGCAAATGTAAGTGGATACTAGTGGCAAAAAAGAAAACAAAACAACAAAAAAGCAAGCAAGCAAATACACAAAATAAAAACCCAACCAAGTCCATGTAAGACAGCTCAACTAAATGCAATAAGACATAGTTCTGTCAGGGAATCTGATAATTTTAGTGAGGCATTGATTTGTTATTGTTTGTTTTGTTTTATTTGCACCGTGAGTCTCAGTAACCTCCTCTCCACTTCAATCAGATAATCTCCTCCACAGCCTGTGCCTTTAGGGAAGGATAGCTATGTTTCTCTGAGGACACATTCTTTTGCCTTGACCAAAGACATGACTACAGGCTGAAGAGGTGGATCCCTGATTAAAAGCATGGGTTCCTCTTGCACAGGATCCAAGTTTGTTTCCCAGGATTCTCATGGTGGCTCACAACCCCTTGTAAATCTAAATCCAAAGGACTCAATGCCCTTTTCTGGTCTCTGAGGGCATCTGCACTGATGTTTGTGTACCCCCTCTTTCAAACAGACATGATTAAAATAAAATCTTTAACCAAAAAGACCTGGCTAGAGAGAGTGATTGTATAGAGCCGGAAGATTGAGTGTTGGGTGATTTCAGAGAGTTCAGCCATAACTCAGGGATGTCAGCTGCCCTGTAATGTTCTTCACTTTTTTTTTTAAGGTCACATGATGTCTCTGAGTTTCACAGTCTCACACAGTAACATTCAGAGACACAAAATTGTCTGTTTCTGTTTTCTTAAGGGCAAATCCCCTGTTCTATACATTCTAGATTTCAGCTTCCTGGCAAAAACTCTGTGATGTGTCAAAACCCGTAAGTCACCACTGCTCTTAGAAATATCTTCAATCATTAGCCTGAATTGATCAAATCTCTGGGGGAAGCAGCAGAAAGTCCTATCTCACCACAGAACGGTAGGTGACCATGAACAAAATAACGTTCTACCAAGGCAGTGTGGTAGATAGTTGTTGAGTATTCACTCCCTCAACTCAGTACATATGTAAACATGTATAAAAACAATAAACATTTCTAACCAACCGGCTTACTAAATAACTAAACTGAACTAAACCAACCAAGCAACCAACCAACTAACGCACAGTCTGTTAAGTAACACTGCCCACTACATTATGGTCTGAAAACCATCCTCATTGGAACAAGTTCTTAGTTTGGTCAAAATCTGGTGTGACACACAAGGTTGACATTAAAATCTAAACCTAAAGCTGTTTTAATTGGATCCTGATCTCTGTGAGTAATGAAATTCTAGGATGAAAATGTTGTCAAAGGCTGTCAAATGGCCTTTTACTGAGTGGCGATGGTATGAGGACAGTGGACTGTAGCATCGTTTCTCAAATTCATTATGATCACATTGTAAAAGCCATGTACTCAGTGTTTCTTGTCCCTGTGGTGGTCTAAATTTATTCTTAAAGGGCCCAGAAATCCCTTTCCCATGTTCTTCCCATTTTCCATTTCAAGGGATCACTTCAAGATGATTCTTCACTGGGAATATCTATCATTCCTTTCCTTCATAGCACAGCCGTGAAAGTAAAACCAGGGGTGGTTCATGACCACAAGAAAAGTCATGTGGCTTCCACTCTTGACTCTTTAACATCTATCATCACTGTGTTGGCCAGAAACCATCCTGATGTTGTTGATGAAGGGAAAATGGGCCACTTCTTCACGGTGGGACTGGGCTTCTACTTCTCTCGGTCCAGATCAGCTGGAGTTGCAGTCTGAAGTTTTAGAGACTGTCATATTGGAAGAGCAACTGAGTTCATACATTATTAGAGAGCTGAGGTCCAAAATACCAGAAGGTGCATCAGGATGATCTCAGCAGTTAGAGGAGCAGGGCAGAGGCGGATGTCAGCTGGGAAATGGATCAAAAAATTCAGAGCCAGGACAGCATGATCGCGAGAAAGCACACCATGATCAAGGGAACAAATACAGGAAAGGGAGTTAAGATGCCAAGGGTTGGGCAGGTCAGTCAGCCTGCCTCATCATGAGCAAGAGAATAAAAATACTCCTTAGGGTTGAGATGGCTTGGCCTTTAAAATCTCTGGCCTTGATTCCCAGCACCTACATAGTAGCTCACAGCTGCTTGTAACTCTGTTTCTGGGGGACCTGACACTCTCTTCTTGCCTCCACAGGAACCAGGCATGAAAGTGGTGCACAGACCTACATACACCATATACATATAATAAATCAACTAAAATAACAGAAAAAAATTAGGTTCCAAATTGTTGCCATCCTCCAGTTACTGGGACTTTGGGAATGGGGCTGATCAAAATGGAAATGCATTTTTCCGTGATTTTGTGTTGAGAGTGGTTTCTGGGACTCAAACCTACTTTTTTCTTAGCGTAAAGTAACATGAGTTTCTGTGTTCTGTCTCTCTGTTTCTTTCTCCTATTTTAACTGTTGAGCCACACCTTTCTTTAAGTTTTTGATGTAACACTTCTGAGGTACATTACAAAATATTATTTATTTAAATCAAAGTTCATTATATATGGGGCAATACAAATAGTTTTCAAAATGAGAGTAGTCAGAAACTGGAAATACTCATGCCTATACTAAAATAAAACCATCCCACTCTTTCATAGTTTCCCCATGTTCATTCATTTATTTTCTTTGCTTTAATTATTTTTCTTTTTTGACACAAGTTTTCACTGTAGACCAGACAGGACCTAGAACTCACAGAAATCCACCTTTCTCTGCCTCTCTTGTGCTGGGACCACCATGCCTAGCATTCCCATATTTTAATCTCTTATTGCTGAAGATTCATTATAGGTTTGGGAATCCTTAGTTAAATACAGTTCTTAAGGAACTGAGCTGGAATGAAATTCCTTGTGTCTCTCTCTGTACCAAGTTGAGTGTCTCAAGAACATACTGTGAGGACATTGTATCTTTATCAGGTCCCTAGGACAATAAGGCTCACAGACAAAAACAGTGGAACACTGAACTGTGTTTTCTTATGTATGCCAGTCCTGGAAAGCCAGACAAGTTTTCAAGCAAAGTATCTGTAGGGATAACTCTTGGCTCAAGTAACAGAATGTTTGACAGAGAATCAGGTAGGAATTTGCCTTTCTGAGTAGACAGTGTATTCAGAGGCACATGTACAAGAATTGCCCTTTTATTTTTCTTCTTTAATATTTTTAACACAGTGGTGTATTGCCTCAAGGCCAGAAGATGGCTGCTACAGCTCTAACCATGACATATCTGTTCAAGGCAAAGGAAAGAAATGTCTGGCACTATTTATGTTTCTGTCAGTAATGGGCAAGCTTCAACAACCAGAACTGAATCAACATTGCTTGCTACAAAAAAGCCTGAGAAGAGGGAGGGATATTTGTGTGTGTGTGTGTGTGTGTGTGTGTGTGTGTGTGTGTGTGTGTGTGTGTGTGTTTTCCAAGTCTGTAGGGAGGAGGTAGCTGCGAGAATGCGGTAGGAATAAACTTGTCTAAAAATGATTGCCACACCTTGCTAAAATACAGGCCTAGCACAGGGAAACTATTAAAATCCAAAGGTAAGATCTTGTTTGTTTAACTTGAACACTATTACTGAGTTTTCTTATTTAAATGAAACTGCATGGCATACCGTAGAAGCCTCCTAAAAGTGTGGTGTAGCTTAGAACCTCGGAAGGTGATTTCAGTCCTTATACTGGGCACTGCATAGGAATGATAAAAAGTTTTCAAGATTGAGTGTATTTGGTTACTTCTCTGTGTATTTTTCTCTGCTTACATCTACCTTTTCAAAAAATAATTTCACATAAACCATTGCAGAGTGGTACACATTAAAATTGGAGCATAAGCTGTACACACAGCAAGAAGCAGGTTAGACTCTAGTAGAGACCATTCCTTGAGGTGACTAAGAACTGCAAGTGTGCACTCCTGTGTCCTTCATAACTTTATTAGTCAAAAGATAGGTCTCAGCACTTTCAACCAGGGACCAGGAAGGGAAGGAAACAGGCTCCCTAACCCATTCAGTTCATTTACTTGCCTAGCACTGTTGCCTCAAGGTTTTTCTGAAGGAGATTTTGTTCTATTCCTTCAGTTGTAGTAGGAATATGCTTTTTCTTGGTCCTGGAGAAAAGAACTGGGCCTAGCAGGCATCAATCCACAAAATCACTGGCGACACATCTCTAAAGTTGTCTGGCCACTAGGAACCTTGATTTGTAAGTGATGCTTCTACCAGAAGGGACATAGACATATTTACTATTACTGCTACTACTACTATTATTATTATTACTATTTAGTCAATTAACAGTTTTGTGATGTTTTGGGGGACAAAAAGAAAAGGAAACACACATTTATTGAGAATATTAGTTATCAGATATTGGCTTTGTGTCAGCCAGTGGAGTTTGATCTAGCTGGGATAGAAGGAGGAACATATTGCAATTGGGTTACACTATGTGTCCAGGGTTGGAGGGAATCGGTAGTAGGAGTGGGAACTTGCATCTGAAACATAAGCCGAGGCCTCTCCCATTATGTCACATTAAAGGAATTTTACACATTTGTAGAATGGAGGCTAAGCCATTTTGATTCCCTCTGTTTCCCAGCCAGTTTCTCTGAAAAAAAAAAAAAACACCAGGAAGACTCCTAGGTACAGTGTTTCAAAGCTTGTTCATGACATCTTACTGTTTTATTCAAAGCTGTGTGACCATACTTCACTTGAGGCTTCTAGCATATCGCCTGTGGAGTAGGGACAGTGACTATGACTCCGATAGCTTCTTGGCGATAATGGTATTGGCATGAAGGAATTGTGCTACAGTCAAATTATTTACTTTTTGTTGGGAAGCACTTTGAAGAAAAAAAGTAAGCTTTAAGTATAGTCAACACATTACTTTTTATTACTGTGATCTCAAGATTTCATTTGGATTTCATCCATGAAACAACTTTTTAAGGAAAATCTGGCTGGCCTATAGAAAAGGAGAGATTAAATTCTTCTCGAATTAGACATCTTGCAAAGCTGAGTGTGGACTTCTTAGCACCCTGATCTTTACAGTGATGAGTATAGTGGATAAGGAAGCAGCTGTTAACATCTGCTTTCTTGGGAATCCCTGTGTGTGTGTGTGTGTGTGTGTGTGTGTGTGTGTGTGTGTGTGTGTGTGTGTATGTGTGCTACTTTTAGTCAAAGCTGTCTTCCAGGTGTCTACCATGGTACTCTATGTAGAACATGATAAATTTGGGGAATTTTAATATTAAGAAGCCACTTGAAGTTCCTTAAGACTATTGGAGTGGCTTTTATCCTAGAAGATATCTCCTGTCTGGTATGGAGATGAGGTAGCTGTGGATGTCAGAGGTAAATAGCTTTCAAGTCAGATGTCTCCTGAGGCCAAGTCTACAGAAGGCGGAGAAGGGAACACAGGAATTATGTGATACAATAGGTCTCAACTGACAGTGTTCAGTTGAGTGTGACAGTCTGGAAGGAAGAGCTGCTCATATAGCATATTTCAGACATGCAACTCATGTACTCACAACTGTCTCTCGGGCTCATGGGCTCTTCTGCATTACACAGACCCTCTACTCACAGCCATCTCCGGGGGCTCATGGGCTTGACTGTATCACACGGATCCATGACTCAGGCACTCACATCTGCTTCTGGGAGCTCAGGGGCTCAACTGCATTACACAGAGCAGTAACTCACAGGCTCACATTTGTCTCTAGAATCATGACACTCAGCTGGCATTTCAGTTCTTCAGGAAGAGAACAATTGTGAGAGTCATCTATCTCTCATACAGGTCTCAGTTTTATCCTTAATTATTCCTGAGGATTCTAGTTGTCATTCAATAATTCAGCCACATATTGGGCAGTTTGTGTTTATTTGCCATTCCACTTAACTTCTTGGTCTTCTCTCTCATATAATTTCAAAATCTTATAAGTAAATGAGTAAGTAGATATCTTCCTCCCTTCCTCCCTCAACCCTACCCCCTCTTTATTTCCTTTCTTCCCATTCAATTGTGAACCAAACTCAATTTATATATAAAATCTAAGAATACATTCTTGGCTGTGACTAAATGGGAACAAGAAATTTGAAGCAAAGTTTTCCAGGCATGACATCCTACTAAATAGTATAGGGTAACATGCATGCACAGGAGCAAAAGGAGAATGAAATCATTCAACTAAGATTGGAGAAAAGGTATCTTTTGACCGTTTAAACAAGTAATGGAATAAATTATTTAGAGGCACATTGGTGGCTCTTTAAATTAAGGTATTCAGGTGAAAGGAAAGTGAGATGGAATGTATCCTCTAGTTGGCCTTCTTAAGCAGCATTCATTGAGTATGAACAGGATATGAGTGTGCTCCATAAGATTTAGACACACCATTCCCATGGAATGATGCAGGAACATCATTGACAGTACCAGAAGCATAATGACAGTACCAGACTGTGCTGAACGTCATGACTCTCTCTAGAAGACCCTGAGGGGCACTCAGCTTCAGCAACTCCAAGGAAGGTTTCCAAACATGGAGATGCTTTATGTTCAGAAAGTTGACTCAGGCTCCTGAAGAACACAGCAATATTATTGCTGGTATGATCATTAATGGTAACTAAAAGCACATTAAATTTACAATTTAGTGTATTACTTTACTTGTTCCCATTTTAGTTAATTATAAATCAGACCCACATCCCATGACATGAGTGTTTGATGTAGAATAAAGTGATTAGAATGGGTAGGTAAATGATGGTTTTTATGGTCATATTTTGCTTAGAAAAATTATGGTCAGCAGAAAATAGTTATGAGTAGTAGGATGAGCTGAAAGGGCTTCATGTGAGACAGAGAAGATAGTAGGAAGGGCCAAGAAGGCCTTACTTGTCTGGATATCACTATTTATTGGGTTGTGAAAATGCTGCATGTATTTTTTTTTTCTTATAACTGCTTCAAGTACAGAAACTAGAGCCCTATTTTAATTACTTTATTCTTAGTGAAACAATTTTCGTGATTTTCTTTTTTGGTTGTTTTCATCCACCAGTGGGAAACAGAAATTCTCAATAAGCTGTATCTGTATTAAAGGTCCCACAGGTTCCTTGATCTTGGCTGAATTTGGAGAGGTGGAATCTTGAAGGTCAAGAGTCAAGTTATCCTAAGCTGCCTCAACTCTAGTACAGTCACTTTCAACCTGTGTCTGACTTAACATCCCCATGACTATTAACTCACCCTGTCACAATGCACTGCAGAGTTTACATTGTCAGCCTGGATGGATTATCATCTAAGATTGCTGTGAGGTAATGTCTAGGACTATAAGAAAAATCTCCCAGCTTTGCTGCAATACTGCCACATGCCCCTGGCTATGTATTTAATAAATATTAACTTATGATATCTTTTCCATGTGGCTATAAAAGGTCATGAAGCCTCTTACATGATAGCATAGACCAATCAGGGACATGCACATATGCATGTCTGGACAGTCACTCAAATTTAGCTTAGAATGGACCATTTTCTTTTCCTTAGAGTTGTTGTTGTTTAGCCCAATACAGTAGATAATTAAATCAAGCATTTGTTGAAATTTTTCATTAATTCTGATGTGGTGGCTTCTACTTGGCCAATCCATGTTCAACCCACAAAATAAAACAGCACCTTTCATCTGACAAGAATGGGAAACATTTCGGGTTATTTTTATTAACAATTCCTGAAACATATTTAGCCCTTTTCGATCTATACATTCTGCTAATTCTTTTAGCTTAAAAAGTTTTCTTGTATTTGGATTGACATTCTAGTCTGGCATTCAACTATTTGAACCCACAAGGTTGAACTCTCTATTTTTTCCTTTCATACCTTCCCCATTTTCCCATTGTTCATCTCTTGCTATGCCTCTTTCCTGAAAAGATGATGATCATGCCACTCACGCAGTTTTGTTCATTCACTTCCTTCTTTACGGATGTCAGCCATGTCATATGATATGTGAAAGTTAGCAAAATGTGTAAATTATATGAAGTGTTATGTGTACAAATTTATGTGTTGGGACTAAGAATTTGACCATGAAGGCTATTGATGAGTGCTTTTAAGATATCATTTCTAAGGTCATCAAAATATACAATGTTGCTTATATTCTAACAGAACTCTCCTGTGATCTATGCTTCATATATATATATGCTTCATATATATATATATGTATATATATATATATATATATATAGAGAGAGAGAGAGAGAGAAACCACTACTTAATCAATTTGTTGGTGCTTAGGCCTCCTGAGCATGTGGGGCCAGGATCCACATTGTATCTCTTTGTTTCTGGTTCAGGAGGCTATGGTTTTGAGATGGGAATTGCCTCTTTTTGTTCTGATTTAACTTTAAGAAGCTTCTACAATAAACATGGAATAAATAAAGAAAACACCTCAGAGAGTTGGTTCTGTTGAGACAAATGGCTCTCTTTGTCTGAGGATCAGGGTGGTGCCTACATTTCCTCAACAGCGTCTCTTAGATTCTCTAACTATGGGCTGTAACAATAGAAAGCTTTCATTCACAATTGATTCTACTATTTTAGGGTTCTTATGGTAATACCAGACAGTCTTATAGGCACGAAGATTAAGATTCAAAGAAGTAAACCAATCCAGATGCCACATTTTCTACCACCCAAACATAGTGGAAAGAAAACAGACTAGGCCTCAAGCAAAAAGCACCCACTCCCACTGACAGTGTATAAGCCAGCTATGTAACAGTCGTAGTCCACCCAAAATATAGAAAAAATGTAACGCCACCAGGCCTGAGGAAAACCAGAGGTACAGCAGCTGAACAAACAAAACAGTTTGATGGGGTGGAAACAGAAAGAAATTTCTCAAGTAAAAGAACAAGACTCACCTCCCCTCCTCCCCCCATCTCTAAAACATTTTGGAACAAAGCCCAAAGGCAGAAGCAATCCTTTGACTTATATTTTGTTTGTAAGAACATTTGTATTTTCTTCTAGTTAAATAAAAAGTAGAGGAGAGAGATGACAGAGTTGAAGTCCCAGGACTCAGAGCAAAGATATAAAAAAAATACGAGAGAAAAAGAACATCATGGGCATTAATCCCAACCATTCAATGACTAATTAGTTAACAACAACTAATTAGTTGTGAGACAATGCACTTCTATTTGATAATAATTATTGGTTTTCATATATTTTAATAAAATTTATCAGTAATGTATGCTGAGGTTTTCATTATGGCAGAACATGGCCAAAGGTTTAAACCATAGAAGCTACTTTTCAGTGGAGCAGAAAGCCGATATCATAGAAAAATAAGCAGGGAATGGACACAGTATGATTCTTACTTGTATTTAGTAGTAGGGAAGAGAAAATAGTCAAGGTCCCAGTGGGATGGATGTCAATGGGTACTGAAGTTCAAAAGTAGACACTGAAGAAGTTGTATTAAGTCTCAGTAGTATAATGGGAATCAATGGGTCATCACAATATGGATGTCTATACTGCTCAGAAGCTCAGGGAACATGTGGGGATAGGGGATGAATTAGAAATCATCAATACCATCTGAACCCATAAATTAGGGATAATGTCTTTAAGAGTCTGAATGTAGATTGAGAAGAAAGATGATCCCAGTAGATAGGGAAAGGGAGCTCCCAAAGATGCCAGGGACCAGAGTATGAAGACATCCAGGACACATGGGATTGGGAGGAAGTGGCAAAAGGAGAAAACACATTCACTGAAACTATCTGTGAAAGACTCTTGCTACTATTTTATGGTTTTCCAAAGACAAGGCCAATTGCAGATAAAAACTGAACAAGGAGTTAATCCTTGTTAAACTGAAAAAAACTCTTTCATATACCTCCTGTATAAAATGGATCAGAGGCCTCATTCTAGTTTCCATATTATCTTTTTCCCATATGAATAGTAGAAAGTAAAGGCTTGCCTCATGTACCTCTTCATGCCACAGTTCCTAAATCTGAAAATGGCAGTGATAGTCATTTGACACAGAGAAAGGAGTGAGGATGATGGATTGGAAAGGTCTAAAGAGCAGCAGGAGAGGTATAGGAAGCTGCTACTCACCTCCTAGAAGAGAGTAGAAAGAGACTGGGCACTGCCCAGAGACAGCAGACAGGCTACAGTCTTTGTGGGCTTGTGCCACTCAAGACACTGGAGTCGTAGCACCAGCCAGTGGGTGTGCTGGGGACCTTTAATAGAAGGGCTTCCCTTTGGCCAATACTCAGAATGCTTTGAGCTGATGAAAGGGAAAAATAACCAAAATTTGACTTTTTACTCACTGTGTGATTGAGGTTTAAAAATATGCCATGTGTCTTTATTTTAAGTTTGGATTTTGAAAAATCAGATATACCATCTACCAAGAAATACTCAAAAATTTTCTCCTTGTTGCTCAATTTTGCTCATTATTTTTGTATGTACCTCCTAGTATAGTTACTGAAATTTAAAAATAAAAAAATCAGTTATGAATGAAAAATGGCATAGCTGTGATATGCATATAGAAAGCCAGAAAATATCTTGATGAACACATAAGAGATGACAGTACACGCTCAATCCCCTCATCCCATCAAGGCTGAAGGAATTCACTGAGCTACCCTTCTCTTCCCTCTCAACTCTTATGCTGGGATTTATGTGGAAAGTAACAGTTGGAGACTTTAGACACAGTGAAATTTCTGTTCTAGATTAAGAGATATTGAGTTCTTAAATTACCAACCCTAATCACCTGTATATGTATATTAACATTTATCTTTAATGTCATTCATGCCAATGGTTTTTTTTTTTGACATGTTATCATTATAGGAAGTGGTGTAGCAATCAAGTTGAAGGTATCATACTAAACAAGCTTTTCTAAATGTAATTTTCATCTTTAGTGTTTTTTTCAATATCTATTAGTGTATGTAAACTAACTTGCTGTGTGTGTGTGTGTGTGTGTGTGTGTGTGTGTGTGTGTACAGACACACATATATTTCAATGTGAAAGTATAACACCAACTAATGTTTGCTCATTAGCCTTTAATACCAAGCCAATGTAAAGCCTTCTTAGAGTCTGTTTTTGGAGGAATTCCTTCCAATAGGCCTAGACCCCTTCTTCTGTTCTTTGCACCATTCCTAACATGTCCACTTGTTCCAGAGTCAGTAAGCTGCAATTCATTTTCAGTTTTTACTCTAAATGCTTGGTGTGCTATATCATCTTTCCTGACATTATATCCCCAGTGAATAGCATTTCCTCAAGTCAAGCAGCTTCCCAGATGCGGGACACATAGGTGAGCATAAGAATGGAGCCATTCAAGGCTTTTGCAACTGTCACAAGTGAGCTGGCTTAGAGTTGTTGAAATCATAGCTCAATTACACCTTCAGTGCATGTTCTTGGGACAAGTTATTTGACTTTTTTTTTTAACCCAAGTGGCTTTATCTATAAATGGCTTGTTGCTTCAAAGGTTGCTTAGTGGATGAAAAGGGATTGCACATACATCAAATGTTTCACATGATGTCTGTAGATCATTGGTAACAACAATAATAACACCCACATTGTGTTCTTGCCCTCTCAGAAGGACACCTTTAGGGCTTCAGCTATCATACAGTACATCTTGGGTGCTGCCTACATACTCCGTAAGTTTGGTTCATTCCATTCTCCTTTACTGGTCTTTGGATTCCTTAATATCAAGGACTTTCATACCTACACCATATAAGAGATTCATTCCCTAACCACATTCTGCATTAACATTTTTCTTTGGCATCTTGTCAATCTATAAGCTCTTTGGAGACCTCAATTTTGTTAGCTCTCTGTATTTTCCTCCAGGCATAGCTAAACCTCATTCCTGTGTCCATCTCCTGTATTCTTGCATGATGATATTTGCTATGGTCACAAATATCTTCAAAGGTAAGGCCCCAGAATTCAATTGCCTTCAACTAGACCCTGTCCACTTCAACTGGCAGCTTCCAGACACTTTGTACCCTCATTTGCTGACCTGTGTCACCTGATACTTCCAAACTTTTTCTTGGCTTCCCAGAAGGTGGTCTGCACTCAGTTTTCTCTTCCAGCTCTGACTACCGGTCCAAATTGTGCACAGGCTTCTTTTCCCCACACTTTCCTCTTAAATATGGGGCTCCCCAGACTCTATATTTAAGCTTCTTTTCCTCTCAGTCTTTGCTCTCTGCTGAAAAAGCATGTGCTGCTATAAGAAATAGATCCACAAATGATGATGTCTCAAAATCAGCAATGACAGGAAATAAATAAATGTTCCAGGTTTGTTGTATCTAAAAACTGACATTCTAACTCAGGATCCCATCACAGAAGTCAAACAATTATCAGGAGCTGGGCTTGGTGGTATATGCCTGCAAATGCAGCTACTTAGTAGGTTAGGGTAAGGGGATTGCAAGTTCAATGCTTATCTGGGCAATAGAGTGAGCTCAAGGCTAACCTGGGAAATATGAGATTTGCCTCATTGTGAAAAGTAAAAGTGATCTGACAATGTAACTCAGTGATAGAATGCTTGCTCAGTAAGCATGAGGCTTTAATACTCAGCATCACAAAAACAAATGCCCGACTACTGCGGAAATCAGAGTGAGGACTGTTAAGATATTTGAGGATGTAGTACAGGATCATTAAAAGTCTCTACTGACTATTCAGCTATGAAATTAAATAGATGAAAGGATCCTGTAAGATGCTTTAAGAAGTACACCAGCCATGAGAATCTTTCTAGTCTTTGCATTTTCTCTTCCTCCTTCTGAAATTTGTTCCCAAATACAAAGAAGAGTCATTTTCGATGTGAAGAGTGAGTTAACCTTCAACTGGATTAGGGTATAGTGGTCACCTACTGAAGTTAGGGGCACTCACATATTTTTGACTCATCCAAAAAATCATAATAGGTGGATTGGGCAAGGTGAAGGGGACAAAGATGGTAATTTTTATAAAAAGATGTACTATTCAAGAATGAATCACAGGATGTGGGAGAGATTGCTCAGTGGTTAAGGGTGAGAACTTGCAGAAGTTCTTAGTTCAATTGCTAGCACCCATGTTAGGTGATTCACAAATGCCTGTAACTCCAGCTACAGGGGGATCTTACACCTCTGACGTAACTCCAACTACAGGGGGATCTTACACCTCTGACCTCCTTGCGCACTCAATGCACACACCACTACCCCAATTTAAATGGGTAGAATTAAACTTAAACAATTGAATCACCAGAAAAGGAACAAAATGGCAAAAGGGCTATTTTTCGCATACATTGTGCAACTAACAGAAAAAGGTTTAGTAAAACTGCAAAGTCAAAGTGGACCTTTAGGTTTAGTAAAACCTAAAGACTTTCCAAGCCAATAATTTACTTATATATTGAAGAAAATTGGAGAAGCCAACAAAAACACTTGTCAAAAATGCTAGAAGAAAATATTTTTAAGAACAATAGGGTTTTTAAATAAACAAATCTACTTCAATTAAAAATAAATGTCATTTAATGATTGGTCACTATTATATGACAAATTTTAAGTAAAGACCGATAGGGAAGGCTAGAGTTTGCATATGTAAGGTTGCTATGAACTTCTTGGTTTTCATGGCAAAATGCATTTTGATTATTCAGGATTAAAAAATAAAATGTAAAAAAGAAATTTTTAAAAAACACAGGCAGATTTCCTGATAGAAAAATTTCAATATACATGGAGATTGCTAGAATAGTCTGCATTTATTTAAGTACTGTTTTGTTTGAAATACTTCAAACAAAATGAAATGATAAATAATTAAGAGGGGAGAAGTCTGCGCAATTGGTAACAGAGCAAGATGCAATCTTGGATATCAAGATTTCTTAGTAATAGTAAATTATGCTTATATTAAATTGTAATTCCATTTGATTTGAAATATGAAATTTTAAACCATAGTGGTCAGTCAGAAGAAGCTCATGCGAAGGAACAATGAAATGTTTACTCTTAATGAGTAACTTAAGAATCCAAATTTAAAGAAAATGTACACTAGATTTATCTTGAAAGGAGGCTTGGAACTAGGCTAAAAGCCTAGGCTGAAACACAGGGAACAGGACATCCTTTAGCTACTAAAACTTGTAAGAGGGCAACTTGGTAACATATATGGAGATATTAAGTATGTCCATATTTATGGACCCAATAATTTATTTTCTAGGAATATACCTTAAGGAAGTAATAAGAGATAAACTAAAAACATTTAAAATGCCTACAAAATTTTGGAACTGGTTACACACTGTTAGCTGGCTGACTTTACGATAAAAGCATTCATTTGATTTATTACTCTTCACACATTACTTTCCCAAGGAATATGGTCATTGAAAATAGCCAACATATAGTGAATGATAGATGAAAAATATCAAATTATCCAATTACTCACTTCTAATTTTGTTTTGCACATACATCAAAACAGCGAGGATTCTGGGAAGGAAGATCACACATAACTCACATATTTACATTTACATACATTTTCACATTCTGTCTAGAGAATATATGTTACCTTTAAATTCAGGGTGAGTGTCATTTGCAAAACAATTGACTGGGAGTGGGCATTTCAGCAACATTCTAAAGTTTCCTTCTATGCTAATGCACCAGAAGAGGGCGCTGCTGTCTCTTTTCAAGGGCATGATAGCTCAATCACCTGGTAAATAGGGAATATTCTCCCAAGTCCAGAAGATTTCATTTCCTTGATGGTCACATTTTTCTTTTTCTTTTTTTTTTTTTTTTCCTGCTTCAGAAAATTTCATAAGAGTTCCAAGTGGTCCTGTTGGAACTTCCTCTAGTGACAGTATTAACAAACACAGTGTTAATACAGAGTTGTATTTGGTGAGCCAGGCCGGGCTTCTTCTCTAACTCAGCAGTACCCAATCATTGGAAGAGAAGTGAAGTAAAGCATGAATTAGCTGTTGAAAGGTTAAAATCTGCCACATGCACATTTCTCCCCTAAGGAGAATTAACTTCCAATGACCTGGTTGTACCAGTGCCTTCCCATCGTGGCATTCTTTGCTTAAAGAAGCTTCCAATCAGGAGATCTTACAGTTGTTACGTGTTATTATTAATTGATTTGTCATGTAACATTGTATGGCACACCTTTCCTGTAGTAGCCTATCACTCTGAAAGCCTATTCATCTCTAGTAGACAGCTCATGATTCAATACTGAGCCACGTAATAAGGTTTCTCACCTGTTTATTGCATGCTGCAATTGCTGAGACAATTTTATTATGATTCAAATCCCCCAGGATTCTGAACCCTCTCTTCTGTTCTGCCATTGCATCTCTCATGTGTACCCAACTAAACTTATATTTGACTCTTTGACTACTTAAAATGCCCTCAAGTTAGAACTGCAAGTAAGGGAATGAGTGAGGGCCTCTATAAAGTATCACCTGCTAAAGGCCAGTTTATGAGCTTGAAGACAACTCAGATTATGATAAAACGTCTTTTTTTTTCCCTGCTACATAGAATGTGTGTGTTCACACATCATCATGGGGACTGTCAGACAGTTTTCATATGGTCAAAAAACATGTGGATGTGGTAGTACATTCCTATAATCTGTGGAGACATGAGGACTGCAAGGTCAAGTTCTGTCTCCTCTGGATGTCATACCTTGTTTAACAAAAATGAAGAAGAAGAAAAAAAAAGGACAGAAAATGTGATGGTATTATTATGCAGTGTTCTTGGCAGCTTTTAGCTAAAGTGGTCTTCTTTCTCTTTTAATCACTTGCCTCTTAAGTTTCAGAAGTTCTGCACTGGGTGTGTAGAAGTTCATGAGGAACTGGACCACTCAAATGTAGGCTGACACTTTGATGATCCCCATGGAAGGCCTCACCCTTTCTATGGAGCAGAAGAGGGATGGGATGGGGGTCAGTGGGGGACATGGGAGGATGGAAGGCAGAGGGAACTGGGATTGATATATAAAATAAGATTGTTTCTAATTTTAAAAAAGATGGTTTAAAAAATGTATGCTGGTGTGTAACTTTCAAGCTGGTATCTAAGTTGAGCATGCAGCTGGGTTTCCTTCTTCCTAACCTACCTTGGTCAGTTATAGAATGTTTGCATGGCTTTCCAGTGTTTAATGTAGAAGGACAGCAAAGGCTCATTTTAGCCAATGAAGGAAAAAAAAATACCACCAATGGTCACATTCTCTGTGCTTGGCTTGTAGTGATGCCTTCATCCTATATACAAAGACTGTTATCTGTGGAGGACTGCATTGTGACCAGTGCTTACTAGTCAGGGGAAAACTGCGCTACTGATAACAGTGATTTGTTCAGAAGTCCTGAGAGTAGTGAATTTAGCTCCATGTAGTCTACTATCAAGACCCACATAGCTATTTACTAATTTTTGCCAGGCTTCTAATGGGGATTTCATATTTTGGAGCTCAGGTATGCACAATCTAAGGCCTAGGTCACCATGGAGACAGACATACCAGAAGTGTCTTCTGCACCTGGACGCTGCCACCAGGGTCAGAGTGAAGCACAGGTCATTTGGAATACTATTCTTTCAGAGACTGCCTCCTTCTCTAGCCCAGGAAGAAGCTGTCCTGTAGATGTTCTTTCCAGAATAAAGACCTTTAGTGAGACTTGGCTCTTTTGTGACTCCACCTGAACAACCAGCTCTTCTATGGGAGTCTGAATTGAAGGTTAGGGATGACTTCTCAGAGGGGGAAAGTGTGAAATGGTAATCACTTTCATATGACACTTGAGAAATGTTATAATAAAGCTGAGTAAATTGGAGCATGAGTTAGCCAGTCCTTTGCTTAATGATGTCACTCGCTTTGTGCTTCCTCCAGCCTATGATTAATAAAAGGGGGTTATTACAGTAACTCACTCCTAGTGGGCAGCAGTGACGTCAGCAGCAGCTGAGCAAACTGACTACATTTAGTCGTGCGTGTGTATGTGGGCATTTTTCCCCCCTGTGACTAACATGAAGTTAACAGCATCTAATAAAACAAAAGCTTCTTGAAAGTTAAGGAAGTTATTGGTGAACTCTTCTCTACAGGGAGCGCCATTTTAATTGTTCTCATTTAGTAGCTAAATGGTGTTAGAGTTGGCCAAAATGACATTATTGGCTTTCCAGTCTTTTCATTAAAGTGATCACAAATGGTCTTTGAGAGACCAGATTTTTTCCTTTAATAGAACTATTCTGTTCTTTCATTCATCAGTTTAGCCCATCTTTTAGGAGGACTGAGAAAGTGTTAAGACAAGGGGCTGTGGCCATAAATTGTCTCCAGAAAGCTGAAGGTTATGGAATTTTGTGACCCCAGCTAAACTACACAAGATAATTCTACTTTCTTATACTTTGCTTCCCCAAACTGATTAATGCTAACAGAGTCCTGCTTGCCAGTTCACCCTTGCAAACCTGACCTTCCTGAGATTAGAGTAGGGCACCTGGAAATATTTACCAGGCTGGCTGTGGCCAGAATGTGCTGCCAGAGCATGCATAGGAGAGGTCACAGTGCAGTGAAGAATAGCACCTAAGCCACTGTGGCTTAGATGTGCCTGGGAGCTGCTCCCATAGAGGGACACAACCTTTGGACTTTATCAGGACATGCAGGAGGTAGCAATTCACTGATCTAACACACACACACACACACACACACACACACACACACACACACACACACTGGACAGCTTCAAGGTTTTTATTGGCTTTTACCTTTTGGATCTATAATTGGAGAACAGGTTGTAGAAGTATCTTTGTGGATAAGCAAAACTGGGTTAGAATCAAGGTCTCCGCTCTCTTATCATTCTAATGGGATCTATACATTAATTCTCTGTGTCTTCAATCCAGGAACATGGGATTTGTTATCTTAGGGGATCCAGGTAAGGAAAGGATGGCAACGCTTTGTTCTATGTTCCTTTGAAAATGTTACCCATAATCTTCTCGGGGAAATAAATCAATTTCTGCAGCAAACTTTTCCTGATTGGGTTTAAACTGAGTTATGACAATTTATGAACATTATGTATGTTGGTCAGAATTTTGAGAAGGCATATTTGTGTGGTTTCTCTATAGGTTACAAGTAATTGTTGAGTTTTTGCATGTACCAGCCATTCTTGGGAAGAAATCCAGGCATTTATGAATCATTTGGGAGTAGATTGAGGCTTTTGGTTCTAAAATGACCATTTACCTGAGTAGACTATGATTCACATCTTGGAGGAGATGACATGGCGTCATGATGTCTAAGACACTCCCCTTATGGCTCTGTCCATTGACAGATGAACTTTGACTTACCTTCTTTCTAGATGACCTGAGCCACCCAGAAGCTAAGTCATGAACTTGGGATGTTGATCATCATCTCCTTAAAAGTATTTACATCCATGCTAGCTTGTTATAGGATGTTTCTGTCTGTGATATTTATCATTTGTTGTTGATGACGCTTTTTCTGTATCTTTCACAATCATGTCTGGGACCTCTCAGAGGAGCAGCACCTGGAGGGCCATAGCCTTTCTTTGACAGCCTCACTTCCTTATAAGAAGGGTGTTTGCAGTATACTATATTGTTTGGAATGTCCATTAGGATTTAGGCAAGAGCTCTGCTTTATTTCATTGTGTATTTATTGTATGTCATTCTCTTAAGGTACTAGACATATTTTTTTTTCTGTTTTCTTTTTATGGTTAAGATAAAGCATAGCTATCACACATTGTAAATTTTACTTTGGGAGATCCTCTGTTGCATTGATTAAGCCGTTACTAAATTGCTAAAGTGAGGTTCCAGTTATTTGTTTACTTATTTATTTTGTGAATCTGTTGTCTTTGAACACCTTGGGTATGTGTCAGCTCTTCTAGATTTGTTGCTTGTCAATAAGACTGCCCTGTGTTTAACCCAAAAACTGAAAGAAATGTACTGAGAGCACATGAGAAGATATGTTGGAGCAACGAGGTTGCCTATGAAAATTCAGTTGTCTGTTGCCTCACATGAGCCTCTAGCCATTGAGGAAGCAGGACACTTCTATCACCAACGCTTTGTGTAATTGTAATTGGATTCTTTTCTAGTCTTGGTTTCCAAGTACTCTTGGACCGTGGATGGAAAGGGAATTGGGTGAAATCTTAAACCCATGGCTCTAATGTATAATCATTGCTAATTACTCTAGCTTGGGCACCATCTTACACTGTGCATTGTGGGAGGGTTCTCAGCATCCTTGGCCTCTGTTCAGTAGATGCCAGTGGCACCTCCTTCCTGGTTGTGACAGTTGGAAACATTGTCAGATGTCCCAGGGAGCAAACTCATTTCATCTGAGAACCACTGTCCTGGAATGAAGAACAGTTCACTTACTGATTTTTTTTTCTTCATTTTCTTTCCCTGGGTTAGCTATAGCATCTGGGGGCACTGTTTGGTTAACAGTCTTCAATACTCTGAGAGCTGGCCCTCTTACCCAGCATGAGGCCTGAAGGGATAGTCAGGCAGTTCTGAGAAAAAAAATTGAGTCTTGGGTGCCAGGGGGTTTTGGGTTAACTATTTCTGATTTGTTGCTTTTGATACATTTCAGAGGAATATTAGTCGCCCCTTTCCACCTCTGTTTTGAACAATTGTTTCTTGATATAACTTAGAAGCACAACTCTCCGCCACGCCCCCGAGTTTGATTTTGACTACAAAGTGTGGCTTCATCTCTGGCCCAAATCCTTATGTCTAGTTTGGGTCATTTGGCCCAAACTAGCTGCAGGCTGTGGCCAGTAGGAAACAGATAGGTCTGCCAAACCCATACTCTACTGAATCCATTTGATGGGATGCTTAACCGGGGACTTCCACAGTCTGCTGCAGCAAATACCAGTCAAAATCCTGCCCATGTTTTCTGGACACTGAACTCCCACTTGGAGGAAGGGGGTAACTATTCACAAGGAGGCAAAGTTTTCCTTCCTGATCTCAGAATAACACTCAGCTGCTGAGAACACCTCGAAAGTCCTTTTCATTTCCATAGTCACGTTTCATGCTCCCTTTCCCAGTGGGGATGAGGCAGAAATCATGATTTTTTGGAAACAGATTTTTTATGGGAAGGAACCAAACACCCTGAGTTGTCAGCAGCTTGTTCATGCCTCGGAACCACCAGCCTCCTGTCATTCAGTTGAATCAGAGGACACTTCTCAGTCACCTGCTCAGGGTGTCCGCATCTCGTTTGACATGTTCAACTGAATCATAGGATCTGTGAGCAGCAGTACCACAGAGTCGTGGACAATGGCCCCCTCTCCACCTGCCTCCTCCATTCAGGAATAGTGAGGGGAGACGATTAATAGTCTGGATGAAAGCTTAAGGACATACGGTTTGCTTGAGAGGAAAAGTGAATTTTCTCACTTCTTGTTCTCTGCCAACCATATACGGTCCCAGCTGCTGCACGGGGCAAACACACAAGGCCAGAGTTAGTTGTGCCCCTAAGATATGTGTCACCGAGCCACAGGCCAGCACCACAAGGCAGGTCTTCCCATCCTCACAAAGGAGCTCTATCCTCAGAGGAACTTTGTTTCTTGACCAGCTCACTAATTGTGATTGAAAACACCAGCTCCCCAGCAAAGCTCACGCATCGCATCCGAGTTAGCAGAAACAAGACAGGCCCTAATTGCTCCATTTACATAAAAGTAGAAACATACAACTTCTAAATATAAATCTCTGGCACATCTCTTCTTTTGCAATTACAGTAAAATAAGGTACCAGTTTCCCTTCGGGCTCCTCCTCACAGCAAGCTGCTCCCCGGGTTCGCTAGTGGCTGCTCCTCCAGGCGAGCACAGGGCCAGCGAGGAGTTGGAGCTTTGTGAAGTAGCCAGTAAATCAGAACGCCTCCGCTAGGTGCAGAGCACGGTGGCAGCGGGCCACTCTGCCAGTGCGGTAGTCGGTGGGACCGAACTCCACACTCGGGAAGGGGCAGGCAGCGGGCGCCGGGCCTGTGCTCCCTCTCTGGTTTGGCCAGGAGACCGCCAGCCCCACTGCAGGTCTTGGTCCCTGACATTCCCTGGCACCGAGAACTGGGATCAGAGATTCCCAGCTGCACTCACTGAACAGTGATTTTTTTTTTTTCTTTTTCTTTTTTTCTTCCCCTCCCCGAATTCTTTAGCTGCCAAACCGGGGGGAAAAAATCAAGAGCTGCGCTTTTAAACGAAGTTGCCCTTGCTGGTGTTCAGGGTAAAAATAGAGGCGGCCGCTTGGACCGGCTTGGCCCTGAGTCCAGGCGTCCCGCGAGCCGGGCTGGAGCTTCGCATTCGGGAGTGATCCCTGGAAACTGCCAGCAGGTGCTGCTCAAGGTACGGTGGCAGGCTGAGAAGGGACAGGGCCTGGGTGTAGGGAGTCTCCGCGGGAGGGGCAGGAAATGAAAGAGAAACCAACCCGGCTTAAGAGCTGCGCTGACCAGCGCACGCCCTGGGCCCTGGAATTCAGCAGGGAAACGCTGATCCTGAGCTCAGAGTATTCCACAGAAGCTGTTTTAACCTGCCTGCTTCCTCCACCACCCCCAACTTGATTTCCACGGAGGGAGAGGAGGCTTTCCCAGTGTAGTTCAGCTTTGAGGTTGGGGAATCCAGCTATGTCATGTCACAGCTGCTAGGTGGGCACTTCCGTGGTGTCAAAGGCCAACAAGGGTCTCAGAGTGACCCGTGTGAGGTGGGTGGCCTCTGCAATCAGGGTCCTCAACATTCCCATGACACACGTGCTTAAGAAACTACCAGGATTCCCAGAAATAACATTTTGGTAGTTTTGACCCTGTGATTATAGATCCCATTTTATAGATGGAAACACTGAGGCTTGAGTTTAAAAGACGAGGGAGCCTCAGAGCTGGGGTCTGATCAGGCATGTTTCTGTGACACCCATTCTGCATTCCGGTGCAAGAGGTACTTGCCCTGATATCATGTGTGAGGCAGGAGGTGACTTTAGATGCCAGAGGTTCTTATCAAACAGTACGGAAGTGCTTTCTTCCAAAGGTGGGCATGGGAT